>OY856412.1:1384398193-1385628193 GCA_963693085.1 Alisma plantago-aquatica
AAATGTCGGTACCATTGACTTATAAGTCGATGACACTGTGTTATGTTGTAAATGCTCAAATAGCCTGAAATGAGGAAAAACCAACATAATTCCCAATAAAAGTTGATAATTTGATATAATTCACTAAAATACTTATTAGTTGATACAATAGTGCTTCACAGGCTAGTAATGTTAAACAATGCATAATTAATATCAAAATGGGCAATTGTTCAATAAATACATGAAAAAGTAGTCTATGAAAAGCAACTAAAACACAATGCATCAAAATCTCCTAGGTTTGAATGTTGCTCGCCCTCTAGAAAAACTACCTTTGGATCTATTTGAAGTAAGTCAACAAGAGGAAAACCAATATGAATTTCATTTCTCAAATACCCCTACTTGACGGTCCTGAATCGGCCCTTACCAACCACTGAACAAATAACTGCTCTATAGTGACAAAACATTATCATTAAAAATGTCCACCCTTGGATCAATAAAACAATATCAATATAGTAGTTAACATCATAGTAAATAAGGCATATTGTAACGACCCCGCTTCCCGATAACCCCCAATTAAGGAAGACCAAGAAGTCAGAGCTGCTATCCCAAAATAGATCAATAGTTTTGCAAATAATAAAAAATAATTAATATAATTCTACCACAACTAAGCTTAAAATAGGATAAAAATTTTCTTTTCACATACCTTGAAAAATATAAGATTTGAGGGACTTTATCCAGATAAGAAACTATATATCTACAATCCTCTAATTCTTTACTGAGCATTATTCATTCAATATCACTTTAAAGGAATATCCACTTTCTGATAAACCTAAAATGCTGACAAATAAAATGGCAGTCAATATAATGAATTATACTGGGGTATGTGGGGGAACCAAAATCTTGCATCTATTTATAACAGCATTATGCAACCAAATTATTGCTTAACAGATCAAACTTTACATATTAAACATAACTACTCAATCCCTACATATCCTTGCCTCTGTGATGACCCTCTAGTGGACATGGATACTATCTCTCTCATATGGTAGATCTAAAATAGCGCCTATGATCCTACCTTATAGGTAGACCACGACCTAAGGCTGTGTAGTTGCATGGTCCTACCCAAGGGTACACCAACACATCGACTCATGATAACCTGATGATCCTACCCCAAGGGTAGACCATGTACTAGGTTATCCATCTCATCATCATAAAAGCTATAGAGGAGGACTAGGATCTGAGCTAGTCATGCACATATATTTATGGTGATAGTCATATTCACTTTATAGTTGCATGAAATAAAAGTCAACCAACCAGTTAATTTCAAGCAACCAGTAAAACCTAAAAACTCATTGTGAAACTAGAGAGATTAGCCATAATCATAGCCACATACCTGATTTGAAATCTCAAAAGAAGCAAGATATCTAAAACCAACTAGATGTCCAATCAAGAAAGGTAAGTAACCAAATTGAGCAACCCTTGATCATGAAAATATGTATAACACCTAGTTGTTACCATCACATCCCAAACAACTCTTATTGACTCGGGACACCTTTCTATGGTTGCTAATCTGAATTAGAGTTTCCTTAGGGGTTTTTAAATTTATTTCTAGACTTTGCCTCTTTTATGTCCACAAAACCCTAAAACAACATTTCTATGTTTAAAACCCTAATTACTCAACTATTCATATTAAAACCTCTTTATTACCAATTTGGCTTAGGATCAACCTAATTTCATCTTATACATAGTATCTCGAAATATAACTCATTAAAAGCCATTAACACCTAGATTAGGGTTTTTAAGCCCTTTAGCGCACTTTATACACATGAAACCCTAAATTGATCCAATTAAGAACAAATATTATCTTTTTAGATCTAAATCTTCCTTTTATTAACGAAAGGTTAATATTGTCTTCAACCAAAATTCATTAATATAAAAATTAGGGTTTTCCATTCATGAATGCATTAAAGGTGCCAACTTTAAGTACTTTTCAGATTACAAGTAGAATTAGGCTTCAATTATATTTTTAAGAAAAATTCATATATTACATGCCATCACCAGAGCTACAGATAATTTGTAAGAATTATTGTAAAATTACCTTTAATGGGCCAATAGGAAGTTGAGACATCGAAGATTGACTTCTACCTTATTCCACGCGGGTCTGGGCTCAACCAATGGGAATATGCCATGCTGGCACCCCGCACTTAGGTGGCTCAGGCGGAAAGCAAGTAGAAAGGTCAGAAATGCCCCTTTCTTCAGAATGGCGACACGGGGGTATAATTGTAACTTCGACCTTATTTATCCCCTTCCTTCATTCATCCCTACTGCACACTTCTAAGTTGTGTCTGGTCGGGTCAACAATAGGGTTGACTCCGAACACCAGGGCTCTTGAGCATTGGGCGAGGAGGGAAGTCCTCTACCGCAACCTCCTGAATCTGTGGGCACACTTGAACACGCCGAAGAGAGCTAAGGTAAGGGAAATCGAGTTCAGGTTTGAGGGAAATGGCCATGGTGCTGTACATATGAAAGCAGAGGAGAAGAACAACACTTTGATGGGAATCGAAGGTCAGTATGGTCTCCCTTAGACCCAAGGGGTCTCGCATCCTCACCAGGCAGAATCGATGGTGCCTTATATAAGCAGGACCAATCAAGGCTAAATGTCGAGAGGTTTGTACCTCGATGTCAAAAAGGGAAAACCATTAAATGTCTCCAAAATAGGGTGATTTAAAGATGATTTGGTCCGGAATCTCCTCTCGAATTCAACGAGTAAATTTCTAGATTCTTTCATGAACCGGAGAGAGAGAGAACGATGGGAAAGGAGAAAGGACTTTACTGTACCCCATTTTCCTATTGTGGCCTGAGGTAGGAGACAACATGCCCACTGTTAATCTGAAGATAAATCGTGAAGGAGCCGCACACATCAAAAGAGCAAGTCTGAGATTTCTAATTCGAATATTGTGACATTTAACAATATCTCTCTCACTTTAGGAATTCTTACAAAAATCATATATCCTAAACCACTTATCCATTTGATCCCAAATTTTAGAGGAAAGTCCATAATGACTTAAAGTACTTATGTGACAGGTTTGGGGCTCAAATTCGAAAGTATGAGAGACTTTTCTTCATATGCAAGTTAGAACTTAAAAAGGCATATTTTATACATATTTTCTCTCTCTTATTCTTTTATTCTCTTTATTTGGATTCCTTTTACCATTAGAAACCTTGTGGATTCGAAATCTCATCAATGATGATTCAATCATACATCTTTCCACATATTTCTCATATTTTCATTATTATCTTAATTTCTTTTCTTATTTATGCATTATTTGATTTCCTTCAATTTTCTTTTTCTTTTTATCATCTTGGACTCACTAACTTAATCAGGTCCAAAAAAATCATATATTTAAAGAAAATATTATCAAAGAAACACATAAATCATACAATTTCCATACTCATACATTTATTGGAGAAATTGCATTTCAACACATTCAAGCCCAAAAATTGGGGTTGTAACACATATGCTTGATGCATCATGTGATTTGCTATCTACATTGCTCTTATCTACCTACCAAACTATGTTGGAAGCAGTTCTCCATGTAAAAGAGAATGAGGGGGTCAATCATTTATGTGGCCCGCCATAAAGAACAATGGGTTGAATGAAATAGGTGGCTATGACTAAGAATCACAAGTAACATCCAAACTATTCATGCAAAAATAAAATATGATGAACGTATATGTTGAGGGAATAGAAAAATACACTAAATGCCTCATCTAATTGATGAATGTATTGTAAATAATGCATACATGTACTATTTCCACCTTATCCATGAATGACTTTCATATTTGATTGCAAGGCATCCTTTTCTTCCTATTTATTTCATATATTTTTTACTTCTTCTACCCTCTTACTCTATCACAATTTATAATTTCTTCTTGGGAGGGATGTGAATATGTATCCTTTCACTTTATATTTGAGGAGAAAGCTACATAGATACATGATGTAAAGAATGATGCAAGAGAAAATGCAATCTACCTGTGATTTGTTCTACAACTAATTGTTATGTACATCTCTACAATTTTTTAACCGATGGAGTAAAAATAACCTAACTATCATGCTACCTATTATTCTATGCAATGCAGTCAAGAGGAAACAATTTTGGTTACTTGATCATCTTAAGGTGGCGGTTGAAATGTCATGAATAGTGGATGGAGTCCCATGATTAAGAGACTATGTATATCTTAAACTATGAAATGTCCCTCTCCTATCAACCTGTCTATAGGGTAACCTTAGGGTTTCTTTCCAAAAGTCTCATTTAAGGCTGTGTTACTTGTTTGGTTGGTTTGGGCTCCAGCCTCATTGTCATAAACAAATCTTGGATAAATTAAAACTTTCATTCAATATGAAGTGTCCTCAAGATGACTAGCCCATACACTTCCTCCAAATGGTGTTGTTTTAGACTTTGCAAATTTAAACGTAAAAGGATGTTATCATAGAAAAATTAATTTCTATTGCAAGGGCATGAAACACATTTTGGTTTGAGGACACATGAAATCATGATGATTAAGCTCCATGATTACACTAGATATATGTGGATCCTATACTTGCAAAAATAAAAAATTAAAATAATATAGAAGATAAAATAGATAAAGTCATTCCAGTCCCCACTTAGCTTGAACTTGACTATGCCCTCATAGTCAAAATTCAAACAAAGAGGTGGAATGGGGGTACCGTGTGCTCAAAAGGGTGGTGGTGGCTAAAACATCCCAGGTGGCCTCTCTAGATCCTCTTTTTATGTCTGTCCCTCTATTTCAGTGGCACCAGCTTGTGTGTCAGTGCTACCAAGATATGACATCCTTTATCCCCCTTTAAGTTGTATGATTCGGTGCCACCGACTTGTGTGTCAGTGCTATTGAAAACTTTTTCTTGTAGCTCTGTGATTTTCTAAGAGAAGTTGATGGTACGAACTTGGCTGTCAGTGGTATCAACTTTTTTGTAGAATCCAACCTATAATGGATTTGATACCATTGACTTGTGTGTCAGTTGTATCAACCTTTTTCAAAATCCATGTCGAACATTTTTAAGCAGGTCAGTGGTACCGAAAGTAGTGATAATAGTATGCACTCAGACTCTACCTACACACCAAAAAAAAGCATCAAGATACCTTTTTTATATCAATTAAATATTTATTAAGACAAATAAAAAATTTAAATAATAAAGTTTCTACAAAATATAAATGACATAAATAAAATTGGATTTCCTCCCATAAGCGCCCTTGTTTAATATCCTAGGTTCGACAAGGCCATTTTCTTTATCCTGGGTTGTCATAGGATGGTTGTGAAGACTCATCTGATAGTCTGAAATCCACTCTATCATTATCTATCCTGAGTGCTAAGTAACCTCTACCCATGGCAATATTCACATTGGTAGCAACTTGGAACACCCTTCCTAATAACATATTGGATCCCCGCATCTCATGCATATCCATAACCACAAAATTATAGGATAGATAAATTTTTTGACTTTGACTAAAACATCCTCACATATCCAATATGGCCTTACTATCAACCCATCCACAACCTGGATTGCCATGGACATCTTTGTTGGTTTCTTCAATCTCAACTTTTGAAAGGTAGAGAGAGACATGAGATTTATGCTTGCCCCCAAATCACATTGTGCTTGCTTGAAATATTTGTTTCCTATAGAACAAGGAGTGTATAAGAATTTTGGTTCTTTTCTTTTCATCCACAGTCTTCCCTAGATTATCAAACTCACCACTTCATCGACATGCAATATATCTGCATCTTTCGTCCATTTCTTCTTGTTGATGATATCCTTAAAGAATCTTCCATATCCAAGAATATGTTCTATCACCTCCACGAGTGTAATGTTGATGTGCAACTTTCAAAAGATATCTAAGAATAACTTAAAACTATGTTTACTCTTTTCTCGACTTTAGACTATCCAAAAATGGCACATGTAGTTTCTCTACATGCCTGTGTGGGGGGATGCATGGCACATTAGGGATATCCTCCACTAATCTTGCATCAACAACACTGCTTATAGTAGAATATGGCATGTCTCCTATGGATGGGATGACCTATGGATGTTCCTTCTCAATTATAAGTGCTTCCTTGTTGACCGTGACTGCTCCACTATAGAGTAGAACCTTCACCTATTCTTCTTGAACGAGCATCTTTTTTGGAACTGGAGATAGAGGCATAGAAGTGGTGGAACTTTGAAGTTCCTTGTCTTGTACAGATGATGAAGATGGGGTACCCTTATCTGTTGTTTCCAACCCTATCTCTCCTGAGGTGCATGTGTGACATAATATAATGGCTTTTTCCTTCCCCTAATCTTTCGTACAGGCTGTAGGAAAATGGAACTTTTGGTGCATACACCCGATCTGACTCTAGAGTGTGCTGATCTGGTGACTCCTTAGTAACATGCTCCAATTCCTTGAGAATAGAGACAAAATTTACTTGATGATGTTGATGAGATGTCTCTATGTTACCAAGAGATACATGTTGAATGGGATTCTTAAGGGATGCCATCTCCACTGCTAGCTGATAAATTTCATTTTAGATGATGCATATTTGTGTCCCTTGATTCTGTTGCACCCTCTTTGTCTGGTCCAATAAGATTTCATTATGAGTCACTAGTTTGCCTAGCATGTCTTCAATTCTATCTATCTTACTAGGACCTCTATCCTACTGATATTGCTAACACAAGTACATGCTATCCTCCTCTTCACTTCAATATGAGGTGCTAGATTTTAGATCCAACCTCTTTGAGAGTCTATCCATCTAAGCTTTGATTTCTGCGAACTCCCTTGATTCCATTGCACTTTTAATTTTTGTTGGTGCTTCTCACCCCTCAACCCATGACGGAATGTTAGCCATGTTATTTTGAATCTCATGAAACCCGGTAGCCTTGTTGTTTAGGAAGAAACTTTCTCCTACACTATCAAGACTAGTCCTCTCCCCTTTGTGTAGGCCATAGTAGAATGTCTTCGTCTATCCGTACATGTCAATCCCATGATGAGGGATCTTCCTGAGCATATTTTAAAATTTCTCCTAGGCTTTAGAATATGACTCCTCAACATGTTGCTTGAAGTTGTGAATCTTCCCCACTAGCTCATTGGTCTTTTGAGGTGGAAAGTACTACTAGAAAAGGGCATCTATCATCTCATCCTAGTTCTCTATCAATTCTGAAGGAAGGCTGAGAAACCATGCTTTTGCCTTGTTTGACAGATAGTAAGAGAATAGCTTCAAATAGATCATTGTAGCTGGAACCTTGTCGATCTTCAAAATATCACAAATTTCCACAAGTTGTTGATGTTTACCATCGGGTTATCCATGTTGTGTTTGTGAAATGATTGGGATTTAATCATTACCACCAATTTTGGATCTATCTTGTAATTTCCAATGTTGACTTCTTGGCTTTTTATTGGCCCCAACTGAGCTATGGCTGAGGATGGTTTTATTTTCTACTAGACTATCTGTTCTTCAAGCCCTTCTTCAACTTGTTCTTCAGCATCTGGATCCATGTATACTGCCTTTTCCTACTCTGACTACGGTGGTGGAGTTAGGATGAACTTCTCATCTGAAGCCCAAAACTTTCGCTCCTTTCTAGAAGTATCCTCCTAATCTACAATGGATGGATTAGACTCTCCATAATCTATGGTTTGAGTGTGGACCATGCACTAGTACCTAAAACTTGATGACAATAAGGGAATGCAAAATACTAGGGGATTGATAACATAAAAGTTTTCAATCATGCATAATGTCAAAGAAAATATCAGAAAGCTAACTAAAAGTATAAGAAATGACCTGGAGTGGTCGACCACAATAGTCTTAGTCGTTTCCCCAGCAACGATGCCAAAAGCTTGACACGCCTAAACTTTACGTGTAAAACGTAAATATACGCATTGAGTACTATATCCTATGAGCCTCGAATGTTGAACTCAGGGAAACATACTCCACATACTACTACTAACTATAACCTAATCAACTAGTCCTAAGAAAAGAGTGATTGATTGTTGGTTTATAACTAAACATGGAAATTAAAGTTGAAATTAATTGGAATGTGATCACAAATAGATGTATTCCCTAGGATTATAGTTTCACCATGGTTCATATTGTATTTAACCCCATTTAATTAATAAAAATTTACCCCTAATTCTGGACTAACGGACCTGTAGCAAGTATTACCCACTCCTGCAGCGTATTATACTACCTTACTAAGTCAAAACCCACTTTTATAGTGATTTAGCAATTACGTAGATGCATTAACAAAAACTCTAGGTTATTCCTTTCACATCCATAAGCTCTCTCTTGAGGAACGATATTTGTTATGTAAATCTATGTGATATACCACCCTTAATCCCTCTGCTAAAGAAATTCATGGTCTAATAAATTGAATGTGGCGATAAAGCATAATAAATTCATGAAGAAATCATTGATTTACATTCAAAATTGAGGAAAATAAATATATTAAATCATGAAAGGCAGTCAAGTGTAAAATCGGGCTACTCCCTGTACCTAAGGAATAAAGGGATTAGGCTGCATGACATCTATCAGTGAATACATATAGGAAGAAAGAGAAAACAAGATAAACATCAAGAAAACTAATGAAAACCCCCAGAGAAACCAGTCTAGATGATCCCCTCTAGTGAGTGTCTCGATCTGTAGCTCTTTGGCTGCAATTCTGTTGTATAGAGGTGCCTAAATTGTATGGTACATTGTCGTCTCCTTCATATCCTCCTCTCTTGGATATGTGCTCAGTTGCAATTTGATATAACGTGATATCCTCCTCTGGACAAACTCTCCTTAGGTCATACATGGGACTTGGGCTATCATTTAAGTCGCAATTGTTAGATCTGTTATGATCTTCAATATGCACTATAGTGTAAGGTCGGTACCAACAACACCAAAGTCGGTGGCACTGAGTTGTCAGTTGTCTCAAAACCATGATTAGTGTTAGCTCTACTGACTTATGTGTAGGTAGTACCAAGTTGCTTTTGGCAAGTTCTGACTTGTTTAGGGTGCAAAAGTCAATACCATTGACTCACCTATCGGTGGCACCAAGAGAATGTCAATACTACTGATTGGATAGTCGTAGGCACCAACAGAGTGTTGATACTACTGACTTGATAGTCAGTGGCACCAAGTTTTCTCTGGCTTTCTTGTTGAATTTTTACAAAATGTCAGTACCATCGTCTTATAAGTCAGTGGAACCGAGTTGTGCTAAAAATTCTCAAATAGCGTAAAATGAGGAAAAACCAACATAAGTCTGAATGAAACTTGCTATTTTGACATAATACGGTAAAAATATTTATTAATTGATGCAATAGAGTTTCACAAGATAGTAATAATAAATGATGTATAAATAATATCAAAATGAACAATTATGTAATAAATACATGGAAAAGTATCATGTGAAAAGCTATGAAAAATCAGTGCATCAAGGCATGTCTAAAGATCTTGACTCAAAGATCAAAGAGATTCAAAATAAAAACATGAGATAATTAAAGTTTTTTGGAAACACTATAGTGAGGATGAATCCACATGGGAACTGAAGGTGGACACAAAAATAAGAAAACTGGCATATGTCTCTCGCTAGGCCTAATTTTGAGGGAAATTTTCTAATAAAGAAGGAAGGATGTAATAACCTAAACTTTTTATCATTTTATTTAACTTCATGTAATTTGAGCACTTTATAAGGAGTATTTGAAAATTTATAGATTATATGTATTTGTTGTGCAATTTAATCTTTGAGTAAAATTTTCTCCATTTAAAGAAATTCATGCTCTTAGTTAATATAAGATGGTTTTAAACATTTGTTGTTTTAATATTAAGAGAAAAGAAAGATTTTTAGAAGATTTTGATTGGATTATTAATTAATGCATTCACTAATTTACTTGAACACCAAGTCTAGCATAATGAAAAATCATGGTTGGACCTAACCTTCATACCAACATGGGATTATGACTAAAGAAAGAAAATAAAAAAAATTAGAAATATTATTATTGGTGACTTGTAGAAGTAATTTATGTAATTACTTAGAAAACAAGTTTTAGATATGTGGTATATCTCAATAAATCTCATACTTCTAATCTAAGTAGGAGGGGCATTAATGAGTTACCCCAAAAACTTTGAAGTAAAAGGACACTACTAGTGGCTTAGGTAAAACGAGAAGGAAAAGGGGCCTAATTGTAATAATTGCATGTGTTTCATTGATAAGGAACCTATGATATAATTATGACTTAGGAAATGATTAGTATGCACATCCCTAATGCACCGCACTAGTCATGACAATCATATTAGAGATCAAAGGCTAGGTTATCGTAATCCTACCCCACACCCATCTTGGATAGATGGAACTTTACAACCCAAAAACCCTATCTTTCCTATCTCTCTCTCCTCACTTCACCTTGATAAATAAAAATATTAACACAAAATTCCTCTCATGAAATTGATTTGGAAACTATGCTATTGGAATGAAAATCATGCTTTAATGAATAATATCTTCCCCTCTCCACCAACTCCTTCTCAACTCTAGACTCAAAATCCTATTTTTTACCCACACCCTATAAATGTCCAACCATTGGTTCCGTACTAAAACCTAGAACATGAGTGAAAAGTTCCTAGACCATGAACCCCTCTCTTGCACCCATGACCCCTCCACTCGGCTTATCCCCTCCTCCACAAACTACCGCTTCTTGTGTGTAGGTCTATGGGTGGGTGGGCCTTACTTGGAGTGTTAAATATTAGTCAAGGGTTGACCAAAGTTCGTTACCAAGGATCACATTTATTACATCCACACAACTTGCTAGTGGGTGGGACAAACCCTAATCATGCAATCGTCATCCTAGTCAATGAAGATCGAGAGATCAAGTCACTCCCCTTTTTCTAATTTTAGTTATTTCTTGCCCCTCTCTTTCCAAAACTCCACTATATGCCACTTACTTTTGGTCTTAATAAGAAATTTTTGCTTTCACCAAAAATCACAAGTAAATAGATGCACCTTCATAAAAAAATATGAAGAATACATTAAAATTGAAATCACAACCTAGTTCTATTCTTATCATCATTGAAAATCCACAATTGGTATATTATACATTTTTTTCAGGTAAAACTATGATATTTTGCAAGATACTAGTTGACATCATATGTAACCTAATTGGGACAAGTTTGTAAACCTAATTTGAGGATCTTTAAGAACTCCTGGTTGATGCAAATACAAGCCCTAACTTTGAAATTAATATTATGTTAAAATTAATTTTCTTTCTCAAATTATGGTTGAATCTATAACAACCCTAGACTCCCATCGTACTAAATCAAGTCATAATAATAACCCTAGGAGTTATTCAATAACCCTTCTTTAGTGTTTGAGGTTGAAAATAAGACATTGAGTATTATTTGATATTTTCATATTAGAACTTGGATTTTCTAAAATTGTTTGACTTAATAAATTTCTACATTGCATAGAAGGCATCATTATTTTGTGTGCTAAATATAGAATTTTGAGTTTTAACAATGTTTTTGTAAGGAGTGGGATCCTAGAGGGGAGCCCTTCAACTTACTCGAGTGAAATAATAGAAAACCATCCAATGCCAAATTTGAGAATAATTTTGCATAAAGGATGATATACTATAATTCAAGTATGTATTGTATCGATCACCATAAGAGTACCGAAGGAAGTTAAAAATCTAAGTATTATAATTCCTATTTCTTTCATAGTTCACCACCACGCAAGGTGTATAGAAAAGAAACTAAAGGAAACTATGCTATAACTAGGAGGTTGTAGAGGGTAACCTGGCTACTCCAATCTATCTCCAGGAAGAACAACTACTCTCGACTAGGATAAACTCAAGCTCACCTATGGTAGGATCTTCCCCATCTAAGCGGTTGGGAACACCTCACAAGAGAATAAATATTCGAAGATTATCAACAAAAACTGGTATGCACTTATAACAGATAAACAATTTATATGAAAAAAGTACATCAAAAGTAAAGTAACATGGTTCCCAATGAAGAGGGAGGTAGAAGCATCGAAGTGGATATCAAAAGAGTTCTTCATATCATAAGACAAATATATTATATGAAGAAATAAAAAATATAATTATCCAATATTGCCTTAAAATCTCAAATTAGCGAATGACAATAAATAATAATAATTATGCATATATATTAAATAATAGACTACAACCATCTAAAATAAGGACTAGAACACTTCCACATTCCATGCTTAAGAAGGAGGTGAGATCACCCACAATCCTATATAATGAAACATATATTAGGTGTAGCATCTAGGACTTCGGTGAGAGCACCAAAAGCCCATATATCAAAAAAGTTGTACAATGGGGCTGGAACCCATACTGTACTTCCAGTAATAGATAATAATAGTGCCAACAATCAAAATACATTAAATAGAGAGAAACTATAAGTACAAAACAAGAAATTCATAAACTTAGTATTTCCATTATTAAATGGAACAATAAGATGACATAATGCAATAAGGGTTGCAAACTGAATTAGCGTGAATATAATTAAATAAAGATATTCAATTTGTTTTCTCAGTAGTCTGTTAGATGAATTTTAATGAATTGGACCCAATTGGGTCAGATAGGTATTACCAAGAGGCATATAAACCAACATGCCATAATTAAGTCAAAGAGATTGAGAGAAAATAGAATTATTATCCAATATGACCCATAAAGAGAAGCAACATGCCTCAACTTGTGTGTCTAAGGTCAAAGGTTCAAACGTAAATTTGAAGCAAGGTCTGAAGCTACCTATTAAATATTTAGATGAATTAAGGTTTAGGCTCAAATGAAAAACCCTAAAAATGTCCATTTTATCATTACTAATTTAGGTTATGAAAATTATATATTTAGATAAATTATAACTTCCTAATTTTGAAATATATTTATTTATTGATTTCTGTCTTATAAAATCATTAGATTTGAATTTAATAAGATTAAAGATAATTAAGAAAACCCTTATAATCACATATTTTATATATTGGAATTGGATCACAAAAGTTATACCAAATGGTAGGTATTGTTTTTTTGATTCCAAAATATTTCTTACTTTAATATTATAAAGTTATATATTAATTTCTATGAATTTTCTAAGATAATATCATTTACTAAATTTATAAACCAAAATTGAATGTTCAGTTATCGATACAACCTTGCATGACACATCTGAATCTTGATGCATGTCAAGGAGTCTTGACAAAACATAACAGTTAAATCAAAGTGTGCCATGTCATTCATATTGAAGGTAAAAGGACCAAAACACCCATTTGATGCATGATGAATACTTATATAGAGCCATGACAAATCAATAATATTACTAGTCATCATCTTCCTCATTCATTCTTCATCTGTGCAATAAACCACACCTTACTAGTTCCACCATGATGAATCAAAATTGAACCTCATAGGATAGATCAGAAGACAATCACCACTGAAGGGCTCTTTACACTTCTGCAAATCTGATGACCCTAGACATGGGCCCTGCGATGGTTGGAGTTACCATCACCCCATGCTTCCGTGAAAGCCATAGAGGAACACCATAAGATTGAGAGAATCTGATAGAAATCACAGACCAGGAACCATCTATGATGAAAGCACGGATAAATATGTATTTATCCATTTATTTACATCTTTTAGATATCTCTTTAAGATTATTTTGTTGATTATTTTCTTAGCTTTATAATAAATTATTCTAATTTTGATTTTCTATTTTGAATTGGAGTTTTAATTATATTTTCTTAATTTTTGCAGGTAAATGGCCTAATCACTCTAATGATTAAATACTCTTTGGGATATAATTGTATAATTTCCAACCGTCCTGAAATTCATATATAGAAAAAAATAAAAATGTCATAAATCCTGCATCCAAACTCCAAATCGAGTGTATAAGTACTCGTTGGAAAGGAAATTAAATTTCCTAAAAAAATATATGTTCAGAATCGCTTTTTAGCATTTCACATGAGCTAAATTAGCTCAAAATCACTTCTCTACGTTAATATTAAGAGGACAACTCAATAAATCCCACCAATTGTGGGCAAGTAATTAATGTTATAAAAGTTCTCTCCTTTAACTAGGAGTTGGCCAATTCTATATATTTTTGTGGTGGAAGAATTCAAATAAAGACCCATTAAAATGTTGAAAATCAACCAATGTGGTCAATGTTTGAACGTGACTTTGAGCTGAAGCAAGGGATTAAAATGTTGTTGATCTAATGACACCAAAATATGGAGCAATCTTTCCTCTGTCACCAATTATTCCTAAAGAGTTTCCCCCTATTTTCTCCCTATAAAATGAGGGGGGACTCCACCAAAAAGGCATCAAGTCTTAGCTTTAAATTGAGTGTTAATTGTAAATCTAGTCTTAGATTTTGATCTAATTTTCTATATTCACAATTTACTTTCAACATTAGTCTTTCTATTTCTTGCATGTGTACTCCATTGTTTTTTAATAAAAGTTGGTTTTGGTCTCAAGATTTCTTCTTTATTTATGTTCTTGTTCATCTTTGAGAATAAGGAACTAAGAACAATGACCATTTAATAGTCACTAGGCAGAGTCCTCAGATTCTTTCCTTCCTAGTCTATGACCTCCCTTCTTTATTCCTTCATTCTACCCTTAATTTCCATATCTAGAGAGTAGTTTTCTTATCAGGACAAGGAGACTTGCCCTTTAGAAATGTGTAACTTAGATTGATGTTTTATACCATTATATTAGTTAGATCATTTTTGGTTTGGAAAATCATCGATTTTAATGAAGTGATATCTTGTTTTTATCATACATTAATATTGATGGATGCGACCATGGAACCTAAAATTTAAAACAACTACATCAATCTCATGGAGATTTGGATGAGACCTCAGAAAATTTCCTATTAGGATTAATGAACTAGGATCCATAAATTCCAAGACCAATGGGTTCACGAGGAGTTCATCATTTATGATTCATTTATGATTTTTTTGGATGCCTTCTTCTATCTTGCTTATCGTATGATTCCCCTGATCTTATTTTCACATTGGCTATGGTGGTAAAACCCATAAGCCTTGATATCTTTTTCTTTCTTTCTGATTCAATCATTTTCTTTATTTCTTGAGTATTAATATTTATTTCAACAATTTTATTCTTGTTATTAGTTTTAATAAATCCCTCTCCAATTTGGACTTTTATTTCTTTTTCTTGTAATCAGATTTGAAACTCAACCATCCTCTTTTTTCCATCTCTAGGGATCGATACCTCTCTATAATGAGTTGATTTGTTATTCGCAGTAAGTTAACAACCTAGTTAGAAGGTTAAACTATAGGACTTGTCCTAGTGATTATTGTGTGTATAAGGACGCACATCAAACAAAAAGTTGAAGACGACAAAAGAAAAATGTCCAAGCTAGACCAACATGAACTAATCATACTTAATTCTAGGATAGCACCAATAATGATGAAAAAGGGGGAATCACACAATACCTGATATTAAGTAAGGTTGAAGGTACAAGAAGCTTTTTGGTTCTTCACCGAAGCAACCCAAACACCCAATGAAGTACATGGTGGTCTTGTCTGCGTTGCTAGACTCGAAGTGGGTCTGAAAACCACATGAGGTTGGAGATGTATGTCCCAGGGTGAGGGAGGCAAAGATGGATGCTCTAATCCCTTTCAAAGAGAATTGCAGAGGTTTTGGAATGGGGTGTTTTCATGTGCAATGTTTTTGAGGTGACTAGAAGGCCCAATCAGGAAAGGAAATAGGGGATCAACAACCTCCACCACCAACTAGAAAGTTGGGGGAGAGGAAACCTAATCACAATGGGGCTTATACGATTCATAACACTATGAGGAATGTGTTTAAATAACAACTTGGCGGTGAGGGAAAGAGATAAATGAGGGACCAGGAGAAGGTCACATAGAATAGTTTATCAGTAGTGAAGGATCATGTGTATCACAAACTCAAGGTAGAAGAAAGAGGGGAGCCACACGATTCTAAAATTGATGATTCAGATAAGGCATCCATTAAATAAAACCATCGTAACAAAAAAATTGATGTGAGAAGCATTATATAATTAAATAAATAACATGAACAGATAATCTCAATTCAAATGAAGTAGAGCATAGTCTAATTCATAATACGTTCATATAATTTTGAATTATCTTCTCCCATCAAATTGGGTATCAACCATTATGCTACAGAGTTGAAAATATGCACCCAGAACAATTAGGGCCCAAAGAACATGATTATGTGCTTAGATTTGCATTTTGAAAATATCTTATATGATTTTGAGTACAATTAGGATTTCAGTCACTTATCTTGATATCTATTATTATATTTTACCATTATCCTCGATATTCTAGATTTAGACTTTTTTATCCTCATATTATCACAATATGGAGTCATATTAGATTATCTTGCACAAAATAGGTTATTTTATTCAATTTCTCACTAAATCCATTAATTTCAACATTAACTCAAATAATAACACCTTAATTACTTTCACTTACATTAAATATCCATTTATTGTCACATTACATTTATTACTCACATTAATATCCTTATAAATCATTGACATCCTATTACTAATTATGCACATTTATCCATACATTAGCCATTTATGCATATTTATGTAAATCAAATTACTTATTAACCATATTTGTGTCATTGGATGTATATTAGTGAACAAGGTGAAACATATTACATATTGATGGACTAATTTACAGAACAAGCCATGTTAAGGTGATTAAGTATCAATTATGTGTATCAAAAAATGTTATCCGACTATGATAGCTAATATTATTAATGTATTATAACTCTTCCTTCCCTTCCCCTCATGTATCAGTGACTTTTGACCCCTCTATATTTACTCTAACACCACCACAAGAACTCAAATAATTGTTCCCTCCTCCTCATCTATTTGTATTCTTGGCTCATCCAACCCATTCTTCCTGTGAATCGTGCTACCCTCCACGACGATCTGTTCTTCATATGAAGGATCCACTCTTTCTCTCCATCCTCTGCTTGCTTTGGCTTCTTGACCTAGCAGATTGTGTTTTTTTAACACCTTCTCAAGGCTTGTTGAAGCAATCCACAACCCAGGTACCTACCCCTGCTTCCCTCTTTCACATCTTCAATGTTGCCTCCTACAATTTGCGTCTTCTTTCTCAGATCATGATTTTTCTTTTATGGTTTTCTCTAGCCCAGCTCCGCCTGGACCTCTTAAAAGTGTCATGGGTTTCAGTAATCATTGTTATGGTCATTCCCTTGTGATGTGTTCCTCATCCTGGCCTGACATGACACAGATGCTTTTCACCTACTATGTTGGCCTCTTGGCTTGAGCAATAGCTTTTTGAGTCTGCAATAATCTACTACCTCGTCCATGGTGCCACATGGCCATGGGGATGTGTGAGGCCAAGTCACACTTTGCCAGCTGAATCTTCAAGAGCTATTCCACTCAAGTGGGGATAACTTGAGATGAATACTTCCCAATGACAATTTCTACTCTTACCCTAACTATATTTTGTGTTAGTGTCTTTCTATTAAGGGGTACATTTGTCTTTTTTCCTCCTCTAAGTGTTATTTGACATAAGAGCTTTTGGACCTGGTGCAAACCTGACTAAGCATAGGGCCGACCAATTTTTCCTATGCTGATAGGGCCATGCCAACAAATTATCTTTTTTCCTCATTTTAGATATTACACGTGTGGACTTTCTCTATTTTTTGATTAGCTAGTTTTTCCAAAATTCATAACTTTTGGTCGGTGACTTAGGAAAACTAAGTAGAACACATTTTAGAGTCACTAAACTATTCTCTATCCAATGATATCACTTTTAATACCTAAATCAATTAAATAAATATGTCATATTAATGAATATTCCTAATTATTTAAATTTCTAAAATCCATAATTAATAATTTATAAGTTAGAAAAAAGTAAAATATGTTATGAACTCAAAAGTATAATCTACATGATGGTATAGTTTTCATAACCTAGTTCAGTGATAACAAAAAAGGAAATTTTTTTATTTTATACAGTTAATATTATCCTAATCCTAATTCTACATATATGTTTAATAGGTGCTCTGGAGACCTAGGCTTGGACCTAAGACTAACTTTAGACTTATGTAAACTCTATCTGAGGTATGTTTCATTCCATATTATTCTCATCAAGCAATAAACATATTTTCCCTCTCTCTCTTGGTCCTATGGACAAATATGCCCGACACATTGTTCTCTATCTCCTAAAAATTTATTTTATATAAAACAATTTATATTAATTTTGATCTTGTGATCACCTTACTTTGTTGGATATCTTATTGCATTCTTATTTGTATCATTTTCTTCTCATTCCTCTTGTAACCCTGATTGGAGATATTGAACAAAATGTGGACTCTTAAGCATCGTGTTTGTGGAGATTGTTGAATATTTGTTATGGGTCCTCTGTTCCCACATTATAATTGTTAGATGTTTTTATCCTGTTATTTCAAATTGACTACTCTATTCTTGCGTTTATATTTTGATACGTGTGCAAATGGACTAAATTTATTTATAGTAGCATGTACATCTACACTACCATAATATTTGGGTATGCCTTTCCACCCGAGTGTGCCTTTCCACTCGTATTATATATATTGGGTGCACCTTTCCACCCAGATTCCACCTGACTTAGGATTGAGATTTAATGGTTCTCATCCCTACATAAAAAAGTGGTCTAATTGTTTTACATGCACTAATGATGATCTATTGATGTTTTTATATGGAAAGAATCCTTCTGTTAATCTTTTCCTTTTTGATAAATGCCTTATCTACAGACTTGCATATCATCATTTTGAAATTCATATTTATCTGATTCCCACTTGGGTGGTACTTTCCTCTTCTATGAGAAGTTGTAACACCCTCCCTAATTACACACATGCACATAATGGAAGCAACACAAAGTTATCCATAACTTGTGTACTCAAGGGGGGCATAACTTAAAACTGGCATTCATAACAACAATATAATCAATTACACAAACTGAAGTATTAACACATCTCATGATTGTTCATACAAAAGGAAAAATAAAGTCTATCACATGAAAAACTAATTTAACATCTTGAGTATCTACTATAAAGTACTAAATATGGAAACATAAAACTAAATCTATAAAGATGAGGATCATCTTATAGTTGGAACCCCACCATATTTTACCAAGCTCAATCTTTGTGCTCAAGCCTCTGAATGCTACTTTTGTTCCTCACCTACAGACATCTCATCCCCAGACACGCATAGGAAAAATGATTGTTAGCATAAGTGGCATGAGTATTCTAATACATGAATTACTAAAAAATAAGATACTACAAAGTACTATTGAACATTATAAACATAAAACTATCATTAATCTCTGTGTAAAATCTAAAACATAAATAGTTCTTCTTTCTTCAACTTAGCTCTTTCCTTTTATTTACCTCTCTCTGGAGAACTATACTTTGGTACCTGGGTCTCATGAGTTGCACTAAGGTGCCTAGATCACATAACCTGCACTCTGAACACGGATTTTATATCTGAATCGGCATGCACTTTGGTGCCTAGGCCACATGACTTGGACAAAGGGTCAGAGTCATGTCTCTCTTATCATAGTTTCTTTCTTATACTTAAACATTAGATGACATACATGCTCTGGATTAAGATGTCTTTTATTTATGACTTTTATCTGATTGTGACCACCATTATATGATAAGTCCTCCTCTATGACACTGAAGTGTCCTCTATGGTGCAACACACCTTTTGTTGGCACAACGTGCCCTCTGTTAACACCGAAGTGTCCTCTATGGTGCAACTAACCCTCTATTGGCACTACTTGCCCTTTGTGACACACACAATTTCTGGCGTAGTACGCCCTCTGAATCGTCCCGGGACTCTTTGGTGAGGGCTTATCTAATAATGTATATAGTTAATGTTCTGATGTCATTTTCTTATCTCTAAATCTAAATTTCTTATCTCTGATTCTATTCATAATTTCTATCTTTGAATCTTAATATCGTATCTCTGAATATGTTTCTCTTATCTACGAGTCATAATATATTATCTCTAACTCTGTATTTAATTTCTTATCTTCAAATCTTAATCTCTTATTTGTGACTCTGTATCTCTATTCTAAATTCTTAAAAATCTGAAATCTGATATTATTATTGTCTAGAAAATCTTAATCTTAATCTGTAGTTCTGAATTTGATTCAATGACTTAACTAAATACTAATATCAGATGTATAACATCTGAGTCTAAGGCTTAGGAAAATGATCTAATCTGAATACAAAATACTAAGTACATTAATTATCCAGAATATGATTTCTAACATTCAACTTCTTTAAAGTTTCATTAAATTTGATCTTAACATGAATCTTAATACATTTTGATATCATGTTCTCATCATGAGCTTAGACCTTAAATCTTAAATCTTAAAATATGAATCTTATAATAACTTATCTTCTAAACTTAGTCATAAATTAATGCATTCTACTCTTACATCTTATCATTTACATAATTGTTAGATCTTAATCATCTAAAGAATATAAACAACACTTAGTTCTTAGATCTAAATCTATCTAAAAAATCTTAATAGCATATTTCTGCTTGAAATTATAAATAGAACATCCCACATTACCAAATGTAACTATATTTCTTGCATATCTTATCTTTTAATCTTATCATGTACTTAATTCTTAGATCTTAATCATCTAAGAAATCTTGATGATGTATCTCTACTTGAGATACCAGATACATATAGGGACGTAATCATGAATGTACAAAAATCTTACTTCATATATTAACTTATAATCATTGAACATTAGATCACATAACTCAAGAAATTTGTACTTATGAAACATGTAAATATATTGATCTTAACAAATATGAATACACTTACCTATCATAAGGCCAGTCTTATTAAGAAAACACTACTCTAGGTTCTTCTAACCTTCTCCTGAAAAACCAAAGGGTCTCTCAGTTTTCATGTCTCATCTTAAAGTCCAGTCTTCTGGGGTCATTATTGTTCTCGATTAGGGTTTCTTGGTGCATGCATTGAACTCTTGAGTGAAGTCTAGGATCATACACATGATTTGATGGTATAGTTATTATTAGAGTGTGTTATATTACTCTTTGTAACAGATTAATTGTTAGGGTTAGGGTTTAGGTCACATTCATTTCTTCTTAACTTACTTAATTGACCCTATCCTTTCAACTTGGTTTAGGGCTTACTTATAATAACCCTTATATGTAGCCATTAGGATTCTTGTTTAATTCCTCAACATGAATGAAAAGGTTTAAATCTGTTTCTGATCCAAATCTTATTGATATACTTATACACACATCATCTCTATATGACTATCACATAATTTCTTCATATGTAAGATCATACCTAAGATATCATTTATAGTATCTTATCATTATCATTAGAAGTTACTTATCTTGAATCTAGGTGATTCATATTTAGGTTTATCTCTTAGCTCAGATCATTATCATCTAAACCCTAAGATATGACAAGTTAACATTATCTCACCAATTATAGTCGTATGATGTAGCTAGTATGCATTTATTTGAATATTCGATCATAAGACAATCATTAGGGTGATATTAGGGTTCCATTTGGATAGATGTATTTTTATGAGGTAGTGGCTAAAGGTTTATATTTTTCTGGTCAATGGATTTTTTCCTAGGCTTTTCTAAAGTTTTGATCATTATCTACAAAATCACTAATGAGATAAATGAATAAGAAATGGATTACTGGAAACAAGGAGAGGGTTTCTACTTAGAAGCTTCAACTAGATGACAACCGTTTTTACAAGATCCCTATCATACTAGATCTGACCAATTGCCCATCCTACCTCCTCTACGTTCTTGAGAACCCATCTTTTCTCAGTAGAGTCTTTCTGTGGCATGTTTCGGAATAAGAAATTGATTACTGGAAACAAGGAGAGGGTTTCTTCTTAGAAGCTTCAACTGGGTGAAATTTTCCTTGGTGTGAAAATGATATGTCAATCTACCAATAGGGTGAGATCAGTAAAACCTATATCTGAAGCACTATTCTGGCTTCCAACCTTGTGCGACTAAGAACTGCTCTAGAAAGTTGAATCTACCAGCATGATTCTAAGGAAACTCGAGATCAGGGGATCTTGGGGTGTTGGACTGCCTCTTCTTAAGGAGTCTAAAGGTAGCCAACCTTCTCACACAGTAGGGGCGAGTTTGACTCATTAGGGAAACTAACAGATGACTAGGTAGCCAATAAATCATGATTGAATCACAAGAAGAGGGAAAATTGTACCCTCGAATCCAACCCTGAGACATTTCTAAGGTGAATCCAGAGGGGAAGCTCGAGTTGCGGGGTCAAAATGGTGGAGGAAAAGCTCATGGTTGTCCTCAACAGAGAAGAAAGAAAAGATACCTTGGTTGAAACGTGGGCAGCATTAAGGAAGCTTTAGTAGGCCTTCATGAACCTCCCGGTGAAATTTTGGCAAGTCATGAACACCAGAAGTCCTCTGTCAGTGAGGATTTTTCCACAGCCACAACTGGTTTGTCGAGGGACCAAAGCAGCAACCTCTGCTCAAGTCTGAGAACAAGGTTGTGCTTGAAGTGACCAAAGGGTCGTCTAGGTCAGGGGAATTGGATGAAGGTGGTGCCAAAGGGGATAAAAACCATGCACGTCGACGATGAGGAAACATAGTAGGTCAGTGAAGATCAAAGTGGGAGGGAAGAAATTGGTGGTTGATAGGGGTTGATATTGTGAATGAGAAGTTTATCAACTTCCCTAAGGAGCAATGGAGATACCCTAGGGTGGTCTACAATCATTTCCTAGGAAAACCATAGTGGCGGGATTCGATTTTTCTTTCTTGCTCAGTTTTAGGGTTCAAGTCTGGGCTTAAAAGGTACGACTCTTTCTCCCGAATCCAATAGAGAAATCCATTTGATAAACGGAGAATCAGGGAGTTAGGACTCCCCTCCGCAACTAGGAACGAGAGTCCTACAATGATCGAGAGGTTGAAGAAGGTACCCAATGGATGTGATTAGCCGATCCATAGGGACTCCTAATCTGAAGTTGCAAAAAATCCCAAAATAAGGAAATCTGATAAATCCTTATTATCTAATACAAAAACAACCATTGTCTTGAGAAAAATAGTTACCTAGTCAAGTAAACTCAGATTAATATCAAAAAATTTCAACTGATTATATTGGTGTCTACAATATTCTAACATAGTCCATTTTCCAATTATGTGACTAAGGTAATTAATATAATTAATATGAGAAAAATCTTAAATGTTAAATAACTAATTATGTAAATACATTTAAACCATGATAATTTGTGTGTCATCCTTTTCAAAGTTATCTGTATAATGAAAAAATCTTAGTGCATTCTAATAATCAAATTAGGGAAAATGACCCATATCTATAATGATGACCATGAATAATATATAATTAATAAATTGAAATAAAGTGCTAAAAATGAGGATGTTACAATTCTACCCACCTTGGATATATTTCATTCTCGAAATTTCATTTGGCTACCCACCTTAGGGTTTTGCATACTTCATGCATACCAACTTTCTTAAATTATCTTAAAAGATCATTACACACTCAAGATGTGACCTTCTTGTGGCTACACATCTATTTATAGCCTCATTGTTACAAATTTCATGTGGACATTCTACAAATGGATCTTAGAGTCTAACCATTGCAATCTACATGGCTAAGGACCTTAGTTACCTCTTCCCGAAGGAAGCTAGATTAGAGTTCTGGTTCTACCTTGAATCTAATAGACTCATCTATGTCAAATTATCTATCCTTTATATGCACTCAAGGTATTATTATGTATCTAATTAGGTTTAGGTGACTATATGTCTTAAACCTTTAATGTTGACTCTTGTTTTCTTTGTCGCCTTTGGATGCATGTTGGTCAGTCATATTTTCAAAGGTGACATGTATTATCACACTTATCTTAGCACCTCCATCATGCATGTGTCCATATCACATGCACTCAAAAGGACAAGACAAGAATGATAATGCACATAAAATCCTCTTTGCAAAACCCCATAAGCTTGTGTCCCATACTACAAACATATGGGAAAAAGAGAGATAAGTAATATAAAATTCTAGAATTGACACAAAAGCCCAAAACATCTAGGCACATAACCGTAGTCCTCATCTAAGATTGTATCTCCTATCTAGAGCTATGCATTGATTTCTAATATCTTTCACTTATTTTTTTTCTATACATAGGGCTACTACTTGTCGTTCTGAATATGTACTCTACTCTCACTTAGCTTCCTATGGGGCGATCTTAAGTAAAAACATGAGAATTCATCTAGTGGCCAACTATAAAGTTACAATGATACCATATTTAACACCCTCCCTAATTACACACATGCACATAACGGAAGCAACACTGAGTTATCCATAACTCGTGTACTCAAGGGGGGCATTACTTAAAATTGGCATTCATAACAATAATATAATCAATCACACAAACTAAAGTATTAAAACATCTCATGATTATTCTTATAAAAGGAAACATAAAGTCTATCACATGGACAACTAGTTTAACATATTGAGTCTCCACTCTAAATTACTAAATATGGAAACATAAAGCTAAATCTATAAATCTGAGGATCATCTTTTAGTTGGAACCCCACCAGATTTTAACCAAGCTCTATCTTTCCGCTCAAGCTTCTGAATGCTACTTCTGCTCCTCACCTACAGACATCTCGTCCCCAGCCACACGTTGAAAAAATGGTTGTTAGCATAAATGGCATGAGTATTCTAATACATGAAATACTAAAAAAATAAGATACTACAAAATATCATTGAACATTATAAGCATAAAACTATCATTAAACTTTGTGTAAAATCTGAAACATAAATAGCACTTCTTTCTTTAGCTTAGCTCTTGTCTTTTATTTACCTCTCTCTAGAGACATGTACTCTGGTACCTGGGTCTCATGAGTTGCACTGAGGTGCCTGGGTCACATAACATGCACTCTAGACATGGGTTATATATCTGAATCGACATGCACTTTGGTGAGTAGGCCACATGATTTGCACAAAGGGCCTGAGTCATGTCTCTCTTATCATAGTTTCTTTATTATACTTATACATGATATTATGTACATGCTATGGATTAAGATGTCTTTTATTTACAATTTTTATCTGATTGCGGCCACCATTATATGATAAGTCATCCTCTATGACACTGAAGTGTCCTCTATGATACAACACATCCTCTATTGGCACGATATGCCCTCTGTTGAAACCGAAGTGTCCTTTATGGTGCAATGCACCCTCTGTCGACATTACATGCCTTCTGTGACACACACGGTGTATGGCGTAGTGCACCCTATGAATCTTCCCGGGACTCTCTAGTGAGTACTTATCCTATAATGTATATGATTAATGTTCTGATGTTATTTTTCTTATCTCAAAATCTAAATCTCTTATCCTTAAATTTATTCTAAATTTCTATCTCTGAATCTTAATCTCTTATCTCTGAATATGTTTCTCTTATCTCTGAGTCATAATATATTTTCTATGACTCTATACTTAATTTCTTATCTTCAAATCTTAGTCTCTTATCTGTGACTCTATATCTCTATTATTAAATCTTAAATATGAAATATGATATTATTATTGGCTAGTAAATCTTAATATGTAGTTCTGATTCGATCAAATGACTTAACTAAATACTAATATTATATGTATAACATTTGAGTCTAAGTCTTAGAAAAATGTTTGTGACGTCCTCAGATTTTCTAAAACTTAATCTGATGTGTGACATCCAAATTGAAACCCTCACCTCAGTGAGAATCCTAATTTAAACACCCCACAGGAGGCTAAGAAAGAGAAAATCGAGGGAGTCAGAAGGAAACAATTAGTAGCACATGCACATGAACAATAATAAAACCATACAACACATGTTCACCATTCAACACATAATTACAACATGAATTGTTACAACATTTGATATTACATATTGAACAACAAACTTATACATATACATGTACTACCACTAAACTATAGGATCTTAAGACAACAGGTCCACCTGTACATCAGCTCGCCACACAACTCTCACTATCCTGGATCTTCAAGAGCACAACCACAACCTAAACAAAAAGATTACATGTGGTACACGTCAGCACAATATTCAAGAATATTGTACTGAGTACGCCTACGTGTCTTTTATATACCTCTCATCATATATTGGCAATAAGATAAAACTAATACTTGGCAGGTATAAAAAAATATAAGAAAAGAGTATACTTGCACAAAGATATTCAATAACAAAAGAGAACACATATTTTAAGCTTAGTTTCCATCATATATCTCGTACATATGCCCCTAGGGCTTTGATGTTTTTAGGCCATGTCATATAACTCGTACATCTGCCACCAAGGGCTTTGATGTTACATCTGCCACCAAGGGATTTGATGTTTCTTCAATGCACTGTACTACCAAAGAGTTTAGTGCTATCATATGATGGATCAGATACTTTATGTTTTATGTGTTCATAGCCAAAAGTATGGAAAAGCTCAAGCAACATGACATACAGGAACAATCATTTCAACCAATATCATATGCCAAGTATTTTACTACACATATAACACAAGCATATTGTATAATAGGCCAAGTAAGAGGTAATGGCGTACCTTCCAAAGAGACATCCTAATCACATATCACTGATGTCAACTATAAGCTTGGTCAAACCTGATCAAGACAAGACCATATACTATCATCAGGTTCTCATCGTCATAACCCTAGTTATGTTCATTTTAGGGTTTACTTAACGCATTATGATATTCTCATCATTACTTGCATTCTTGTCTTATATTTATCTTACTGATGTCATTTTCCAAATTATGATCAATAATATGATTATTTGATTACATATGATTATGTGTACATATTAACTCTAGATCATATTCATTTAGCATATTAGGGTTTTATATCACATGAAGAGTCATTATCATGTTTCTATTAATTCCATATATATAAATGATCTCAGAGTTACATATTATCTTCTAATTACTGGTATGAGCTTACTCTGTAAATTTTGTCATTTATTGATTGCCAAAGAATTGCATTTTATTTAGGGTAATTAGCCCTAATTAGACATATGGAGCAAATTACAAGATTTCGTGCATTAACATGACCATATCTGAAATCATATGCATTATAAACATGATTATGGAGTTACTGACATTTTCCCATAATTTTATATCATCCTTTGATATTTATTATCCACAGACTAAGCATTACATAGCTTACATGATATCAACTATATTAGTTACTCAAAATCCTGATATTATACTTCCATCTTGTTCTACACATTTTATGAACATTTTGGTATATTATATGTATTTTTCTGATGCTCGAGCTAATTACTACAATTTATCAAAGATCTAGGTAATTACTGGAATTACTGGGTAATTTACCTTTTTAGGCCAATGCCCTTCCAACACGTGGCTCAAGTGGGAAGCAAAACTCCTCCTTCTGGCTTGCCCTGCGCCGGCCAGTTCACTTGGTCTGGGCCTGGTTCAGGGCTACGGACCTGGTTCAGGTTGGAGGGTCGGTCTGCCCTCTTTTCTTTCTTGTGCAACACGATCTTCCCCTACTTCCCGCATTCGCCGCCGCACAGCTTGGCTCCAGCGAGCAACCGGTCGTGCTCTCCTCATCCTCGAGATCTGAAAATGTTGCAGGAAGATTTCTCCAAGCTCACTTGATTCCTCCGGCCTCCTTTAAGTCTGCAGCGCCCTCCAGATCTCCACTCCCGCTAGCTCGCCACCATGGAGGTCCTTTACGGCAGAACAAAAAGGGGGTCTCACTTATGGAGCCCTTTCTCGACCCCTCCTAGTTCGAGAAGCTCCGGTAGACCACCAGGAACCCAGCAGTACTCCTAAACACCGCTTAAAGGGTATGGAGCACTGCCCTTAGCTCCAAGCTCCTCTCCGGCCAAACCTGACCTCGCCAGCCACACTGTCAGCACATTAGGCCATGAAAGCACCCGTATGAGGCTCGGTTGATCTCGACCTTTCTTTTCCCCTTCTCGGTTCTCCTCCGTGAGCCCCATACCTCTAATCTGCACTCTCGGACACCACCTGCTCTCTAGCAGTGGAGAACTGATGGGAATAGAGGGCTTGCTCTCCCTGAGTACACTGCCTCTCTACCCTTGTGAGGGGTCAAATGGAAGCTTGTCCCAGTACAAAGGCAACTGTACAGTTGAGGATTTCACTCACTCCCACGATCCATGAAGTGGTGGAGGCAAACGTGGCCTCATCCTCCCCACGTCTCAGACCCAATCCGCTGGAGGTTGAGGGCAAGCACACAACCCTCAGATCCTTAATCTATTGCCCAGATTGCAGCTAAGAATAGGCCAATCCATGGCATCTAAAGGTTGTTTGGTGCGGTCATTAGATCATAGATCTAGGGTCAGGAACGAGCCGTGCAGACCCAGCCAAAGTACAAGGCGTGTGACACTAAATATAGGCTACAACTTAGGTCTATAAACATCAATATGCACATTATTTCATAATATACAAACTTAAATAACTCTCTCCAGAAGCATCCAAATGCCACCAAATTTTAACCATAGATTCTATACCTCTCGAGATACCTTCTACTCAAATTTGGTGACCAAAATCATCTACCATTCAATTAAATTCCTCAAGAAGGCATAAAAAGAGAGATCTTAATCATTATATAAATCTCAATCAACATTCCAACTTTACTAAAACACTTGGAACTCTCAATATTATTCAACCTTATGATTTCACTTATGTCATTGGATGATTAAGGACTCCAAAAGTCCACTGCATCACATCCTACACACCTTAAAAGAAATTTCTTCCTCGAAATTAAGCCAGAAAAACCACTTTGTCACAATGATCTAATCTAAGTATCAAAATACTAAGTATATTAATTATTCAGAATATGATTGCTAACATGATGAGTAACCTTCTTTAAAGTTTCATTAAATTTGATTGTAACATGAATCTAAATACATTGTGATCTCACGTTCTCATCATGAGCTTAAATCTTAAATCTAAAAACATGAATATTCAAATAACTTATGTTCCAAACTTAGTTATACATTAATGCATTCTACTCTCATATCTAATCATTTAAGTAATTCTTAGATCTTAACTGTCTAAAGAATATAAACAACACTTAGCTCTTATATCTTAATCTATCTAAGAAATCTTAATAGCATATTTCTACTTGAAATTATAAATAGAACATCCCACATTATCAAGTGTGACTATATTGCTTGCATATCTTATCTTGTACTCTTATCATGTATTTAATTCTTAGATTTTAATCATCTAAGAAATCTTGATGATGTATCTCTACTTGTGATACCAAATACATATAGGGACATAATCATGAATGTATGAAAATCTTACTTGCATATCTTAACTTATAATCATAAAACATTAGATTACATAACTCAAGAAATTTGTACTTATGAAGCATGTAAATATACTGATCTTAACAAATATGAATACTCATGGGTATGAACCACTTACTTATAATAAGGCCAGTCTTATCAAGAAAACAATGATCCAGGTTCTTCTAACCTTCTCCAAAAAAACAAAGGGTCTATTAGTTTTCACGTCGCATCTTAAATTCCAATCTTCTAGGGTAATTAGGGTTCTTGATTAGGGTTTCTTGGTGCATGTATTTAACTCTTGAGTGAAATCTAGGATCATACACATGATTTGATGTTCTAGTTATTATTAGAGAGTGTTATATTACTCTTTGTAACATACATATAAGTTGTTAGGATTAGGGTTTAGCTCACATTCATGTCTTCTTAACTTACTTCATTAACCCTATCCTTTCAACTTAGTTTAGGGATTACTTATACTAACCCTTATATGTAGCCATTAGGATTCATGTTTCATTCCTCAACATGAATGAAAAGGTTCATATCTATTTTTGATCCAAATCTTATTGATATACTTATACACATCATCATCTATATATGCTTATCACATAATTTTTTCATATGTAAGATCATAACTAAGATAGCATTTATAGTATCTTATCATTATCATTAGAAGTTACTTATCTTGAATCTAGGTGATTCAGATTCAGGTTTATCTCTTAGATCGGATCATTATCATCTAAACTCTAAGACACAAAAAGTTAACATTACCTGACCAATTATAGTCATATGATGTTGCTTGTATGAATTTATTTTAATATTTGATCATAAGAAAATCATTAGGGTGATATTAGGGTTCCATTGTGATAGATGCATTTTTCTGAGGTAGTGGCTAAAGGTTTGTATTTTTCTTATTAATGGCTTATTTCCTAGGATTTTCTAAAATTCTGATCATTATCTGGAAAATCATTAATGAGATAATAAATAAGAAATTTATTACAGGAAATGAGGAGAGGGTCACGTCTTAGAAGCTTCAACTGGGTGAAATTTTCCTTGGTGTGAAAATGATATGTCAATCTACCAGTAGGGTGAGATCAGTAAAACTTACATCTAAAGCATTGCTCTGGCTTCCATCCTTGTGTGACCAGGAACTGCTCTGGAAGGTTGAATCCACCACCACAATTTCAAGGAAACTGGAGATCATGGGATCTTGGGGTGTTGGACTGCCTCTTCCTAAGGAGTCTGAAGCTAGCTAGCCTTCTCACACATCCAACGATGCTCAATAGGGCAAGTTTGAATTGTTAGGAAAATCATCAAATGACTGGGGAGCCAAGAAATCATGATCCGATCACAAGAAGAGGGAAACTTGTACCCTCAATGCAACCTGAGACATTTGTGAGGGGAATCTAAAGGTGAAGCTCGAGTTGCGGGGTCAAAACAATGGAGGATGAGCTCATGGTCATCCTCAGGAGAGAAGAAAGAAAAGAGATCAGGCGCCAAATATCTATGTTGGTTGAAGCATGGGTAGAGTAAGGGAAGCTTCAATAAGCCTTCATGAACATCCCGATGAACTTTCCACAAGTCGGGAACACCAGTAGTCCTCCATCAGTGAGGTTGTCCTCCGTAGTCACAACCAGTTCATTGGGGGACCAAAGGAGCAACCCGTGCTCAATTCTTAGAACAAGGTTGTGCTTGAAGTGACATCAGGGTCATCTAGGTCAGGGGAATTGGATGAAGATGGTGCCAAAGGGGAGAACATCCATGAGCGTCAATGATGAGGAAACATATTAGGCCAGTGAGGATCAAAGTGGGAGGGATGAAATTGGTGGTGATAGGGGTTGATATTGTCACCGAGAAGCTTATCAACTTCCCTAAGGGGCAATGGAGATACCCTCTGGTGGTCTAAAGTTGGTGCCCATGAAGAGCAAGGTAGTGTGATTTGGGATTTCTTTCTTTCTCAATTTAGGGTTCAAGACGGGGTTTAAAAGGTATGAGTCTTTCTCCCAAAACCAGTGGAGAAATTCATTTCAGAAATAGATAATTAGGGAGTGAGGAATCACCCCCCCCCGCAACTAAGAATGAGAGTCCTTCCATAGCCAAGAGGTTAAAGAAGGTACCCAACGGTTGTGATTAGCCGATCCACAGGGGCTCCTAATGCAAAAAATCCCAGAACAAGGAAATCGAAAAAAAATCTATTTATCTAATACAAAAACAATCATTATCTTGATATTATTAATTACCTAGTCAAGTAAACTCGGATTAATATCAAATAGTAATCAAGTAATCATATTGGTTTCTAGAATATTCTAACACAGTCTGGTTCCCAATTAGGTGACTAATGTAATTAATATAATTAATATAAGAAAAATAAATGTTAAAATAGCTAATTATGTAAATACATTAAAACCCTGATAATTTATGTGTCATCCTTTTCCAACATTATCTCTAAAATAAAAAATTCTTAGTGCATTCTAATAATTAAATTAGGGATAATGACCCATATATATAATGATGACCATGAATAATATATACTTAAGAAATTATAATAAAGTGTTAAAAATTAGGATGTCACAGAATCCTTATTTATTTGACATCCTTTTTTTGTTATATTTCTCAATCCATATTTAGTATATATATACCAATGTTTATGCTGATATATTCTATTGTTCCTCCTCTTACTGGGGTATGATTCTAACCCTAGGTGTAGGACTAGTAAGACTGGACTCGGTGACTAGGACCTGGCCGGTGGAACTCTTGGGAGATAGACTTGAGATAGTTTGATATCCCTCTACATAGATCTTTATCTCATACTTTGATGTAAGCCCCTTTATGAGTGAATATTATGTAACATTGCACAAATTGAATATAGTCATGATTTATATTTCTGATTCTTTACTTTGGCCTTCTGAATACCATTATTCGAGAAGCAAAAAATAAACCTATTGCATCACACCTTCCTAGTGTGTTTGGAATAGATGGTTTATTCCTCAAATTTAGTAAGGAGTGGATCCCCTATCGGGTCCACTTTCTACAAGATGGTATCAGATCCATTGTGGTCGGAATCTGACCATTTGAATTGTCTCCACATTAGAACCCTTACCTTACATAATTACCCTTTAAGTGAGATATTTACATAATAACTAACATGTGTTATTCATGAGGTGATGAAAGGTCAATTTAGGATTATAGGAAATACACATAAAAATCATGATGAGTAAATCCTTATGTGGTAGACCTTAGTAGATCATACCCTATAATATAGGTTGATGGTGACATATCTCTTTGGATGTTAAGACCTTACTTTAGTGTGGTTTTGGGCTTGAGGATGAGAAAATAGTTGATAAGAAGAAATTAAATGGAATTTTTTTACCCGGTTCTCACTTTGATTTTAGGCCCTATCTTCAATTTTATACCAAAAAGTTTTGTCATCAAACTATTTTTTTATAATATTATATGTACACAAAAAGTTTTTTTGGAGTTTATAAAAGTTTTCTTGAATAGAGTCACAAGGAAGAGAGATATGAAGCTTTATATATAAACCCTAGATTTAGTTGGAGTGTAAATAATAAACTCTAGTTTTAAGTGGAAGTGATGACTAGGATGGCATGATTTGTTCTGAAGGTATAGCTGACATATCCTTATATACCTTATGACTATTGGATTTTGATATGAACCTTAGGGTTGGTAGGTTAGAAGAAAAGGACCTAAATCTCAACCCCAATTGGATATGACCTATTAGTTGGGTGCATGATCTATGGAAATCATAAATACCTAAATGATTCACAACTACAAGATCCATAAATAACCCTAATACCTTCATGTTGTCTTAGTTTGTCTTGTTGGGTTAAACCTTTTAAGGGTTGGTGGGAATTTGGATGGTACTATAAGGATGGGTGGATTTTTAGGATGAAATCCTTTTAAGGGGTGGAGTGTTGTAACTTCCCAAAACCTAGAAATGTACCCTACTCCATAATTGGAAAGCTTGTGAGATTGATTCTTTAGATTTGACCAAACAAGTATAAAATGTATAATGTTCTATAATGAAAATCACATATTTACATAATAACTTAAATATGTTCCAAGTGTAAATAAATTCATAAAATATGTACATATATTTCCTTGGGTGACTCATATTGCACAGTGGTTAAATAAGAGGAGTAATGTACTTAAAACATGTACTAGAATAACAGTCAGAATATGCATGCACAATCATCTAAATTGAAGTGGAATTAATGGATTAGATATGTTAAATGAATACATGTTAATTTTTTAGCATAATATTAAAATATAACTCCTTTTATTACAATGTGAAATTAATGAGACTCTAATTGAATATTGTTAATATATATGAATATAAATTGTCTAAACCATAAGGGTGATGTAACTCACAAAAGGAAATCCCAAAAATGAAATATAATGGTGAAAACGTCTTCCCCGGGTCCCAATTATCTTGGGTGCCAAGTTTCACATTCTTTGAACAACAATAACTATCCCAATGTCATTTAGAAAAGAAAATGTGAGAGAAGGGCTAAAAATATTAAATGAGTAATTAAACAACTTTAAAAGTAGAAATATACCCCAAGTTCGTATTCCATATGCCAATATTAGTCTATGTCTGAATTCTCAAACTAATTGGACAATCTTAATTGTCCTAGTTTAGTTTAGTAGACAAAAAAAATATAATTTCAAAGTCTAAAATATTAAATAAGATAGTAAACTTTTTCAAAATGAATAATTAATGTCAAAATCATACTCCTCATATCCTAGTTTGCTTGTAGTCCAAGTTTCACATCTTTTGAGTGTTTCTAGATGACTCAAATTCATTGAGGAAATAAAATATATGATAAAGTCTAAACTATTAGATAAAATATATGTCTTCAAAAGTAAAAACTAGTGCCAAAATCAGAATCTACATGTCTTAATTCGTCTAGCTACAAAATTTGGATTTATTTGCACCTAGTTTGAGCCCTCAATTGGTTAAGGAAAGGAACGTAACTAATATTTACATTTAATTTCATTTAACACTTTCATTTGATATGGTTTTCCCAATTTTAACCATGTCACGCTAAACTTTGGAACTTTACTTGGGCAATGGACTCATTCCCAGCCATTATTTTCTGATCATATGACCACCAACCTTTCTTCATCCTCTACTTTAGTAGGCAAGTCGGCGTGTTTGGGGGCAACAATAGCATTGATTTATGTTTCCAAGATTTCTCCCTCATCTCTCAATTCTTTCCCTAATTATCTTTCCATTGAATCCATACCTCTTTCCTGATCTATTGTATCCCCAAATTTTCTCCTTTTCTTGTCTAGCAGAGAAATGCCCAAATTTCCCTCTGCCAACACCTCTGTTCATCCCCTATTTCTTTCTTCATTACCTTGCCCTCGTGTCTCAGTGACTTCATACCCCTCTATATTTATTGTAACAACACCACAAGACTCCAATAACTGTTCCCTCCTCCTCACTTATTTCTACTCTTGGCACATCCTGCCTGTTGTCCCCGAGACATGTGCTACCCTCCATGATGATCCATTCTTCATACAAAAGTTCCACTCCATCTCTATATCCTTCGTTTGCTTTGGCTTCTTGACCTAGCAGATCATGTTCGTTGTTTATAGCCTAAAACACCTTCCTGAGGCATATTCACTACAAAAAATTGGGCTATTGTTCAAGAACATTTATGAAGAACCAAGAACCGTGAATAATAAAGTCTATTTGTGAGGACTTGTCCCTCAAATACGAGATTGAATCCCTCAAGCGTGTTTTTAATGTAAGTAGACCTTTTTGAGGGACATTAATCCCTCACAATTTCATTATTCACTCCCCCATTCCGTGAAAAATGGTTTCCCACCATACGGGTCTTAGTTTCCCTCCACAACTTTCCCAAAACCCCCGCAAACAACATGTCGGCGCCCTGCGCTCGCTGCGTCCCTCCCGCTCCAGTTTGGCTACGCTCTCTGCGCTCTCGGCGTCGCCACAAGGAATCGGTTGCCGCCATCATCCGTGCCATGCTAGGTCCTGCTCCACCGCCGCCGAGGATTGATCATCTTCTTTGCTTGGACGACCGTGGTCTTGGCTTGGACGGCGATCGCAGCTGAATAAGGTAGGTTCCAACATCTTTCTCCTTCCCTATTCTCCTCCCTTCACCCCCTGATCTGGATGGTCCAATGATGGCGGGTGGACGCCTAAGGGGTGTGCTGCCATGGAGGTTCGTGAGACAGGCATGTCCCCTCCCCCTTCTTCTATTACACGTGGGGATGGTAGTGATGTGGGGGTGGGCATCCTGGATGGGTGTCGCTCAGAGGGGCAAGGTGAGATTGAGGGCTTGGAGAAGCCCTACTGCTCTGATCAGGTGGCACGGGGTTTCGACAGGGAGGGGGAGAAGTTCCTGGTTGTGGAAGATGCATGTAAGGGGTTTGAGATTTTGCCTCAAAGATCCAATCCAGGTCCTACATAAGTTGCATGTAAGGGGTTTAATATATGTATGATTATTGTGAAGTTAATATTAATTTAGGATCCTACAGAATTTGAATAGTAGGATGTAGCTAAGAGAACAACTACAGTGCAGACTCTGGTGATTGGTTTTCCTTATCAGTCTCTGTCTGTAGGGTGACTCTAATCACAGAAGCAACAAGCCTTGTTTCCTTTGTAATTATCATATTTTTGAGATCTCTAACAAAAAATGCTTTGTTGTTTAGGTGGTTTTGAATTTTGAATCTGTCAGTCAATTCTCTTGCCCATATAAATCCATGAATGAGCTTGTTGATCATTTTTGCCCCAACCATAAACATCAGTATCTTACTCATTAGCTAGATCCTATTATTTTGTCATGTAGAATATAGTATTTCCTGAGTTTCTCTAGGAATTCCTTAGCATTTATCTTTGAAAGACAATCCTCTTGACCTATTTAAGGATATTATATGCTTGTAACTACATCACATATTACTTTCTCTACAGAATACACTTTGGACATCACATTTTTACCATTGTATCCTCATTGTTATTTTTATGCATGTGACGTTTACCATTGTATCCTCATTGTTATTTTTATGCATGTGATGCTTATTACTCTACTTTTTGCAAATAACTCTGGGCACATTTTTTATGAATCCAAAGAGTATCTTAATGTCTTTTGTGGTTTTTGTCTAGAGTATGTCCACTTCACAATTAGTTATCATACAATCATGCTTATTCTTTCTTCTCAGTAGAATTGAAATTGTTTCAGTCTTTTGATGATGTGAAAATCAACTATCATAAAAGTTGTCCTGGTGCTTTAGGGAAAAGTCAGTGATGAGCATGAGGAAAAGTAAATATGAGACTTCTTGTTCATTCAAACGTCATTGGTTTTCATCTCCATGCATCAGGTCTTCTTTCTACTTGGTACTTGTTTCTCTCACAAATGAAGGATTACACATAAGCACACTTGATGATAATTCACTAACCATAAATTCTTCAAAAAATGTGGCCATGGAACTGCCAATGAGATGGAAACAAGTCAAGGGTGTTAGGTAGACATCATTGCTCTTAAATAAAATGTCTCAAGCTCTATTTGATCTTCATTATGATGCCAATGATAACCAGTCACCTCTATTTTCTTCTTCAAAAGAGGTAGCACTAAAGTCATTAGCCAAGTTATGGAAGCATCAATAGATTCTTCATATTAATTGAGCCCTTGACCTTCTCCTTAGTCCTTAGATAGTTGATTTCAGCATTTAATTATTCTGAATTTGTACCTCCTTTAGATACCAACTTTTTGGGAAGGTGTGTTATCCTCAGTGATGGTATTCCAATGTGTCTATCAAATTCTTGTCCTCTAAAGGTGGCTACATCCAATGGGAAACAATTTTCTTGCCTACAAAATTGTTAGCAAAGGCATACCAATTGCAAATCAAACCCTATTAGGGATAGCTTTAACTATGGACCACAAGTATTGTTGACAATTTGGCTAATACTTAACAATGCATGGTCACAAGTATGCCCAACAATTGGTATTGAACACTCAATGTCATGATTTGGTTTGCTCAAAGTTGATGTTCAGGACTATTGAATGAACAAAAAATGACCTCTCTCACCCACAAAACTATAGACATCCAAAATACATGGCATGTGCCACCTGGATCTGACGCTAGCTGCGACACAACACTGATCCAACGATTGCGGTCATTAACAGGGGAGTTCACAAGCGCGAACACTTTACTGGTACACTTACTGGTCACTATGCCTTTTTATACCCTTGGCAAGATCTCACTCTAGCTCTGGTTGGTTGCTAGAGTCCCTAGGGAGATGGGAGGGTGGATAGAGGCGGCATCTGCTAGGCCAGCGACGCTACAATATGACACTATAGCAACTTACCTTTAGTAGGAACGAGGAGGAAGAAACAAAAGGGGAGAAAAGGTATAATCCTAATGGATTAGGGTTAGGCTATGATACCAATTGATGTGGCACACATCATAAAGGAGCAAAGGATTGAGTAATCAAAGTTATTCTATTTCTTAAACTTGAATTATCTACCTAGACAAGACCCAAGGATTGTTATTTATAATAGCTAACTGAGTGAACACCTAAGCGCTGCTAAAATTGCTTAAATTACCATTTTTTTTAAACTTATAACAATGATTATAAACTTCTGAACATCCCTTTAGACTTCTGCAGTTGATAGTAGGCAACCATGGAGCCATGACAATCAGCACACCCAAAAGAATGGACATGGTCGTCCAACCACCAGCCACATACATCCAAAACATAAAGTTAAGCTTGTCGGCCCTTTCTTTTGGTAGGGTGGTGGTATGGTCAGTATAAGATGGATGCAAATGTTTTACAATTTCACATCCAGTTGCATCTTTAAAATTTAGATCCAAATATATATATAATTCTTTCTAATCCCTATGTTCAATTGGGATTTGGGTTGAGTCCATCTTTTTGCGGATATATTGTTTATTTAATTATGTAAAACTTTGTTTTTTTAATCAACACTTTTGTCTTAGTTCTTATTTCTGTTAACATTGTTGCCTTTGCATTTCCAGTTGGATCTTTGCTAGAAAATGGCCAGACATCATCCAGGGACATCTTTTGAGTATAATATGCTCTTCTCTCTCTCTTTTTGAGTGGTTGGTTGTGCTTTCGTCTGTTATCATTCTTATTGTCTGGGGAGGTTGCCTCATTACTACCATGGAGCGAGATTTGATTGGTTTGGCCATAATAATGGTTGGTACAGCTCTTTTGCTTGCTTTCTATTCTATCATGCTTTGGTGGAGAACCCAATGGCAAAGCTCAAGTATGTTGCTTATGTCTTATATGACACTTTTTTATTGGATGTTTCTTTTTGTGCTTTCTGAATATTGCTAAAGGTCCTTCATTTACTAGTTCCATTTGGATGAACCCAAAGAGCTTGTCAATAGTGTAGAGTGCTAGTTGTCCCCAAGGCTGCTTTTTGATTTTATCCTTTCTTGAAGAATTGAAGTTTTGCTTGATAGGGTTCCTACTTTATAATAGCGTCGTAAATTTGTTTTTGTTTTATTTCTATTATATTCAACTGAATCGTGCTGTGAAAACTCAAGTATTTTGATGCAATAAGTTTATTCCAACGCAATAAACTTGTAGGCATGTGTCACATCAGGGTCTACTGCTTCTGAGCAATATTCTCCATCTGGCTTCTTCTTTGGCGTATCAGCATTAATTCTTCTGAATTTGTGCCTCCTTCAGATACCAACTTTTTGGGAAGGTGTGTTATCCTCAGTGATGGTATTCCAATAAGTCATGACTTGTGTTTTAATCTGTCAAGATCCATGCACACTAGCAGCTAGCAAAATTATATTTCATCTAAAGTATCAGTGGTTTTATACACTGCAATGATGTTAGACTCTGGATGGTTACCAATTTTGTAGGTTACAATTTGGTTGGATGGTATTTCACAGTGGTGATGTACTACAAATTTGTAAACAATGACTAAGTTGGATATTATTTTGAATCAGACCTAAACCATCTCTAGGACACATGTTTATGACACAAGATTAACCATGTTTCTCTTCTTAGTCATTGTGAAATGAATGTGAACTTTGGGTCTTCTTAGTCATTCTGTAAATTACTGAAGAAGGTGTTTAGTTCCTATGGTTAGTGCAGGATCAACACTAGCTCTATAGAAAAGGATGTTGCTTTTGTGAAAACCACTAAGGTACTGATTAATCTTTAGAACTAGGAGATACAAGTTCATTCAGATCCCATCATTCTTCAGCATTAAAATGGAAGATCTAATCCCATATCAAGCTGAATTAACAATCTGAAAATTCAAAATTTTAGTATTGTCCTTTTTCCATTGAATTTTACTTATAATACTACAAGGTGGTGGAATCGTATCACACAAACAGCAGGAGATTAAACTCATGAATAATAATGCATCATCTACTTTAGCCTTTTCTTATAGTCTATCCCTATATTATGATGTTTCCATCTGTTTTTGCATACCAGGAAGATGACCATTCCTCTAGGAAGTTAAATGAAGTCCACGATAAGGTTCGGGTAGGTATTGAGAGGCTCATGGAGGAAGGTATGAAATGGTTACGATGATATTCATTTTGTGGCTTGCTTTATTCATTACTCATTAATCTTTTTTCTTCTATGATGAAAACATAGTTAGTGGGTAGGGTTTTTTTCAGGGAAGCAAGATTTTGTTAAGGTATGATTTGTTCTAACTGATAAATTGCTGTGACTTACTTGGAATTGAGGTCATCCACTGATAACATTGACATAAATTAATCTTTTATTGGGTGTAGCTGGGATTATCGATGATTAGTTAGGAGAGTCATACATGGCACCAGATAACTCATCAAATCTGCAGCCTACGACCGTAGCTGCAACTACTGACCTGCAGTTTGTAGCAAGTGGATCAGAGGTAATGGTCTTGATATGTAGTTTCTACACTTTCTTCTAGTTGGATATAATGAATTGATATAAATATAGTTGTATATTGAAGCAGCTGAACAAGAAAATTCACACTGAGGAAACTGTGTCCAGAAAGATATATCCTAAGAGACAAGAATATGAATGGCGCCCAGTGCCCATTTTATACAAGCGCTTTGACATTATGGATCCTTTCATGGGGAAGGTATCTCTTTTTCCTTCTGTTTCTGATCAGCTCAAGTTGAATACCGCCTCTTTAGATTTTCCCTGGATAATAACGAGACCTGTTCTTGTTTGCATTATTGCTAATAAAGATCCATGGTGTGTGTTTGAGCAAAGAACTCTTTTCAGATAATAGTAACTTGGCCTTTGTTATTATTTTTTATTTACTTTCTTATAAGATGATTTCAAATTTCGAAAATTTGGCTGGTTATGCTTGCTCTAACTACCTGGATACTTGATTCTCTCAGATGGGTTCTTATGTGCTTTCCTCATGAAAGACCTTCTTGTGAATGAAATATCTTGCAGTTTATTTGTGTAGAAACAAAGGGAGGCAGTAATCCATATTTCTTGGGAAAACCTACTATAAATTTGAGAGGGGGGGAAATTATAAACCCCACAGACTCGGCCCTAATTCAGTAAACACATATTTCAACTGCAGCTACACACCTTAAAGGTGTACCAGCATAAACGCCTCAAGCGTATAGGTGATTTTCATGGAAAAAGTTCTAAAAAAGATAACATACAATAGTAGACTAGTATCCAACAATGTGGTTTGCCTCTAGAATATGTGCTATACTAGTTAATCATTTGTCCTCTAGATGTTGGTGAACTAGTTGAAGAATTATAAGATTTTTGGTAGGACCTTTGAAAGAATCACTTATTAAACTCTATTTCTCAATGGCTATGTTCAACCATCTCTTAATCTCTTTTTAAATTGCTTTTCGTTCTATTTATGCTTGATTTCTACGATTCTGTTATGTTCTTTCATATTTCCATTATTGAACTCAAAGAGTCTCAGACTAGGCACAAAGGCAACATTTCTAGATTTCTGTATATGAATTGGATTGAAATGGTATAATGCTTTCACCATGCTTGTTAAAGCAGCAAGGAGGCAGGGCTGAGTGCCTTACAAAATCATAAATTTGCAGGGTATTCAACATATGGATAACAATTATTATTTGTTATGTAAATTACTTGTATGGTTTTCTGTAGGCCTAGTAACAAAATTATTAACTTCTTAGAAGAAGTCACAGAGTGGTTAATATTCTACAGTAGTCTTGCTCTGAGTGCAGTTTCCTTTTGCTCTGAGAGGTAACATGTAGAAGAATTACTACAATAGTGCAGAAAATGCAATAGGATCTGAAATGCAATAGCATCTATATATCAGCCATAATTGTGGCCCCCAGTATCACCTCTCTACCATAATGTTGGATATCTGTTTGATATGATATAGTTTGGGGGAGGCTTGGTTCAGTTCTGTTGTATTAGGGTGATTATGCCCTAATACAGCTGAATTAGCCCAACACAGCTGAATTAGCAACGCAGCTGAATTAGCTGAACAATCTACACGTGCAATAATATGTCTGCCATTTAGTTGTAATAGGAGATGATTGGTTGAATATATTGTTCAATACCTTTTTGAGTCCATAAAAAAGGTGCATATAACCCACCGATTTTTTATAATTATGTACTAAGGAAGTAGGGCATAACGGGCATCGTTGAGGTGAGTGACCTTTTTGAAGTGTTGACTCAGAGACTTATCCCCCTGTTGAAGACGGTACATCTCTTCTGTTATATTGTACACATGGGAGATATTATCTGAATACATCAGACTAAGATGGCCCTAGACATCCTTACATGTTTCCAAGTGATTCACCATACCAGTCACCTTGTTGCTCCATAGAGTTCAAGAGTAAGGATGTTATCTTGTTGTTCCGACAGTTTCACAGACTCATTAGTGGAGGGTGGTCATTAGTCAGATTCTTGTACTTACCCTGCCACTTGGAGATGATTTTAGTGATGGAACTCCGTTGACTGTAATTCTCTCTAAGTTTTAGGTTAGTGATTATCTGTCTGTGGATGGTGAGGGTTAGACGTGGATCAGGGCCACAAACACCTTTTAGGCTTTTCTGCTATCACTATAGTGACTGGACCACAACTGCTGCAGTAACAGTGCTCTTTGATTGGATATACTACACATGCTTGCAACCATATGCTGTTGGTGCTGGCACCGGCGACCCCGACAGCCTCTCGTTATGTATGTTGACTGTGGTTACTTTTATATATGCTTTCTCAATGGTTCTAATAAATATCAAAATAGAGAATTAATCACATTACAGAATACTTACTTGTGATAAATCTACTAGAGAACAAAACATATCATTACAAAATGACGTCAACAGTGATTACTTTCATACTGATATCTACCATTATTTGTTTTATTCGTAGATTTGAATTTGATTCACTTGCCGTTTAGTTTAGTATGAAACCCAACTTGAAACAAAATGGCACTCCTAGTCAGTTGCTACTTCTTGAAATATAGATACTACTAAATCCAAAAACAATTTATTCTTTTTGCGACAAAACTAGAGACTAATTGTTATTCACTCTGCTCTCTCGTGCGGATAGAATCCGTTCGATTTGAATGTTTAGACTAAAGTTAAGCCAGCTAGGGCTTGGAACAGAACTTAAACTAGAGCTTGGAACAGAAATTAAACTAGTTCTATCTGTACTAAGATTTCCTTTAGCTATAATATCGGCCACTTCATTCAGCTTTCATGGAATGTGGCAGATCTTCAGGTTTGTTCCTCCATTAGCTAGCTTTTGAGCTCTGCAAACATTCTTCTATTTGGCATTGTCTCTGTCTTAACATTCTTCTCGGTGGATGTATTTCTCCCTCAATGATTGCAGTCTTCTTTTCTTCTTGGTAACTTCATATTACTTGTAATCAGACATATGATTTGCATTACTGGTTTATGTAAAGAAGGTGAAATTTCTTGGTTGCTTTGTGCACATAATGGGGAACTTTATTTTTTATATGTTTAGGTGCTTGATCCTACTGAAAAAAGCTTCTTGGTGATTTTGTCATGTATGATCTTTCTTGTGAAATGGGTTCATATACCTTGGGTCATGAGTTTTAGACCCTATTTTGAGGTATGTTTTTTTGTCTTTCATTAATAACATACAATGTTACAAATGTTCTATTGGATTGATAATTTTTTTTGAATGTTATCTTTTGTTTCACATGTGATTGAGTTACAGATGCAATTGTGATTTTGGTTGTGATTCATTTGAGGTGTTATCAGTTATGTTTCTGTGAGTTGATGAGTATTAGATTAATGTTATGATGATCAGGAAAAGTAAAAGAAGATGGGCGATGCTAGGGATATTGTTACATGGAAGATGTTACACCAGTTTGGAATCATAGAAGATGTTACAAACTAGGTGGGAAAGAATGATTACATGGAATAAGCATCCATAATCTTATATTAATTCTATCAATGCCATGTCTTTAGGTTTCGTGTGTGGTGGTCAACTCTGCTCCTACCATGCATTCTACTGTGAAGGTGAACAAGGAGAATTTTGTTGGCTGAACTGCCGCTATGACGGTGAACATGGAAAACACCACACATCCATATATGGTAAATCTGATATTGTTTTCTCTACTACCTCTATGTTACAATTTAATGTCCTCACTGATTTATAACTACATGGCATTGAAAATTCTAGAGCTCGAGCATATAGTTCCCAGTTAGTTCCTATACATGCTTCTGAATTTTTGCTCAGTTATTGCACATATAGAACACTTTGTTCATATATGTTCTTGAACTATTCCAAATCTTTGTGTGCCCTGCTAGAAATAGTGATGGTCCAAACACTTTTCTGCTATGCTGGATGTCTTTTTCATGCCTTCTGCTGTGTGCTGAAGATGCCTATTTATGGCCTTTGCTGTTGGCGAGTCCTGGTGGTGTTGTTTTTCTGCTACATCTATTGAGGATAGCTTCACCATGGTGGTTTTCTGTTGCTACAGATTGCAAAGATGTACTACGATGTTGCTATCTATACCAAAATTGATTCTATGCTAGCCATGCATGTGTTGGATATTTTGTTAACCAATTGTCTCTGTTTTTCCAATGTCATGAAGTCCACTTCTTTTCCAATTAACATCAAAGAAGATGTTTTGTCTCTTCTAGGATCAAATGAGATACAAAATGATGTTATTATTGCTACCAAATTTGCTGCATATCCATGGCGTTTGACATCTGGGCAGTTTGTGAATGCTTGCAAGTAAGTTTTTTGTTTTACTTGACTTTTTCATATGTAACTTGCAAGCTCTTACTCTTATGTGATATTTTTTCATTTCTCTCTTAGCTTCCGTTTCTTGAAATGCTATGCACATATCTTCTCATGCTAAAATTGTTTGACATTTATGACTGTAATCATTTGTTGGTTTTTTATCACATGAGAACCTTGTCCTTGTTTAGGCCTCAAGTTATATTTTAATTTTGTTGCATTATTTGAACATACTTTGTTTTATGTTTCTTTTATTTGGGCTTTTGTAAAATGATGTGCTCTATTCTACATTAGCTACCACCTGACTTTTATTTACTCTACTGGCCCTAAATAAAGGTTGTGTTATGTCATTAGAGACTCACCTTGATAATTATAAATACAGCTCATTTCTATTTTATCGTTTAATTTGTTTTTGTTAGGGTCTTCATTACCATCTCTCCATGCCCAGTGATCTTACTCCAAACACCAAGGTCTCCAGATCACTCTCCAACCTCAAAGCTCTTGATAATTGATGGACATATATGAGACCAGTAGGTAAGGTGGGTATTTGATATTGTCCCTGATAGACATTACATTTTCTTCTAGTGTTATGAGACTAGTATGAGACCAGTAGGTTCCTATTTTGATCATTGAGTATATGAGGGATACAAAGATTCCTTAAACATTGTTCACTTAATCCTCTATGTTTTGTCTTTAAGTTGAAATACTAGCTTCAACGTGATTAAAACATGAGCGAAATGAAAACAATTGTAAAGCAGATAGAAGATATTAGAGAAGGTAGATGCTTGATTTAGATAGATTATTCACTTCAGGATTAATCATCCTAAGATCTGCTCTCTCTTCACCTAATCCTGAATTCCCCACTCAGAACAGAAATAGACTTACAGCCACCAACAACAGAAAAGTAACTTCAGCCTTAAATCCTCTAACCCTCACTAACTTGGAAAGAGAGTCAAATTTTGTAAAAAAGAAAAGAAGTTACACAATCTTTAGTATATATGATATCAAGAAACATGATAACTCATCAATTCAAGCCTAAACTGTAGGAACTTTAAGTGAAGTTCAATATTGCTGACAAAACAATGCACAATGTTATTCAAAATAAAGGAAAAATATAGCTCGAATTTTCAAACGATGGTTGCTGGATCAACGTTTACTGGATGATGGTTGCTGGATCAGCGTTGAAGTGCTGATCTCAATAGCTATCCTCACGAATTTACTGTGAGTTCTCACTTCCATGTGGGCATCCACTTTTATCAGTCTTCGTAGAGCTGTTCCAACTGTCTCAATGAATGCTGGGTCGTATAGATGAAGGGGGAGGTTCAAGATTCAGACCCAAGTTACAATGTGAATTATTGCATTTGTTCTTTTTCCGAATTAGCCCAACACAGCTGAATTAGCTGAATTAGCAACGCAGCTGAATTAGCTGAACAAGCTACACGTGCAATAATATATCTGCCATTTAGTTGTAATAGGAGATGATTGGTTGAATATATATTGTTCAATACCTTTTTGAGTCTGTAAAAAAGGTGCATATAACCCATTGAGTTTTTTTTAATTATGTACTATTTACTAAGTTCAATCATAATTTTAGTTTACGGGTGCATGTTGCTGCTATATATGTTGGTTCACTTACATTTATCTCTACTTTGCACTCACTCTGATTCCTTTTTGTATTTATATTGATAGGGTGGAATTACTTTTAATGATGCATTTCGACGGACAATGTACCTTGGAGTAGACCAAAACCGAAATATAAGGGTAAGTTGTTTGTTGTACTATGATTTATGTATAAACTTTAAATTCTATTAATATAATGATTTGTCATTTTTAGGAGAAGAATATTCAAGTACCTAGTCGTATGAGGCCTGGCATTGATGAAGAGCACCACACCATTTGAAGGAATATAGAGATATTATAGATCTTAAGAGTTTCTAGCATGATATGTTGATTGTCGTCAATCTCAAATTTTAGAACCATATGTATTCTTTATTTATATCAACGTTGAGCACGCAATGTATGGATAATATTTTGCTTCAATAATAGAAATTGGTTTGAGGTGATTTCACATTTTTATGTGTCATTTTGGTGTTGAATCTTCTTATGATGTCATGTGAATTAATTTAAAAATATTGCTTGAGGTTATGTATAAAAAGTTTTCATTTAAAATTTGATATTCACTATAGTAACAATTAATTAATATTTAATAAATCATTCAATAATCAATAACCAAATCATTTACAGTAGTCCCTCATAAATATATTGATGAAGGTCCAGATTGACCATCAAAATTGCATTGATGACGACAACATAGCCCCTCAAAAATAATATTAATGAAGGCATTATCCCTTCAAAAATATATTCTCCAGGACCATCAAGTCCCTCAAAAATGTATTTATGAGAACTAAATAGTCCCTCAAAAATGTATTTATGAAGGCTAAATAGTCCCTCAAAAATGTATTTATGAAGGCTAAATAGTCCCTCAATATAACATTCTTGAGGGTCAGTTGGTCCGTGACAATTGTATTCGTGAGGGCCACTGGTATTTGTCACGTGAGTTCTCTTCACGGACCATTTGTGAGGGCCAGACCCACAACCGTCCCTATTTCTGAGGGCCTGTAGAGAGGAGTTTGTGACAGGACTCTCCTGTGAATAATGGCCCAATTTTTTGTAGTGATTGAAGCAATCCACGGGCCCAAGTACCTACCCATGCTTCCCTCTTTCGCATCTCCAATGTTGCCTCCTGCAATTCGTGTTATGTTTCTCAGATCATGGTCTTTCTTTTATGGTTTTCTCTCTCCCAACTCTGCCTTGACCTCTTAAAGGTGTTTTGAATTTTAGTAATTGATGTGATGGTCGTTCCCTTGGGATGTGTTCCTCATCCTGCTTTGACATGGAACAAAAGCTTTTCCCCTACTATGTTGACCTCTTGTCTTGAGCAATAGCTCATTGAGTCCACAACAATGTGTTGACTCATGTTCAGTGCCTCATAGCCATGGGGATGTGCAAGTAGAAGTCACGCCTCACCAGCTAGAGCTTTGAGATCTCAAAATGCTTCTTGGCAGGGAGAACTAGAGAAGAATACTTCCCAATGATGATTCCCAATCTTACCCTAACTTCTCTTGTGTTAGTTTCTTTTTATTAAGGGGTATGTTTGTCTTTTTGCCTCCTCTGATTGTTCTTTGAGATGAGAGTTTTTGGACCCGGTGCATGCCTAACTAGGCGTAGGGTCACCCAATTTGGCCAATACTGATAGGGACACGTCAGTAAGCTATCTTTCTCCCTAATTTTGGATATTACACATGTGGAATTTCTTTTTTTTATTGGCTGTTTTTTCCAAAATTCTAAACTTTTGATTGGTGACTCATTAAAATTAAGTAAAATATGCTATGAAATCACTAAACTATTCTCTATCCATGATATAACTTTTACTAGATAAAGCAAATAAATAAATATGTCATATTTGTGAATATTCCTAATTGGTTTAAATTTCTAAAATTCATAACTAATAATTTATAGGCCAAAACAATAAAGTAAAATATGTTAAGAACTCAAAAAATATAATCTGTGAGATGGTATAGTTTTCATAACCTAGTTCAATTATAACAAAAAAGGAGATTTTTAGGGTTTATACAGTTTGTGTAAACCTAACCTTAATTCTACATATATGTATAATAGGTGCTCTGGAGACTTATAATTGGACCTAAGACCGACTTTGGACTTATGTAGACTCTACTTGAGGTATGTTGCATTCCATATTATTCCCATTGAGCAGTAATCCTATTTTCCCTCTCTCTTGGTCCTATGGACAAATATGCCTTACAAATTGTTCTCTATCTTTTGAGAATTTATTTCATGTGAAAAATTCTTTGTTGATTCTGATATTGTGATCATCTTGCTTTGTCATATATTTTTATTGGACTCTTATTTGTATCATTTTCTTCTCATCCCTTGTGGAACCCTAATCTGAGATATTGAATTAAATGTGGACTCTTATGCATCTTAGTTGTGGATATTGTTGAATATTTGTTTATGGGACATCAGATCCCACATCATAACTATTGGATGCTCTCATCCAATTATTTTAGATTGACTACACTTATTCTTTCCTTTATATTTTGATGAGTATGCAAATAGACCTAATTTATTTATTGTAGCATGTACATCTGTACTACCATAATATTTGGGTGCACCTTTCCACTAGTATTACATATACTGGGCGCACCTTTCCACCCAGGGTGCACCTTTCGACCCGACTTAGGGTGATATTTTATAGGTATATAAATAAAAGTGGTCTAGTTGTTTTACATGCACTAAATATGATTTGTTAATGTTTTTATATGGAAAGAATCATTCTATTAATCTTTTCATTTTTGATACATGCCTTATCTACTGACTTGCTTATCATCATTTAGAAATTCATATTCTTTTGATACTCACTTGGGTGGTACTTTCCTCTTACATGGGAAGCCTTGTGTATTTTACGTCATTTATTCCTTCTATTGTTCAATCCATATTGAATATGCACATACCAAACTTTATGCTGACATCTTCAACTTTTTCTCCTCTTGCTTAGGTATGCTTCCAACCCCAGGTGTACGACTTATAAGATTGGACTCAGTGACAAGGAACCTCTAGGTGGAGATCTTGGGATATAGGCTTGATATAGTTGGATATCTGTAAACTTGGATCTCGATGTTGCACTTTCATGTAAGCCCCTTCTTGGGAGAATATTATGCAACTTAATACCATTATTTGAGAAGCAAAAAATACACCTATTCCAACACACCTTCCTAGTGTTTTTGGAATGGAGGTTTATTTATCAATTTTAGTAGGGAGTGGATCTCTTATTGGGTCCCACTCCTTACAAGATGGTATTTGAGCCATAGTGATTATAATCTGACTATTTTAATTTTGTCTCCCAAATTTGAATGCTTACCTTATATAGTTACCCTCTAAGTGAAATGTTTACCCTATAATTGACCTATGTTATTCATGAGATGATGAAATATCAATTTAAGATTATAGGAGATACACATAAGAATCATGAAGAGTAAAATCTAATGTGATAGACCCTAGCAGATCATACACTATAATATAGGTTTATGGTGACATATCTCTTTGGATGTTAAGACCTAACTTTAGGGTGGTTTTTGGCTTGAGGATGTGAAAATAGTCGATAATAATAAATTAAATGGAAAGATCATGACTCGGTTCTCCCTTTGATTTTGGGCCCAATCTTTAGTTTTGTATCACAAAGATTGTCATCAAACTATTTTCATTATAATAATATATGCACACAAAAAGTTTTTCTAGATTTAATCAAAGTTTTCTTAAACCGAGTCACAAGTAAGAGATGTATGAAGTTTGATATAGAAACCCTAGAGTTAGTTGGATTTGAAATCATGAACTCTAGTTTTGAGTGGAAGTGATGACTAGGATAGTACAACTTGTTTAGAAGGTTTAGCTGGAATACCTTATATACCCTATGACTTTTGGATGCTGATGTGAATCTTAAGGTTGGTAGGTTAGAAACACAAGGACCTAAAGATAAAACCTAATTGGATATTACTTGTTCGTTGGGTGCATGATATATGGACAACATAAACACTTAAAAGATTCACAACTACAAGATCCATAAGTAACCCTAATACCTTAATGTTGTTTTAGTTTGGCTTGTTAGGTTAAACCTTTTAACATGTGGAGGGAAGTTAGTTGATACTATAAGGATGGGTAGATTTTACAGATGAAATCCTTTTAAGGGGTGGAGTGTTGTAACGTCCCAAAATCTTGAATCTTACCCTATTACATAATTAGAAAGCTTGTGAGATTGGTTCCTTAGATTTGACCAAACAAGAAGAAAATATATAATGTTCTATAATCAAGATCACATAGTTACATAATAACTTAAATATGTGTTAATGTGTACATAAATTCATAAAATATTTACATATATTTCCTTGGATAACTAAGATTCATGTAATGGTTAAATAATAGGAATAATGTACTTAAAACATGTAATAGAATAACAATTGGAATATGCATGTAAAATTATCTAAACTAAAGTGGAATTAATGGATTAAATATGTTAAATGAGTAACATATGGATTTGTGAGCATAATAATAAATATAACTCTTTTTATAACAATGTAAAATTAATGGGACTGTAATTGAAGATTATTAATATGTATGAAGATAATTTTTCTAAACCAAAATGGTGATATAATTCACAAAAGGAAATCCCAAAAATGAAATACAATGGTAAAAGCATGTTCCTTGGGTCCCAATTAGCTTGGGTGCCAGGTTTCACATTATCTTAAAAATAATAACTATCCCAATCTTTTTTTGAACAGAAAATATGAGAAAAGGACAAAAGTATTAAATGAGGTATTAATTGTCTTCAAAAGTAGATATTGACCCCAAATTTGTATTTTATATATCAGTATTAGTCTATGTACAAATTTTCACACTAATTGGATAATTTTAATTGTCCTAGTTTAGATTGGCAGAGAGAATACAATTTAAAGTCCAAAATATTAAATAAGATAGCAAACTTTTCCAAAAGGGGAAATTAATGTCAAAATCATACTCCACATGTTCTAGTTTGCTTGTAGGCCAAGTTTCACACCTTCTTAGTGTTCCTAGATGCCTCAAGTTCATTAAGGAAATAAAATATATGATATAGTCTAAAAGTATAAAAGCATATACAAGATGTATTCAAAAATAAAATTAATGCCAAATTAAAAATCTACATGTCTTAATTAGTCTAGTTGCAAAATTTGGATTCATTTTCACCTTGTTTGATCCCTCAATTGGTTTAGGAAAGGAAAGTAATCAATATTTATATATCATTTAATACTTTCATTTGATATGATTTTCTTGATTTTAATCATGTCACACTAAACTTTCTTATTTTGGAACTTTACCTAGGTCATGGACTCATCACCAGCCGTTGTTTTATGATTGGCCACCATCCTTTCTTCAACCTCCACTTTAGTTGGCCAGTCATCATGTTTGCATGACAACAAAAACATTGATTTATGTTTCCCAGGTTTCTCCCTCATCTCTTGATTGTTTTTCTCGATTCTTTTTTCATCAAACCTGTCCCTATTTCATGGTCTATTTTATCCTGAGTTTATCTACTTCCTTTTCTAGCAGAGAAACATCCAAATTTCCCTCTGTAGACACCCCTATTCATCCCATATTTCTTTCTTCCTTCCCTTCCCCTCATGTCTCGGTGACTCTGGACCCCTCTATATTTACTCTGACACCATTGCCAAAACTCCTATAATTGTTCCCTCCTCCTCACATGTTTCTATGCTTGGTACATCTTGGTCGTTCTCCCCATGACTTATGCTACCATTCGTGGTGGTCTTCCTCATATGAAGGATTTACTCTATCTCTCCATCCTCTGCTTGCTTTGGCTCTTGGCCTAGCTGACCTTGTTCATTGTTTAGAGCCTGAAGCACCCTCCCAAGGCTTGTTGAAGCAATCTGTAGCCCTAGGTACCACCCTACATCCCTCTTTCACATCTTCAATGTTGCCTCTTGCAATTCGCGTCGTGTTTCTCAAATCATGGTTTTTCTTATATGGTTTTCTCTCGCCCAGCTCTGCCAGGACCTCAAAGGTATCCTGGGTTTTAGTAATCTATGTGATGGTCATTCCCTTGTGGTGTGTTTGTCATGCTGACTTGACATGGTGTGGATGCTTTTCCCCTACTATGTTGGCCTCTTGGCTTGAGCAACAACTCGTTGAGTCCGAAACAATATGCTAATTGATCATCATTGCCTCATAGCGATGGGGATGTTCAAGGCCAAGTCACGCTTCACCAGCTAGAGCTTCAAGAGATGGAAATGCAGCTCGAGTAGGGAGGACCATTGAAGAAGACTCCCTAATGACAATTCTTAGTCTTACCTTGACTTTTCTTCGCATTCTCTTCTTTTTATTAAGGGTTATGTTTGTCTTTTCGTCTCCCCTGAGTGTTCTTTGACATGGGATTTTTTAGTCCTAGTGCACGCCTGACTAGCACAGGGCCGACCAATTTGGCTTGTGTTGATAGGACCAAGTCAACAAGTTATCTTTTTCCCTCATTTTGGATATTACATGCATAGAATTTCTCTATTTTCTGATTGGCTAGTTTTTCCAAAATTCTTAACTCTTGACTGGTGACTCACTAAAATTAAGTAAAATATGTTATGAAATAACTAAACTATTCTCTATCCATGATATCACTTTCACTAGCTAAATTTAAAAAATAAATATGTCGTATTTATGAATATTCCTAATTGGTTTAAATTTCTAAAATTCATAACCAATCATTTATAAGTCAGAAGTAAAATATGTTATGAAATAAAAAAATATAATTTACGAGAAGGTATAGTTTCCATAACCTAATTCAATGATAACAAAAAGGCTTTAGGGTTTATAGAATTAATGTAAACATAACCCCAATTCTACATATATATGTTATAGGCGTTCTGGGGACCTAGGCTTGGACCTAGGACTGACTTTGGACTTTTGTAGAATCTGTTTGAGGTGTGTTGCATCCATATTATTATCATTGATCAATAATCCTATTTTCCCTCTCTCTCTCAATCCTACAGACAAATATAACCTACACACTATTCTATATCTTCTGAGAATTTATTTCATATGAAAATTTCTATGTTGATTCGGATCTCATGATCATCTTCCTTGTTTTCCACTCTTATCAGACTCTTATTTGTCTCATTTCCTTCTCATTCCTTGTGGAACCCTAAATTGAGATATTGAATTAAATGTGAACTCTTATGTATCTTATTTGTGAGATTGTTGAATATTGGTTTATGGTTCCTCTGATCCCACATTATAATTGTTAGGTGTTCTCATCTTGTAATTTTAGATTGACTAGACTTATTCTTGCCTTTATATTTTGGTGCGTGTGAAAATAGACTAAATTTATTTATAGTAGAATGTACATAAGTACTACCATAATATTTAGACCCGCCTTTCCTCCCCCAATATGCCTTTCCACTCGTATTATATATATTGGGTGCACCTTTCTACCTAGGGGTGCATCTTTCCACCTGACTTAGGCTTGAGATTTTATGGGTCTCAATCCTACATAAATAAAGGTGGTCTAATTATTTTACATGCACTAATGATGATCTATTAATGTTTTTATATGACAAGAATCCTTCTATTAATCTTTTCTTTTTTGATAAATGCCTTATACTAACTAGCTTATCATAATTTTAAAATGCATATTCTTTTTATACCCACTTGGGTGGTACTTTCCTTTTCTATGGGAAGCCTTGTTTATTTGACGTTCTTTATTCCTTATATTGCTCAATTCATATTTATTATGCACATATCATCCTTTATGCTAATATCTTCTACTTTTTCTCATCTTGTTGGGGTATGCTTCCAACCCCAGGTGTAGGAATTGGAAGACTGGACTCGGTGATAAGGACCTGCTAGGTGGAGTTCTTGGGAGATAGACTGGAGATAGTTGGATATCGCTCTACTTAGATCCTGATGTTGTAATATCATGTAAGCCCCATTATGGAAGAACAATATGTAATTTTGTGTAAACTGAATATAGTCATGATTTATATTTCCGCTGCTATAATTTATTCTTTGAATACCATTAATTTTTGAGTGAAAAAATACACCAAATCCAGCATAACTTACTAGTGCATTTGGAATAGATGGTTTATTCTTCAAATTTAGTTGGGAGTGGATCCCTTATCAGCTCTCACTCCTTACAGTGGTTCTCTGCCAAAGAAACCTAAGTGCCCAGTGGAGTACATGGCGGTATGGTTTGCACCGCCAAACTCAACACAACTTTGAAAACTACAAGAGGTTGGGAATGTATGTTCTAGGGTGAGAGAGTCAAACATGGAGGATCCAATTTGTTACAGAGAGAACCATGGAGGTTTTAGGATGGTGTATTCTAGGAACAATGTTTCTAAGGTGATTGTAAGGCCTAATTAGAAAAGGGAATAGGGGATCCACAAACCCCATTGCCAACTGGAAAGTTGGGTAGAGGAAGCCCGATTAAATTGGAGCTCAAACATTTTGGATCAATGTGAAGAACATATTGAGATAACAACCTGGGGGTGAGGGAAGGAGATAAGTAAGAGACAAATGACAGAGGGGGAGAAGGTCGCACAAACTAGTTTATCGGTGGTGAAGAGAACTATGTATCACATACTCAAGGTAGAAGAAGAAGGGATCCACACAATGCCAAATCAAAGATCCAAATTAGGAATGTGTTAAACAAACACCATGACAATAGACTATAGGCAAATTGTGGTATATCAATAAATAAATCCATGACCAGATAATCCTTATTCAAATGAAGTAAAGCATAGTCTTATTCATAATATGGTCATATAATTTTGAATTATCTTCTCCCATCAAATTGGGGTATCAACCATTATCCTATTGAGTTGAAAATATGGACCTAGACCAATTAGGACCCAAGTAACATGATTATGCACACATATTTTCATTTTGAGATTATCTTGTATGAGTTTAAGTATGATTAGTATTTAAGTCAATTATATTGATTTATATTATTATATTTTACCATTATCCTCAATATTTTTCATTTAGACTCCATTATCCTCATATTATTACCATATGGAGTCATATTGTATTATCATGTATGGAGTATGTTAATTTATTCAATTTCTCATTAAATCCATTAATTTCAACATTAACTCAAATAATAGCACCTTAATTACTTCCACTTACATTACCATCCATTTATTGTCACATTTCCTTTATTACGCACATTAATATCCTCATAGATCATTCACTCATACTTATTCACATCATTTTACTAATTATGCACATTTAACCCTACATTGGGCATTTATGCATACTTATGTAAACCAAATTACTTATTAATCATATTTGGGTCATTGGATGTATATTAGTGAACAAGGTGAAACATATTGCATATTGATGAACCGATTTACATACGAAGCCATAATTAGGTGATTAAGTACCAATTATGTGTATCAAAGTATGTTATCTGACTATGACACCTAATGTCACTAATGTATTATAATTAATACCAAGTATTCATATATTAAGATTGGACAATTACAACTTAGGGTTTCAGTCACACATCACATACACTTCATCAACATTTACAAAGATCATGGTTAGGGTCTATACATCCAAATCATTATCACATTAGGGTTTATTGGTCCATGGTCAGGTCAGGGTCACATGTAAACCATATTTGGGGTGCATATGTGAGATACTCATATTATGTGCATTAGATGTTCGTTAGGGTACAGACAAACATGTCAGAGTATGGCTCTAACCTTGTATGGTCAATTCTAATGATCCGAGCACACTAACCTCCTATCCATGAAAGAAGAGTTTCTAGAGTCAGGATAGGTAAATCTTGGTATGTTACAATTTATTGACGTTTTCTTGTTAAACTGTTAGATGTTTATTTAGATTCATGTTAAATCATAATATTTGACGTGTAACACGTATAATTATAATAATTTTTTGAATTCAATATGAATTCTCTCTAATGGGAAAATTGACGGTGATTAATACTCCCAAGAAGTATTGTAAGCTCGTTGAAGAAATGGTTGGAAATCCAACAAAAATGATGGGAAATATATACAATGATGGAATCGTGGTCATGAAATCCAATGTTGGACCAAAACACTAGAGTCCTTTGCTGGAATAGAGAGAAAATTTAGGAACCCTAAGAGATAGAGGAAAGTGGGTTAGATAATTACATAGAAAATAAAATATTTGCATATTATTAATATTTGTTGAATATGCTTGATATGTTGCTACACATATATGTACAATTTTTGTATGAACCTTATGTACATCGTATAGTAATATATTCATCATTGTTCTGATTGATGGCATTTTATGTTAACTACATTATTGAAAGTATATTGATATGAGGATTGAGATGAAAACATGCATCAAGGAGGTTTCGATAAATTCTACATTATGTTTATTTCACTTAGTATTTCCCTTTTTTTACAAGCTCATCTAACCTCTTTAGTGAAGTTGATACCAATAATTATGTTCAAACAAAGTTATTTTTTCAATTGTTAAATATTATTTTTATCTACTAAATATGGATCCTAGAAATATTTGATAATGATTCTTGCCCTCTCAATCCACCCTCGTCAGGGGATAATAGGGGGAGGGGTCTTACATAGACTATGCCAAGGCATAATGAAAAGTTTATCTATCCCTGAGATGCATGATAGATCAAGATGGGCTACAAGGGACCACCAGGTCAGAAAAAAATCATCTTACTTACTAGTCTATATATTGGCTCTTAGCCACAGTGTGGCCGACCTAGGAGTACTTGGATGGTTAGAAGAAGAGAAGCCCTTGATTTTTCACCAGCGTGTCGATTGAATGGCATAATGATATGGAGTACGCACACTACCACCATGAAGTCTGCTAGGGAGATCACTGAGGTCAAACCTAGATAGTCGTCAACAAGTGTAAACATGCTAAAGAAGTTTCGGTCACCACTAAGATGAATATCAACAAAATGCATCATGTCAAAATCCTCAATAACTATCGCACAAAAGTACAAGCCATAAGGAGCTCTCCGACAACCCAATTTTAAAAAAAAAGTACAATGACTGAAGAGGAAAATTTTCCTAAACCTTCTTCCAAACTCCTCCTCAGGTCCCACAATAGGCCCACAACCTTCATAGTCAATTCTTCTATTCAAATCTCAGTTGGAAAAAGATGAAAGTCTTCCACCATCGACGTGCTATCTAGAGGCAACTTATTGAAGATATAACCATAGTGTTCACCGATGAACATCTTGAAGATATAGTCTACATGACTATTGAGAGTCACCCTTCCACATTGTGGACAAAAACAGAGACCGTCGACATTGACACTAGCTCGTTTGCTCGTCTTATGAACATAGGTTCCCGCCTTACCGTCAATAGTGAAACCAACATTGCTCGAGCTCCTCCCTCGTCATCTTTAGAAAAGTTCTAACGATATCATATTGTATTTTTATGTTGTATCAACTGTTAGCATAAAAACGTGATACGTAAACATGTAAAGCTTAATCATGTGTATGGTTTAGGATATGGATCATAAACTAGTCACTATTAAAGTAAAACGTACCCGTAGACATGGTTGAATACAGTGGTGAGATCTGCGGAGGTGATCTTCGGAGAAGTCCACGCCCGTGTTCGTCGTTCGCCACAAAAGACGTCTTCTCTCTCTTAGCCTATAGCTGTCAAGTGTGTTTTCCGTAAAGTGTGATTAACCCTAAGAGATGGATCTCAGGGTTATACTTATAGGCAGAGAGAGGGACGGATTTCCTGTATCCTTTAATCGCAGCCGTCCATCAAGGTTGCCATAATAATAGGAAAAGACTTCTAATAAAAACCCAATTCCTTTATCAATTCCAACCGTTTCCTATTAACCGCAATTGTTATATGGGCCACATAATGAAGATAATTAATGAATTTCGGAATACTAACAATCCCACAATAATAAGGATTGTGGAGTCTCAAAATATTCCCCAAAATATTCCAACAGTCTCCCACTTGGTCCATATGACAATTCTTTAATGGTGCTATATAGGAAAAACATAAGGCGCGCATAAATGCTGAAATAATATGCATAACGGGTTTACTTTTATTACATTAGTTAATGTGAATTATTGATGAGAGTCATAGCGGTTCTACATTAATTAAAGAACATAGTTCCTTCCATGTACCACTGACCAACAATCACATTAAACAATTCTGTATAGCGAAGCAATCATAAATGTCCCCTTAATGTCTTGAAAAGACTATTTCTGTTATCATATATTGCAATAATATGTACATGATCAAATCATACTATGAAACAGAAAAATTCAGAAGTTCCAATAATGAGTACTCAAATAATGTCATTACAAAAGCACATAACAATCCACAAATAAAGAAAAGCTAATGGTTATCCTCAAGACCCATGGTTTCTGCATGCTGCTTAAATGTCTTGGGAGGTAACCCTTTAGTAAATGGATCTGTTATATTTGAACACGTACTAATGTGCTCAATTGACACCCTCTTCTCCTGAATTTCTTATTTAACTGATAGATATTTCATCTCCATGTGCTTTATGCCTTTAGAATACCTATCATTCTTCGAAAAGAAAACTGCTGCAGCGTTATCACAGTGAATTTTCAGCGGCCTAGCAATAGAATCCATGACTCTAAGCCCTAAAATGAAATTCCACAGCCATAAAGCTTGAACTGTAGCCTCAAAGCATGCTACAAATTCAGCCTCCATGGTGGATGATGCAATAATGGTTTGTTTGGCGCTCTTCCAGGAAATAGCACCTCCAGCTAATACAAACACATAACCAAAAGTGCTTTTCCGAGTATCTACGCATCCTCCAAAATCTGAATCTGTGTAACCAATCACTTCAAGGTGATCACTATGTCTGAATGTGAGCATTTGTTTCTTCGTTCCCTGTAAGTACCTCAACACTTTCTTTGCCGCTTTCCAATGATCAATGCCTGGATTGCTTTGATAACGGCCCAACATACCATCTGCAAAACTGATATCAGGTCTAGTGCAAACCTGTGCATACATCAAACTTCCTACAAGAGAAGCATAAGGAATATCTTTCATTCGATCACGTTCTAATTCAGTTTGAGGACATTGACTTAAGCTGAACTTATCCCCTTTCTGAATTGGAACAACATTAGAATCACATGACGCCATATTAAATCTTTCCAAAACTTTTTTGATATAAGCATTTTGAGACAATCCTAAAATCCTACGTGACCTGTCACGGAATATTTCTATTCCTATCACATAAGAAGCCTCTCCCATATCTTTCATTTCAAAGTTTTGAGAAAGAAAATCTTTGGTTTCACGTAATAAACCAAGATCGCTGTTGGCAATAAGAATATCATCAACATATAGAACCAAAAATGCAAACTTACTCCCACTGATCTTTAGGTATATACATTGATCAACAATGTTTTCTGTAAACCCAAAGGCCGTAATGGTATTGTGAAACTTAATATACCATTGACGTGAAGCTTGCTTTAATCCATATATTGATTTCTTTAATAAACAGACCATGTTTTCCTTTCCATCTATAATGAAGCCTTCTGGCTGAGCCATGTAGACTTCTTCCTCTAAACTCCCATTTAGAAAAGCCGTTTTCACATCCATCTGATGTAACTCTAAGTCAAAATGAGCTACTAAAGCCATAATGATTCATAAAGAATCCTTTTTAGAAACTGGAGAAAATGTTTCATTATAATCAATGCCTTCTTTTTGATTAAAACCTTTAGCTACAAGTCTGGCTTTATGTCGTTCGATTTTACCAAGAGAGTCATGTTTGGTCTTAAAGACCCACTTGCACCCGACTCTCTTATACCCTTCAGGTAAATCGGCCAACTCCCAAACTTTGTTTGCAGCCATGGAGTTTATTTCATCACACATGGCATTAATCCATTTTTCAGAATCTTCAGATTTTATGGCTTGTGAATACGTAACCGGATCTTTATCCATCCCCATATTAAATTCACATTCTTGTAAATACAACAAATAATCATCCGAAATGGCTGATTTCCTGCTTCTTGTAGATCTCCTTAATTCTACTGCAGGTGTTGCATTTACATTCAGTTCAATGACGTTATCAGGTACATTATGGAGTGCATGATCATTGACATTTTGTTCTACATTGTTGATTGGATCAACATCATTAGGTGGAACGGTGTCAGTCAAGATTGAGGGCAAGGGATTGGTATAGGTGCCCTTATTTCTCTAATGATTACTTCTCTAACTTTATCACTCCCACTGATTTCGCCATTCTCAATGAATTTAGCATTACCAGTTTCTACAATTCTAGTAGTATGATTAGGACAGTAAAATCTAAACCCCTTTGATCTTTCAGGATACCCAATGAAAAAACCGCTAATGGTTTTTGGATCGAGTTTCTTCTCATGTGGATTATAAATGCGTGCCTCTGCTGGACATCCCCATATATGTAAATGGCGTAAGCTGGGTTTCCATCCCTTCCACATCTCGAAAGGTGTCTTAGGGACAGCTTTACTGGGAACCCGATTTAAGATATACACAGCAGTCATAAGGGCATGCATCCACAAAGATATGGGCAGATTAGAAAAACACATCATACTCCTAACCATTTCTAGAAGTGTACGATTACGTCTCTCAGCTACACCGTTCATCCACGGGGAACCGGGCATTGTGTATTGAGGGACAATTCCTAATTTTTCTAAGAGTTTAGCAAAAGGACCAGGACGTTGTCCTGATTCATCATATTTTCCATAAAATTCACCACCTCTATCAGACCTAATGATTTTCACCTTTTTACCTAATTGCCTCTCAACTTCAGTAATGTAAATTTGAACAGCATTCACAAATTGAGATTTATCATGCAAAAGGTAAAGATAACAATAACGTGAATAATCATCTATAAAGGTAATAAAATATTTTTCTCCACCAAAGGATGGAACATCGAAAGGTTCGCATATGTCTGTGTGTATGATTTCGAGTAGTTCAGTGCTTCTTGTGGCTCCTTTCTTGGTCTGTTTGGTTTGCTTACCCTTAATGCAATCCACACAAACACCAAAATCAGTAAAATCAAGACTCGGAAGAATCTCATCTTTTACTAAACGACTAACTCTTTCTCTGGATATATGACCCAATCTTTTATGCCACAAAAACGCCGAACTTTCACTCGACCTACTTCGTTTCAAACCCACTTTAGGATGTAAGGTAACAAGAAGCGATTCAGAAAATGTATCATCAAGAAAAATTTAATATAAGCCATTAATCAAAATTCCTGAACCAAACAAACAGTTTTCCTTAAACAAACTGAAACGTCCACCACCAATTTCTAATGAAAAGCCATCATTATCAAGTTTAGAAATGGAAATTAAATTCCTAGAAATGGAAGGTACATGAAGAGTTTGCTCCAGATCTAAATAAAAACCAGAGTCTAATACTAAACGAAAAGTGCCAATGGCTTCTACTGGAGCTTTCACTCTATTTCCCATGTAAAGATAGGCTTCATTTGGACTTATGTTCTGGGTTGTAAGGAATCCCTGCATCGAGTTTGAAACATGAACATTAGAGCCAGAATCAATCCACCAAGTATTACAAGGTGCTTCTACAAAGTTTGATTCGAAACTACATACAAAAGCCAAATGCTTACCTTTCTTTTCGAACCATTCTCTGCGCTTTATGCAATCTTTCTGAATGTGTCCAGGCTTCTTACAGAAGTGGCAATTATCAATCATTCTTCCTTGCTTTCTTAGGTGCAGATTGGCCTGACTGATTGGATGGACTCGTCTTAATGCCCTTCCAATTTTTCTTACCGACTTTGTTCTTCCCGTACCCATTACCATGCATGTAATTTGCCTGAGCAACATGACCATTCTGCTGCTTAATTCGAGCCTCTTCCTGAACCAGTTTATTGGTCAGTTGATTCACATTCCACGTATCCTTAATCGTGTTATAGTGAATCTAAAAAGGACCATACTGGGGAGGCAGCGAGTTTAGGATGAATTGGACTAGGAACGAATCTGCAACAGTCATGCCCAATTTACCTAATTTTGCAGCCAGATTAGTCATATCAAGTACATGTTTCTGCATAGTTTTGGTACCATCATAACGGGCAGTCGTTAGTTCAGCCATAAGTTTTCCAGCTATTGCTTTATCAGCAACCTTAAAGCGTTCAGTGAGTATTCTTAAGTATTCCTTAGCAGTCAGATCTTCACTTTCTGAAATAGAAGACTTGATATTGCTAGCAGTGGTTAAGCGCATGAATTTCAAGCAAAGTTTATTAGCTCTAGTCCATGCATTAAAAGTTTTGATCTCAGTTTCTGTTGAGGTAGTAGTAATATCTGCAGGCTTGTCTACTGTAAGTCCTGAGTCAATCTCAAGTACACCCAAGTAAAATTCAACATGTTCTTTCCACTCGGTGTAATTAGTCCCATCTAGTTCGGGAACAGAGTTGACAAAAGAATTAAGACTAGCGGGTTGATGAACTGCATTATAGAAACATGTTCACGATAATTAATCTTTGAGGTGTAAACACATATAGACAAACATGACTAAGGTTTATGCATAAACGAGTGATTTAAACTAATAATCAAAGCAAGTATGGTATCTGTGGATATCCTATACCGACTTAATTACAAAAATAAAGCAACTCCGTAATAGTTAATTTACTTTTAATGCATTGACTACCTGTGGGTAATACATAATGCTAGTAAATAACCAACAATAAGTTTACTTAGTCGATATTCATTGCATTCTATGAGTCCACTGTGGTGAACTTCAAACAGTTATATGAACATCATATTCTTAAGAAAAGAAACATTCACGAACCGAAGTGAAATCACTGTGGTGATTATCAAAACAGTATAATGTGAATATTGCTCTTAAAGCATATTTTTCCATATATATGACATATGAGTGAACAAACAGGTAAGGAAAAAACAAATTTTAACAGACCTGAACATGATAGGATAAAGTTCCAGGATCATTCATAAGGTGCGGAAACATCTAATAAAAGTTTTAATATCAATTTTATCCAACAATTATGCCCAAAAAAGGCCCTGAAATTACTTAAAACGTGATTTTGAGGGTCTAAACGGCCGAATTTGGCTAAAAAATGAAAAGTTTGTGGCAAAGCGACAAATTTTGAAGATCTCGCCGTTTCCAATCAGAAAAAGTATATGTGCGTTAAAATCTGACACTGGTGGCCGAGATTGTGGAAAATTGATAAAACTGATATTTTCTCTTAATTAGGACTATGAGTATGATCTTAACGAAGCGACTGATACCACATGTTAGCATAAAAACGTGATACGTAAACATATAAAGCTTAATCATGTGTACGGTTTAGGATCTTGATCATAAACTAGTCACTATTAAAGTAAAACGTACCCGTAGACATGGTTGAATACGGTGGTGAGATCTGCGGAGGTGATCTTCGGAGAAGTCCACGCCCGTGTTCGTCGTTCGCCACGAAAGACGTCTTCTCTCTCTTAGCCTATAGCCGTCAAGTGTGTTTTCCGTAAAGTGTGATTAACCCTAAGAGATGGATCTCAGGGTTATACTTATAGGCAGAGAGAGGGACGGATTTTCTGAATCCTTTAATCGCAGCCGTCCATCAAGGTTGCCATAATAATAGGAAAAAACTTCTAATAAAAACCCAATTCCTTTATCATTTCCAACTGTTTCCTATTAACCGCAATTGTTATATGGGCCACATAATGAAGATAATTAATGAATTTCGGAATACCAACAATCCCACAATAATAAGGATTGTGGAGTCCCAAAATATTCCCCAAAATATTCCAACATCAACATCGTGGTTCAAAAAAATAAAAATATCTTTTAGTTATAAATGTGCTCAAACAATTAGCGCTTCAGTCAAAGCATCGATAAAATTAATATTTGATTTGTAATAACAAAGTCCCTTCATGTACTTTGGTTTGCATACGCTTACATGTACTTTTGTTTGGATATACCGAAGTACGGTTAGTGGTTGAACCATGTCATGATTTCTTAAGTTGTAAATGGTCTCGGGTCAATTTCAAGTCGAGTGTAAGACGTGAGTGCTGACTCCACAGTCTCAATCGTGTTAGGTTTCCGCTAAACATCCACTCACCTCACGCCAGTTTAAGGTTTATATATTTTTTTAGTTTAGAGGGATTATGTTTCTCACGTGCGATGAGTTTTTTCCATTATTACTCATGTAGCACAAGATTTGTAAACAAGATTTGTAAACAGATCGAATACAAAGCATATATTGTTATATTTAATATGTGAATTCAAAAAAGATAATTCGATTCGATATCCGGTTTGATATCCACCGGATATCATGTAATATTATCTGAATCCGATCCGAACGAATAAGATCTGAATTCAGATAAATATCTGTTCTGAATCTAAAATCATAAATAAATTGGTAATAAATGTATTATATATAAAAAAATATTGATATTAATGTGAATATATATGATAAAATATCTATATTTTTATATATTAATAATATATATTTAATAGTATATGTATATATTTTTCGGGATTTGGATTTTCAGCAGTAGATACAATCATATCGAATATAAAATATTGATATACTAAATTTAATTCGAATGATAAGAATGTCGATTTTTTTTCAAAATTTCAGACTCTAATCTGAACCAAATGTGCAGATTTTAAATATTCATTTACAGACCTATGTAGCACACGTAATACATAACTAATTAAACAATGATGGGCCAGATCTAGTTCGAACGGGATGATTGCTATGGACGTCATTGTGGTTGTACATGTGAATGTATTGTGATTGTGCATATGAAGGTTTGACTTTTGAGGTTATACTGGCAGATGATATTGTGTGATATAATTGGCTCAAGTTGATTATTTTATATTCAATTTATTTTAAGACGTGGCTAGAACGAAAAACACACCGGCATCCCACATACCCGAAAGTTTGCAGAAATAATAAATAAATAATTAGAATTATAAACTAGTCGGTGACAACTATTATACTATCGAGATTCGAGATACTACACACAAAACCTAAACAAAGATAGCAAATACGACAAGCGGGAACGGAAAGCAAATTCAAACAATATTAATTTTTTTAGAAAAAATTAAACAATTAGTATCAACCAATCAGTTGATGATAACTTTCATATTATCAAGATATACAAGCAATGGAAGTTCAAGCAAACTGTGCCGAGGAAACATCGTAGCTGTAGAAAATTAGGAAACTTATCTTTTTTTTAAGGTGTTCAAAACAAACATAGTTGAAAATCACACAAACAGGCTACGGACTGGTATGGGAAGAGGACAAGCATACTACAAACGTTTCTTCTGTATATTGTAATTATATATATGCTCATAATAAATGACATACAATCGTTTTAACATGAGTGAAGGTCAAATGACTTCATGTAAAGTGTCATTATTAAATTTGTATATAATGTCTTTTTAAAGCATGTGCCGGCGACATATATATAATTAGTACTCACAATAATTTATATATAATCTATTAAAAAAGAATAGTTTAATTAACTCCCAACTGACCTCTTAACTTGTAACGTGTCAGTATGAAAATTACATGTGCTCCCAGCCTAGACATGCCCATGTTGACACTAATATCACAATATTCTACATACCCAGTAAAAGTAAAAAAAATCGATTAATTGTCAGCTAATCCCTTTTCAATGTGTATCATTCTATTAAAAAAAATGTACTCTCCTTATTGAGCATACGTCTATTGAGAACTGGCATGTAATTAATTTTAAAATAATTTACATACAACCTGTTAAAAGAAGCACAATTTAATTATTTATTATTTAACTAAATCAGCAAGAAGGCATACAGGTAGACTGGATTGTCTAAATCATGGATTGCATATCATATTCAGGACATTATGAAAAAAAGACCTAATCCCACTTGATTTGTACATCAAAATTAATTTATGTAAAAGTAACCTGTCCGACAGTCAGGCCGCGAGTTAGAATTTAAAATAAATTCTCACATCATGACCAACTTCTCGAAAGACAAGACGATGGTAAATGAAGTTTTCGCATTACTAGTTGTCTGCCCTATACAGCGGTCGGTAGCTTCCTATTGTTTTTACCGGCGAATCAAGTCAAAAAATATAAGAAGTGCCCAAAATAAAAAAGGCAGACACGTCAATGAATAGAGACACTGGCTGTAGAACCCCCTCTAGTTACATGGATAATGTACACACGTGGGGTTAGTAGGAGTAATGGAAAATCTAAAAAAGAGAAAAGTAGGTATAATAAAACATGAGTGGCTCATTATCATATGAATCAACTGAAATCTTAACATGTTCATGTGATTATCATATGAATCAACTGAAATCTTAACATGTTCATGTGATCCTACCTAGTGAAGGGAAACTAGATCTAATACCATTCATAACGACTGGCCTACCGCTCAAAACTCTAGTAAAATTTTAAAACTGATGATAGGCCCCACAAAGCACTGCTAACTTTGACTGCTCACTTTGTCTTCATCCAAACACAAAATAAGTTTAATTTCTCAACATGTCAATCATTCCAATATTATTTTATAATGGGCATGCTTAATCGTAGTATACTTATTGATGGACTACTTAAAAGAAGGTATACTTCGGTGATATGGTTGTTCTTATCATTTTTTTAACATTTCATATAAGAAATGAAATCCTGAGATGTTATAAATTCCAACGATAATTGGAATCATCAATGTCCAATCAGGTTCAATAAATTGAAACGATGCTCATTCAACCCACCTTTGCTTAGACAATCAGTGCAAGGTCATATGCTGATCTTGAGGTTCTCAGTCATGGAAAAATTGATGGGACCATCAGCCAAGAATTTAGCAAAATCAGCTAGATACACTCAGGTTCCAATTGGCTAATTTAGAAAAGTTGTAACAATGCATTATAGTATTTTATATTTTGTATCGACGGTTGAAAAAATCATTTTATATCTTCTATTTAGCTCTTAAGTCTGACCGTTAATATAATATGGTCTCGGGTTAACTTCAAGTCAAGTGTAAGAGAGTGCTACCGCTGACTCCACATATTCTCAATCATATTAGGCTTTTGTTTCGGGTAAATTTATAAGGATTGCTTTTCTCGTACGGGATCAGCTTTTTCCAATGCCACATAGGCACAAAGGTTGTGTTCGTTACATGGTGAATCATGTTGATAGAGAATGATGGTGAAACAAAAATGTTGTTTGTTTGCCATAATGATAAGAAATTATGGTGAATTTGTGGTGAATCCATGGTGAATCCGTAGTGAATTTTGATGTATTTTTGTTCCCATGAAAAACCATGGTGAACCGTAGTGAATCATGGTGAAAGAAGTTTCTTCCAAACTCCACTACAAAAAAAAAGCTCTAATAAATATAATTCTTACTTGTGTAATGTGTTTTTTATAAATAAAAAATTCCCTATCCATCACTATAACTATGTGACAAACAACATTTCTTAAATTTGTTACCGTCACCATCTCTATCATCATGTACATGTTACCAAACAACACACTTTAATAATTTTTCTATCACCATCACCGCCACCGTCACTATCACCATTATCGTTCCTATCACGATCATCATCAATTTTATCACCACGTACCAAACACAACTTAAACACACAATCAAACATCAAACAATTCATGGGCCAGATAGTGTTTGAAGGCTGTGGACGTCATTGTTGTTTTGCTGCAAATGAAGGTCATTGGTAGGGAGGATTTTATAGATAATCCACGAAGAAAAAAGCAGGCATATAGACAAACAGGAACGGCTCACTTATCACAAGAATCAAATCGAAATCTTAACAAAAAAAAACTGTGACGACACGAATCAAGACAGGGAGCACATACGCAACCCGTCGGCGAACCTACCGGCGAACAACTCCATCTCCTTCTTGGGCAGCACCATCCCTACCTCGAACCCACCACCTTCCTCCCACTCTGACAGAGACATTGCCCGCGTGGAACCAATGGAAACGATCTCCACCTTCTCCGGTCGCCCCAATCCGAAATCCACTCCGTAGGAACCCAACTTGGGCGACCCAGCCACGACGATGACCGCCTCCTCTGCCCCTCCGCAGCCGCTGGTCTCGTCCAATGCCCTGAAGAATCGCGCCACGCGTTCCATGGTCCGAATCACGCCTTTTCTGTTCAGCCCCAATATGGCCTCCCACACGGCGCCCGCCGCGGCGACAAACCCCGCCTCATCCGCGGGTAGCAGTCTGCCCGCGCTAGTCCCGGAGGCCGATTCCACGACGCACGTGCCAACGCAGTTCCCGAAGTAGCGGAGCGGGACTGCCGCGGGCTGGCCGATGTGGCCCCTCACGCCGTAGAGGAACACGAGCCACTTGGGCGGCGCGGCGGGTCGCGCCTTCGCTGCGGCCGTCCAGACGAGTGCCGTCGCCAGTGCGAAGGGCGAGCACGGAGCGGTGGCGGGGGAGTAGTCGTCCTCGTTGTCGATGCCGACCTTGCTGTTAGTCCTCTCCGTGACCCACCGCTGCATATTGTTGAGTTGAGCCCTATCGAGTCGGAACGTCGCGTGGACTGCGTCGTCACGCCTGCAACGGCCTTCCTCAGTTGTTCGCATTGGCTTGCCATTAAGGACACCGCCTCCCCTTCTAATCTCATCCTCGGAGCTCTTGTCCTGCAAAAGCTCCAACAACGACTGCCCCAGCCCACCGGGTTCCGCGACCACCATGCTCCGGTCAAACAGAGGCGGTTCAACCTCACCGCCGTCCTCCCCTCGGCAGAACCCCGCCCAGGTCTTCATGAACTGTATCACACTGTGCCCGTCCACAGCCGCCTGGTGTGTGCCTACCCCGACAGCGACGCCGCGAGTGACGCCTCTGAAAACCGTCACCTGCAGCGCCAACACGGGCTGGCCGCGCCACCCGTCTGGAGGGAGAGAAGACGGCGCCAGGCCGCGGAGCAGAGACGCGTCCTTGGCACCGTCATCAGTTAGAGCGGAGAAATCGTCGTCCCGCTGGGCCACAGTGAGCTCGACCGAGTCGCCCTCGGCGTAGCATAGCGAGTTCGGAACGGCGCTGCCTGGGGTCGGGACGAGGCGGCCGGCCATCGGATAGAACCGCTGCAGCGCGAGAGGGAGTGAGCGCCTGAGTGGTGCGAGGACGTGGCAGCGGAGAAAATCTTCCTCATCTTCGGCAGGCAGCGACGGGAGCCTGTAGAAGAAGACGCGCTGGACGGGGTCCTGGAGCGGGTAGAAGAACACATCGAAGGCAGTAAGCGGGAGTGGCGCCGGAGCCGGTACGGATCCAGGTGGAGGAGCAACCTGGCACCTCTCCAGCAGCTTTGTCGCCCCGGCTGTACCACTGCGGTGAAGGGGCACCGCCATCAGCTCCACCGCGGCTTATAACTAGCCGTCGTTAGCCTGCTAGCACAAAAAAAGTGGACAGGCGGCCGGTTTGCAACTGTACTGCGCACTCCGCGCAGTATGTATACGTCGTGATGGCTCACCAATACCATGGAGTAGTTGAGCCTGTTTATACGTCACGACTAACGAGGGAATGAACTTAGGGCATGTTTGGTTTAATGGATGTGGCTGTATTGGATTATTATTGGATTGTACTCGTTAATCCAACTACAAAAATATTAGGTTTGTTTTACCGGATTGGAAATTGACGATGAATCTATATACAGTCAGTGAGATTAGATTCTCCATTTCAAATTAGTGGGACGCCAACATGCCCTTATAAGCGGCAGAATTAGCGACGGACGTCCAACCTGTATTAGAATATTCATACATGGCATGATTGGTTACGTTGATTTTATTGTGTTGGATTGTATTTTGGATTTTAGTTTGCAAATTTTATGCAAGATTGAAAAAATAGGTATGATTCTAGAATTTTCAGACATAATAAGAATTTCGAATTTTGGTCTCCATCAAAATTCTTCTCGACACTAAAATTCAACATAAACAAAAGAGTAGACACAAAAAAAAAATCTCACACTTACAAAATCCAACAAGCCTAACATAATATTTTATTTTACGAGATTTGAGAATGCAAGATTTCAATAATACAGGATGGACAGAATAAAATTTAACTAACCAAACGTGCCCATAATGTCGTCCCATTATTCGCATGCTCTACACGAGAGTTTATGACAATAGTTCCATTCCAATTAGTTTAGCAGATACTCGAATTGAAAACCTGCATTATCAAAAACAAATAGCCACTGGATCCACAATCACTCAGGGATTGTTTGGTTAGATGTCTATTACTTTTCCGATGTCGAAAAGCATTGGGACAGAAATGGCTTTTGTTTGGTAGAACGGAGTCGGGTGAATGTCGGGTGAATTTGGTCAAATTGCTACTGCACTCCAATATACTTATATTGGCCTCAGAATCATTGAAAGCTTACCGCGCCGAATTCAGGTGACGGTCGGGTGTAAAACTTGATGCGGTTGCTGCCGTTGTACTCGTCCAGTGAACTAGGGGCCGAAAAGTAAATTATAATACTGAACAAGCCGTCTTTCATGGAAGAATGTTTTTTTTAAGGGGTGTAACACCAAGACTTCTCAGTAAGAACATATAAGTACATTGCGACGGCAACAACCACTGCAACACGGTACTTGGATGTATGTTAGAGAAGTTAGTTCATAATAATTGATTTTTAAATATATAGAATTATACTTTGAGACACTACGGAGAGCGACATTTCCTGCTAATCTAATCTCTATCTTGATGCAGTTTATCACCACATGGAAATCTTCAATTCTTTGGGAGGGTAAAACTTTGGAAGCCTCCATATTTTCAACGGGAGTCAAACAAGACGATCCTCCGTGCCCGTACATATCCGTTTTAAGTTTGGACAGGTCGAGCAAAGCCATCACATTGGAAGTGGAACACAACAACTGGAAGCCCTGTAATGTTCACTATACGGAAACTCGCTTCCGCTCGTGTATGATTTGCTAATGACATTTTGTTATTTTGATAAGTCAGTTAGACAAGGAAAGGTGATGATGAATTGTTTGAGAAAATTTGAAGAAACTTCAAGACAAAAACTAGCGAAGGAGAAATATAATATTATTCTCTTCAAAAGGGACACCAACAAAGATTAGGAGAAAATCTTGTACAAGAGCACGGATTCCGTAAACAGAAAACTTAGGCAAGCATTTTGGAGTTCAAACAGTCCATGGAAGGAACTCAAAAGAACTATATACATGGCTAGTAGGTAACTTCTACATAAAGGTTAATGGATGGATGCATCACACTCTCTGTTTAGTTGGACGAATTACATTGGCAAAATTGGTGCTCAAATCATCTATTGCATACATAATGCAACCGACAAAATTACTAGTTTTGACCTCTAACGAGATAGATCAAATGATAAAGAACTTCAATTGGAGTGGAGGGGAGCGAAAGATCGACGACCAACCTAGTGGCATGGAAAGAAGGTGGTGGTACCTATAAGCAAAGGCAGATTGGGCATCTACTCAGTCAAATAATACAATGAAACTCTCATCATGAAGTCCACTTGGAATTTCATTACAAGACAGAATATCGGGTGCATACATCTAATGGAAAGTAACTACCATAACTGAAATGGCTATAGAAACATATGTTCTAGTTTATGGTGGTGTATTCAGAGTCAGATGAACATTGTCAAGAATCACCCCACGAGAGTTGTTGTCAGTGGCACAAAAGACGGATCTCTGGAAGATCATTGGGTCAAATCTAAATCAAGGGAAACTCTGTAACCTTAAAAAGAAATACCATTGTATGTTGCTTATGTGACGGTGGCCACTGTGGTGAAAGACAATGGCAACTGGGATGACGACTTTCTAAAGGACAAGTTTACTGAGAAATAGTGGATGGAAATCATAATCATGCAACCACTACAACCTATGTATGGGAAGGATGGATATAACTAGACCTTACATAAACATGGTGCGTTCACTGCTAAATCAGTGAATGACAATTCCAAGGTATAGGACCGTTGGAATGAGCTAAAGCAAGATCAAAGACTCCTAGCTGCGGTTTCACAAGATTGCCTCTATTCTAAGGATCCTTGAATCATAATTGCTACTTTTCGCACATATGTCAAACGGATCATGATGAGTTTTTGAGCCATAATCAAGTTGAAATGTTTTCCTTGATGGACTACGATCCCTCTCACCTTATATTGAGTCAAAAAGATGAAAAATTAAAAATTTGCAAAAGAGGCTTGGCCGCCCACAAAATCCCAAAAAAATCAAAAGAGTTCTCACCCAGGCCTATAAATTAGAATGCAGAGAATAAAATCTTGAGTGTGAATAAATGAGTGCTTGTTTCCTCTTTCAGGAGAGTTGAGGATGATGCCCAACCGGTGTACGACTGTGCTCATGAACACGGGTATGTCATGCCTGGTAGTATCACTCTAAAACCTCATTATAGAGTCACTAGGAACCCCTAGGAGACCTATGAGATCATCCCAATAGCAGGGTTGGTTCGAGCGCAGTACGAGGAGTTTGTCTCACTACTTTGGGCCTACAGGGACTGTTTCTCGTTACATGGACCAACCTGACGCAGATCGGGATCCTCAGAAGGCGTTAGAGTCTTTTTACTTTTCTTCTTAGGACCTGAATAAGTGAGAGGCGTGTTGCCCCTGATTGGTCTACATGGATACATGATGATTGCTCATTGCTCATCACCCACGTGATCATCTATGTGACAATGCTTTTATACTGTATAATTATGATTCAAACCCTCATGAGTATCGATAGGTTACAGTGGACTAGCTTAATCTTACTTGGTTGCTCTTTGATCTTACTTTGGTAGGATTGTGCTCGACTGGTGGGGGTTTGTTCTGAAATGTCATGGATCAGGAGAATTGATGTTTTAAACTGTTTTTCTTAGCTTTAGTATTTGTCGCCAAGCTTAATTTGGATGTTATCTGTTTGTTCTTTGAGCACAGTCTTGCTTGAGGACAAGCAAAGGTTTAAGCTTGGGGTGGTTGATGACACCCAAAAATTTCAAATATATGACAAACACGACTAGGTGTAACAGATGTGGCAAATAATTCAAAACTAATCTGCATGTATAAGAGATTTCTCCAATTATAATGTATGGAAAGAACATGATCCGTCCGATGTTAACTTTTTCAGAATCAATAACTTAATCCAATGGCTTGCTACCAAAATAAAATTCTTCAAGACGAAGGAAAACTAGAACATCACCTTCGCAGTAACATGCTAGATACTACCAAAGGAGAGGAATGAGATAATCTTCCATAAGAAGAAGAACATTCACTTGAATACTCTTATCAGTGTAAAATCATTCCAAAATGAGAATTTTACAGCATTTTATGAAGGGTTGAGAGATATCAGCCAGAAGAAAGAACACTATAATCTTCAATGTCAGATATCTACATAGTTTAACACACTTACCACAATTGATACAATAGTTTATACCAAGAAGGAGAAGTTGAGCTCTAGTTATATCACACATGACTACATTAGTGGATGCATAAAAGGGGTGCATCAATATTTGTAGGACAAATTCAGTAGAGGGTGAACTGAAGGCAATTTTTATGGACTTCAAAAGAGCAATGAAATGGGAGGTATTAAAGTCATCATTCAAATGAATTCAAGAATCATGGTTGATTACATAGAAGTGACTCTAGAGTGTCCATCGATGTATAAAACTAAGTTGGGACCTACAAAGACTGATATAAAGACATCACATGGTATATGACTTATCTTTAGGAGAACGAATTCATGTGTCATAGTTGACAAGTTGGCAAAGAAACACTTGAAGGGGACTCAATTGGAAACTATGTTCACTGAATGCCCAACCTAGTTGAGGGAGCTATACACCAAGGAATTAGATGTGGATACAAATCATGATGTAAATATGTTGTTAGAAAATGAAGATAGATGGTAAACTGAAATGTTGGTATAATCAGGTGTTGTTTCTAGAAAAAAGGTATATACAAAAAAGTACACGAGCATGAATAATTTAGTACACAATATATAGCAAAAGAGTACACCAAAAAATATACAATCATTACACACAATATAGAGAAAGAGTACACCAAAAAATATACAATCGGTACATAGTTATGAAAAGATCACAATGCATACATGGATAATACAAGTATGGCGCTAAAATTACAATTATATTAAAGAAAACTATACAATTATATAGAAAATGTACATTGTGTATACATAACTAGTACACAAACATTACAATATAGAAAAAAATTAGATGGTTGTAGAGTGGTGTTGTGTTGTAATTGAGCTCTGAGCTAATAATGAATGAAATTTCTTATTTTTTTAAAATACACAATTATACAAAGAAAGTAGATAGAATATACATAGATATTGCATAAGAATGACACTTGAATACACAATAGTTCATTAGTTAAAAAACATTGTTGTGTTGTAATTGAACACTACCTCATATAGTTGAAATTATAGTTAAGTATAAAATATAAAAAAATATACACAAAGTATTCATGGAAAGTAACAATATGACACTAATGTAACCAAAATATCAGATAATTACATATTGTTGTTGTGTTTTATTTGAATTATTAGATTAGAATAGTTGGATTTTCATGATACTTGTTTATATAAAGACCAATACACAAAGTATATAAAGTTAATGTACAAATAGCTTAGAATACTACACAAAATATGAAAATCTACTAAATGTTAGAACACAAAGATACAAAATTAGTCAATATACAAATATAAGTACACTAAGTTTACATAGATAGTACATACGCATATCACAAAATTACACAAAAAATGGATTGTTAAAAATGATTGTTGTTGTAATTGAGTTGTTAGCTCATTACGGTTGAATTCCCGCCATAGGAAGTTACAACAAATATCATTGATAATAAAAATGTATGAAGCTAGAGTACATAAAAGAATGCACGGATGTAGACTATTTTTTTCTTCTATTCGCTTGAATTTTCATATATTTTTGTAAATAAGTATACAACGCATGTACACAAAATATGCATAGACAGTAAACAAGTACCACATTGAAGTGTACGTAGAATCAGATCATTGCATGTCCTCTTTGTGTTGTAATTGAGTTGTTCAATAATAACTATTGAAACTACATAATACATATTTATATAAAGATTTGTACACAAACTATATATTTTATTGCATAAGTAAAAGTGCACAACTACACTAAGAAAATTTCACAAAATTTATATAGGTAATACAAAATTATACAAAAAATACAATAATACAAAAATAATAATTATATGAAAAAAACTACATTCATACAAATGAAACTACACAAAATTTGCAAAAAGTACACAAGGTATTGCCAGAAGTACACAAAATGTACAATTGATACACAGAATACTCCAAAGCATGGTGAACCATCCATCTTGTAGAAACGTGACGGTAGATATGTAGGTTCCGCCAAAGCAAGGTGCATACTCTATCGTGTTGGATTTTAGGTCAAGCTTAACTAGGTGTCTTTAATGAGATTAAGCACCTAAAAGCATGCAGATGGACTATGACAAGGAGTTGCAGATACCATCTATCTAAGAATTGCATGAGGGAAAAGTTGCCTATCTTAATAATTGGTTATGGACAATGGCATTAGCCAGGTAATAATTCAATTATTTTGGATCTTAGCTCACTAGAAGATTGTACACTGCAATATTCTGAATTGATACATGAGGATTATCATCTTGAACAATATAGTGGGAGCGATAATTAATTTAAAGCCTAATTAATGTACTAAAATTTATCAAATCAAACCAAGTCAAAATATTTTGACAAAGTTGCAATATTTCTTTTATAGAATATAATGGTAACACGTTATCATCATGATCAGTCCTTGAATAGGAAAAATCTAAATAGGATTTACTTCGACATATGGTTTGGACTTTGAGAAGTGTTCTCACCGGTGAGCAAAACCTTTATGTCCTTGAAAGACCAGAGCTAGAGGAACCCACTCTTAATGTGCCTAATGCTGAAATAGATGCTTACTTAAAGCATGCAAATGATGTTGCAGACATCAAAGACCTTATGATAAGATATATGAACTATAAGTTGCATAAGTAGCATGAAAATATGGAAATTCTTGAGATGGTAACACCTCTTAAGAATCATGTAAAGTAAGAAAGATATAATGTCTCCAAAGCATTATATGAGTGCAAACTGACAGAGGGAGATCCAGTAGAGACTAATGTTCTCAATATGATTGGGCATGCGGAGTGACTGCCAAGAGTTGTTGCCACAATAGTTAGAATTTGTCATTCATGGGCATGTAATAGAATTAGTGAATTGCTATTATGCACCTTCCATTAATGAAAACATCATGCATCCTCAATGGACAAGAATTGAGTTTTCATTTTGAAAAGATATGATCTATATGTCAATGCCCTATGTTTCACTACCTATACTTGATAGTTCTAAAAGCAAATGTATATGACACATATATTGAATGACTTGATGACTCACACAATGAATACCTTTAGCATTGTCTACTATAGAATATAAATGAGAAGTACATTTCTAGAATCCATAATGATGGTTATCTAGACTCTTTTGTTTATTGAACCAATCGAGACATGCAAGTCATATTTATTGGGCAATATGACAAAAGCATCTTCAATAGGTGTAATGGGAGAGCGATTATTCTATTAGGGATCATACACATTGATGTATATAGACCTTTTGAATAAATGCTAAAGGTAGTTACTAGTATGTCACTATATTTATTGATGTTATTAGCAGATATGGAAATTTGTATTTAATGAAATACAAGTATGAATATCTTGAAATGTTCAAGAAGATCATGAATTAAGTACGTAACTAGATTGATAAAAGTATGAAGACAATTCGATGTGATTGATGTTGAAATATTTTGAACCAAGAATTTGAGGACCTTCTGGACAGACCGTAGTGTATCACAATGAACTCCACCTAAAACATAATGATGCATCAGAAAGAAGGTATCTAACCTTGTTAGCCATGGTACGATTATTAATAAATCTAGATAATCTTACCATTTCCTTTATGGCATATGCTTTATAGTAAAACAATGTAACATCTAAAATGGTCTAAAAGATGCCATATGAGATATGGCATGGGAAGTGTCCCAATGAGTCTTTTATAAGGATTAGGATTGAAAGCTTGTGAAAGAAAATAGTTTCTTAAAAAGTATTGTCCACAAATCACATAAATGTTATTTTGTTGAATGCTATTTTTATATTCCAATCTAACAAGAAAGGTGTTCTATTGCCAGGATAGTTGTATTCCTACAGGGAATTACATTCCAATGGAATATGAGGGAGAAAAGTAAAACTCAGAATGTTCAAGATAAAATAAGAAAACATTGAACCTAAAGGGGTACGATGGGAATAATGAGAATCACAAATTGTTATGGAATCTCAAGTTCCTTATGTAACACAGAACCTCATAAATCTAGCACAATACACCTTGAGTTTGAAAGATTATGATATCCTATAACTCAAGAAGGCAGTGAGCTGATGTGATAACTTGGGTTTTTATCTCATGCAATATATGTACATCTTGACTCATTAGATGCTCTATTGAACCTGATAACATTCCAAACCTTTAATTTGTTGACTTTGAGTCGATTTTTCTTGATTGATGAGTTGGGTTTGATTAAATATCACTTTGTGCTTATATATGACTTTAATTTGAGTTTTGAACTAAGTTCCATGCTTATTAGGTATCATCTACTTGCAATCACAATTGAACCCTTTCAATGAACTCTTCCTTATATAAACTGTATTTTAAGTTGTATAGCTTCTCATTATCTTTTCAATGATGCAAAAATCATATCAATTAGACTTTCAGAGCCCAAGTTATTGGCCCTTTCAAGTTTACCTCTGTTTCTTTTCATTTATTTTGATTTAAATCGATTTTGCACACTTTTGGGTCAAATTATGGGCACGTGCACTGCCCATTTGTCCTTTTTTTATTCTCCATTCTCCTTGGCAATCCACTCTTGCTTGCTCATCTAATCACGAGCCCCAATTTTATGTTCTTTCTATTTGGATCGTTGGATCCCTTAACCTTGGATCCGAGCCTCCTTTGGATGGCCACAATTATCTCTTGTTCCTCCGTACAGCACCTCGGTGCCAATGGCACTAAGCTCACGTCCCCACCTTGCTTCACCCAATCTACCTCATTCTCATCCCTTTCCACCGAATTCACACCCCCATTCTTTTTCCCATGTTTTCTCCTCTCTTTCCCCTCTCTTATCCACCTCTCTTGCAAACCCTATCACCCATGTCTTCACTCATCCTCTCCCTTTGTCCATCACGACGGTTAGCCAACCCCTTTTTGGCATTTGCATTGCGATGAACCTGGGTGCTAGATAAACTCGCCCTTGGCTCCGTGGAACCTCCTTAAAGGCAGGCGATAGTTTAGCATGACCTACGAGGCCCTAGAGCCCTGACATGCTCCTACTCTAGCGAATGGCCATCGCGGGAGTGCAGCCTGCTAGATGCAACCACCACGAAGGTGATAGGCATGTCCTGCTCATGGGCTCGAGCCATCAGCCCAGGTCTAGCAAGGCTCCACACACACCCCTTCCTCTTATTCTGATCCAAGCCCCATCCCTTTTCTACTCCATGCAGCTTACGTGCTTCACAATTGCATGATCTTTGACCAATGGCCAAGATTGACCCTTTTTGACCGACGGTTGACTATTCAGAGCCCGACCAGTGGGCGGATCTCTAGGATGTGGTGGAGGGCGGGCATCAACAACACAAGTGGTAGGCAGAGGCGATGAGTGACACAAAGCATCTGTGGGTCACTGAGAGACCAATGCCCAACCAGTCTGACTAGCCTAGACCGCAACTTCCACGGCCCGTTTCTAGCCACTGGATTAAGAACCAATGATCCAAAACCTTCCTTAATGAGGTAGAACTTCAAAAAATGCTATTAAATGATCCTTTTGGCCTTTCTGGACACCATCTATATGAATTTTCATCTAGAGAACGAGATCTGTGTAATGGGACTACTTTAATGACCTAAATCTTCTTGTATTTCTATTAATATGTTGAAAATGATGGCTTTTGATCTCTTTCTATATGTTTGATTTCATCTTATGCTCAAGCTTAACCTTTTATGTCCAAAATCCTCGTGATAGCCTAAGATTAGCTACTTGAACCTATTGATACATTAAAATCCGAACTTTGTACATCCATGTATCCTAAAATGGTCCAATGTTGCTTGAATAACCTAGAATGTGCTTTATGCTAATTGTTACTTCTTTAATGCTTAACCTTGTTTGAATGTTCCCTAATCCTTATGCTTGACCCAAATCAGTAACTTTTGATATGTGTTGAACTAATGTTCAATTTTTTTCATACTTGTACCTCTTTTGACCTTATGATGTGAGAAGAATTATGAAAGGTGTTTCATGTAGACTTTGGAAATTAATCTTGCACCTTGTTCAAATATTGATAATACATGCTACCTTATGCTTTGAAATCGGTAATGTTGGATCATTATGACATCTAACTCTAGTGGACCCCATATATACTCTCATGGTGACAATCCTACATGATAATGACTCGATATGACTAGTTTGACTATGCTAAATGCTTACATTGCTTAAATCATATGATCACTCCATCTAAGATCAAGAAACCCTAATCTTATATTATGATGTGTCACCCTGAGCTCTAGATGAATCCATGATGTATGATGTAACTTGAAAAGGAACTTGCATGAATAGTTGAGATGTTGAAAACAATGTTGAAGGAAATGAGTACCTAGACACGGATGACATATCCAACCCACATGATAATGATTAATGGACCTAATATTGGTTATGTTAATCCAATTGTACTTATTTGAAATGTCAGGATCTCTATGATGACTCAATTTCCATGATCTAGTCAAGCTTGCTATTTAAGGGTTTTCTAAATCAAGTTGTTAATTTTGTGCTCTACTAAAGGTACACTTTATCCTCCTATTGGCCAGACTAGTGGTATTGAACTTGCTTGTATGTATGTATGCTTAAATTGCTTGGATGTATATACTTGTTTTAGCTACTTGTTCCCTATGATTAGTAGGTTCATTTTGCTTGAAATACATTGAACAAACCTTGAACATAATTGAACTTGTTCATTATACAAACCTCATGCACCTGCTTGAATTCTCAGGTAAGGGCACAAGGCATACTCATAGACCCTTCCATTGGGAAGCAGGACAAATGGAACTAAAATGTTGTTTAGTATAATGGAAATGCATGTAAAACATGTTTGCTTGTTAATAAGAAAGTCTTTAATGTTGTTTATTTCTTTATTACCATTATATAAAGTTTTTCCAAGCATATATGTTCTCTTAAACCTTTGAGTTTATGTATTTTATAGTGTACTCAGCACAGTTGTGCTGGTGTGTATCTATTTTATGTTTTTAGATAATAGGTACACTATGAATCTTGCTATGATCATTGCTTCCACTCTATTATGATAATCTGCCGGCCTTACTCTTAGAATCATCTAATGTCATGCAAATAGAATTCACATGGGTTGATGTATGGGTTAAGATCTTATGTCCGGTACTACTTTAGTTCCTTTTGATATGTCATGTTGTCTCTTATCATGTTCTTTTTTTAGGTTTAATTCATACATATGTTATGTGATCCATTCTAGGACAAACACCCAGGTCCACTCAACTTTGGTTGTGTATCCATTAGGAGTGTGGACTCAGGGTAATAAATGGTTCTGTGACAAATGGTATTAGAGAAATCACATATCCTCTATGCATGTTTAACAACCTGATTCCACATACCTTAGAGAGTCTTCTAGCATCTCATCTCTTCTTTAAGGACAACCCTAAGATACCCACTAGGTGATGAATAGCTAGTCTTGCATCTGCATGTGATTTCTCTCGTGACAATGAATCAGATGATTTCTTGATTACAAGTATCTTATGTATTGGGGAAACTAAATTGTGAACAAATTGGAAAAATTTGAGTAACATAACGATGATGTCATGATTTGACCTTAAATTGAAAACTTGATTGTGAGTAATAAAAATACTTTTGGAATTAAGCACTCATGCATGACCTCTCAGATCATGCTAACTCAACTTTACCAAATCTAGACTACATGCTTTCTATGTTTGAGGTAAAATGATAATGATCTTGATATGATGAGATAAGGCGGATTTGTACATTATACCTCATTTTTATGAGGTCCCTGTTTAATTGAACCCATGGCGCCCTATCCTTGACCAAACCTCAAACATGATTAAGAAAAAATTTCCCTATTTTGATATGTACAATAATCATGCCATGAAATGACTATGCTCTTGGAATCTCAAAATCATGAGGAAGGACCTTTTACAAGAGGCACCTCGCTATTTATTTCTATGCCTCTTTGTAAATCTCAATTATGGATGATATGATGGATATGGGTATCAATCTAGCCCTATTATGATTAACTCTTGAGTTCCCAAATTGATTCCTAGATTTATAAATATGCCCTTAACAAGATCATGAAAGGAAGGAAATACAATTATGAACTTGTTCTTGCAAAATCTTAAATTATGGTAGACCTATTATGATCTTGGTCTTTGTTATCATGACCTTATGAAATATGATTTGAAAATAGATACTATCCCCATATGAATGAGTTAACCAATCAGTTTAAGAATTGATGTAACCTTGAATATCACTAAAATTTGAAGCATTAAGTATACATAGCATGAAAAACACATATAATGAGTACAATTCTTTGAACCCAATTATGCCATTTTGAGGGACGAGAGGAGAAGTCACTAAGGAAGTGACTAACAATAAAAGACCAAGCCCAGGAGGGTAGGTCACAAATGATCCAAGCCTAGGAGGGAAAGCCACCATGAAGACCAAGCCCATGAGGGAAGGTCATAAATGAGCCAAGCCCAGGAGGGAAGGCCACCATGAAGACCAAGCCCAGGAGGGAAGGCCACCATGAAGACCAAGGCCAAGGGGGAAGGTTACAAACGAGCCAAGCCCAGGAGGGAAGGAAAACATGAAGACCCAGCCCAGGAGGGAAGGTCACAACCGAGCCAATCCCAGGAGGGAAGGCCACCATGAAGACCAAGCTTAGGAGGGAAGGTCACAAATGAGCCAAGCCCAGGAGGGAAGGACAACATGAAGACCAAGTCTTAGAGGGAAGGTCATAAATGAGCCAAGCCTAAGAGGGAAGGCCACCACGAAGACCAATCCCAGGAGGGAAGGTCACAAACAAGCTAACCTAGGAGGGAAGGCCACCAAGAAGACCAAGCACCTAAGAGAAGGAGAAAATCTAGGTTAAAGAATTATACACAAAATAATGTGCTCAAATATTGATAGAGAAACCTCAAGAAAAAAGTGCATGACATCTCAATAAAACCTTAGGAAGGGTAGAACCCCAAGTCACCACTAAGGTCTAAAATAGGAATCTAAACCCTAGATTAAAAATGTTTGGACCTACTTTGATGTCCAAAATTTGACTCTTGATATGGAATAATGAAATCTTGACTCATGATTAATGATATTAATATTTATTTGACTCCTATGATCACCCCTATTTGGATCTTGAGGTCACCCTAGATATATTATTAATGACTTCCATGTTCCCAAATCTTAAAAATGTAAAACGGTGATAATGTTACTCTCTCGATTTATGACTTAGGGTTAAGCTCCATGTAGACTAAAGTGGGGCCCTCCATCAATTTTGAGCATGAAATCATGATGTTGAGATATAATGTTGTCTCGAATTGTTGAAGTACGAAATTTCGATAACGGATGTATAACCCCACCTAGAATAATGTAGAATATAGAACCCTATAAGTTGGGGATGAAAGTCATGCTTTACACTTGATTCAAAGAGCTTTATTCATTTCACCTAAAATGTGATCTTACAAATTCTTGATCTATAGTATGATCTCTCTCGATTGGTGACTCATGTGACCTTTCAAAATTTGACGATTAATATGACTATGTTTTGATATTGATGATTGATTTTTCAACGTTGGAAAGAGAATGATATTGAAATGATAATAATACTTTATTGAAATTTTATGATGATTGTGATGTGAAATGTGAACTATCAATTTCAATTGAAGGATTGTGTAAATTTTGGGGACAAAATTTCTTTTAAGGTGGGGAGGATGTGATAATCTGGGTTTTTTCTCATGCAATTTAGTACATCTTGATTCATTAGATGATCTATTGAACCCAATAACCTTTATCACCCTCAATTTGATGACTTTGAGTTGTTTTTTCTCAATTGATGAGTTGGATTTGATTAAATATCACTTTGTGCTTATATATGGCTCTAATTTGAGTTTTGAACTAAGTTCCATGCTTATTAGGTATCATCTACTTGCAATCACAATTGAACTCTTTAAAAGAACTCTTGTTTCTATGAAGTGTATGTGAAGTTGGAGAGCTTCTAATTATCTTTCCAACAACATAAAAATCATCTCAATCAGACTTTCAGAGCCCAATTTATGGGCATTTCAAGTTTACCTATATTTCTTTTTGTTTAATTTGATTTAAATTGATTTTACCCCCCTTTTGGACTGAATTTTAGGCGCACATGCGGCCCATTTATCCTTTTTTTTCTCCCTTCTCCTTGGCATTCCTCCCTTGCTTTGCTCATCTAATCACGAGCCCTGATTTTACATGCTTTCTATTTGGATCGTTGGATCCCTTAGCCTTGGATCTGAGCCCCCTTTGGATGGCCATGAGCATCTCTTCTTCATCTGTACAATAGCTCGACATCAATGGCGCTGAGCTCACCCAACCCCACCTTGCTTCACCCAATCTACCTCCTTCTCATCCCTTTTCACCATATTCACACCCTCATTCTTTTTACCATGCTTTCTCCTCTATTTCCCCTCTCTTATCCACCTCTCTCACAAACCCTAACACCCTTATCTTCACTCCTCATCTCCCTTTATGCATGATGGCGGTCAACCATCTCCTTTTGGGTGTTTGTGCAATGACGAACCTGGGTGCTATATAAACTTGCCTTTGGCTCCGTGAGACCTCTTCCAAGGTGGGCGGAAGTTTAGCATGGCCTTTAAGGCCCAAGAACCTGGGTGCTATATAAACTTGCCTTTAGCTCCGCGAGACCTCTTCCGTGACGCTACTGTGGGAACACAACCTACTGGATGCAGCCACTACGGAAGCAATAGGCATGCATCCCGTTCATGGGCCTGAGTCGTCAACCCAAGTCCTGTAAGGCTCCATACACACACCTTCCTCTTATTCTGGTCCAGGACCCATCCCTTCTCTACTCTGATCAGCCTACGTGCTTTACCGCCGCATGATCGTTGACCAATGGAAATGATTGACCCTTTTTTACTGACGATTGATGGCTCCGAGTCCGACTAATGGGCGCACTGCTAGGCTGCGGTGGAGGGCGAGCATTGACTGCCCAAGCGGTGGGTAGAGGTGATGAGTTACTCAAAGCATCTGTGTGGTTGCTCGAAGACCAGTGCCCAACCTGGACTACAGCTTGTGTGGCCCTTTTCTAGCCACTGGATTAAGCTCCAGGGAACCAGAGCCTTCCTTAATGAGGTAAAACTTCAAAAAATGTTATTAAATGATCCTTTTGGCCTTTTTAGACATGTTATATATGAAATTTCATATAGAGAACGAGATCTATCTAATGGGAATACTTTGATGGCCTAAATCTGGTTGTATTTCTACGAATATGCTAAAAATGATGGCTTTTGATCTCTTTCTATATGTTTGATATCATCTAATGCTCAAGCCTAACCTTTTATGCCCCAAATCCTTGTGATATCCTAAGATTAGATACTTGAACCTATTGACACATTAAGATCTAAACTTTGTACATCCATGTATCCTGAAATGGTCCAATGTTGCTTGGATGACCTAGAGTGGGTTTTTATGCTAATTGTTACTTCTTTAATGCTTAAACTTGTTAGAATGTTCCCTAATCCTTATTCTTGACTCAAATCTGTAACTTTTGATATGTGTTTAGCTAATGTTTCAATTCGTTCATACTTGTACCTCTTTTGACCTTATGATGTGAGATGAATTATGAAATGTGGTTCATGTAGACTTCAAAAATTAATCTTGCACCTTAATCAAATATTGACCATACATGCTACCTTATGCCTTGAAATAAGTAATGTTATTATCATTATGACATCTAACTCAAGTGGACCCTAGATATACTCTAATGGTGATAATCTTGCATGATAATGACTCGAAATGACTAGTTTGACTACATTAAATGCTTAAATTTCTTTAATCATATGATCACTCTATCTAAGATCATGAAATATTATGATCCCAAATCTTAGTTGTGATGTGTCACACTAAGATCTAGATAGATCCATGATGTATGTTGTCACTTGATAAGGAACTTAAATGACTAGTTGAGATGTTGAAAACAATGTTGACAGAAATGAGCACCTAGACTTGGGTGACATATCCAACCCCTATGATAATGATTAATGGACTAATCTTACTGATGTTAATCCAATTGTACTTATTTGAAATCTCAAGATCTCTATGATGACTCAATTGCCATGATCTAGTCAAGCTTGCTATTCAATGGTTTTCTAAATCAAGTTGTTAATCGTGTTCTCTACTAAAGGTACCCTTTATTCTCCTATTGGCCAAACTAGTGGTATTGAAATTGCTTGTATGTATTTATGCTTAAATTTCTTGGTTGTATATACTTGTTTGATCTACTTGTTCCCTATGATTAGTATGTTCATTTTCCTTGAAATATGTTGAAGAAACCTTGAACATAATTGAACTTGTCCATTATACAAACCTTATGAACCTGCCTGAATTCCCAGGGTAAGAGAACATGGCATACTCATGGAAGCTTCCATTGGGAAGTAGGTCAAATGGAATTTAATTGTTGTTTAGTATAATGGAAATGCATGTAAAACATGTTTTCTTGTTAATAAGAACGTCTTTAATGTTGTTTATTTCTTTCTTACCATTATATCAAGTTTTGCCAAGCATATATGTTCTTTTAGACCTGTGAGTTTATGTATTTTATAGTGTACTCAACACAGTTGTATTGATGTGTACCCATTTTATGGTTTTAAGGTAACATGTAGACTATGAATCTTGCTATCATCGTTGCTTCTACTCTATTATGATAATTTGCTGCTCTTACTCTTGGAATCATCTAATTTCATTCAAATAAAATTCACATGGGTTGATATATGGGTTAAGATCTTATGTTAGGTACTATTTTAGTTCATGTTGATATGCCATGTTGTCTCTTATCTTGTTCTTGTTTGTGGTTTTATTCATGCATACGTTATGTGATCCATTCCATGGACGAATGCCCAGGTCCACTCGCCTTTGGCCATGTATCCATTAGGAGTGTGGGCTTAGGGTAATAAATGGTTTTGTGACATTTGATCACAAATGATGAGTCAACTAACTACCTAGAATCTATTGAGTCACCAGAGTATGAGAAATGGCATGAGGCCATGAGATCAAAGATGGACTCTATGTAAACCAACACGACATGACCTTGATGGAACCACATGAAGGAGTAAGACTCATAGGGTGCATTTGGATCTTCAAGAAGAAGACCAACATGGAAGCATATATAGGTTAAAAAGAGTTCCAGACAAGTTCAAGGTGTTGAACATGATGAAATCTTCTCACCACTTGCCATGGTTAAATGCCATTAGGATCATGCGAGCCATTGCAGCTTATTATGACTATGAAATTTGGAATATGGATGTTAAAATTGCATTCCATAATGGGAATATTCATGAGTATGTGTGGATGATACAACCTAAAAGGTTTTATAAATCCATTAATGCAAATAAAATTGTAACCTACAAAGGTCAATCAATGTGATTGAAGCAAGCATATCAAAGCTGGAATCTTCAATTTGACAAGACAGTCAAAGAGTTTGACTTGAGTCAGAATGAAGAAGAAATATGTGATTACAAAACATTTAGTGGGAGCACATTTATATTTCACATAATGATGGGGAAAAGCATCCCTATACTAAAAATGTTAAAACTTGGGAAGGAAAGTACCTTCTCTATGAAGGGTTGAAGGGAAGCATACTATATGATAGGGATTGGGATCTATAGATATAGATCTTGAAAGATTATTCACTTAAACGAGAGCACATACATTGGCAAGATGTTGAAGGGGTTTAGCATGGAGGACTCAATGAGAGAAATTTTGTGAAAGTAGTCTCTCTAGAGTTTTCTATGCCAATTCTTGTGAAGAATGGGAAGACATGAAAGAGATGCCACATGCATTAGAATTGGATCTATCATGTATGCAATGTTATGTATTCATTGTGTTATCTCATATGTATTGGACATGACTAAAGGATATAAACTTATCTAGCAATCTCGTATGTATTGGACATGACGAATGGATATCTGTTAGATTCCCATGAGAGTCACTGGACTACCATAAAGAACATACTTAAGTACTTGAGAAGCACTAAAAGGACCAGTTCTTTGGCCATGGTAATAAGGAAAAGTTAGGTGTAAAGGGTTACAACGATGCAAGCTTCTAAAAGGACAAATAAAGTTGATGATCACAATATAAATTTGTGTTTGACCTTAAAGCGAGAACTATAAGCTGGAAAAGGTACTATGCTAGAGACAATTGTTTAATTTACAATAGAAGTCAAGTATCTTGGTGTTATGAGAACAACATAGGATAATGTATGAATCTAGAAGTTGTGGGAACTTCCAACCATTACTGACACAGTAGAGATATTGTGACAACAATGAAGCTACTGGTTAGGCAAGGAATCTCAGATAGCTTACTACAACACTTCCATCTCATACAAGATGTCATACAATGAGGAGATTTGAAACTTGCAAAATATTGACTAGAAGAAAACTTTGCTAACCCTCTATAAAGGCGCCTGTGTAGCAGAAACATGATAGACATATTAAGATCACTTGGAATGAGATTCATGGGTGATTGGATCTAAGTGCAGGAGGGAGTCTGTTGGTATGTATCCCCAGAGAGCCAATCATATGATGATTGGAGTGTTGCATTAGATACCTGATTGTATAATGATAAAGGTAATTCTTTCTATTATGTTTATCTCTGTCATGAGATGATGACACAAATATAATAGGATGTCTAAAGAATGATGATACTCGATGACATGTCTTTAGGTTGATGACCTGAACAATGAAATCATATGCATGATAAGAGTACATACGTTCTTGTTATGTCCCTAGTTAGATATTACTATGGAAGCAAAATAGATGATAGTACTACATAAGACTAGAGTGTGTGATGATTGATGATAGTCTCATTAGTCATGATATGTGATATCAAGTGAAGCACACAGGTACATGTTAGAGAAAAGTGTATCGGACAGACCCACCATGAGAGTAATACACTGATACCATGGAATGATAATCAAAATTAGCTCTCATTGTGATAGTGGTGATTGTGGTTCTTAGACCTGAAGTCACTACACTCATAACATTTTGTTCATTGCATTTAGACATCATCGAACATGATCTGAATAAGGGTTGTCATAAAGGTGATGCTCGGGTGTACTATGACACATGAGATTGGGTGTGAGTGATGTAGATGGGATTTGTCCCTCCTAAAGGAGATTGATATCCATGCCTCATGTTAAGAGAGAGTGAGAAATGTATGTCCATACTCATGTGATTCAATATGTGATATGTGCACTCACATGCATCGTAGACAGTCTGCTCTAGTTCAACGAACATGGATTGAATGTTGAAGAGGATGATGATTACATGCCTCAAGTTCAATTCAGATATTAGTGATAAACAAACTATATGATCACGATAACACTAATCACACTGATTTTACATTGAAGTTGTTCTCCAACTTTTTGAGTTACTTTGATAGTAATGATGTGTTACTATTCATTGCTCTTTGCTTGTGATGTCATAAGCTGGTTATGGACATTCATTGCCAACATAATTTTGCACCTATAGGGTCACACACGTAGGATACACTTATAATAGGAGTTTATCCATGAATGATGTTTATATTGATTACTAAAAGTGTTTAGGTATTCAATTAAACAACTAAGGTTCAAAATTGACTGACTGGACTCTGAACCGGCCGGTTCAAGTGTTGAACCAATCAGTTGGAGTGTCGGGTCAATTAGAATCAACATTGGCTGATCAATGGTTGAACCAGGGCTTAAAATGACTGGTTCACATAGTGAACCAACTAGTTTACAAGGTCCCAACTGACTAGTTCATGGGATGAACTGCCCAGTTCAATGGTTAATTCTATTGGATCAAGGATTAGTGATGGTGTCATGTTTTGCATTAATCATGCATTGAATACCGATGTGATTCATAATAGGAAACTACACGAACCGACTGGTTCATGTAACAAACTGACTGGCTCATGCATGGACTAACCAGTTGGGCATGTGAACCGACCTGTTCACTGTCTGAAGTTTCCAAAAAATTCATGAATTTCGTCCTTTCAACTCTCGCACAGACTAGGAACCATGGCCCTAGTCTCTCCTATAAATAGAGGGGTATTGAGGGCTTCCCAGACACAACAATAAGCTCTAACAATTGTTGTCCTCTCTAGTTGTGGTAACAAATAGAGAGTCTGAGCAACTTCTACCCAATAAAGGGAGGGATAGCAAGGGAGAGACAATTGTGGTAGAGTGAATCGGTGTTAGTACACTAACATTCAAAGGGACAACTCCTTCCCATTAGATCTGGTAGTGCAACATGGAGTTCCATGTGGTCCACATGGACTACTCTAGAGACGAGGAGTTTTTCTTGCTAGGAGGACACTGTCAACGGCTATTAATGGTGCCAGACCAGGAGGTCATTGGTGATGATTGTTTGAGTGTTGCTGAAGAAGGAGCACACTTCTATCTAAAGAAGAAGCTTGTAGATACTTGGAGAAGAAGCACATTGCTACTGCAAGGGTAATGTTGATGTACTTTCTCTAGGACCAAGTATAACCTTGCAAACCTTCCTTCCTAGATACATTGTTGTTGGCACGATCTTACTGATTGGAGAATCATGCTTTAAATTTTTGTTTCCTCTTCCTTATCTATCGCCCCAATTTCCCAACATCTTAATCTTCAAAAACCAGTCTATAAGGATGTATCATGATTAGAATAGTCAATACTAATTGACCATTCCTCTCAATACTTATTATATTGATACAAATATTGGTATATTCAAGCTAGAAAAAAATAGAAGCTATTACAGTGTATAGTCTATGCAATATGTTATTATCAACATATATAAGAGATCCTAGATTCTTACAATCTGATCATTATTGTATATATACATCATGCAAACGATACACTTGATCCTATTTTTCTAAACTTGAACTATATATATATATATATATATATATATATATATATATATATATATATATATATATATATATATATATATATATATATATATAGGGAGAGAGAAGAAAATTACAAGATCTAAATTGAAGGAACACATATTTTACCAAGACTTATATATAGTGGTGAAATATGTAGAATTATGAGACCAAATATGGATCTTAGACCTAAAGAACATATTTAATGGATAATGTTTCACGTAATATGATTTAAAATTCCTAATATGACTTTCCTGACCAGAAGATTTCAAATTCGTAATATGACTTTCCTTACCAGAATTGGGGTAAGAACAATAAGTATAGCCATAGTATGAATGTATACATAAGTTCACTCTTATTCAACTAAATACCTAATGTGTTCTTAAGGTGAATCTTTATTTTGAGGACCAAGTATATATATTGAACTAGCCATTAATCATGAGGACCAAGAATGTGCAATCTCTATCAACATTTGAGCATTAAATTAATTATAACCCCATTTTCCATAATAAGACATCTTTGAACATTTCTCCTTCTTGAAACCATTTTGATACTTCATGAGATATATTTCTTTTATTACTTCTAAAATGTAGAACTATCCTTGGATGTTGGATTTAGTATCCATTTTTCCATCTTTACATTGTTGAATATAATATTTATAGAATCATTTTGTCTTGCCATGTTATGTTACATACTTATTAGACTAGAAATATAGAGTGGTGGTACTTTTATACAATCACATACTTATTATATAATGGGTTTCATGGTTTTACTCCCCTTTCCCTTTGGTTATCAGGGTTCTACTCCCCCTTATCCTTGGAGGACCCCCCCTTGCTCCCTCGCTCAAGATTCTATGGCATGTAAGACCCCTGACCTTGCTTTCTTGTTGATCTTGCTTTCTTATCATATTAATATACTTGAAACCTCAATCTAATCTCAAGATATGATTTAATAAAATGTGACATGCTTATGTTTTCAATCTGGTCCAGTTTAGATGATGTTTGAACTAGCTACACACATGTGCTTGTTTTGGACCTAATTGCAATTTACCCATGTTATGGGTTTATCTTGCAATTTGTTACATGCTTGTTATGCCTCACATGTTTTGGACATCATGTTGGAGAGAGAGAGAGAGGTGCCCCATAGACTTGTTGCATCTTGGTTTGATGAGGTGACTTGAGTGTTGATGTTCTAGGGTTTGTTTGGATGCCCTAATTTGGTGTTGACCGTGTGTGTTGACCATCGAGTTTTGTTTTAGCGACCACCTAGTTGTTCATTCAACCATGTTCTCTACATTTGAAAAAGTTTTGAGGTGTGGCTTGTGCTCTCTGTGGTCGATGACCCTTGACCCCTCTCTTTGGTCACTAAAAAACTTAGGGTTTGAATTCTATGTGACCGCTAGGGTTTTGACCTCCTTTGGTCGTTGAGCTCCCTCTGACAAATGGATTTCTATTCCAAGTGAGGTCATTGAGTTCTCTTGTTTTTAATGATCTTTGTTGCATGCAAGGGTGTAGTGCTTGCATGGATGATATATATACAAGTGTCACATGTATGCATGACACCTAACCCTCTTTACCTATCTCTACCCTTGGGTATATATACCCCTCTCTTTGCATGCAAGTGGTCCCTTTTGCACCCTCTTGCTTTATCCCTTCTTCTTAAATCTCGTCCCCTTGTGTTCTTGGTGGTAAAGAAGGTTTTTGACCTTGGGATGGTGGTTGAACATCTTGCATGTTGAGCTTGGGTTTGGAGCAACCCTTCTTTGGTGATCCTTTGGTGTTCCTTGATCTTGGTAAGTGATCTAACCTTCTTGATCTTCATTTCATTGAAACCCTACCTTTCTTCTTTCTCTTGGATGAATTAATGGGTCTCCATGGTGGTTCTTCATGAGGAACTTCTCTCTTCTTGACCGAATTCATGATTCTCCATGATTGTGCTTAATTTGAGTTGAAGATCACCTCACTTTCTTATCATTTTGGCTGTGGGTTTTGCCCTCTTTCTTGTGCTCCTTTAACCTAGGGTTGTTCTTATTTCTTTTAGGTGATGCTAGCTTGGCCGTGGAGTTGATCAGGCTAGGATTCTCTCTTTTCTTTGAAGCTTCCTTGTTATTGGAGTTGCTTCATCCTTGTGAAGGCGAGTTATATAACTTTCAACTCAGTTAGTACTTGCACTTAATCTTACATGCAAATAATCTATCTTTAAAACATGGTTCTAAGTAGTATGATGATGATATCTTGAGCTAGGGTTTGCGAGTATGTGGTAATCTTGAGTAGAGTATTCCTTTTTATGAACCCTGATTCTTATACCAGAAATCTTGTTGATGATGGAGGTGTTGGCCCCCACATGCATGTGCTAAATGTTGATTCTTTCTCTCTTGAATCATGGTTCGGTTTCTCTCATGTTGACGGTTGGATTTAGGGTTTTATGGTTGATTTTTCCTTCAAGTACCTTACTCGTTATTGGTTTTGGTTTCATAGTGATTATTAACCTATTGATCTGGTGGTTGATGTGCTTTTCTCTCTATTGATGTTTGCCAAGTTATGGATCATGTGGTCGAAGAGTTTTGGTGGTTTGTGGTCACTAAGGTGACTTATATTCTTCATTCAATGAGTTTTCTCATGTCTCTTTGGTCGCCATGTTTTGAAGGTAAGTGGTCGCTAAACCTTAAACCTTGATGGTTGTTGATACTTAGATTTCTACAGTAGATGAAGTGCTAATGTCCCTCTTCATTCGATGATATGTTGAGCTCTTTCTTTGATCACCATGTTTTCTCTTTGATCGTAGAGATATGTGATCTAAGTTTTCTATGTGGTCGATGACACCCTTGATTCTATGCGACCGTTGAAGGTTTCTGGCCCATGTGGATTTTCATGCTTTGTTGACTTTATGATGATGATAGTTGACCTATTATACTTCCAAGAATGTTGTAGTTGATGACAGTTAGGGTTTTACATCTATGTTGCTTTGAAACCCTAATTTGGTTTGGTATGTTTAAACCCTAACTCTAATAGCAAGTACATAGTGGTGTTGCTTAGCTAGCTTGAGTAATTAGCATGATCATATTGTACTTTCTCTCTACTAAATGGTTGTAACCCTAATTTGTTAACTCATGAGCATCATAGTTCTTAAATGCATGATTGATTGTGGTATCACTTATGTAAACTTATGTGGTGATGATGATGAGCCTTGATGTGGCATGGAAAGATAATGATGTTCTTATAGGGAACAATGTGAATGGTCTTATGACCTTGGTAATGGCTTTGTTCCTAATTGAGGTGATATCCACTGTGTGATGTGATTAGGAATTGGTATCCCAAGTGATGTGATAATGGTGATGAACTCATGAGTGGCATTGAATAGTACCATGCGTTGATGTGATAAGATTTATGATTTATACATTTTATGTCTTATGAAGTCGTAATTTACCTTACCTTTTGTAGAATCATTATAAGGTTTGTACGTAACTTGATTGATTTAGTTAAAAGAAACCCAATTAGCTTAACTAATCAAATGAAACCCTAATCATGTAGTGCCCTATTCCATAGATCCATTCTAGTGTCAGAACTTGCTAGATGGTGAAACAAGCATTCCTAAGGGAAACTCAAACTACATATTGTTGAGTATGTGAGGTACAAGTGACTAAGTGTCCTTGACACCTTGACTCCATGGTTTTTTAGGATGGTTGTGGCCATGCCTCGGTAGGAGAATGGATGTGTTCATATCACAGTGTATATGATGTGATAGAGGACATCTTCGGTTGTATCTCAGATGTTTGGGTTTGTATACCTTGTTCGCTAGTGTCGTGACCTATACACTAAGGTGAAATAGGTTGTTTTATAGTTAGACTTTATATCTCACTGTGGTGGACTCGTACTAATTGGGAGGAGATATAGGTGTAACATCCCAGGATTTGAGGCCTCGGATAAGTTGATCTTAAAAGGAATGATTGGACTACCCATATCACCAAGGTGAACCTCCTTTTCTGGGAGCCCATCTCTAAGAACTACATAGTTAAGCGTGCTCAACTTGGAGTAGTACTGGGATGGGTGACCTGTCGGGAAGTTGATCCTAGCATGTGTATGAGTGAGGACAAAGCGCGCAGTTAAGGCTAGTGGTGGTCTGTGGGGACAACCGCCATTCCTGAAACTCTACTAGAGCCATGGGCAAGTGGGCCCGGTCATTACAAATGGTATCAGAGCCAAAACCCCTCCAGTAGGTGGGGCCCACATAGGAATGGCATGCCAGTCTTGATCCGTGCGGTCCAGGAATGTAGGAAAGGGTTGTCCATAGTTGACGTAGCCACCCTTGCGCTGGTATTCCGTGATCGGGAGTTGGGTGTCCATGGGCCATTGTGGGTTCGCACTAAAATGGGGTCAGATTATGAGGCCATATAGTTGAGACTTGATGAGGACGTCAAGAGTCTAAGTGGGGGAGATTGTAACATCCCAGGATTTAAGGCCTCGGATAAGTTGATCTTACAAGGAATGATTGGACTACCCATATCACCAAGGCGCACCTCCTTTTTCGGGAGCCCATCTCTAAGAACTCCATAGTTAAGCGTGCTCTTCTTGGAGTAGTACTGGGATGGGTGACCTGTCGGGAAGTTGATCATGGCATACGCATGAGTGAGGACAAAGTGCACAGTTAAGGCTAGTGGTGGTCTGTGGGGACAGTCGTCATTCTTGAAACTCTACTAGAGCCATGGGCAAGTGGGCCCGGTCGTTACAATAGGAGTCTGACTCTACTAGATCTTCTATGGCACAATTATCAACTTCACAGTGGACAGTTGAAGTGTGAGTGGTATACCTCGTATCCTCATGGCCTAAATGACGTAATAAAACTGTGTAGTATATCTATTTAGGGTTAAACACGATTGACATTAGATGTTTTTCTTGCCTTTTTTATTATGTTGCTCAGTTGTTATATAATGTGGTAAGAGAAGTTGACTGTTATACATGTTCTTCATATTCCTTCTAATAATGATGCTATGCCTATCTGTTAAGATTGCTTAACCTGCTTAACCTGTGTAAATAGTTTTAATTATTCATTTATCTAAATCTGCTTATAAATGATTAAACTGCTATAATTTTATATCTTGTTGTAGTGATAACCATTGGTTGAGAGTTATGTCTCTCGCTGGGACATTTGTCTCACCTTGTGGGTTTCCACATCTTTTTAGGCAATCACCAACGATGTGGTAGAGATCTTACTATTGAGGAAGAGAAACTCGGAGATCAGTAGACATAGAAGGTTGGATGTTGCTTGTGTCGTAGTAGAGTCCTATGTCATCCTTGTACTCTCAGATCTGGGAAGGGATGTGTCTTGTAGATGATTTATATAATGATATGTGGTTTGGTAGTATGTCGTGGCTTATATATGTGGCTTGTATATGTGAACATATATCTTTTATAAAAGGTGTGTGGTAGATGGCCAATGTACAAATGTGAATACCTAGTATGATATGTGATATGTAACAGGTTGTGAACCCTGATATAATATGTTTCCGCTTGTGATGGATATATGAGATCATTTTTAGTTTACCTATTTTTTGGTAATGTAGTTGTTTAGTAGTTGATCATGTGATTTTTTTTAATTATCTCATTTGGTTTGGTGTTGACACATAATAGTTTGGTTGGTATCAGAGATCTAGATTTGTTAGTCTATAAGGACATATGACTAGATTTGTGTATGTTCATGCATCCTCTAATATATCTAATTATAGCCCTACTTATGCAAATATGTCTAGAGAGAATGAAGAACATGCTGAGAGTAGTGTTGATGCACTAAGAGGTGGTACCAGGAGGCAGGCCAGAGTAGATGGAGTGCATGAAGTGCCTTGTTTTGACCCAAAAACTATGGCCAATCCCACTTTTCAATCCATATTTGGATAGTTAATGGCCATGATTTCGCATATGGTGTATAGAGAGCCTATACCTCAAGCAAGGGTCAATTGTTCCCAATGTGGAATCCCAGGATTCTAGGAAGACTTTTGAGAGGTTGAGGCGTGTGGGAGTGATCGAGTATGCGGGTATGAAAAACCTGACAGATGCATATATGTGGCTGATAGAGTTGGAGATGGCATTCAAAATACTCAATATCTCGGAAGAGGACAAGGTGGAGCATGCGGTGTAGCTGTTGAAGGGAAGTGCTAAAAATTTATTGGCCATTAAGGAGGAGATGATACCTAGAGTGGTGATCACTTGGGAGGAGTTTTGATGAGATTTTATGAGCCGATACTTTTTGAAGACGTATCTTGATGAGAAGATCTTGCAATTTGAGAAGATTTGGTAGGGATCAATGACGATCTTCAAGTATGAGGTGAAGTTCATGGAGTTGGTGAGGTTCTGTCCTCACATGGATGCGACGCATAAGGATAGGATGCGGTGATTTGAGAAGGGGTTGAGTACATAGTTGACAATGATGGTGTCTTCTTTTGAGAACTGAGAGAGGTTTGCTATGTTCGTGGAGTCTGTGAGATGGACAAAGCGGTCAGCTATTGAGAAGCATGAAGCCAATGCTACAAGATGCCAGCTCAGTTTTAGGGGTAGTATTTTGGAGGCTTTAAGAAGTCTACATTTTCGTCACCACATCCGCAAGAGAGATCAATGGTACAGTCATAGTGGTCTCTGAGAAAGGGTAGAGGCTGTAGTTTTTTGCCATTTGGAGCTCACAATGCAACGTCAGTAAATGACATTGTCATCTAGGATACAATATGATTCAAGGACATGTGACAAGTGCGGACAAGTAGGGAACATCAGGTGGCCTTTCCCTATGAGAGATGAGGAGGTGATACATCAACTAAGGAAGAGTCAACAAGGGTCACAACAACTACAGTTCAGCAGTGGTGGTGGTAGAGGACATGGTCAGGCGTCACATGTAGGATCTTCTAGGCAAGCCAATAGAGGACAGGGACAACAATAGGCTATGGCTCGATTCTATGCTACGAGTCATCCATAGGGAGTGTTCAATCCATGAGTCACGACAGGTCAGATGGAACTCTTTCATTCTGATTTGTCTGCATCTTCTTTTATGTCTGTTTTGGTTGATCCAGGTGAAACACACTCTTTTATCACCAGAGAGGTGATTGTAATTGTTCTTTGCCTATTAGTCATAGACTTGATAGTCTTCGGTTAGAAAACTCTCTTGTTAGTTCCATTGAGTTTCGAGAGGTGTGTCCATCATGGATTCTTTCTTTCTCAAGACACAACATTCAAGTGTATCTTATACCACCTGACGTGCATGGATTCAATGTGATCCTTGGGATGGATACCTTGGAGAAGTATTGGGTGGTCTTGGACTATATCTCCAAGGTGGCGACATTCTTTGATGACAATGTGTTATGGATATTCCAAAGAGATAGGAAGATTCTTCCGACATGGTTGGTGTCAGTTATGACAGCAGAAAGGCTGGTGAGGTAGGGGTGTGAGGCTTTCTTGGCACATGTGGTGGATACCAAGGCAAGAAGTCCTACTATCTAAGAGGTGCCCTTTGTTTGAGAGTTTGAGGATTTCTTTCCTAAAGAGTTTCCTGGTGTTTCCCCTCCTAGAGAGATTAACTTTAAGATCAATCTTGTTCCTGGTATGCAAACTATAGCATAGTCACCCTACAGGATGGCACCAAAAAGATGTGGGAGCTGAAGAAGCAGTTGCAAGAGATGTTAGAGAAGGCTTTATTAGACTAAGAACTTCCCCTTGGGGTTCTTCCATGTTGTTTGTCAAGAAGAAAGATGGTTCCATGAGGTTATGCATCGACTGATGATCCAGAACAAGTACATGTTGCCAAGGAATAAGGATAGATTATCTGTTTGACTAGTTGAGAGGCTTGCAATGTTATCAAAGATAATCTGAGGTTAGGATGCCATCAGTTGAGGATCAAGGCAAATGAAATACCCAAGTCATCTTACAGGATTAGGTATGGTCACTATGAGTTTGTGGTTATGTCGTTTGGGTTGACCAACGCAGTGATAGCTTTCATGGACCTGATGAACTGGGTGTTCATTAAATATCTAGATCAGTTTGTGGTGGTGTTCATCTATGACATCTAGATATACCCCATAGATAGACAACAACATGAGCAACATCTATGATAAGCGTTGACATTGTTGAGGCAGCACAAGTTGTACACCAAGTTCAACAAGTGCGAGTTCTGGTTGAAGGAATTGTCTTTTCTTGGGCACGTGATATCTTCTAGAGGTGTTTTTGTGGACCCAAATAAGATGGAGTCCATGCTAGAGTAGGAGTAACCTAATACATTGATGGAGGTTTGTAGTTTCCTAGGCTTGGCAGGAAACTACATGATGTTTATCAAGAACTTCCATGATGTGGCGTTACCCCTAACCAAGCTGACAAGGAAATGTGTACCTTTTTCCTATGATGACAAGTGTCAACATTCTCTTCAACTTTTGAAGGAGAAGTTGACCAGTGCACCAATGTTGGTTCTACCAGAGCAAGGGAAATGCTATATCATCTTCTGTGATGTGTCGAAGAATGGCTGGGGATGCATAATGATGTAGGACAAGAACATGGTTTCCTTTGCTTCGTGAAATCTTAAGAAACATGAGGAGAACTACCTGATGCATGATCTAGAGCTAGAAGTTGTGGTCCATACTTTCAAGATTTAGAGACACTACCTTTATGGAAAAAAGTGTCAAATTTTCACTGACCACAAGAACCTTCAGTATATCTTCTCGAAGTAGGAGCTGAACATGCAACAGAGGAAATGGATGGAGTTGATCAAAGACTATGATTGCAAAATAGATTATCATCCAGGGAAGGCAAACGTGGTATCTGATGCATTGATCATGAAGTCTTGTTTGTCATCATCTATTGATATGGAACAATTATGCACTTTGGTGTGCTATAAGTGAGACATGTTGGCGTCGTTGCATCAAATGAATGTCCAATAGGAAGTCTCCCTATTGGAAAGCTTGTTAGAATAGTTGGAGGTGAAGCCTACCTAGATACAATAGATCAGAGATGCACAGTGGAATGATACAGTGATACAGAACATCAGGGTAGAGTCTGGAAGCGAGAAGCGTGACAGTTTCTATGAGACAGAGATGGTACAATTTGCTTCCACAACTAGACAATGGTTCTAGATTCTGATGGTCTAAGGAAGATAGTCCTTGAGAAAGCTCATTCCTTAATGTATGTGATGCACCCAAGAAGTACCAAGATGTACTACAACTTGAATAATCTGTATTGGTAGCTTAGGTTGAAGCATGACGTAGTTGAGTTTGTGGCCAAGTGTCCAGTGTGTCAACAGGTCAAGACTGAGCATCAAAAACATGTAGGGATGTTACAACCATTGCTAATACCGTAGTGGAAATGGGATCATATCACTATGGACTTTGTGGTTGGTCTTCCCAGAATAGCCAAAGTTCATGATTCCATTTGAGTGATAGTGGACATGTTGACCAAGTCAACACACATCCTTCCTATGTAGATGACATATACAGTAGAGAAGTTGGCACATATATATGTTGATGAAATAGTGTTGTTTCATGGTATCCAAGTTACAATAGTATCTGATAGGGATCCTCAGTTTACCAATCATTTTTTAGAACATCTGCAAACATCCATGGGTACACAATTGAGGTTCAGTATACCATTGATCAACTCCCAAAGGAGGGTCGTACTTTGAATTTATAACCCGAAACATTTCAAGGACCCCCACAACTTTGTTACGGGGTCGACGACATAAATGTGGGTATGTTTTGGGTGCTTAAGATCTCACTCTTAAGTCAGTTAATCCAAGTTGATAGTTGATAAGAGTTGGAACTAGAACTAGTCTAGGAAAATGTCATGAAATAAAACAAAGCAAAGAAAATAAAACAAAACAAAGTATGTTGGATTCTACTAATCAAAGAGAAGAAATTCCTGGCTATGTAACCACAAGTTGGGCAGTCCATGCACTCATTCTCAGGTGTAGACAACCCTCAAACATGCTAGCAAGTGTCTAACATCCAAACACCTCTCAGACCTTGGAGCTCTCCCACGGAGATCCAGGAACCACCGATCGCTGAAAGGAACCTATAAAAGTCAAAATCGCAGGCCCCTCTCCTTGGTAGAAGGGGGTGAGTATTTATAGGAGTTATGGTTGCCGCGGTCGAGACATAGTCGCAGTTGCAATGGTATTCACAATCGAGATGGATGTAGTGGTTGTGATAGTCATAGCAGATAGGTGGTCCCGGTCATGACGGTGGTAGGTCACGATGGTAGTAGCGGTCGAGACAGGCGTTCGCGGTCACGATAATGGTAGCGGTCATGACCCTGTTCACGATCGAGACGGGTGGTAGCAGTCGTGACCTTGGTCACGACTGAGATGGGTGGTCACGGTCATGACGGTGGCAGTGATCGTGACTACTATCCTAGTCAGGACCCTTTGTGGACAAACCTACCCGCAGGGGGGTCTATTACTGGTGGTCGATGGGCCCTCTTCGATGAACCTCTTGATTGATAAGGCTGCTTTCTGATAAAGGATTGTCCGTTAAAAATAGGATCCAATATATTGAAAGTTTCTTGGTCCCACTAGTCGGTTAGTGGGACCACCGTCTCCTTAGAAAGTGTACATAACGTGACGCTTGTGGGATAGAATATGGAAAATTGACGTTTTCTTGATTTTGGTGTCTGCAAGTCCCAAAATTGGCTAGTTGAGCAACTCTATCTATGAAATGATATAAATTACTAACAGATAAGAATCTAGGGTTATTTTGGGCATATTAAGGCTATAATGACACAAAACCATAAGTAAATACCTAGCGTAGATGTCTAAATATGGGTTTTATCAACCACCTCAAGCCTATACCCTTGCTTGTGCTCAAGCAAGACTTTGCTCAAAGAACAAAAAGATAACATCCAAATTAAGCTTGGCGATAAATGCTAAGGTTAAGAAAAATAGTTTAAAACATCAACTCTCTTGATCCATGTCGTTTCAGAGAAAATACCCACCAGTCGAGAACAACCTGCTAAAGTAAGATCAAAGAGCATCCATGCAAGATTAAGTGAATTCACTGCAATTTGTCTATACTTGAGAGGGTTTGAATCACAATTATAAAACATAAGAGTATTGCCACATAGGTGACCAGCCAGGTAATGGAGGCGAGTAATGAGCTATTATCATGTGTTCATGTAAACCAATCACGAACAACGTGCCTCCGACTTATTCAGGTCCTAAGAAGGAACACAAGCAAAATGACTCTACTAACTTTTGAGAATCCTGATCTGCATCAAGTTGGCCCATGTAACGAGCAAAAGTCCCTATAGTCCGAGCCAGTTGACCCAGATCAGTGCGACGAACTCCTCGTACTGTGCTCAAACCAACCCTGCTACTAGGATGATCTCATAAGTCTCCTAGGGGTTCCTAGTAATTCTCTAATGAGCATTTAATGTGGCACTATTAGGCACGACATACCCACGTTCATGAGCACAGTCATACGTCGGCTGGGCACCACCCTCAACTCTCCTGAAAGAGAAAACAATGCTCATTTATTCACACTCAAGCTTTTATTATCTACATTCTAATTTATAGGCCTAGGTGAGAATTATTTTGACATTTTCGGGATTTTTGGGCAGCCAAACCTCTTTTGCATATTTTTTAAAATTTTCATTTTTTTGACTCAATCTAAGGTGAGAGGATGTGTATACCATTAAGAATAAACAATCCTACTTGATTATAGCTCAAAACTCATCATTATCCTCTTGATACCTATGTGAAAAGATAGTAATTATGATTCAAAGATCCTTAGAGTATAGGCAAGTTTGTGAATAACGCGGCTTGAATTTTCAATCATACTCTAGCTCTTTTCCAACAGTCCCATATCCTAGATTTTTCATTCACAACATAGATCAAGGAAGTAATGTTTTAAGCTATGAAAAAGGTGCATAACCTTAGATAAATTTCCATACATAAGGAAAGACTCAATGAGAAACTCAATCAAGAGATCAAGTAGTTTTTAAGATGAAAACTGTGCATTTAGGTGCATGGATAAGCATTTGACTATAAGATTCACATCACATAGCCTTAATTGTAAAGCTACAAATTACAAAACAAAGTCTTACAAAATAGTAAAGCTAGGATAAAAAAAGTTCAAAAATTATAAAAATCTAAATTTTCTGCCTAAAAGTAGGAAGTAAACATGCATGCATGAAGAATGAAGAGATAGAAGGGTGAATAGCCCTATCTATAACCCCAAGCTTAAAACTTTGGTCTTCCTCGAGCAAGCCTTGAACTTGAGAAAGTAGGTAAGGGATGCATGGATGTACATGAAAGAAATTTATTAAAGTCCTAGTATGATGCATGTATGCAAGGATATGTAAAAGCAATTAGAGGAAAAAAACTATCTAAGCAATAACATGAAAAACAAAATTTATTTTAACAAAAAGAGAAAAGAAAGGAGTAAGAGAAAAGGGAGTGGCTGTCCCACGATACTGACAATGGGATCCCAAATTCTAAGGTTTGGGACCAGTGTCACCAGTGTCTTGCCGATTGGGTCCACCATGTAGTAGAATAGGTGGAGATATGAGCCCTTTTGAGTCTAAAGTAGAGTAATAAAATCTAGTGACTCAGTGAAGTCATCTATATGCTGGAATTGATTTGAACTGCATTGAAATGAATTCTTCAAAAAGGCATCCTCAAGGTACCCATGAATGTATCAATCTAAATAGGAAGGTCCTAGGATGTCAACACTGGATGAGATGGAGGGGAGAGGCTGAAAGTTTTCTATAGGACTCCTATCTTATCTCTCCACCTCTAAAATTGAGGTTGGATGCTCGAATAAATTTTCATGTACAGTTCAAGTTATCCAATCATCTTCCAAACAAGAAGTATCCCTAGGCGAATCTGTTTATGGTTCTACCACCCCAAGCTTGTCACATTTTATGGGGTCTGGGGTATCTTCATGCTTTGCAGCCATGTTCTAGTGGATCGTCCATCTTGCTCTGTCAATATCTACCAAGCCTTATAGGGGGATGGTAGTGTATGTCAGCTCATGCTGCTCCAACTTGTCATCATCACTATACTCACTGCTCCAATTTGATCAGCTATCGTCATCATCCTCATCGAACAAATTGTTCCAAACCATGATTGGCATACTACTCAAGGTGAAGTGACAAGTCCCAATATGAGAAGTATCACTCTGGTATGGATCAACGTCTGATTCAGGTTCTTCAAACTGACCTTCATGTTGTGAGGTTGTTTGACTACCCTGATCATCATCATCATAGAAACATTCATGTCTTTGGCTTGTATCATCCAATGGGTGATCAGTTGAATCGTTTGGATAACATGAAGGGCTTCCCCATGTGGGGTCTTCACAGAATAATCCTTGTGAATCCACTTGGTGGTTTAAATAGTATGGTGAGGCAAGTTCCAATTCAGGCCCAATGGGATGGTTCTGATGAATGTAATCTTCATGGTTGTGTGATGGTGTTTGCAATTAGATGGTAACCAAATCTATGAGCTCTTGAAGTCTCCTACCTTTTTCAACATCCTTATCATTAAGTTGTTGTACTTGAGCAACAATGCTTTCAAGATCTGTCAATTCAGCCATACACTTCTATTGGGAATCCACTGTATCAAACTGATGTTGTTATATGAATCCTAGTTCAACAGTTTGAAGTATACTTCTACTGTGGTCTGCGACCTTGGTGTCTACTTAGAGATGATGATCCTACTTTTCTAGTAGCTGTTGAAGCAGATTGTCTTGTTCTAAGAGATGAGGAACTAAGAGGAGGTGAGTGCATGAAACGTGTTTACCGTGTGTTATACGAAAGTGAACGTATCGAGTAATATAGGCCTTGTGAGGCCCGATTCGAATATAGGAAAATGGATTCCAGAATACTACTACTAACTATGATCTGATCAGCTAAGACGATAAATATAGTTGAATTGGGATGATTGAGTAAAAGAGAATGCAGAAACGAAACAAGATTAAATAATAAGTAACTTAGATTTAAACGAATTTCTCATGATTGTGGTTTCACCACAGATAACACTGCAATTAACTCTACACACTAACATTTGTTACCCATATCCCTAGATAAAGAGCATGTAGTAAGAACTACCCACTCCCGTAATGTAGTTCACTACCTATTCTAATGCCAATCCCATTTCCATAGTAATTGGTTGATTAGTTAGGTGATTTACGAATAATCTCTGAGTTTCTCCTTCCATTTATGCTCCACCTTTCCCAGAGGGCTTTGTAAATGGGTAAATCTATGTTTTTCCAACCCTTAACCTCTCTTCTGAAATGGTTAAGGATCTAAAAATCTACATACGGTGATCAAGAATATTTAGAACAAGACAATCTCATAGATTCATATCCAGAAAATAGGGATAAAAGTGATATTAATGCATAAAAAGTCAAGTACAATGCATATCTGGGCTACTACCAGATCCTAAGGAATCAAGGGGATTAGCCCCACATGGTTTTCATGGACAAATACATGGTAGAGAAAGAGAAAAATGTGATAAACATTAGAAAAACTAAAGTAATCCCTGGAGAATAGCCGATCCAAATGGCCCCCTTCGACGTACGTGCAATCTGCTATCTTTCGGATGCAAAATCACCCACCAAAGGTACTCAGATCATCCCAGATGAAGCCTTTGGTCATGTTCTCTCCTCTCCTCTCTCTCTGGTGTCGTGCAATAGAAAATGGTTGAGTTCTTAGGTCTGGCCATACTCCCGTCAAGTCATAAGAGCCACTTTGGGGTGCAAAATGACGTCAACCATTGGATTAAAGCTATACCTTTAGATTTTCGAGCAGACTTGGTAGTATCGACTGAGAAGTTGATAGTACCGAGTTGTTAGGTTGAACATGTGCTCTCTCAATGTCGGTATTATCAATCTGTCTCGATAGCATCGAGTCTTCAGGTCGATCTACCTCTGCCTCCCTGATGCCATCTCGATTGTATCGAGTCAGTGTACTTGGTAGTACTGAGTTACTGCAAATCATTTCTTTCACCTCTTTGATGTGATATCGGTACTACTGACTTTTGGTGTCAGTAGTATCGAGTATGGGTGAGTTTCTGATCTGCTACTGATGTGAAGTCGATACCACCGACTTTGGATGTTGGTAGTATCGAGTCTGTGAAACTCTATTTTACCTGAAATTGCACAAGAACGTATAGAAGCACTTGGGATGAACTTTAAACTATTTAAAATAGTAAAAATCACATAATTTGATGCATTTAAATAGAACATGCTATTGATATCATTTCATTCATAATTAATCAAATAAATGACAAATCAATACGTAAAACTATGGAAAATATGCATGTCAAAATGACTAAAAAACCATGCATCAAACTCCCCTAAGCTTAAATGTTGCCCGTCCTCAAGAAACACTCTCTTGGATCTGTTTGATATAAGTCGGTAGAAGGACATAACTCATGAACTCTTTTCTTAATCATGTCCACCAAACAATCCCTAAACTCGCCTTAAATGACCAGTGAACCAATAACTGCTATAAAGTGACCAACAATTTCCATAAAAGTTGTCCACCTTTTTATCAATGAATACTATCAAGAAAGTAGGTAATATCATAATTATTCAGGTATTTTCTTGGTGCATTATGTGATTCCCTATTCTAAATTGCTCTTTCCTAACCACCAACTAATTGGAAGCAGATCTGGTTATAAAAATGGATGTGGAGACAAATCATTCAAGTGGCCTACCAATAAGAGCAATTGATGGTTGAATTGGATGTCAATTGAAGAATCACAAGTACATCCAACTTATTTATGCAAAAGTATGATGAACCTACATGAGTGAAAATAATGTCTTACATGAATCTTAATGCCTAATGTCTTTTTTTCTATCAAATAATGCATGTGTCAAGAAATCTCATCAATAAATGAGCCTGACAGAAGAAAACAAAAGAATGTGCCATGAGGATTACTTCGTCTCTTCAAGAAAGGTTAAGGCATACTTTCTCCCTCAAAAACTTTGAACATTGACAAACTTCATATTATTTTTTCTATCCCACATTTTTTATTTTCTTTTTTGTCTTTCAGCATGATTGAGTTTATGCTTGGGCTTTCATTTCATACTATTATTTTTCTTTTAAGATGTGGAGCTATATCCCTACACTTTAATATTCATAAATTGAGACTAAAATCCACATGAAAAAAATAATTGAATGCTATTGAATGTATGTAATCTACATGAAATTGTTATGCAACTAATTGGTATGCACTAAAATTGTTCATGCATAGAAATGCAACTTTATTATATTTTTTTCTTCGAATGCAGCAAATAAAAAGATAATTTATCATGTTACCTATTATTCTATACCCTGCAATCAAAAGGAAATAAATTGGAGTATTCATTCATCTTGAGGTGGTGAGTCAAAAATGGATGGAAAATGGATGGAATCACATAACTAAGAGACAATGTCTTTCATAAGATTATGACATGTCCCTATCTAATGACCTATGTACAGGTTAATCTTAAGGTTTGTTTCTTAGATTTCCATTTAAGATCTCATTAAAGGTATGACCAGCTTACGCTCAACAACATCTTCATTCACATTCCAAGGTTGATTTAGATGTTCATTCATATCTAACTAATCCAAACACTTCCTCAAGTGGTGTTGCAGAAGGACTTTTGTAATAAGTTATAAAGATGTGACCATTTTCTTGGAAAGACACCTATGCGTACAATCTATTTGATATAAGAAACAAGGAATTTACTTCTCCATGTTTACACTAGATAGATGTGGATCCTATAATTGCATAAACCTACAATAAAATAAAGCAACTAAAATAAGATGAAATAAAAAGCTAAGATAGATGTTGTTCCAGCACCCCCTAAGCTTGAATATGACTATGTCCACATAGTCAACATTGTCACTTAAGAGGTGGAACAGCAGTACCATGCTCAAAATGGAGGAGGTGGTGGATGTGGCATGTTGGGGTCATGGGGAGGAAACATCCCCTAAAAAGACAGATCTGAAGGCGGCATTGGTGGTTGCTGCGGGTATCCTCCAAAGTACCCCTGATTCCAGTAATGATCGAAGAATGGCTGTTGATATTGATCCATCCATTATAGATGCATATGGACATTCTCTTGGTTGGCCAAGAGAAGACGTTCATTTTCATATATTGCCTGCTGATTCTGGTATATCCATCCTTGTATCTCCTGTACACCAGCCATCGTCGCCTGATGTTGCTTCTATCCTATTTGAATGTCCTGCAACATCCCGCACATACCCGTCATGTCATACGATTCGTTCTCCTCCTAAGAAGGTGGTGGGGCAGATGAGCTCGAGGCAGCATAAGTGCGTGCCTGTTTGTACGGGACCACTCTTTGAGTTATGGGGATGGTGGGCTCCACCTCCACAATGTCATCGTTGTCATCATGTGGCTGCTCGAGGTCATCATGGGATGCTTTCTTGACTTCATTGTTATCCTCATCATCGTCGAACAAACACCTAATATGATTGACTCCTCATAGATTGAAAATAGGGTCGGGAAGGCTACACTCTCGGTACCTTCCTCCCACCGTACAACATGCATACACCGTGTCATAGTGCATGCTGAGGATACCCGCCTTTCGAAAGTGCTGGAGATCCAACCTCTTTGAATACACCACAGGTGTGAAAGTAGACATGTCAATATGGAGGTGCAACACGATAGGGGTAATCAATCCCCCAAAAACAATTGACATTTTCCTCTGCACCATGCACCTAACCGTGACCATGTGGAGGAGAAGGACCCAAATATAATGAGTTCTCCCTCCAATAGTTTGTAAAGTAAGAAGAGGTCCATCTTTTGGACCTTCCCTTGGGCTTGGGCAGAGCGGGCAAAGATGGTGTTGGTGCAGAGGCGATGTAGAATCTGAGCAAAAGGATGCTCGATGTCGGTGACAGAGTTGACATGCCAACTAATGCGGAAACCTTCTGGAACCTTGATCAACTGCTCCCATGCAAGGTCATAGTCGAAGTCGGAGGGAGAGGAGCATTTTGGGACATGAGGTCAGTTGAATATGTGGTTGAATGCCTACAACATGATGGAGTGGTTGGTGTTGAAGAGGTAGAAATTGACTTTGCCTTCTCTCCATTCAACTCCTATTTGTTGCTCGGGGGCAACAAGGACCTCCAGTGAAGCCAAGAACTCATAAACGAGTTTCGGGTAGGTTGGCCAGTTACTAAAGAATGGATCATCCACCTCCATTAACTGCTACTGACATACCAATGTAGGTTGTTGGTGAAACCCACTCACTCGATCAGGGTGTGATCTCCATATCATGCTGGTAGCATCTTCCTTATCAGAAGCTCCACATAAACCTTCTTGATCGCTAGGTTTTCATGTTGAGTGCAGGTTGGTTGGGGGACCAACTCTCCTTGCTCCTCCAATGAAGATGCACCCCTCCTTGATGCCATGGAAATGATGCAATAAGGAAGATGGAGAAAAAGAGGCTCGATGAAGAGTGGTGGCACCCGATGCAGCTTTTCTCTGAGTTGTAGGAGGAGTGGAGGAGGAAGGTGTGAAGAAAATGGATTCACCACCCCTTCTTATATAGCTAAGTTCAGGAAGAGTCGATACTACTGACTTATTATCAGTAGTACCGAGTTGTAAGAACGAATCTGTGGCTCAGATGTATCGATGGCTGACGTTTGTTGATGACATGAGCGTGGATTGCTCGGAGTCAGTAGTACTGAGTCCTAGTAGACAATATCGAGTGGTGTCACGGATCGATACTACCGTCTTCTCAATGAAGATCGCATCTATTGTTGAATCGAGCACCCACAGATTGTTGACGTCATGTGTCGGTACTACCAACTTTTCACTTGGTAGAACCGCGTTGGCTATTTTTCTCAATATTTTCGAGATTCTTTCTAGGTTTCCCGAAACTGGGGGCACTAAAATGTTAGTAGTACCGACATGGATGTCGATACTACTGAGTCCTTATCAGTTAGGCATAAGAAATATTCAGAGACTCAGTAGTACTGACTGGTCTAGTCAGTAGTAATGAGTTTTCCTTTCTTTTATAGATATCTCCTTGATGTAAATTCGATACTACCGATTGATGGACTCGATAGTACCGACTCTATAGGCTCTACACACTCCAAAAAACGAGTCAAGGTACCTTTTTTCATGAAATAAAAGATGAAATAGCAACTAGAAATCTAAAACAAACATAACAAAGAGAAATAAAGGTTGGGTTGCCTCCCAACATGTCACTGTTTAACATCCTAGACTAGACAAGGCTAAGAGCAAGAATCTACTACAGTGCAGTGAGTCACACTTCTTCTATTCTTTTATCTACCTACCCACCAAAATAATGTTTCAATCTCTGGCCATTAACAAGGAATGACATAGTCCCATCTATTATCTTCATAGCACCATGGGGAAAAACCTACACAATCTCAAATGGTCCACTCCATTTGGACCTCAGCTTGCCTGGATGTAACTTAAGTCTAGAATTAAATAGAAGAACCTTCTATCCCGGGAGAAACACCCTATTCAAGATGTGCCTATCATGAATATTCTTAGTTCTCTCCTTATAAATTCTACAACTCTCATAAGCATCCATCCTCAGTTCATCTAGCTCATTCAACTCTAAAATTCTCTTCCTACCTACTTCATCTAGTCCAAAATTCAGCTTTTTCAACACCCATTTTGCCTTATGCTCAAGCTCCACTGGTAGATGGCATGCATGCACATAAACAAAACTAAATGACTTAGTTCCTATAGGTGACTTATAGGCTGTCCTATATGCCCAAAGAGCGTCATTCAACACAAAACTCCAGTTTGTCCTATTAGCTGAGACTGCCCTTTCCAAGATCTTCTTCACCTCTCTATTAGACACCTCAACTTTTCCTTGCGTCTATGGGTGGTAGGGAGTACCCACTCGGTGTTTCACCCCATATTTACTCAACAAGGCTCCAAATTTCCTATTGATGAAGTGTGATCCACCATCACTAATAATCAATCGGGGGACACCAAATCTACAGAAAATATTATCTTTAATAAACCAGCACACAACTTGTGCATCATTGGTGCCAGTTGGAATTGCTTCCACCCACTTATATACATAGTCAACAACAAGTAATATGTAGAGATTAGAATTAGATGACACGCAAGGGCCCATGAAATCAATGCCCTACAAATCAAACATTTCAACTTCTTGAAATACATTCAGTGGCATTTCATGTCATTTAGATATATTCCCTGCACGTTGACATGCATCACAACGACGAACAAAATTGTAAGCATCCTTAAACAACATTGGCCAATACAACCCACTCTCTAAGACTTTGTCCGCCATCCTAGAGCTAGCATGATCCCCCTGTAGGTAGAGAATGACAGTGTGATAAAATGCTCTCAACCTCACATTTGAGTACACACTTCCTCAAAATTCCATCCCTACACTATTTAAGAAAAATGGGATCATCCTAGATGTAAAATCTTAATGAATGGAAAAATCTCTTCTTCTCTTGGTATCCCCAATCTCCAAGCATCTCCTTGCATGCCAGATAGTTGACAATATCTGCAAAGCAGGGATCCTTGGTCTTAAGAGCAAAAAGTTTTTCATCAGGGAATTCCTCAACAATAGGGATATCTAAATATTTTCATTCACCCTTTCCAACCTAGATAGGTGATCTGCTACAACATTTTCCACCCCTACCTTAACCTTAATTTCTATGTCAAATTCCTTAATAGTAAAATCCATCTAATCAATCTAGGTTTAGCATCTTTCTTTTGTAACAGATATTTGATGGCAGCGTGATCAGTCCACGCAATAACCGTGGTCCCAACAAGGTATTGGCAAAAAAATTCAAATGCAAAAACAACTGCCAAAAGTTCCTTTTGAATGGTTGTATGATTGAGTTGCGCATCATTCAAGGTTTTAGACACATAATATATGACTGTAGAAGCCTTATCACGATGTTGACCCAACATATCTCCCACCACATAGTCTGATGTATCACACATCAATTCAAAAGGTAGGCTCAAATCCGGAGCCTGTACAATGGGCGCATAGATCATCTTTTCCTTTAGCACTTCAAAAGAAGTCAAGCATCATTCATCAAAAGAAAATTCAGCGTCCTTTTCTAACCATTCGATAAAGGTTTAGCAATTTTTGAAAAGTCTTTTATTAAACGACGATAGAGCCCAACATGTCCTAAAAAGCTCCTCACTCCCTTCACCGATGTCAATGGAGGTAGCTTGAAGATGACCTCTATCTGAACTGGGTCTACTTCCATACCCTTATTAGACACCTTGTGTCCAAGCACAATGCCATCACTTACCATCATATGACACTTCTCCCAGTTCAAGACTAAGTGAGTTTCCTCACACCTTTGTAAAGCTCTATTGAGATTATACAGGTAATCATTGAATGACTCCCCATATACCAAAAAATCATCCATGAACACCTCCAAGAATTGCTCTACCATATAAAAAATATGGCAAGCATACATCATTAGAAAGTGGCAGGTGCGTTACAAAGGCCAAACAACATCCATCTATATGCAAACGTGCCATAGGGGTAGGTGAAAGTAGATTTCTCCTAATCCTTTGGCTCAATCAAAATCTAATTATAATCAGAATACCCATCGAGGAAACAAAAGTGTGAACGACCGGCGAGTCGTTCCAAAATCCGATCAATGAAAGACAAAGGAAAATGATCTTTTAAAGTGATGGAATTTAAACGTCAGTAGTCTATGCATACACACCACCCTATCACTAACCTAGTTGAGATTAACTCACTTGCAACATCAGTTGTGACGATGATCCCCCCTTTCTTAGGAACTACTTGAGTTGGACTAATCCACATAGAATCTGAAATAGCATAAATGATACCTTCCGATAGGAGCATGACCACTTCTTTCTTCACTACCTCGGTCATGATGGGATTGAGTCTCCTTTGAGGTTGAAATATCACATTGGCTCCCTCTTCCATCTAGATTTTGTGTTGGCACAAGCTGGGAGAGATTCCCTTTATGTCTTCTATCGATCTCCCAAATGCGGCTCGGTGGTTTTTCAAGACAACAAGTAACTGCTTATCCTCTTCACTGCTCAAGGATGATGATATAATCACTAAGAGCTTATCTTATGTGGCCAGGAAGACATACTTTAAATGTGGCAACAATGGATTCAACTCTAAGTCAGGTGGGCTCAATAGAGATGGGACCAATGATGGAGGAGGTGGTCCAAGATCTTCAAAATGTCTTGCATAGGGATAGGGTATGACCTTCAAAATCAATACACACTATTCTAGAGAGAGACTATGTGTATTGTCATCCACTATATTCATCAAGAACGCCTCAAAAGGTAACTTTGGATATGTCTGAAGCAAGGAATCAACAGTGGCCTCCTCTATGGTAGCTGGGTCATAATCTTTTTCATCATCCTTCAGGTAACACATTGCTTTGGATAATGAGATCACCTTAGTATTTTTCATGATACTAAAGTGTCCTTTTATACCTTAGTCATCACATGGGCCATGTCAAGGAATGGCTTCCCCAGAAATAAAGAAATCTTTCCCTCGACTTGTTGAAGCATGTTGCACTGTGTTGTATCCCCCATAGCTTTTGAGTGCTCAAGCATCTTGATTTCAAACCAGTCATCTTGGATACCCATGGTCAGACGTCCTCTTCTCATCTCCAAAATCATATCAGTCATGGCTTGGAATGGTCTCCCTAGCAACAATTCATTGCCATGATCATCCTGCATTTCCATTACCATGAAATCTATAGGGAAAACAAATCTGTCTAATTTCACCAGAACATCCTCACAAATGTTGTATGGCTTGACTATGAAATTGTCTGCCAATTGGATAGTCATACTACTTTTCCTGAACTTCTTAAGACCTAGCTTCTTGAAAGTTGACAAGGGAATAAGGTTTATGCTTGCCCCTGAATCACAAAGAGCTTCTCCAAACTTGGTCTTCCCTATGAAGCAAATAATGTTGAGACAACCTCGATCCTATCTTTTTGGAGGTAGCATTCCCAGAATTAAAGCACTCACCTGCTCCTTTAACACTACCACATCAACTTTAGGTATCCTTCTCTTCTTGGTGATTATGTCTTTCAAGAACTTAACGTATGATGGTATCTGCTCAATTGCATCGATGAGTGGAATATTGACAGATAATTTCTTGTAACCATCAGAGAACTTGTTGAACTTCCTATCTACTTTTGTTGCCTTCAAGCTGTTCAGAAAAGGCACTGTGGTCACCGGTGTCCTCTGGTGAGGTGGGATATAGGCTTTTGTTCTTGATCCCTCCACCTCATCATCCTACTCCTCAATTGTCTTCTCCTATGCTAACACATCTGGTTCATCTGCATCGACTGTCATAGTCTGAATTGTTGTTCCTATAATGTCACTTACATCTGAAGTTGATTGTGCATCATTGACTAGCTTCCTACCACTGTGGAGTAGGACTGCCTTGATGTGTTGATTTCCAAAAGGCACATTTGTGTTTGCTAGGAACCCCTGCTAGTTTGGCTGCTTCAATGTTCCCACATCCACTGCTATTTGAGAGATCTGGGTTTCAATGTTGTGGATACGTGCCCCTTGGTTCTAGAGTTCTCTCTAAATTTGAGCAATAAGAAATTCATTTTGGATAACCAGCTTTCCAAGAATTTCTTCATTCTGGTCAATCTTGTTGGGACCCCTATCTTATTGACGTTGTGTTTGGCCACCAAACTATTGTGGCTTGGTTTGTTGCACCTGCGATGGGTCTTGTTAGAAATTGCTGGGATCCTTCTATGAGAACTTAGGATCCTTCCTCCATGAGTAGTCATTGTTCCTCCACTATTGTTGTTGGCATGCAAACTTGCATTCCTCTTCTTCTCCTTCTGAAGATGGTCCATCATTAGCACATAACCTTTTCGTGATTAGGTCCAACTTCTCAATTAACACAGAGTTGAGATTGGACTCCCCGACAATTTTGATGGTTTTTGAGAGCTCTCTCTCATCGCCCCATGTCTGGTTCTTGGACATGTTCTTTAATATCTCATGACAGCGGGCGGGTTTGTTGTTGAGGAAAAAAATATGCTCCCGCACTGTCAAGCGTTATGCAGACCGTAGTAGAAGATCTTTGCCCGTCCTAACAAATTTATACCATGATGAGGGACCTTCCGCAACATATTTTAGAATCTCTCCCGTACTTTAGAATATGATTCATTGGGTTGTGGTATGAAATTATGGATCTTCTTTACTAGGTCATTTGTCTTTTGTGGAGGAAAGTAACGCTCAAATAAGGCGGCAATCATTTGATCCCATGTCTTGATACATTCATCATTAAGATTGTGAAACCAAGACTTTGTGCTATCTGCCAGAGATTATGGGAACAATTTGGGTATATGATAGTTGTCGATACTCTCTCTATCTTGACCATATCATAGTTTTCAACAAAGTTATTGATGTGCATCATAAAGTCTTTAGAATTGTGGCCATGAAAAGCTTGGGACTTGACTAATGAGATCAATCCTGGATCGATCTTGTATCTTCCCACATTGATGGCTTGTCTTTTATTTGGTCCTTTTTGAGCCATAGATGAAGAGTCCTTGATCCTCTCCCAGATCGTCTGCTCTTCCACTCCATCGCCCATTTCTGCTGATTCAAGTTCCTCTAGCATTTCAGGTTTTGTAAGCAGAGGAGTTGGTGATGGTGTTCATTTGAATCTATCCACAGACATTCTATACTCTCTTTCTCTATGTTGGAGTTCTACTTGACCTAAACCCGGTGAACACGACTCTCCGTACTTGTGGGCTTGGATATGCACCATGTACTAGTACCTTAAAGCAGCAAAATAATTATCAAAGCATGATATTGGTGATGGAAACAATAATGATATTATAATTCAACTTTGAGTGAAATAAAACTAAAAATTGAAAAGGGTTGGCCTAGAGTGGCCGACCACAACACTCGTAGTGTTGGATGTTGTCATTTCTTTGACAACGGCTCTAAAAACTTGGCATGTGTTTACCTTGTGTTATATGCAAGTGAATGTATCGAGTATTACATGCCTTGTGAGTCTCGATTCGAACATAGGGAAAAGGATTCCAGAATACTACTACTAACTATGATCTGATTAGCTAAGCTAGTAAAAATAGTTGAATTGGGTTGATTAAGTAAAAGTGGAATGCATAAACGAAAGAAGATTAAAAAAATAAGTAACTCAGATTTAAATGAATTTCTTAGAATTGTGGTTTCACCGTGGATAACACTGCAATTAACTCTACACACTAACATCTATTACCCCTATCCCTGGATAAAGAGCCTGTAGCAAGAACTACCAACTCCCATAGTGTAATTCACTACCTATTCTAATAGCAATCCCATTTCCATAGTAATTGGTTGATTAGTTAGGTGATTTATGAATAATCTCTGGGTTTCTCCTCCCATTTATGCTCCACCTTTTTCAAAGGGCACAGTAAATGGGTAATTCTATGCTTTTCCAACCCTTATCACATCTTTCGAAATGATTACAAATCTATAAATCTACCTATGGTGATCAAGTATAAATAAAACAAGACAATCTCATAGGTTTATATCCAGAAATAGGGATAAAAGTAATATTAATGCATAAAAGTCAAGTGCAATGCATATCCGGGTTAGCCCTGGACCTTAAGAAATCAAAGGGATTAGCCCTGAATGATTTCCATGGACGAATACATGGTAGAGAAAGAGAAAAATGCGGTAAACATTAGAAAAACTAAAGTAAACCCTGGAGAATAGCTGATTTGGATGGTCCCCTTTGACGCACGTGCAATCTGCTGTCTTCCGCATGTAGAATCACCCATCGAAGGTGCTCAGATCGTCCTGGATGAAGTCATCAGTCATGTTCTCTCCTCTACTCTCTCTCTTTGGTGTTGTGCAATGAAAAATGGCTGAGTTCTTTGGTCTGGCCGTACTCCCCTCAACTCATAAGAGTCGCTTTAGGGTGTGAAATAATGCCACACATTGGATTAAAGCTCTACCTTTGGATTTCCTGATCGGACAGACTTGGTAGTATCGGCTGAGAAGTCGATAGTAATGAGTTGTTAGGTTGAACACGTGCTCCCACAATGTCGGTACTATTAAACTATCCCAATAGCACTGAGTCTTTGGGTCGATCTAACTCTGTCTCCCTGATGCCATCTCGATAGTATCGAGTCTATATACTCGATAGTATTGAGTTTCTGCGAATCATTTGTTTTGCTTCTCTGATGTGATATTAGTACTACTGACTTTTCATGTCAGTAGTATCGAGTCTGGGCGAGTTTCCTAATCTCCCACTGACATGAAGTCGATACCACCAACTTTGGATGTCGGTAGTATTGAGTCTGTGAAACTCTATTGTACCTAAAATTGCACAACAATGTACATAAGTGCTTAGGATGAACTTTGAACTATTTCTATTATAACCCACATAAAATATAACTAGGAAGTTCAATGATCACAACAGCATTAAGATGATTAAGTTAAGTAAGCACAATGCTTAGTGCATCATTTAGTTGATTAAATTTGAGTTAAGTACTCATAGATGCAATTAGTGCTTTGGTCATGTGTTACTAGTTAATTAGCATTATTTGTCACCTTGATGTTGTAGTGGATTTCGTGCTTGAAGTTTTGCAAAAAGAATCATTCGATTTGGACCTATGAGGCAAAAGATATGAGGGTTTCAAGTTCTGGGGTTAACCATGCAATTTTCCCAATATTTGGCTTTATAAACCCCTTTGCCCTTTTATTTCTTCATCTTCCCGATCGATTGAACAGAACCACTTAACCAATGGTGCCCAAACCAGTGCTCGGTCGACCTAGAAAATGGGGTGAATGGAGGGGCGATTTCTCAAGCCCTAGCTCCGATTCAGCAGTGCCTACCTTCGTTCTTCCTCGTCCACCCTTCTTTCCTCCTCATCCTCACCCTAGAGGCGCCCCGGCCAGCAGCCCAACCTACTGCACAGAACAACGCTGGCCAGCAGCCGCAGCAGCAGCCAGGGGCAGTTGGGCGCGAGCTAGCAGGACCAAAACCGCCGCCCCGACTTCGGCCAAGAGCCTAGTGCACAAATCCGCAACCCCCTCAGCCACAAGCAGCACCTAGCTGCGTTCCTCATTTGTTTCTTCCACCCAGTGGCGAAGCCAGGATTGTTCACTAGGGGGGGCACCACATAATTATATGAGTCCAGAGTACATGCAATGTAGTAGAGTAAAAAATGATATAAGAAGAAAATTGTTGATGTAGATTTATACTTCTGAAACTGTAAGAAAAAATCTCTTCTAATATCTCCCGTTGGCTTTTACTAAAATAATGGATATTTATTTATGCAATTATCTACTCAGGGTTGGAGAATACAAATAGTTAGCGGAGACTGTGGGCTGCACTAGAAACGAACGGACTGGGGGCAGATGAGAATGTGCGGCTCGAGCCGACATATGAAAATGTGCGGCTGAGAAAAAAACGAAGAGACTAGGGGCTGCACTGGAAATGAAGACGTAATTGAAACGGGGGGCACTCTTGCGGAAGTCTCGCCAGCAGTTATCAGGATCAAAAATTTTACATGCAAATTTGATTTTGAACTTGACAACGGGTAGGGCACGTGCCCTCCCGTGCCCACATGTGGCTACACCACTGCTTCCACCTGTGCATGAAGGAGCACCTGCAACTTGTAGCAGGTCCGAACCAGGACCTTTTGGGTGCAAAGAATAGCACCAAATCGCCGCCTTGAGCATGGCCAAGAGCCTAGAATCGGAATCCGCAGCCATTAGCCATGATTGAGCACTTAGCCAAGTTTTCCTTTCAACCTATACGTGAGAAAAATACTGTTTGATTGTAGCAGGTTCAAATTGGGGCTATTCGGAGGTTGAAGACAACCCTGTGGATGCATTTCTAGTCGAATTTGGACATCCCGAACCACAGTTAGTAGAATCTCACTCTCATTCACATGATTTAACTCGAATAATCAGACGTTTCGGTTAAAAGCAATGTTATTCACATATGTCAGTGTTTACGTAGGTGCTGGGTTGCGCCGGCACGGCTTGACTCCTAATTTGCACATTTAAATTATTAACGCTTACTCGACGCTAATTAGTTGATTGATATGTGCGATGTGATTTAGTGAAATTACACAATTGATCAAAACCCAATTTACACTGCTAAATGTTGAAACCATTAGCGCACGACCCGTAATTGGACCGTTTGGGTATAAACCTAGGTTGCACGATTTTAGAAATTCAATTAATGCATGATTACAAAGAAATGACGATGACATGAAAAACGTTCAAGAAAACCTAGTTGCACGCTCCCTACTATACTTAATGCGAGTAGTTTAATAACTATACAAATTGACACATTTTCCAAAGAAATAATTGAAATTCCCAATTAATATTAAAAACTTGTGCTATAATAAGTTATTAACCCTTAATTGGATCAAGTGTCGCACAACTCAGGATTAGGGTTGATTTACACAATTTTCAAGGAATTATAGACAGTTTACAAGTGCAACTGACGCTTACTCATATATCGAGTAATTAACTCTTGTTAGTGCGTTACGATGTTCAATTGTATGATTTCAACGTATATGTGCCAAATTGACATGAACTCTATTTATTTAAGAATTTTAGTCTGTCTGCATGCATAATAATGTTGATTTCTCAGTAAATTCCAAGTGGACAAGTATTTAGTTTATTTAAGAACTTGAAATCTGCCTGCATGCTTAATATGTCAAATCTCTCAGCATCGGCAATGCTTGCATAAACTGCTCTGTCAAATTTTTAATGATATTCATGTCGTGTTGTAAAGTCCAAGTAAATAGACTTGGTACCATAGAGACACCAAAGCCAAGCACATGTAAGAGAGAGATATGCAATGTAGTAAGATCTTTTCTAGAATAATAAAATAATAAACTTAAGGGCCTTGAACACCTCAGAACCCCTATGTGAGGTTTGCACCTTAGGGGTGAAACGACCTACCCTGGCGGTGCGTCCAGTATACGAGGGTCGGAGCGTACCAACAGGTGGTACGGGGGACAAATCCCTAGTGGAAGTCTCCTTAAATTATAGTTTACAGTGTCCAACATTAACCAGAAGTCCTGGTGGCACTAGAGTACATAAAAGCATGTCCAACATTAATCAGAAGTCCTGGTGGCACAAGAGTATAGAAAAGCATGTCTAACATTAACCAGAAGTCCTGGTGGCATGGCTTGACTCTCTGACTGTGTACTCAGGTTAGAGGAGGAGTCCAGTTTACGACACCATAGGAGTGCCAAGGCCAGAGAGCCAGTTTCCCTGTTGTAGACCAGGAGAGTAGTCAGAATTAGCTATCCCGGGGTGTCAGCTAAGTCTTGTACGGTGGGATTGTAGTTCGCTATGAGTCTTCATATGTAGAGTACATTGCATATGATCAGGGAATAAGATAAAATATGTTCATATAGGTTCATAGAGTTTCTATAAGTTAAAGAGTTAAGAAAGATTCGAGTTAGTTGCACAACAGTTGTCTTTTAAATGAAATTTTAGTATTCTTTGTTATTTAATTGTATCTACAGCCTTGTAATAGTTGTTATCTTAATGAAATGTTGATATCTCCTGTTGTTTAGACTATATTACTTAGATATACTCATTACAATATTATCTTATATTTTATTTCAATTAATAATCATAAAATGAGTTATCTGCGATGGTTCGGTGAAATTCTATTCACTGAGCCAATAGCTCACCAACCTACTGAAATATTTTTCAGGTCAGCGTTAGCACGAGGAAGTTGAAGGATCGTATCACCCAAGTACTTAGAAGGTAGTTCATAGTCAGTTAGAGGTCTCTTAGTCCTTTCCCCTCAGTCCTTGGGCTTGTGGTATGGTAGAGAGAGAGAATGAAATGTAATATGTAGTTTAGTTTTCAATAAACTGTTCCACTTTATATTCCACAAGTAAGCTGTAATATGTTGTTAAAACTCTGAGGTATCTTTTAAGATTTAGAAACAATAAGTTTTCTTCCACAAGTTTAAGTAAGATTTCAGTATTGTCCAAATTAGGAGATTCTCCTTTAGGAAAATTTTAAGTGATGAAGAAAAGAAAAGGTTAAGGGTGGTTTACCGACGGTGACTCCCCATTCTTAGGGGTCATTAGAGATGGCACAGGGATCAGGGCGTCACAACAAAATTGGTATCAGAGCATAGGTTGAGTACGTAGTTTCTCTAAATCAAGGTCAGGGGACGATAAGAGACCAATAGGATTAGGACTTAGGTGTCTTCCTTCTAGCTACAATTTTCTAACATGAAGTGTTCTGTTATACTATTGCAGATGGCAGGAAGAGGACGTGGTCATGAGGACCAAGCTGAGAGCTTAGGCTGAGTCGTCAGTGACCATTATGATAGAAAGTTAAAGTTATAAGTGTGGCAGATAGGAGGTGATGTGTCTATAGCTCTAGGAGGTCTAAGTGTTTAGATACCTTGGACAGGTATCTGAATACTTAGATTGACCAGTATCAAGCTACTTTGTCTATTCTTCTCTGAATGCCCTGGCCAAGTATGCAGAGGAAGAATGGGTTAGAGAGAAACCCTAGAAATCTTAGTGTTAGGAGACCGAAAAATAATGAAGGAATTAAAGATTAAACATAGGATGTGACACAATTCTTTCTTTATATTGCTTATTTGATTGGAGATCACTAAAAATTCTCTTATATGTATGAATTTAGATTTTTAGTTTGTAGAACATATATGGTTCTTTTATATTGTTGGGTGTCATGAAGTGATTTATTTATTATTTATATTCTTTGTATCAAGTAGACCAGAATTATGTTTAAATGAGTTTGCACTAAGTGGATATCCTTTTCACATGTTTGATATTAATAGGAGTTAGTTAATCCTGAGTAGCTCTTGGCTTCAGGACTGCAGGTTTGGCCTGGCCCGGTTGGCAGGGTGCGTACTAGGATCTAATGACTCCTAATGAAAATATAATAAAAGTAGACTCTGGATAATTTATACCCACATCATAGTGAGAATGTACATACATTAAGATGTTGAAATATAAGGGAAAATAGAAGAAAAGAGTTAAGTATACAATAAGTACATAGAAATAAAGAGCCTTCGAAAGAGTTAAAAAAAGATGAATATGTAAATCATAAGACCAAGACAAGAAACTTAGTTGAATCAAGAGAAATGTTAGAAATGATGACCTTGATTAAGGAATGAGTATTACATGACATAATTGAGAGTATGGAATGTATATCTTTATTATAAAGTTTAATACATTCATACATACTACCTTTGGATTCTAAGTCTCTATAGACTAAAAAACTAGTTCCTAAAATAAAGAACAAATGCATAATTTAGAAAATGAATGAGTCATACAAAGGTAGATTATATTAAAGAAGGAAGAACTTGATAAAAAAAGAGAAAGAAACTAAGTTTGACCCATGAATGAGCTGTTTGATTTAAAATAAATGACATGTAATGTATTAAACAAAAGGTGAAACTAGTAGAGATAATATTGGTTTAGAATTTCAACTTCACATTAGTAGAAGGAATATATATATATATGCAACATGGTATACATGAATAGACACATGAATAAGAAACATTATAGAAAGAGTAGGATATGGTAAGAGGGTTATGGAAATATAGGGAAGGGTTTGAAGCTTGAGGGGGTAATATAGATTATAAAAGAAAGAGATTGCGACACTCAAGTAAGTGCTAACTAGTCAAGTATCCTTGTTGATAACTAATTAAACCTACATACGAGAAATGTAATAATGGAATGTTTGAAGATAAGAATTCTAAGTTTCAGAATCATCTTCTCTTTTATATTTTCCTTAATGATAGCAATGTGGGATGAAGTGATAAGAAAATGAATCATATATGATGCATAACTACCATAGTAGAGATGTCTAAGTGAATGAAATAATGCCACACAATATGATGATGAAACCCTAGCAAGGTAAATTGAGAATGTAATTTATCTGAATGTCCAAGTAAGAGAAAGGAACTTCCAGTGATAAGATAAGGAAGACTTTAGTAAAACTTATGAGATCCAAAGTTTGAATTTCAAACTAAGGGAGCAAAGTCACATCACAATAACGCTATGTTACTGAAAAGGACCAAACCCTAGAATGTTTAGCGTTGAAGTAGTTCAAGGGATGTCACTAGAAATTTGACCTTGAATACTAGCATCTCTATAAAACAAGATCATGAGATTTGCACTATGAAAGGTAAGCTAGCACTAATAAAATCCAGGGTTTAAAGGTAGCTAATCTGAAAGGTGGATAAACAATATGAAAATGACTTGGAGAAAAGAGTAAGATATAAATTTGAAATGTAACAAGTGTGTTTTGAACAAAAGGAGAAATATAATATAAGTGAAGTGTGTTATGAAATAAATTCTTACAATAATAACAAGAATGAGGAATAATCTATTCTTACCTTGTGTGTTTCAATTTTAGGGATGTTTATTCTATATGATCAAAATGAGAAGGATAAGTAACAAGAAGTAAGTAGAATAGAATGAGGAGTATTATCTGACACATGATTTGGAGTTAGCTACTATAGTTCATGCTCTTAAGACATGGCATCACTACCTTTACGGTGAGGCATGCCAGGAGTTTACAGATCATAAGATCTTGAAATATATCTTCACCCAGAAGGATCTGAATCTTAGACAATGGAGATGGTTATAATTGATCAATGATTATGAAGTGACGATAGATTATCATCCTGGAAAATCGAATGTGGTAGCAGATGCTCTGAGCAGGAAGTCAAGTTCAACATCTGATGTATTCTCTATGGCATGTTACAAGAGAGACCTGCTAGTAGAGATGCGGAAGTTGAACTTAGACTTAGGGGTGACAGAACAGAGTGGTTTGATTGCACAGATGCAAGTCGAGCTTACATTTTATGATCAGATCAAGGAACTTTAGCAGAGTGACAGTGAGTTACAACATATCATGTAGGACATGACAAAGGGAAAAAGAACAGAGTTCAGGTTTTCAGATGATGGTTTGTTATTTTAGCATGACATGTTGTGTGTACCTGGAGACATCGATATGAAAGAACGGATTCTTGAGGAAGCACATGCATCGATGTACGCTATGCATCCAGGTAACACTAAGATGTATAGGAATCTCAAGGAGTTGTACTGGTGGCCAGGTATGAAAAAGGATGTAGCTGAGTACGTGGCTAGATGTAGTGTGTGTCAGTAGGTTAAAGCTGAGAATCAAAAACCTACATGTACTTTGCAATCTCTTCCTATACCAGAGTGGAAGTGGGAACATATCACAATGGATTTTGTGGTAGAGTTTCCCATGACACCTAGAGGTTGTGACTCGATATGGGTGGTTCTGGATAGACTAACTAAGTCTGCTCATTTTCTTCCTGTTAAGTCAACCTTTGATGTCTCAAAGTTGGCTAAGATATACGTGGATGAGATAGTCAGGTTGCATGGTATTCCAGTTTCAATTATATCAGATAGAGATGCTAAGTTTACATCTAGGTTTTGGAATCAACTGCATCATGCTTTGGGCACAAAGTTGAGATTCAGTACAACTTTTCACCCACAGACGGATGGTTAGTCAGAGAGTACCATTCAGACTCTTGAGGACATGTTGAGAGCATGTGTCTTGCATTTTAGTGGAAGCTGGGAAGAACACTTGAGCCTTATAGAGTTTGCATACAACAATAGTCACCATTCCAGTCTTGGTATGGCCCCGTATGAATCTCTGTATGGCAGAAAGTGTAGATCACCCATATGTTGGTACAAGGTGGGTGAAAAAGAGATTCTTGGACCAGAGATAGTGGATTTGACTACTAAAAAGATTACAATGATCAAAGAGTAGTTGAAAGCTGCACATGACAAACAAAAGAATTACGCTGAGAAGAGACGCATACCTCTTGAACTTGAGGTTGGTGATGAAGTGTATTTGAAATTTTCACCATGGAAAGGAGTGTTGAGGTTTGGCAAGAGAGGCAAACTGACTCCTAGGTTTTTGGGCCCATATCCTGTCGTTGAGAGGATTGGACCTGCAACCTACATGTTGGATTTTCCATCCGAGTTGGCTAATTTACATGATGTGTTTCATGTATCGATGCTGAAGAAGTGTTACCCTGGTACAGAGAAGATAGTGGACCCAAAACCTGCACAGCTCAGAACAGATGTGTCCTATGTTGAAGGACTAGTACAAATAGTTGATAGGAGGATCAAGAAGCTCAAGAATTGTGAGATACCGTTAGTGAAAGTTTTGTGTAGGAACCATAACCTAGAGGAAGCCACGTGGGAGCTTGAGTCAGAGATGCATAACAAATTTCCTTTTCTCTTTTAGGAATTTTGAGATGAAATTCTTATAAGGGAGGGAGATTGTTATAACCCACATCAAAGATAACTAGTAAGTTCAATGATCACAACATCATTAAGATGATTAAGTTAAGTAAGCACAACGCTTAGTGCATCATTTAGTTGATTAAATTTGAGTTAAGTACTTATAGATGCAATTAGTGCTTTGGTCATGTGTTACTAGTTAATTAGCATGATTTCTCGCCTTGAGGTTGTAGTGGATTTTGTTCTTGAAGTTTGGCAAAATGAATCATTCGATTTGGACCTACGAGGCAAAAGATATGAGGGTTTCAAGTTTTGGGGTTAACCATGCAATTTTCCCAATATTTGGCTTTATAACCCCTTTCCCCTTTTATTTCTTCATCTTCCTGATCGATTGAATAGAATCGCTTAACCAGTGGCGCCCAAACCAGTGCTCAGCCGACCTAGCAAAGGGGGTGAACGGAGGGGTGATTTCTCAAGCCCTAGCTCCAATTCAGCAACGCCTACCTTCGTTCTTCCTCCTCCACCCTTCTTTCCTCCTCATCCTCACCCTAGAGGTGCCCCAGCCTGTAGCCCGACCAGTTGCACAGAGCAGCGCTGGCTAGCAGCCGCAACAGCAGCTAAGGTTAGGTGGGCGCGAGCTAGCAACACCAAAACCACCGCCCCGACTTCGACCAAGAGCCTAGTGCACGAATCCGCAACCCCCTCAGCCACGAGCAGCACCTAGCTGTGTTCCTAGTTCGTTTCTTCCACGTGTGCGTGAAGGAGCACCTGCTATTTGTAGTAGGTCCGAACTAGGACTGTTTGGGCATGAAGAACATCACCAAATCGCCGCCTTGAGCTCGGCCAAGATCCTAGAATCAAAATTCATAGCCATTAGCCAGGATTAAGCACTTAACCAAGTTTCCCTTTCAACCTATACACGAGAAAAGTATTATTTGATTGTAGGAGGTTCAAATTGGGGCTATTCGGAGGTTGAAGACAACCTCGTGGACGCATTTCTAGTCGCATTTGGACATCCCAAACCACGGTGAGTAGAATCTCACTCCCATTCGCACAATTTAACTCGAATAATCAGACGTTTTGGTTAAAAGCAGTGTTATTCACAGATGTCAGTGTTTACGCAGGTGCCGAGAAGCGCCGACACCGCTCGACTACTAATTTTCACATTTAAATTATTAACGCTTGCTCGACGCTAATTAGTTGACTGATATGTGCGATGTGATTTAGTGAAATTACACGATTGATCGAAACCTAATTTACTCTGTTAAATGTTGAAACCAGTAGCGCACGACCAATAACTGGACAGTTTGGGAATAAACCCAGGCTGCATGATTTTAGTAATTCAATTGATGCACGATTACAAAGAAATGACGATGACATGAAAAACGTTCAAGAAAATCTAGTTGCACGCTCCCTACTATACTTAATTTGAGTAGTTTAATAACTATACAAATTGACACGTTTCCCAAAGAAATAATTGAAATTCCCAATTAATATTAATAACTCATGCCATAATAAGTAATTAACCCTTAATTGGGTCAAGTCTCGCACAACTCAGGATTAGGGTTGACATGTACATTTTTTGAGGAATTACAAACAATTTACAAGTGCTACTGACGATTACTCATATATCGAGTAATTAACTCTTGTTAGTGCATTACGATGTTCAATTGTATGATTTCAGCGTATATGTGCCAAGTTGACATGAATTCTATTTATTTAAGAGTTTTAGTCTGCCTACATGCATAATAATGTTGATTTCTTAGTCAATTTCAAGTGGACATGTATTTAGTTTATTTAAGAACTTGAAATATGCTTGCATGCTTAATATTTCGAATCTCTCAGCATTGGCAATGTTTGAATAAACTGCTCTGTCAAATTTAGAATGATATTCGTGTCGTGTTGTAAAGTTCAAGTAAATAGACTCGGTACCATAGAGATACCAAAGCCAAGAACATGTAAGAGAGAGATGCAATGTAGTAAGAGCTTTTCTAGAATAATAAAATAATAGACTTAAGGGCCATGAACACCGTAGAACTCCTATGTGAGGTATGTGCCTTAGGGGTGAAACGACCTACCCTGGCGGTGCGTCCAGTATACGGGGGTCGGAGCGTACCAACAGGTGGTACAGGGGACGAAGCCCTAGTGGAAGTCTCCTTAAATTACAGTTTATAGTGTCTAACATTAACTAGAAGTCCTAGTGGAACTGGAGTACATAAAAGCGTGTCCAACATTAACTAGAAGTCCTGGTGGCATGAGAGTATAGAAAAGCATGTCCAACATTAACCAGAAGTCCTAGTGGCATGGCTTGACTCTCTGCCTGTGTGCTCAGGTTAGAGGAGGAGTCCAGTTTACGGCACCATAGGAGTGTTGAGGCCAGAGAGCCAGTTTCCCTATTGCAGACCAGGAGAGTAGTCAGACTTAGCTATCCTGGGGTGTCGGCTAAGTCTTGTACGGTGGGACCGTAGTTCTCTATGAGTCTTCATATGTAGAGTACACTGCATATGATCAGGGCATAAGATAAAATATATTCATATAGGTTCACAAAGTTTCTACAAGTTAAAGAGTTAAGAAAGATTTGAGTTAGTTTCACAACAATTGTCCTTTAAATGAAATTTTAGTATTCTCTATATCTACAGCCTTGTAACAGTTGTTATCTTAATGAAATGTTGATATCTCATGTTGTTTAGACTATATTGCTTAGATCTGCTCAGTACAGTATTATCTTGTATTTTATTCCAATTAATAATCATAAAATGAGTTATCTGTGATGGTTGGGTGAAATTCTATTCACTGAGCCAGTAGCTCACCAACCTACTGAAACATTTTTCAGGTCAGTGTCAGCATGAGGAAGCTGAAGGATTGTATCACCGAAGTACGTAGAAGGTAGTTCGTAGTCAGTTAGAGGTCTCTTAGTCCTTTCTCCTCAGTCCTTGGGCTTGTGGTATGGTAGAGAGAGAGAATGCAATGTAATATGTAGTTTAGTTTTCAATTAACTGCTGCACTTTATATTCCGCATGTAAGATGTAATATGTTGTTAAAACTCTGAGGTATCTTTCAAGATTTATAAACAATAAGTTTTTTTCCGCAAGTTTAAGTAAGATTTCAGTATTGTCCAAATTATGACATTCTCCTTTAGGAAAATTTTAAGTGATTAAGAAAAGAAAAAGTTAAGGGTGGTTTACCGAGGGTGACTCCCCGGTCTTAGGGGTCATTAGATATGGAACGGGGATCGTGGCGTCACAACAAATTTGGTATTAGAGAATTAGTTGAGTACGTAGTTTCTCTAAATCAAGGTCAGGGGACGATAAGAGACCAATAGGATTAGGACTTAAGTGTCTTCCTTCTAACTGCAATTTTCTAATAGGAAGTGTTTTGTTATACTATTGCAGATGGGAGGTAGAGGAGGACATGGCCATGAGGACCAAGCTGAGAGCTTAGGTTGAGTCGTCAGGGACCATTAGGATAGAAAGTTAAAGTTATACGTGTGGCAGATAGGAGGTTATGTGTCTATAGCTCTAGGAGGTCTGAGTGTTTAGATACCCTGGCTAGGTATCTTAATACTTAGATTGACCAGTATCAAGCTACTCTGTCTATTCTTCTCTGAATGCCCTGGCCAGGTATGTAGAGGAAGGATGGCTAGAGAGAAACCCTAGAAATCTTAGGGTTAGGAGACCAGAAAATAATGAAGGAATAAGAGATTAAACATAGGATGTGACACAATTTTTGCTTTATATTGCTTATTTGATTGGAGATCACTAGAAATGCTCTTATATGTATGAATTTAAATTTTTAGTTTGTAGAACATATATGGTTCTTTTATATTGTTGTGTGTCATGAAGTGATTTATTTATTATTTATATTCTTTGTATCAAGTAGACCAGAATTTATGTGTAAATGAGTTTACACTAAGTGGATATCCTTTTCACATGTTTGAGATTAATAGGAGTTAGTTAATCTTGAGTAGCTCTTGGCTTCAGGACTGTAGGTTTGGATTGGTTTGACTGGTAGGGTGCGTACTAGGATATAATGACTCCTAATGAAAATATAATAAAAGTAGACTCTAGATAATTTAGACCCACATCATAGTGAAAATGTACATACATTAAGATGTTGAAATATAAGGGAAAATAGAAGAAAAGAGTTAAGTATACAATAAGTACATAGAAATAAAGAGCCTTCAAAAGAGTTAAAAAAAGATGAATAGGTAAATCATAAGACCACGACAAGAAACTTAGTCGAATCAAGAGAAATGTTAGAAATGATGACCTTGATTAAGGAATGAGGATTACATGACATAATTCATAGTATGGAATGTATATCTTTATTATAAAGTTTAATACATTCATACATACTACCTTTGGATTCTAAGTATCTATAGACTAACAAACTAGTTCCTAAAATAAAGAACAAATGCGTAATTTAGAAAATGAATGAGTCATACAAAGATAGACTATATTCAAGAAGGAATAACTTGATAAAAAAAATAGAAAGAAACTAAGTTTGACCCATGCATGAGCCGTTTGATTTAAAATAAAGGATATGTAATGTGTTAAACATAAGGTGAAACTAGTAGAGATAATATTGGTTTAGAATTTCAACTTCACATTAGTAGAAGGACTATATATATATATACATATATATATATATGCAACATGGTATACATGAACATACACATGAATAAGAAACATGATAGAAAGAGTAGGATATGGTAAGAGGATTATGGAAATATAGGGAAGGGTTTGAAGCTTGAGGGGGTAATATAGATTATAAAAGAAAGAGATTGCGACACTCAAGTAAGTGCTAACTAGTCAAGTATCCTTGTTGATAACTAAATAAACCTACATACGAGAAATGTAATAAGGGAATGTTTGTAGATAAGAATTCTAAGTTTCAGAATCATCTTCTCTTTCATATCTTCCTTAATGATAGCAATGTGGGATGAAGTGATAAGAAAATGAATCATATATGATGCATAACTACCATAGTAGAGACGTCTAAGTGAATGAAATAATGCCACACAATATGATGATGAAACCCTACCAAGGTAAATTGAGAATGTAATTTATCTGAATGTCCAAGTAAGAGAAAGGAAATTCCAGTGATAAGATAAGGAAGACTTTAGTAAAACTTATGAGATCCAAAGTTTGAATTTCAAACTAAGGGAGCAAAGTCACATCACAATAACACTATGTTACTAATAAGGACCAAACCCTAGAATGTTTAGAGTTGAAGAAGTTCCAGGGATGTCACTAGCGATTTTACCTTGAATACTAACATCTCTATAAAACAAGATCATGAGATTTGCACTATGAAAGGTAAGCTAGCACTAATAAAATCTAGGGTTTAAAGGTAGCTAATCTGAAAGGTGGATAAACAATATGAAAATGACTCAGAGAAAAGAGTAAGATATAAATTTGAAATGTAACAAGTGTGTTTTGAACAAAAGGAGAAATATAATATAAGTGAAGTGTGTTATGAAATAAATTCTTACAGTAATAACAAGAATGAGGAATAATCTATTCTTACCTTGTGTGTTTCAATTTTAGGGATGTTTATTCTATATGATCAAAATGAGAAGGATAAGTAACAAGAAGTAAGTAGCATAGAATGATGAGTATTATCCGACACATGATTTGGAGTTAGCTATTGTAGTTCATGTTCTTAAGACATGGCATCACTATCTTTATGGCGAGGCATGCTAGGAGTTTACAGATCATAAGAGCTTGAAATATATCTTCACCCAGAAGGATCTGAATCTTAGACAACGAAGATGGTTATTGAGACGATCGAATCATGAAAACAAGATCAATGAATGCGGAAGCGATTAGCAGCGGAATTATAAAAAATCACTAAAAATTAAAACTTTTTGTAAAGAGATCTTCAAACGATAAAAACTCTTTCATAAAGAAACATGATAAGTCATTTACAAACTGATCCATCATTACATCTCTGTAATAAACACATCTCGAGAATTACAACATCAATCACCTTGTTAACTGTACAAGGTAAGATACAAAATCTCGAGGCATCATGCTAAAATCTCAGATATACTGACTCCTAGGACCTGAGAGTACAGAGACGACACATAGGACATACTATCTACACAACTTTACAGACAGTGTCTCCACCTGAGGATCACTGCTGTCCCTGAGATTGTTGTTGTTGCTGCTGCTCACCCACTGATGGGTTCCTTCGTCCTCGGTGTCTACCTAAAAAGTCGAGTCCCACGGGGGTGAGACAATTGAATAATTGTTCCAGCGAGAGTTATAACTCTCCGCCAGAAGCTTTGTTATTGCAATAATGGAATAACATAAAGCAGTAGAATTATAAACATTCAACAGCAGGTAACATTGTATAAACTATGTGAAGCAGCATCCTTATAAGTAATCGTTTCAATTATAACTTAATTGAATGACAAGACATATAACAATAAGGGATAAGAAGAACATGTATACAAGTTACTTAACCAGAGCACTATAAACAATGTATCATCAATCATTATTTCTCGTAGTTCAACCTAAGCAAATATGCTATGCAGTTGATTACATTTTACAAACATATTTATGCCCTGAGGAGATGAGTTACACCTCTCATACTCCAACCGACCATCACTAGATCGCAATCGGTACCATACATACGTCACCAGGAGATCTGGATTCCTATGACCTCATCACTCCCCAGTCAGTGTGAGGATCGACATGCAGGACATCTCATGTCTCTGCTATAATAGTTTTCCAGGGTATTCTGGTAACTTCGCTATTTAGAGTTACAGTGGCGTTTTGTACTCTCTTCGCCATCGAGGGATTTCTTGTTTATCTCTCATCGATGCGACATTAACAACATCATCAGGAGATTAATGATACATCATCCCGGCATAAACATATAATGAAGGATTGGGAGATTAATGGTACATCTCCTATCAAATCCAACATTAGGACGTAAGGATATTCACGTCCATAACCCCCACATACTCAAAAGTATGTGCTCCAGGAGTTCCCTTAGGAAAACCTGTTTCACCATCATTTAATTTCTGACAATGATGGATCTATGGTCAGGGCTCTACATTTAATGGTGGCTTGAGCTCCACAGGTCATCCAAGGTCCTTTCCTAAAAAATTGGATGGAGAAGATGGCTAGAAAGAAGATTTGTGTAAGAAATACTAGCAAACCAACCTTGTAGCAAGATTTCCTCCATGAATCTGAGCTAGATGGTGATCAAAACTTACCTAAACCATCTTGGTCGCTCTCCTCTGATCCTGAGCTTCTCCTAATTCGGCCAAGCAAGAAGATAAGAAGAGGAAATGAAGGGAAACGATCCCTTGCCTTGTAAAAGAGATGTGCTTATATATTTTGGGTACATTTTCAGGGCAATGATAATTATTTCCTTATTTCTCATATGGGTCCTTCTCCACTTTATAGCCACGTCTCACCCTTCTTATCACATGCAAAACTCTTCCTTATCCAAGTTTTAGAGGAAAAGAAGCCAAACATCTTACTAAGTTGTATACATAAAAGGGGTCATTTTGCATACATCTTGATTATTTAATTATAACGGTTATCCTTCTTATTTGATTACTCAAATGAGGCGCCCCCCTAATTATCGTTTCTCTAATTGATGTCAAGAGTCATGATAGATACTCTAGAGGGTATATTTTACATGTTGCACCCTATGTTTTGGGTAAATTGCACTTTACACCAAAACTAGGTTTTAAAGCACAAGGATTGCTCTACAAGCTATATCTTGGTGCCCAAGCTTGGAGAATCCATATCATTACATCATATTAATTCTCATGATGTATTAAAATCATAGGAACATCTTATCATGTGCAATTTACAAGTTAACCCCTCAAATTGGGTAATTTGCACATTAGTCCATATTTAACAAAACAATATTACAACATTGTTCAAAAAGGACAGGAATGGAAATATATGTTCCTCATGAGATTTAATTACATATAAAAGGATAACCACAAGCATCTAATCACATGTTGTAAGCAAAACACCTAGGGTTAGTTCATAACCCAGGTCAGGGATGTTACAAATTATCCACCCCTTACAAGGATTTTGTCCCCGAAATCGACAAAACATATTACGAGAAAAGAGTAGGGTATTTCCTTCTCATCTCTTCCTCTAGTTCCCATGTGGCTTCTTCAACACCACGATGATTCCAGAGGACTTTCACAAGACTTATGTCTTTCTTTTTCAGCTTTTTAATTCTTTTATCAAGGATTGATACATGTCCTTCCTCATAAGATATATCATCATTCAATTCTACCTCCATAGGTTGCAGAACTGATTCTGTATCAGGATGACATTTCCTCAACATGGAAATGTGAAACACAGGGTATAACCTCTATAACTCTGGTGGTAACTCTAGCTTATAGGCTACTCTTCCAATCCGTTCAATGATTGGATAAGGTCCCATAAACCTCGGAGCTAACTTCCCTTTTCTTCCAAATCGAAGAACTCCTTTCCAAGGTGAGACTTTGAGATACACTCTGTTTCCAACCTGGAATTCTAAAGGTCTATGACGTTTATCAATGTAAGATTTCTGCCTATCCTGTGCGGTCTTTATCTATTGTTGTATTATTTTAATCTTTTCTGTGGTCTGTTGCACAAGATCAGGACCTAACAGTTGATATTCACCAGTTTCATACCAACATAGGGGTGATCTACAACGTCTACCATACAAATCTTCATAAGGTGCCATGTCAATGCTATGTTGATAGCTATTGTTGTAGGCAAACTCTATCAAGCTTAGGTGCAGATCCCAACTCCCTGTAAACTGAAGAACACATGCTCTAAGAAAGTCTTCCAAGGTATGTATAGTCCTTTCTGACTATCCATCAGTCTGAGGATGAAAGGTTGTACTAAACCTTAACTGTGTGCCTAAGGCTTTATGAAGTCTCTCCCAAAAATGACTCGTAAACTGGGGACCTCTATCAGAAACGATGGTGTCTAGAACTCCATGCAATCTTACTATCTCTTCAACATACAACTGTGCTAGCTTCTCAGTAGAATATGTCATTTTGACAGGCAGGAAACGTGCTGTCTTCGTCAACCTATCAACTATTACCCAAATGGAATCATTCCCTTTGCTTGTCCTGGGTAGGCCAACAACAAAGTCCATGGTTACATGATCCCACTTCCACTGTGGTATGGGTAAAGGTTGCATTGTTCCTGCAGGCTTCTGGTGTTCAGCTTTAACTTGTTGACACACCGGACACCGCATAACAAACTCAACAACGTCCTTCTTCATTCCAGGCCACCAGTACATATCTTTCAAATTTCGATACATCTTGGTGCTTCCTGGATGCATAGCATACATCGAAGAATGAGCTTCTTCCAGGACTAACTTTCTCAAGTTATCCACATCCGGCACTAACATCCTACCATAATAACAGGATACTTGATCATCTGAGTCATGGAAACCATCTCGTTTCTCATTACCATACTCCGATCTAATCTTTTGAACTGCAACATCAACTTGCTGAGCCTCCTTGATCTGCTCTCTCAGAGTAGGTTTTATATACATCTCAGCTAACAATCCAGTTAACAATGATACTTTCAACTGTACATTGTCTTGTCTTAAGGAGATAAGCATATCTCTTCTTGAGCACACTAAGGAATTCAGTTGTTCTCTATCTTGGGTGGGTGTTGTTGATTTCCTACTCAAAGCATCAGCAACTACATTGACCTTCCCTGGATGGTAATCAATTGTACAATCATAGTCCTTGATTAACTCCATCCAGCGGTGTTGTCTCATGTTAAGTTAATGCTGAGAAAAGATGTACTTAAGGTTCTTATGATCAGTGAAAATCTAGAATGTCTCTCCATAGAGATAGTGTCTCCAGATCTTCAAGGCATGAACCACAACAGCTAGCTCTAAATCGTGTGTCGGATAATTCTCCTCGTGTTTCTTAAGCTGTCGGGAAGCAAAAGAAATCACTTGTTTATCCTACATCAACACACATCCAAGTCCATTCTTGGAGGCATCACAGAAAACTATATATCCTTTCCCTTGCTCGAGTAACACAAGCACTGGTGCACTTGTCAACCTCTCCTTCAACAACTGTAAAGATTGCTGACACTTATCACTCCAAGCAAAAGGAACATCCTTCTGAGTCAACTTAGTCAAGGGTAAGGCTATGGAACTGATGTTCTTAATGAACCTTCGGTAATAGCCTGCCAACCCTAAGAAACTACAGATCTCCGTCGGTGTCTTCGGCTGTTCCCATTGTAGAACAGATTCTACCTTTTTAGGGTCAACACGAATACCCGAGGCAGATATCACGTGTCCAAGGAAAGATACTTCCGGTAACCAGAACTCACATTTGCTAAACTTAGCATATAGCTTGTTTTCTCTTAACAAGGTTAAAGCCTGTCGAAGATGTTGTTCATGCTGCTGAGCATCTCTACTATAGATCAGGATGTCATCTATAAATACAACAACACACTAATCGAGAAAAGGTCAGAAGATTCTATTCATGAGTTCCATGAATGCAGCTGGTGCATTAGTTAGTCCAAACGACATAACTATGAATTCATAGTGACCATATCTTGTCCTAAAGGCAGACTTGGGTATGTCACTATCCTTAATACAGAGTTGGTGATAACCTGACCTCAAATCTATCCTTGAGAAGATGGTTGCACCTCGCAACTGGTCGAAGAGATCATCAATCCTCGACAGAGGATACTTATTCTTTATTGTTACTTTATTTAACTGTCTATAATCAATGCACAATCGTATTGATCCATATTTCTTCTTAACAAAGAGCACCGGAGCACCCCAAGGTGAAGTACTCGGTCGGATGAAACCCTTCTCAAGCAACTCTTACAGTTGTTTCTTGAGTTCTGCCATCTCAGCAGGTGCCATCCTATATGGTGTTTGTGCTATAGATTGTGTGTCTGGGATCAAATTGATGTCAAAATCAATTTCCCGAGGTGGTGGCACACCTGGAAGTTCTTCAGGAAATACATCTTCAAATTCCCTAACTACAGGATCTTCAGCAGGGTTAGGACTATCCATAGTAGTATCTACCACATGGGCCAAGAATGCATAACATCCTTGCCTCATTAGCTTCTCAGCAACCATAGCTGACACAAGACATGTGGGTAGAATCTTTCTTTCTCCTTGAAAGATCCATGTGTCACTATCATCAGCGAACACAACTTTCTTGGACTCACAATCCAAGACAACCTTATACCTTTCTAAGGTATCCATCCCAAGGATTATATCAAATCCATGCATCTCAAGTCGTATAAGATCCACTTGAATGTGATGTTCAGAAAAGAAGAGGATGTAGGGAGAACATACCTCCTGCAACACAGTAGACCCCATCAACGGGGTTTCTAACAACAAACTATCTGCTCTATGACTTATAGTCAAATTGCAGTCAAGAATCACTCTTCGAGTGATAAAGGAGTGCGTAGCACCCAGATCAATTAAAACGGATACAACATAAGATGTAGAAATATCAGAATATAACAACTCCATATGACCTGCTACAACCCGAGGGTTGATAACTGCATCAGGTGGATTCATCGCGTAGAATCTCATCGTCGCCTGTGGTTGATTCAGTGCTTGATGACTAGATGCCGATGACCCATCTTGGGACGCTTGTCCACATCCTCTAGCGTTACCTGGAAACTGTCTCCTTTGAGATCCTTGCTGATTCTGCCTCTGAGGTTGAGTCACACTCACCTCTCTGGCTCTGCAGTCCTTCATCAGATGTCCCATCTTTCCACATATATAACAACTTCTATTCAGTTGTTGTGGTCTGGGTGGTCCTGTAACCGACATAGATGCTGAACTACGAGCTCTTCCTAGTGGTAAGCTTTGTCCTCTACCCCTATTTGACATCCACTACGTCCGAGTATTGGATCTAGGTGGTGGCATAGGTGCAGAAAACCTAGGTTTCTTGAAACCTTTAGATGAAGATCCTTGTAACTGGGGGTACATTCTCTTATTCTGGGTCTGTATCTTCTCTGCTACCGACCTTTCTACCCTTCTGACAGACTCCACAAAGGTAGAAAACATTTCTCTGTTCTCTAGGACAGACACGGGAGTAGTCAACTCAGCGTTTAACCCTTTCTCAAAATGCCTAATCCTCTCTTCATCTGTGGTCACCATGTGCGGATAGAAACGCAAAAGTTCCATGAACTTAGCCTCGTACTCGCTAACGTTCATTGGACCCTGTCTTATCCTCTCGAACTGAGAGATCTTCTCATCCAGAAACATCTTAGGGAAGTATCTGTTGATAAATTCCCGTCGGAAAACTTCCCATGCAACCTCCACACCAGGCCTTTTCTATTCTTCCATGGTCCACCAATGACCAGCACTCCCCTTGAGAAGGTACACAGCATGTCTAACCTTCTCAGCTTCTGGGATGTTCAGAATTCTAAAGGCCTTCTCTAGTTCAGTTAACCATAAGTCGGCATCTGCGGGATCAGCTGTTCCAAAATACTCCGTAGCTCCAACTCGGCAAAGTCGTTCAAACGTCTTGCCGATTCCTTGTCCTTCAAGATGGGTAGGTGCCCTAGGAGTAGGCATAGGTATCCTATCAGTTATATGTGTCATGGCAATCATAAACTGCCCAAACATGGTCTGGACGCCTGGGTTCCCCATGTCAGTTGGATTGAACTGGGGTGGTTCAGGCACATGTTGCTCTATCTCTAGGTTTCTTGCACCTTCTCTGGGTGCAGCAACACTACTCTCTGCAACATATTCCTCGTGTGGTCCAGACATCCTTAGTCTTATCTTCTTCTCCTGAGGAGAAGAAGACACTATCAAACATACTGGAAAGCACTAGAACAGACTCAACATCCTAAGTCCTATGTCTCTTTAGACTCAGCGAACCTAGAGCTCTGATACCACTAAATTGAGACGATCGAATCATGAAAATAAGATCAACGAATGTGGAAGCGATTAGCAACAGAATTATCAAAAATCATTAAAAATTAAAACTTTTTGTAAAGAGATCTTCAAATGATATAAACTCTTTCATAAAGAAACATGATTAGTCATTTACAAACTGATCCATCATTACATCTCTGTAATAAACACATCTCGAGAATTACAACATCAATAACCTTGTTAACTATACAAGGTAAGATACAAAATCTTGAGGCATCATGCCAAAATCTCAGATATACTGACTCCTAGGACCTGAGAGTACAGAGACGACACATAGGAAATACTATCTACACAACTTGACAGATAATGTCTCCACCTGAGGATCACTGATGTCCTTGAGATTGCTGCTGCTGCTCACCCACTGATGGGTTCCTTCGTCCTCGGCGTCTACCTAAAAAGTCGAATCCCACAGGGGTGAGACAATTGAATAATTGTCCCTGCGAGAGTTATAACTCTCCGCCAGAAGCTTTGTTATTGCAATAATGGAATAACATAAAGTAGTAGAATTATAAACATTCAACAGCAGGTAACATTGTATAAACTATGTGAAGCAGCATCCTTATAAGTAATCATTTCAATTATAACTTAATTGAATGACAAGACATATAACAATAAGGGATAAGAAGAACATGTATACTAGTTACTTAACTAGAGCACTATAAACAATGTATCATCAATCATTGTTTCTCGTAGTTCAACCTAAGCAAATATGCTATGCGGCTGATTACATTTTACAAACATATTTATGCCCTGAGGAGATGAGTTACACCTCTCATACTCCAACCGACCATCACTAGATCACAATCGGTACCATACATAGGTCATCAGGAGAGCCGGATTCCTATGACCTCATCACTCCTCAGTCAGTGTGAGGATCGACATGTAGGACATCTCATGTCTCTGCTATAATAGATTTCCAGGGAATTCTGGTAACTTCGCTATTTAGAGTTACAGTGGCATTCTGTACTCTCTTCGCCATCGAGGGATTTCTTGTTTATCTCTCATCGATGCGACATTAACAACATCATCGGGAGATTAGTGATACATCATCCTGGCATAAACATATAATGAAGGATTGGGAGATTAATGGTACATCTCCTATCAAATCCAACATTAGGACGTAAGGATATTCGCGTCCATAACCCCCACATACTCAAAAGTATGTGCTCCAGGAGTTCCCTTAGGAAAACCTGTTTCACCATCATTTAATTTGTGACAATGATGGATCTATGGTCAGGGATCTACATGATATCATTAAACTTGATTATTTAAGTACATTATGGAATCCTTTAGCATCAAGCATGTTTTCAAACATAAATCAATAAAACAAATGCCATAAAGAAAGAGTACTATTTGTATCAAGTTCTCATCACATACTTGTAACATTGGGATATCAATCCCTAACCATCTCATCATTGTGACTCAGGAATGTGGGTATTCAACCCCTTGAATCATCATAACACTTGTTACCAAGTAACATCTTATCATCCAGTCATTCTAACAGTATGAATGTTCATTATAACAATACATATATTTCTCTTGGCTCATTCAGCTTATCAAGCTCATATGTTACCACTCACCAGGTAACATATCATATCACTATACTTGAAGCATGTAAAGTGTTTTTAATGCATATAACATCATAACCCTTACCTGGATATGATCACCTCTTTATGAAAACCTGCATGGTTAACATTTACTAATAACATGCACATTGTAACTATATCAGCACAATACAAGTTCTTTTCAAATTATATATAGGATACCACGGCCGTGCTATCTTGCATGGTCGTGCAAGAGTAAGCCACCACGGCTGTGCTTCAATACATGGTTGTGCAACAAAGGATTCACCATGACCATGTCATATTACCATGGATGGTTACCAGGGTTAGGATTCCCATTCCATCCAATTAGAGTTATTCAACCTCTTAGCTTGATTAGGAATAGTAATTCCTTATTTCATACTTCAATCATAGAGTTTCATGCTTAAAATCATAACTCAGAATTAGGGTTTACTTGTTCATATCATCACATCACCCTAGATTAGGGTTTATTATTCACATTACATCACATTACACTAGATTAGGGTTTATTATTCACATTACATCACATTACCCTAGATTAGGGTTTACTATTCACATTACATCACATTACCCTAGATTAGGGTTTACTATTCTCATTACATCACATTACCCTAGATTAGGGTTTACTATTCTCATTACATCACCATTATGGTCATTAGGGTTTGCTTGATCAAGGGGTGTTGACTTCTTAAACCCATCAACGGTACTTTGGTAATGTTCACCATTAACCATAACATGCATCAACCAACTAATTACTTGTTCCCTTAATCACTTTAGGTATCACTAGGTTTTAGATTAATCAACCATTAAACCATCTTAGCCTTTAAAGCATTAAACAATCTTGACCTTAAAAGACCCCAAACGGTTTTGTACTTTCAACCTCCAAACAGTTTTGAAACCGCATGGAATGGTTGACCGTTTGGTACCTTTGACTTTCAAGACTGCATGAACAAATACATCATCAAGACCATTTGCCCAAAAGTGAGGTGAAGACCGTTTGGTCACGTTGACCGTTTGGCCAAGTTTGACTTTGAAACCGTTTGGGCAAATCGTTCTTGAAACCGCATGGTCACCAATTGGTCTTGAAACTGCATGACACCAAACGGTCTTGAGACCGTTTGGCCCCAAACGATCTTGAGACCGTTTGGTCCCAAACGGTCTGGAGAACGTTTGGACTCAAATGGTCTTGAGACAGTTTGGTCCAAACACCTCAAAACCGCATGGACCAAAAAGTGTATCAACTCTTCCAATTGCTTTAGGGTTTTCAATGTTGAACCCCTCAATCAACCATGCACTTGTTAACCACTTATCAATTGGGCTAATTAGGTCAACCCTCTACTGACTTGACCCTCAATTGATCCTCAATTGGTCAACAATTAGGGTTTGGATTGATTGGATTAGGGTTTGGAATTGATCATCCTTCAACATATATCAACATGAGCCTAATTGATGTTGAACCCCTTGAACCATCACTCAATTGGGTCATGACCTGACCCCAAACGGTCTTGGGATCGTTTGGACATCCTCCAAATGGTCTTGAGACCGTTTTCTCAACTCAACATCAAAAACTAAGTCAACCTATTAATGTTTGGACCATAGATTTGATCATTAGGTCACTAATCGATTATATTTCAACTTGTTGCCTTTCAATCTTCAACTACTTAACCATAGTCAACCCTAGACCTCCAAACGGTCTTGGGTGACCTCCAAATGGTTTTGAAACCATTTGGACATCCTCCAAACGGTCTTGAGACCGTTTTCTCATGATGTCATAAAAAACCAAGTCAACTACTTAAGGGTTGAACCCTAGACTTGGTCACCAAATCAGCACTTAGTTACTCAACAACTTGATATGATTGGACCCTCAATTGGTCAACCCCACTTAACCCTAGACCTCCAAAATGGTATTGGGTTATCACCAAACGGTCTTGCTACCGTTTGGGTGATCCCCAAACAGTTTTGAAACCGTTTGGGCCACTCAACCCAAACTTCAACATGATTGCATCATTGAAATCAGCAATAGACCCGATTAGGGTTTAGGTGACTAAAGTGCCTTCAATTGGTGATTTACTTGGAATTAGTTGATGAATCTTGGTGGGTGATTAGTCCATAATATTTACAACAGCCCTCCAAATGGTCAATGCCTGGTAAACACATCCATACGGTCTTGGAGACCGTTTGCTCCAAACGATCTTGTGAAACCGTTTGCCCTCCAAACGGTTTTGAAACCGTCTGCTTCCAAACGGTTTTGCAAACCGTTTGGGCAAGAGGTGGAGGACCGTTTGATAAAGTAGGATCAGGATGAAACTTTGGAATTAATGTCACCTTCTTCTTCCTCAAGAACATGGTCTATTGTTCATGGTTTTGGTTGCAAGAACACTTAGAAGTGTGAAAGAAAGGAGAACAAGCAACGTTTTCAAGGAAAGAAGATGCATAACAAAACTTTAAGGTTTAGAGTTATAAAACCCGCCTTAGGATCTTATCTAGAGCTCCAAGCTCCGTATATTTAATGGTGGCTTGAGCTCCATAGGTCGTCCAAGGTCCTTTCCTAAAAAATTGGATGGAGAAGATGGCTAGAAAGAAGATTTGTGTAAGAAAGACTAGCAAACCAACCTTGTAGCAAGATTTCCTCCATGAATCTGAGCTAGATGGTGATCAAAACTTACCTAAACCAGCTTGGTCACTCTCCTCTGATCCTGAGCTTCTCCTAATTCAGCCAAGCAAGAAGATAAGAAGAGGAAATGAAGGGAAACGATCCCTTGCCTTGTAAAAGAGATGTGCTTATATATTTTGGGTACATTTTCAGGGCAATGATAATTATTTCCTTATTTCTCATATGGGTCCTTCTCCACTTTATAGCCACGTCTCACCCTTCTTATCACATGCAAAACTCTTCCTTATCCAAGTTTTAGAGGAAAAGAAGCCAAACATCTTACTAAGTTGTATACATAAAAGGGGTCATTTTGCATACATCTTGATTATTTAATTATAATGGTTATCCTTCTTATTTGATTACTCAAATGAGGCGCCCCCCTCATTATCTTTGCTCTAATTGATGTCAAGAGTCATGAGAGATACTCTAGAGGGTATATTTTACATGTTGCACCCTATGTTTTGGGTAAATTGCACTTTACACCAAAACTAGGTTTTAAAGCACAAGGATTGCTCTACAAGCTATATCTTGGTGCCCAAGCTTGGAGAATCCATATCATTACATCATATTCATTCTCATGATGTCTTAACATCAGAGGAACATCTTAACATCTGCAATTTGCAAGTTAAACCCTCAAATTGGGTAATTTTCACATTAGTCCATATTTAACAAAACAATATTACAACATTGTTCAAAAAGGACAGAAATGGAAATATATGTTTCTCAGGAGCTTTAATTACATATAAAAGGATAACCACAAGCATCTAATCACATGTCTTAAGCAAAACACCTAGGGTTAGTTCATAACCCATGTCAGGGATGTTACAGTTATAATTGATCAAAGATTATGAAGTGATGATAGATTGTAATCCTGGAAAAGCGAATGTGGTAGAAGATGCTCTGAGCAGGAAGTCAAGTTCAACAACTGATGTATTCTATATGGCATGTTACAAGAGATACCTGCTACTAGAGATGCGGAAGTTGAACTTAGACTTAGGGGTGATAGAACAGAGTGATTTGATTGCACATATGCAAGTCAAGCCTACTTTTTATGATCAGATCAAGGAACTTCAGCATAGTGACAATGAGTTACAACAGATCATGCATGACATGACAAAAGGAAAAAGACCAGAGTTTAGGTTTTCAGATGATGGTTTGTTATATCAGCATGACAACTTATGTGTACCTGGAGACAGTGATTTGAAAGAACAGATTCTTGAGGAAGCACATGCATCGATGTACACTATGCATCCAGGTAACACTAAGATGTACATGAATCTCAAGGAGTTGTAATGGTGGCCAGGTATGAAAAAGGATGTAGTTGAGTACGTGGCTAAATGTAGTGTGTGCCAGCAGGTTAAAGCTGAGCATTAGAAACCTGCAGGTACATTGCAATCTCTTCCTATACTAGAGTGGAAGTGGGAACATATCATAATGGATTTTGTGGTAGGGTTACCCAAAACACCAAGAGGTTGTGACTCGATATGGGTGGTTGTGGATAGACTAACTAAGTCTGCTCACTTTCTTCCTGTTAAGTCAACCTTTGATGTCCTGAAGTTGGCTAAGATATACGTGGATGAGATAGTCAGGTTGCATGGTATTCCAGTTTCAATTATATCAGATAGAGATCCTATAAGTTTACATCTAGGTTTTGGAATCAACTGCATCGTTCTTTGGGCACAAAGTTGAGATTCAGTACAACTTTTCACTCGCAAATGGATGGTCAGTCAGAGAGGACCATTCAGACTCTTGAGGACATGATGAGATCATGTGTCTTGCATTTTAGTGGAAGCTGGGAAGAATACTTGAGCCTTATAGAGTTTGCATACAACAATAGTCACCATTCCAATCTTGGTATGGCCCCGTATGAAGCTCTGCATGGAAGAAAGTGTAGATCACCCGTATGTTGGTACAAGGTGGGTATAAAAGAGATTCTTGGACCAGAGATAGTGGATTTGATTACTGAAAAGATTACAGTGATCAGAGAGCAGTTGAAAGCTGCACAGGACAGACAGAAGAATTATGCTGAGAAGAGACATAGACCTCTTGAATTTGAGGTTGGTGATGAAGTGTATTTGAAAGTTTCACCATGGAAAGGAGTGTTGAGGTTTGGCAAGAGAGGAAAACTGACTCATAGGTTTATGGGCCCATATCCTGTCATTGAGAGGATTGGACCTGTAGCCTACAGGTTGGATTTGCCATCCGAGTTGGCTAATTTACATGATGTGTTTCATGTATCGATGCTGAAGAAGTGTTACCCTTGTACAGAGAAGATAGTGGACCCAAAACCTACACAGCTCAGAACATATGTGTCCTATGTTGAAGTACCAGTACAAGTAGTTGATCGTAGGATCAAGAAGCTCAAGAATTGTGAGATACCGTTAGTGAAAGTTTTGTGGAGGAACCATAACCTAGAGGAAGCCATGTGGGAGCTTGAGTCAGAGATGCGTAACAAGTTTCCTTTTCTCTTTTAGGAATTTCAAGATGAAATTCTTATAAGGAAGGGAGATTTTTATAACCCACATCAAAGCTAACTAGTAAGTTCAATGATCACAACATCATTAAGATGATTAAGTTAAGTAAACACAACACTTAGTGCATCATTTAGTTGATTAAATTTGAGTTAAGTACTCATAGATGCAATTAGTGCTTTGGTCATGTGTTACAAGTTAATTAGCATGTTTTCTTGCCTTAAGGTTTTAGCGGATTTTGTTCTTGAAGTTTTGCAAAAAGAATCATTTGATTTGGACCTATGAGGCAAAAGATATGAGGGTTTCAAGTTTTGGGGTTAACCATGCAATTTTCCCAATATTTGGCTTTATAACCCCTTTCCCCTTTTATTTCCACATCTTCCTGATCGATTGAAAAGAACCGCTTAACCAGCGGCATCCAAACCAGCATTCGGCTGACCTAGCAAAGGGGGTGAACGGAGGGGCGATTTCTTGGGCCCTAGCTCCGATTCAGCAGTGCCTACCTTTGTTCTTCCTCCTCCACCCTTCTTTCCTCCTCCACCCTTCTTTCCTCCTCATCCTCACCCTAGAGGCACCCCTGCCTGCTGCATAGAGCAGCGTCGGCCAGTAGCCATAGCAGCGACCAGGGGCAGCTGGGCGCGAGCAAGCAGCACCAAAACCGCCGCCCCAATTTCGGCCATGAGCCTAGTGCATGAATCCGCAGCCCCCTCAGCCACGAGTAGCACCTAGCTGCATTTCTAGTTCATTTATTCCAACTATGCACGAAGGAGCACCTGCTACTTGTAGCAGGTCCGAACCAGGACCGTTTGGGCACAAAGAACAACACCAAATCGCCGCCTTGAGCTCAACCAAGAGCCTAGAATCGGAATCTGCAGCCATTAGCCATGATTGAGCACTTAGCCAAGTTTCCCTTTCAACATGTACGTGAGAAAAGTATGGTTTGATTGCAGGAGGTTCAAATTGGGGCTATTTAGAGGTTGAAGACAACCCCTTGGACGCATTTCTAGTCAAAGTTGGACATCCCGAACCACGGTGAGTAGAATCTCACTCCCATTTGCATGATTTAACTCGAATAATGAGACGTTTCGATTAAAAGTAGTGTTATTTGCCGATGTCAACGTTTACACAGGTTCCGGGCAGCGCCGACACTGCTCGATTCCTAATTTGCACATTTAAATTATTAATGCTTGCTCGACGCTAATTAGCTGACTGATATGTGCGATGTGATTTAGTGAAATTACACGATTGATTGAAACCCAATTTACTCTGTTAAATGTTGAAACCAGTAGCGCACGACTAGTAACTTGACAGTTTGGGTATAAACCCAGGCTGCACAATTTTAATAATTCAATTGATGCACGATTACAAAGAAATGACGATGACATGAAAAACGTTCAAGAAAACCTAGTTGCACGCTCCCTACTATACTTAATGCGAGTAGTTTAATAACTATAAAAATTGACACGTTTCCTAAAGAAATAATTGAAATTCCCAATTAATATTATTAACTCGTGCAATAATAAGTAATTAACCCTTAATTGGATGAAGTGTCACACAACTCAGGATTAGGGTTAATGTGCACGTTTTTTGAGGAATTATAGACAATTTACAAGTGCTACTGACGATTACTCATATATCGAGTAATTAACTCTTGTTAGTGCGTTACGATGTTCAATTGTATGATTTCAGCGTATATGTGCCAAGTTGACATGAATTCTATTTATTTAAGAATTTTAGTCTGCCTGCATGCATACTAATGTTGATTTCTCAGTCAATTTCAAGTGGACATGTATTTAGTTTATTTAAGAACTTGAAATCTGCCTGCATGCTTAATATGTCGAATCTCTTAGCATTGGCAATGCTTGAATAAACTGCTCTGTCAAATTTAGAATTATATTCATGTCATGTTGTAAAGTTCAAGTAAATAGACTCGGTACCATAGAGATACTAAATCCAAGAACATGTAAGAGAGAGATGCAATGTGGTAAGAGCTTTTCTAGAATAATAAAATAATAGACTTAAGGGCCCTGAACACCGTAACACCCCTATGTGAGGTCTGTGCCTTAGGAGTGAAACAACCTACCTTGGTGGTGCGTCCAATATACAGAGATCGGAGCATACCAACAGGTGGTACGAGGGGCGAAGCCCTAGTGGAAGTCTCCTTAAATTATAGTTTATAGTGTCCAACATTAACCAGAAGTCCCGGTGGCACTGGAGTACATAAAAGTGTGTCAAACATTAACCAGAAGTCCTGGTGGCATGAGAGTATAGAAAAGCAGGTCCAACATTAACCAGAAGTCCTGGTTGCATGGCTTGACTCTCCGCTTATGTGCTTAGGTTAGAGGAGGAGTCTAATTTATGACACCATAGGAGTGCCGAGGCCAGAGAGCCAGTTTCCTTGTTGCAGACCAGGAGAGTAGTCAAACTTAGCTATCCCGGGGTGTCGGCTAAGTCTTGTACGGTGAGATCGTAGTTCTCTACGAGTCTTTATATGTAGAGTACACTGCATATGATCAGGGCATAAGATAAAATATGTTCATATAGGTTCACAGAGTTTCTATAAGTTAAAGAGTTAAAAAAGATTTGAGTTAGTTTCACAACAATTATCCTTTAAATGAAATTTTAATATTCTCTGTTATTTAATTGTATCTACAGCCTTGTAACAGTTGTTATCTTAATGAAATGTTAATATCTCTTGTTGTTTAGACTATATTATGTAGATCTGCTCAGTACAATATTATCTTATATTTTATTCCAATTAATAATAATAAAATGAGTTATCTGTGATGGTTAGGTGAAATTCTATTCACTGAGCCAGTAGCTCACAAACCTACTGAAACATTTTTTAGGTCAGCGTCAGCACGAGGAAGCTGAAGGACTGTATCACCCAAGTACTTAGAAGGTAGTTCGTAGTCAGTTAGATGTCTCTTAGTCCTTTCCCCTCGATCCTTGGGCTTGTGGTATGGTAGAGAGAGAGAATGAAATGTAATATGTAGTTTAGTTTTCAATTAACTGTTGCACTTTATATTCCGCAAGTAAGATGTAATATGTTGTTAAAACTCTGAGGTATCTTTCAAGATTTAGAAATAGTAAGTTTGCTTCTGCAAGTTTAAGTAAGATTTCAGTATTGTCCAAATTATGACATTCTCCTTTAGGAAAATTTTAAGTGATTAAGAAAAGAAAAAGTTAAGGGTGATTTACTGAGGGTGACTCCCCAGTCTTAGGGGTCATTAGAGATGGCATGCGGATCAGGGTGTCACAATTTCAAACAGTAAAAATCACATAATTTGATGCATTTTGATAGAACATGCTATTGATAGCATTTTATGCATAATTAATCAAATAAATGACAAATCAATACATGAAACCAAGGAAAATATGCCTATGGGAATACTAAAAAACCATGCATCAATGCATCATCTCTTTCTCTACCTAGCTCTACTGCTCTGATCAATTCTTGATCCCACGTTAATGTAGAAGTCGAGGGCTGATCGTCCATCTCCTTTGTTGAGACATCTATGTATGATGACGGTGGAGGCGAGTATAGCTCGACTAACTATAGAGAATGGCTTTCAATAATTTGCCAACAGTCAAAACTGTGGAAAAACTTTGGAGGTCAGGTGGACAGGATAACCTGCCTTGCTGAAGCAAGGTCCATGGCTATAAAAGTATAGGAAAAAGGAAATCAATTCAATATATATATATATATATACAAGTATGTGAACAACAAAATAAGAACTATGCATATATATACATGCTTATGAATGGTAGAACAAAATCTTTGGGCGTGTAAATATGGAAAACCACGTCCCCGACAACGATGTCAAAAGTTGATCGGCTCCCAAAGGAGGGTCGAAATTTGAACTTATAACTCGAAACCTTTAAGAACCCCTACAACTCTATTACGTGGTTGAAGTAGATATATGGGGTCAAACACAGGGATGTGGGTATGTTTAGGACGCTTAATATCTCACTCTTAAGTCAATTAAGCCAATATGATAATTGATAATAGTTGGAACTAGAAATAGTCTAGCAAAATGTCACAAAAAAACAAAGCAAAGAAAAAAATATATAACAAATACCGTCAGATTCTACTAATCAAAGAGAAGAAGTTCCTGGCTATGTAACCACAAGTTGGGCAGTCTGTGCACCCGTTCTCGAGCATAGACAACCGTCGAACACCCTAGCAAGCGTCTAACATCCAAACATAGCATGTGTTGTGGTAATTACTCATGTGAGGGTCATCCCACTCGCTCTCGCACAACGTGACTAAAACCCCATCAAGGATCCAAAACCTCTCTCAAGGATTATTGATCAACACCCCTAAATATCCCCCGATTCCCATTCATGTTTGGAACATTCAAAGTTGTTAGGAACCACTCCCTTGGACCTCCTCCTTTCATATTTGAGCCAAACTACCTACTCTCATCCATTTCTACCACTAATCTCTCAATCTATGTAGAAATGAAAGTTCAAGAAAGAAAAAAATCAACCAATCCAACAATCATAATAAGAAAGAGAAGATAAAATAGAAAGCATAATAGATCTGGAATAAAACTACTTGCTTATGGTAAAAGTACATAAACATGCCCAAAGCAGGCTACATAGCCAAGAAGGAACTCAACTAGACATGGACAAACACAGTGGGCACCAAACAAAGATGGAAGAACATCATTTGTATAGAAAGGAAGGAGAAAAGTAAAAGAAAGAGGTCGAGGAAGAGATTTAGCCCGTAGAGGAGAGGTGGCTCTCACTCCTTAGCCACTAGAAGGGCTGGATCTTGTCCTTTGGGTCATCCTCCTTGATCTTCTAGACTTCTTAGCCTCCTTTCTCTGTGATTCCGTCCCAAATAGAAACCTTGGTGGATGTATGGAGGTGGATGGTGGCTGGAAAATGGGTGAATGATGGTGGGAATGGCTGGGCAGAGGTAGAGGATGATGGTGGATGGAGACCGGTTGTAGGGATGGATGTAGAATATGCTCTTTGGCCCTCTCAGACCTTGGAGCTCTCCCACGGAGCTCTGGGAACCGCTAATCACTGAAAGGAACTTCCAAAAGTCAAAATCGTGGAACCCCCTACTTGGTAGCAAGGGGCGAGTATTTATTGCAGTCATGGTTGTCGCAGTCAAGATGTAGTCACAGTCACGATGGTCATCATGGTCGAGATGGATGTAGCAGTTGTGAAGTTCATAGGGACAGGTGGTCACGGTCGTGATGATGGTAGGTCAAGATGGTGGTAGAGGTCGAGACGGGTGATTGTGGTCACGACGGTGGTAGCAGTCGCAGTCAAGAAGGTGGTCATGATCGTGATAGTGGTAGCGGTCGTGACCCTGGTTGCGGTCAAGATGGGTGGTCGCAGTCGTGATGGTGGTAGCGGTTGTGACCCTGGTCGCGGTGAAGATGGGTGGTCGCAGTCGCGATGGTGGTAGCGGTCATGACCTGTTATGGACAAACCCACCCCCAGGGGGGGTTTATTACTGGTGGTTGATGGGCCCACATCGATGAACCTCCTGATTATCGAGGATAGTTTTTGAGAAAGGACTGGCCATCAAAAATAGGGTCATAGATATCTTAAGTTTCTTGGGCCCGCTAGTCAGTTAGCGGGACCACCTTCTCCTAAGATGGTGTACATAACGCGATGCTGGTGGGACAGAATCTAGAGAATCGACATTTTCTTGAGTTTGGTGCATGCAAGTCCCAAAATTGGCTAGTTGAGCAACTCTATGTATGAAAAGATATAAATTACTAAAAGATAAGAATCTAGGTTATTTTGGGCATATTAAGGATATAATGACACAAAACCATAAGTAAATACCTAGCGTAGATGTCTAAATGTGGGTGTTATCAATCATTTCACCCTCAAACAGATGGACAATCTAAGAGGACCATTTAGATGTTAGAAGATCTGTTGGCATCTTGTGCTTGTAGTTTTTGGGTAGTTAGGATGGACATCTGGGTTTGATAGAGTTTTCCTATCATAATAGCTATCAGAGGAGTATTGACATGGCACCCTATGAAGCCTTGTATGGGAGACATTGTCGCTCACCACTTTGTTGGTATGAGACAAGTGAGTATCAACTTTTGGGTCCTAAGATAGTACAACAGACTACAGAGAAGATCAAAGTGATACAATAACAACTAAAGGCAGCCCATGACAGACAGAAGTCTTATGCTGATAATCATCACAAACCTTTAGAGTTCTAAGTGGAAGACAAGGTGTATCTCAAGGCATCTCCTTGGAAAGGTATGCTGAGGTTTGGTAAGAAGGGTAAGTTGACTCCCAGGTTTATGGGACCTTACCCTATGGTGGCACGTGTTTGAAAACTGGCTTACAGGTTGGAGTTACTACTAGAGTTGTACAAGTTTCATGATGTATTCCATGTCTCCATGTTTAGGAAGTGTCACCCAGACACAGAGTTGACATTCTAGCCAGTTGAGGTTGAGTTGGAGGAGGATGTGTCGTATGTTGAGGGTGCTATGCTGATCCTGGATAGGAGGGTGAAGAAGTTGAAGAAGAAGGATATGGTTCTTGTTAAGGTTTTGTGGCACCACAGTGGTGTGGAGGAAGCCATGTGGGAGTTATAAGATGAGATGTATAGGAAGTACCCATCTTTGTTCGTGTAGGATTTTGGGGGTGAAATCCTTGTTAGGGGTTTATGGTTGTAAGACCCCTAACCTTGCTTTCTTGTTGATCTTTCTTGCTTATCATAATAAAATGTTTGAAAGCTTAATCTAATCTTAGGATATGCTTTAATAACATGTGACATGCTTATGTTTTCAACTTGGTCCAGTTTAGATGATGCTTGAACTAGCTACTCACATATGTGCTTGTTTTGGACCTAATTGGAATTTACCCATGTTTTGGGTTTATCTTGTAATTTGGCACATGCTTGTTATGCCTCACGTGTTTTGGGAGTCATGTTATAGAGAGATACAAGGAGAGGTGCCCCATAGCCTTGTTGTACTTGGTTTGATGAGGTGGATGGAGTATTGATGTTCCGGTGTTTGTTTGGATGCTCTAGTTTGGTGTTGACCATGTGTGTTAACCATTGAGTTTTGTTTTAGCGACCACCTAGTTGTTCCTTTGACCATGTTCTCTATGGTCAAATTTGTTTTGAGTGTGTGCTTTGTTCTCTCTGCAATCAATGACCCTTGACCCCTCTCTTTAGTCTCTAAGAAACTTAGGGTTTGGATTCTATGTGATCGCTAGGGTTTTGATCTCCTTTGGTCACTGAGTTCCATTCGAACGATGGCTTTCTGGGGTAAGTGAGCTCACTGAGTTCTCTTGTTTTTAACAACCTTTGTTGCAAGCATAGGTGTAGTGCATGCATGGATGATATATGGTGGACAAGTGGAACATGTATGCATGACACCTAACCCTCTTTACCTCTCTTTACCCTTGGGTATATATACCCCTCTCTTTGCATGCAAGTGATCCCTTTTGCACCCTATTGCTTTCTCCCTTCTCCTTGAAGCTCGTCCCCCTTGTGTTCTTGGTGGTGAAGAAGGTCCTTGACCTTGGGGTGGTGGACGAACCTCTTGCATGTCGAGCTAGGGCTTGGAGTAACCTTTTTTTGGTAATCCTTGATCTTGGTAAGTGATCTACCTTTCTTGATCTTTGTTTTCTTGCAACCCTACCTTTCTTATTTCTCTTGGCGAAATACATGGGTCTCCATGGTGTTGCTTCTTGAGAAACTTCTCTCTTCTTGGCCGAATTCATGGTTCTCCATGATTGTGCCTAAGTTGAGTTGAAGATCACCTCTCTTTCTTGTCTTTTCAGCCTAGGGTTTTGCCCTCTTTCTTGTGCTCCTTTAACCTCGGGTTGTTTTTCTGTCTTTGAGGTGATGCTATCTTGGTGGTGGAGTTGATCAAGCTAGGGTTCTCTCTTTTATTTGGAGCTTCCTTGCTGTTGAAGTTGCTTCATCCTTGTGAAGGCGAGTTATATAACTTTCTCCTCAGTTATTACTTGCACTAAATCTTACATACAAAGGTTGATCTGGTGGTTGATGTGCTATTCTCTCTCTTGATGTTTGCCAAGTTATGGATCATGTGGTTGAAGAGTTTTGGTGGTTTGTGGTCACTAAGGGGACCTACATTCTTCAGTCGATGAGTTTTCTCATGTCTCTTCGGTCGCCATGTTTTGAAGCTAAGTGGTCACTGAACCTTGGACCTTAATGGTTGTTGATACTTGGATCTGTGCACTCGATGAAGTGTTGATGTCCCTCTTCGGTCAATGAGATGTTGAGCTCTTTCTTCGATTGCCAAGTTTTCTCCTTAGTCGCAGAGATATGTGATCTAAGTTTTCTATGCGACCGATGACACCCTTGATTCAATGTGATCAATGAAGGCTTTTGGCCGACCTGGATTGTCATGCTTTTTTGACTTTATGATGATGATAGTTGACCGAATATGCTTCCAAGAATGTTGGGAGTTGATGACAATTAGGGTTTTACATATATGTTGTTTTGAAACCCTAATTTGGTTAGCTATGATGAAACCCTAACTCTAATAGCAAGTACATAATGATGTTTCTTAGCTCGCTTGAGTAATTAACATGATAATATAGTACTTTCTCTCCCGTGAAATGTTGTAGCCCTAATTTTTTTATCTCATGAGCATCATAGTTCTTAAATGCATGATTGATTGTGGTATCACTTATGTAACACTTATGTGGTGATGATGATGAGCCTTGATGAGGCATGGAAAGATATTGATGTTCTTGTAGGGAGCAATGTGAATGGTCTTATGACCTTGGTAATGGCTTTGTGCCTAATTGAGGTGATATCCTTTGTGTGATGTGATAAGGGATTGATATCCCATGGTAATGTGATAATGGTGATGGACTCATGAGTGGCAGTGAATAGTACCATGTGGCGATATGATAAGCTTTATGATTCATACATTTTATGTCTTCTGAAATCTTAATTTACCTTCTGTTTTGTAGAATCTTCTTAAGATTTGTATATAACTTGATTGATGTAGTTAAAAGACACCCAATTAGCTGAACTAATCAAATGAAACCCTAATCATGTATTACCATGTGCCATAGATCCATCCCAGTGTCAGAACTTGCTGGATGGTAAAATAAGTATTCCTAAGGGAAATTCAAAGCGAATACTATTGAGTATGTGAGGTGCAAGTAACTAAGTGTCCTTGACATCTTGACTCCATGGTTTTTGAGGATGGCTATGGTCATGCCTTGGCAGGAGAATGGATGTGGTCATCTCTCAACGTATATGATGTCATAGAGGACAACTGTGGTTGTACCTCAAATGTTTAGGTTTGTATACCCTGTTCACTAGTGTCGTGACCTATATACCAAGGCGGACTAGGTTGTTTTACGGTTGGACTTTATATGTCATTGTGACAGACTTGTACTGACCGAGGGCGGAGGAGATCATATGAGTCCAACTCTCCTAGATCTTATATGGCACTACTTTTGACTTCGCAGTGGACAATTGGAGTGTGAGTGATATACCTCAACTTCTCAGGACTTAAAAGATGTAATACAGTTGTGTAGTATATCTGTTTAGGGTTAAATATGATTCAAATTGGATGTTTACCCTTGTATTGTTTCTTATATTGTTAGTTGTTATATAATGCGGTAAGAGAAGTTAATTGTTATACATGTTCTTCATATTCCTTCTAATCATGATGCCATGACTATCTGTTAAGATTGCTTGACCTGCTTAACCTGTGTAAATAGTTTTAATTATTCATTTAGCTTAATATGCTTATAAATGCTTAAAGTGGTATAATATTATATTTAGTTGTAGCAATAACCCTTAGTCGAGAGTTATATCTCTCGTTGGGACGTTGGTCGCACCCTATGGGTTTCCATGCTATTTTAGGCGGTTTCTAGTGATGTGGTAGAGATCGTACTGTCGAGGAAGAGCAACTCGGAGATCAGTAGACATAGAAAGTTGGATGCTGCTTGTGTCGTAGTAGAGTCCTATGTGTCATCCCTGTACTCTTAGGTCCGGGAAGGGATGTGTTTTGTAGATGATTTGTATAGATACGTGTTTTGACTGTATGTCGTGGCTTGTATATGTGAATAGGTATCTTTTGTAACAGGTGTGTGGAAGATGGCCACTGTACATATGTGAATACCTGGTATGGTATGTGATATGTAACAGGTTGTGAACCCTGATGTAATATGTTTCCGCTTGTAGTGGATATATGAGATCCGTTTTAATTTACTTATTTTTCTGGTAATGTGGTTGTTTAGTAATTGATCGTGTGCTTTGTTTTAAGTTATCTCGTTTGGCGTGGCGTTGGGACGTCGCATGGTGTCTCAGACCTATAATAGAATAACTTAGTCTAATTTGAATGCATGTTTTTATAATTAGTGTGATTTATTTGGATAAGATCTCTAAAATGGTTATATTGTTATCATACTGCCTCATTCTTTTGTTATGTACCTTTGAACTCTACCACTTTAACATCCCCACTTGGTGTAAGACTCCTATTTTGTGGGAACATCACTTTTTTTACTTGCACATTTAATAGTACTCATATATGTTTATTATGCACTTGCTCAGTAATTACTGATCATAACTTTCTCAATTTATTTCTGAATATTGTTCTCAAACCACCCAAATTTAGGTACCTTAGAGGATCAGGATTGAGGAAGATCATGTAGGTGTTTATGTGAGGATAGGTGCATCAGCTGTCAACCTAGCATATAAGGTGGTCGAAATCCAAATATGAGTTTTTTCCGAATCTAATTTAAACAAATGAGGTCAATCTTTTAGTTTTAAATTTAAAAATCCAAGTTAGTGTAAGATTTGGAAAGAGTGAGTTAAATATGTGTCTTGGCCGTCTTCATATTTGTATAGAGTGAACGAAATTTAGATTTAAGTCAGTGGGGAATTTGACTGTCAAAATTTTCGATTAAGCTTTTCTAGCACGGTCAGTCTGGACTCAAAATTTAACAAGCTCTATGTAATTAATAAGTAGTGTGTAATATTTTTTTAGTATAATATACTTGAAACAATCCTAATATATATACTAGATCAACTAATATTAATATAAGTAATAAAAGACAGTTGATATAGAAGCGACGTATAAAATAAAAAACAGGGCATTTGTCTCTATAACGACAGCTGACGGAGAGTGGATTAGAGAGTTGAGAAAACAGAGGGAGTTTTCAGGGATTTTTAAAATTGAAGGGGCCAATGGGAATAAATTCATTATAAAAGTGGGAGAAACAACTCCAGCAACGCAGGACGACAGTACAAGTTGCTCCCGTGACGACACGATGGAGGTAGGCCAGCAATAGAACCAATCAAGGCCGCGGATCTGAGATTGCAACCGTCGCATCCGAAATGTTGCTCGGCCTCGATCAACATCATGAGGACAGAGCATGACCTACCCCGGCCTCCTTATTTGAAAGGCAAATTTTCAACCACTTTGGATGCAAATTTGGTTATTCGAACATAACACATAGTCCACGACAGGTTCAAATCTGTTATCCCGAGCACGCTATTCCGATGTGTCTCTGTCAATCTCGACCATACACACACTTCATTAATTTTTTAGGGTGTATTTTTGGATAAATGTATGGTACCGATTTTTTTGAACACAACCAGGACAGTAAGTTCGGTACAGCAGATATGGGACAAAATCCACTCGATTTTAGACTTGGTACAACTCAAAGTCATCATTCCTTTGGTTCGCATAACCAAAAAGTTTTTCCGTGGGTCTTCAAGAAGATGAAAAAATACGAGATTGTATCAAGAATTATGTACAAAAAAATATGAGAATATCATCCGGTTTCGAAGGAATTGCATATATAGAAATTAAAAAAAGAATAGATTTAATCCAGGTCATAATCCATATGGGCTTTTCAAATTTATTAATGGAGGGCAGAACGCGAGGACTGGTGATTCAGACGAGATTCCGCATTTTTGAACCACGAAACGCTTGGTTTCCATTTTGGTTGTAGGTGTAACCAACCTGCTACTAAAGATGATTTTTCAGCGAATCTGATGTCTCTTTCAAACAGTAGACTTTTCAACCATTTTTGCTTGTGCGGGGGACCTCAGAAATTCTTGGTCCTCAACTTGGAGACTGTCATACATAGAAGTTGATTTTCTTTTATAGTGCACCCGCCACGGCCCCACCCGCTCAATTATTGATGACCATCCCCTCACTACGTTTGTTATTCTGGGAATTTTATTCCATTGTGATGGTACAATATTTTTGTCGCAATTGGATTTACACTCGTAAACCCATGTGGTATATCTATATTTGACATGCATCTCGTGTCGACACATTGATGCATGATCCCGGCCGCCGGTTCAAAACTGACGGACGCCGAGCCATCCTCTGTTGGAAAGAGCAGGGTTAGTAGGCCCTATTTGGAAAGAGCAGGGGTAGAATCGGATTATTGTTCTTTGTCTTTTTGCACCAAGCATTGTCTACCCGGAGTAAATCTATGGGCTTTTTGGCTTAAGATCCAATTGCGCGACCCCATTACTCCGAATGAAATCCCCTCATTCGGATATACTTATCCTGCCTACCTCTGGTTTTTACCCCTGATTAATGCATCTCTTTTGCACGAGAGTAGATAGGATCATTTGTCACACGCTCCACCTCAGCAGCCAAAGGAGAGAACCACTTCCGACAACCCCTCGTCTCCCCTTTTCCCGCTCCATGTGTTATATATAATTCTGGCTTGATCTTGGCGTCTTGCACTGCAGACTTTGCTGGATAAGGCCCCGATTAGTTCACTATAAGTGGACTAAAAATCTCTTCGCTCATTCTTACCCTAGTTGCCGACTCGCATGCATTTTTACTCGGCGGCAGATTGCTATTGTCTTTCATAACTTGTTCCCGTTGTATACGAATTATTTTTCGAGTCTTCTTTTGAATGTATAACTGAGAAAGACTCCTTCACAGTTTTAAAATCTATCACATATGCATCCAGGTGATAGGGAGTAGTTGTTAAATGTATTAAATTAATACGACTGTTATCGAATATGTACTGAAATTGAACAATCTATTTGTACACGACTATACAAATCTAGAGGCAAAATAGTTGTTCTATTGAATGTGTTTCTTCTAAAAAATAAGATAGAAATATATAAAAGAAACAAGAACGCGGAGACTGAACCAGATAGAACAAATTCTGTTAAAAACTCAATTATTAAATCGGTCGTTTTCCAGGTACTGGACTTCAATTTCAGAAAAATAACTTCCTTAAAAAACTTTAGTTACAACAAACCAATAGGAGCCACAATATACAAAATTATTGATTAATGATTGTAACGTACTCAGTCACTAGGTTGTGATATGATTTTAAATATCACATTCTACTAGTCCGTCTCTTGCTGCCATGTGTATTAGAATTAATTAATCAAAACGTGTTACTGTTAGAAAACAAAGATTTCGTTCTCATATTCACTTCAACGTATTTCCGTTTCGTGTTTGAAAATGTCCAAACCAACTAAAAAAATATCTTTTAGTTGCTATTCTTGTCACGTGTTTGCTTCTTTAAACAATGATTTTGCAACGATACTACATGAATTTTTAAAATGACACAATAAACTCATCACTAATCTTTTACTTTGGTTTTCTTCTATGTTTGGCAGTGTGGTTTACTCAACATGCCTCTGAAAAAATATCTATCCAGAAGTGAGAAAAGAAGAAAGAAGAAGGAAGATGAGAAATTTCTAGCTACTCAGAAAGGTGTGCTTGATAAATTTATTTTCATTATCCCACAAACTTCTGATGATGTTGATAATCCTGATCAATCTAATGAAAAGGTGAATGATGATGATCATGTTACTATAGAAGTAAAAAATGTAATTGGGAATGAAAATGCTGATGAGGTTGAAAATGATACTGACGTCATTGATTTAAATATTGGCAACTTAGATGGTGTTGAACAACTTCTCCCTCTTTATGATATTTAGAATCCCTTAAATTGGGATAATATTGACAACAGAGTTAGGGATATTTTAGTTGAAAAAGGCCCTAAAAGAGAACTGAATCTTGTGTTTCCTTTAGATGAAAATAAGAAACACTTCTCATATGCTTATTATTCTCGAAAATTGAGCAATGGAGAGACTCATGATAGGAAGTGGATAGTTTACTCAAAACATGTTAATAAAATTTATTGTTTTTGTTGTAAGTTGTTCAAGTTTGAGAACAATAAAAGTACACTAGCTCATAATGGGTTCAAAGACTGAAAACATGTTAGTGAGAGACTCAAAGAGCATGAGAATAGCATCGAGCATCTCACTAATATGAGCACTTGGCATGAATTAAAAGTAAGATTTAGCAATGAGTAAATTGTTGATAAATAATTGCAGAAAGAAATTTCAAAAGAGAAAGAGCATTGGAGACAAGTTTGATTAAGAATAGTGTCCGTCGTTAAGTGTCTTGCTAAATGTAATTTGGCTTTTCGAGGATCAAATGACAAACTTTTCCAAGATAGCAATGGAAACTTTTTGGGGATAATTGAAATGCTTGCAGAATTTGATTTGGTAATGCAAGATCATATTCGACGCATTTAGGATCATGAGATTCACCATCGTTATCTTGGCCATTCAATTCAAAATGAGTTGATATTTCTTTTAGCCCATAATATTAAGAGTTCTATATTGAACATCATTAGAGGGACTAAATATTTCTCCATAATTATTGATTGTACTCCTGATGTGAGCCACCAAGAACAAATGACTCTCATTGTATGATGCGTGAACAAGTCTGGTCAGATAATAAAAATAGAGGAGTTCTTTTTAGAGTTTCTGAAAGTTGATGATACGACTAGATTGTGGCTTTTTAATGAACTTGTAAATGCTCTTGAGTCTCTTGATCTGAATGTGGAGGACGTGAGAGGTCAATGTTATGACAACGGTTCTAATATGAAGGAAAAACATCAAGGTGTGCAAAAGTAGTTACTCGAGATAAATCCTAGAGCGTTATATATGCCTTGTGCTTGTCATAGTCTTAATCTCACTATTAGTGATGTGGCTCATTGTTGTGTAATGACTGTTTCTTTTTTTGGAATTATACAACACATATATACATTATTTGCAAGTTCTCTGAAAAGGTGGAAGTGTTTGTTTGACAATGTCTTAGGTTTGACTATTAAAATCACTGTCCAATACTCGTTGGGAGAGTCGTATTAAAAGTGTCAAATCTATTAGATTTCAAGCTCCTCAAATCAGGTTGGCTCTATTGGAATTATCCAAGTCTCATGATGATGCTAAGATACAAACTGAAGCAAACAGTCTGATTTACTCGATCGAGAGTTTTGAGTTTCTGTTGGATATTGTTATTTGACATGATATTTTATATATTGTTAATACCGTATGTAAGAAGTTGCAATCCAAATCTGTTTGCATTGATGCTACTATTAAGTTATTGAAAGATATAGTGTCTTTTCTTGAGAAATACAGAGATGAAGGATTTGCTTCTAGTATTGTTGTTGCTACTGAGATTGCCTCTGAGATGAATGCTGAGCCAACTTTTCAAGTTAAGCGTCGCATTGTTAGGAAAAGAAAATTTGATGAGAATGATGATGATGTTGATATTATTCAATCAGAGAAAGAATCTTTTCGAGTGAATTACTTTCTAGTGGTTGTGGATATGACAATATCTTCTTTGAAGGAGAGATTTGAGCAAGTGAAGATATTTGAAGATACTTTTGGATTCCTATATAACTCAAAGATTTTAAAATCATTGGATGAAGCTACCCTAAAGGCATGTTGCACTAAGTTTCATGCTACTTTTTCTCATGTAAGTTCATCAGACATAAACTTGGATGACGTTTTTTCTAAGTTGAAAGTATTACAGGTGAGTTTGCTAGAATAGCAAAAGTCAGCTATTGAAGTTCTTGAATTTTTGAAAGATGCAGATTGTTTCTCTCATATTTCAATTTCTTATCGTATTCTGTTGACAATGCCAATGATAGTAGAGTCTGCAGAAAAGAAATTTTCTAAGCTAAAGTTATAAAAAATTACCTTAGATCATCAATGTCTCAAGAAAGATTGAACGGTTTGGCAATGTTATGCATTGAGAAGGATATGTTGGGAAATATTGACGTTGACACTATTATTCAAGATTTTGCATCTAGAAAGGCTCGAACAAGTCATTTTATATGATGAGTGAAGCTTGATAAGGAGATATCTATATTTAACTTTTACGTTCTTTTTAGTTTGATTTGTAAGAACATGTTCTATTTTTTTAAATGACAGTTTTGACAATTATGACTAAACTTGTGTTTATTTAAATTTGTTAAATAAGAGTATACAGAGGGTCCATTTTTTTATCTTTGCCCCGAGACCTCTAAAATGTATGCAATGGCCTTGTATATAAGTTGTCATTGAAAAATGATTATGATGTATAACCCTTCATAAAAAAATGTGATTGTTTGTATTTACTCTTGAGTCTCTCGAGACACTAATTCGAGACCTGGTAGTTCACTTAAGTATATATCAATTACGTATGATCTATTTTTCCGTTAAGAGTTTTACCCTAGTTTTGAACACTTTATGAGTTATAAAGGTTATTTGAAGGCTAAAAAAAGATCCTAATCTAACTAACTTCGTATCTATATTTTCATAGTAGCAAGAAGAAAGAGAGAGAAAGAAATCCTTAACACTTCATGTCCATCAGACTTTCCTAGTAATCCAGGAGTTTTTTTGAAGTATATGAGCTTTTATTTAAAATGAGACTATAGTTGGCAAGTAATTAATATCATGGTCATGTTTAATGCGACAAGGGGACTAAGGTGACACACACTTATTTTACGTGTGAAACATAAGTGTACGCATTGAAGTAACACCGACATTTGATTTTGGGTGTCAAACTTGGAGAACCACGAGGCTAGACACAACTACTAACAAGACCTATTAGATCTATAGTTTACATTGCCCGCTTTCACAATGTAATGCACTGTTTATTCAAGTCAATAACATTCTTTCACAATGTTAAAGTAAATGATTAAATGATTAATGATATCTATTTAAATACTTAACCTCACAATTGTTAGCCCACTTTTGTAATGTGTTATTAGTCATTTTAATGATACATTTTCTTATAGTAATTCCCTCTTCTGAAGTGACAAAGAATCAGAAGCATACACATGGTTATCAAACATGAAAATGACAAAATAAAACACATTATTTTTAGAATTTCAAGTAATAAAATTTGTTTCTTGATAAATAATCACGTACAAATTAAAATTTGGCTATCCCCTAGTCCTAGAAAAGAGGGATGATCCCCACCATATTGAACGTGGTATCACATAAGATTTCATAGAAGATTTGAAATATGAAAACAAATGGATGGAATTGAGGCAACATGAATAATGATAATCCCCTCTGAAGGTGGGTGAGAACATGATTTTGACTGGAAAATGGCACCTCAAAGGTGTCATGATTATGGTTGTAAATGGGTAGGGTCTTACCCATGTACCCACTACCTCTACCTTGTAGGATAGGGTAAGGGCAAGATCATTTTTACCCACAACTTGTTTACTCTTTATGCATGTTATATGTATTTCAATTTGGTAGGATAAGGAAAGAAGCTTTATGTCATAGAACCATTCTTACCCCAATCCCAATCCCACTGCGTAGACAGTGATAAAGGGATTGAAGCGCCCATCTCTGAGTGGTCTGAAAGGTTCTAACACACTGACATATACAATAAGAAATAATAACTCGAAAATTGGATATTCAAAGAACAACTAACCCAATATGGATATTTTTGTAGATCAATCTTTGTCAAAAAAATATTTGAGTGTGGAACCGATATAGTCAAGGTTCCAATATTTTGTCTAAATCAAGAAAATCAAGACACAAAGTCAATGCAATTGCAAGGTATGCTATATAAAAATAAGTAAAATGGTTTATAACAAAATTAGAGTACTTGGCATGACTTATATTTTAAAAGTATAACAAGCAGTTTGCAAAAACCAAAAGTTATTCGACAAGTTTTTCAAACGATTGGATTTTTATTATGAGTTCCCATTATGCTGTAATTTGAGAAGCATGCTTATATATTTTTATGTGAGTTTATTGCCCCAATGCGATGGGGGAAGTCGCTGGGCCCCTTCTCTCCATATGAGGTAGGAGGCCAATGTACAAGTCCCACCTCTCAATGGGGGGGGGTCGCTTGCACCCAATATTAATATTATCAACATTATCAACATCATCATTATCAATATACGGGCAGTCATAATGGGCATGCAATTTATGTTTTTCAAAATATAGTATAGGAAAAACGGAAGACTAATCATAGGGAACAATAGCTCATCCAAGTAAGTAACCAAGTATATGGTCAAGAGATACATAAAAGTATCTTCAATACAATCAAGGAGGAGTTATATAATAGCGTACCTTTCACCGAAGATTTCGATCAAGATCTCAAGAGTTAGAATAGAGTCAAAGTCAAGCCTTGACACATTAACAGGTATTCATGCATTAGTATTCCAATCTATAATAGGGAGTCACACGGACCAACATTACAGTTCATTAAGCCTCGTTATTGTCCTTGGATGTGTTATCTCATTATGATCAAGATTTCATATTTTTAAGATTATCATGAACCATACTTAGTTCATAATAGGACCTTACCCAAAGTCAAGGTCACTAGTTAACTTCTAGGTCAATATTGATATAGAGATTTCTATCAATAGTATTTCATGATCTTAGAATGATGAGATCACAAGGTTTGATTTTTATTTAGTTCAATAATTACAAGATCAAGATTGGATTGTAATATTTAGATTTCATGAGCAAAAGTATAACATAGCTATAAGAATTTATCTAGATATTGTTTTGGCTTAGATCTAGGCCACAAGGAATTAAAAGTTATTGAACATTATGGGTCCATAGATCTAGAATCATAATCTCAAAGGTCGATCAATTAACCATTACCAAAAGTAGATCAAATAAGATTTAGAGTGTTCATATTCACAATTCTAGAGTTAGAACCCATCATCAAGATTTATCATCATTTAGGGTACATAAATCATATTTAAGAGTGAACATGTCAACAAAGTTAGATCTAGATCCTTCATGAAAGTATTAGATGCAAAAAGTTTAATATTATTATTTGGATAACAAATCCAAAATAGATTCTACAATATTTCATGATATCAAGACAAGATTTTGAAGTTTCAAACTTAGTTTGCAAGTCACCATTAAAGATTATTACATAAATATATTTGGAAAAATATCAAGAATTAGGTGTTAAAAGTATTTCCATTGTGTTCTTCTCGTTCTTACGATCGAAACGGACTATAGATTCACCTATTTTCGGTATCGGATGCAGAAGATATGAACATAATACGATTTTAGAGAGAGAAAGTGAGGGAATACCAACCCGAGGAGAGAGAAGGTCGCGAAAATGAAGCTTGCTACAGTAACCGCGGCTGCAAGGTCTATGGCCAAGATGGGGAAACTTGCTAGAGGGCACGAAAGCAATATCTGAAGATATAGATGTGTTTGTGGGAAAGAAAGGGAACCAAAGAGGGTCTTATATAGGTGTGAGGGTCTAGGGTTAGGGCGTAAAAAGGAGACGAAGCTCCATGGCAGCGTCTTTGAAAGAGGCTCGAAGCTTTGCAAAACGGGGATGGTTTGGAGGGAAAAACATATGAAATAGGAGCGGAATTCAAAGACAAAGAGAATGAGACCAATTTCGTGCAAAACGGGCAAGAAATGAGGGAGATCCGGACCCGGGAAGTAGACGAAAACCCTAGCCGCCGAGGTAGGGGAAGACCTCGCGAGTGGGCCGGCCCAAAAGGCTGAAAAACACATTAAAATGTGATTTTGAGTATAAACTTTGAGAATTTTTATAGGGAGCTAGGAATATCCATTTGGACTAAAATTTGGATAGGAGACTTGTAATATGGTCCACAATATCCACAAATATTTTGGGATCCAAAGGATGAACATAGATACTGGAATGGGATAAAATATTAGCAAGACTAAGTTTATAGAAATTCATGTGTTCCAAGTATACATTTCTATCAAAATTCCTTAATTAAGTGTCCTCAAAGTCCTCAAATCTCACTATTATCCAAAATTTCTTCCAAATAAGTGGTTGACACCTATTTGATGATAAAGTGGGGTCATTGAATACAAGAAATATAGAACTAGATTTTGGAGTCAAAAGATGAAAAATCCACTTTATCACACTTTACCTTACCCACTTCACTCATTTATCAATTAGTATAAGGTTGGAGCTATAAACGTAGACTATGATACATTTATTAATGCCTACTATAACTTCCAACAAGCCTTACCACTACTTTCTATAGTAGTCGGTCCCAAACCGACCCAAGAAGAAGACAATCACAAATGAACTTGACTGTTCTAACTATCCTCCAATAGTTGTCCCAAACTGGCTCTCACCAATCACAAAACAAATAACTACTCTACAATGATCAATTATACTTATAACATATATGTAAAAAAGTATTTTTGAAAACAAATTAATTTGAAGTAGAATAACATCATGGTTAGCAGCACACACTTGGTGCACCGTGTGTTTTCCCTATCTATATTATTATTAAAAAAAGTACAATCGACATATAGGTAGTTCCTTAAACATATATTTATGAAGGGAACTACCATGGAAGTTGCCTAACTTAAATAAAAATAGGTGGATGGAATGGGTGGCTTGAAAATAAGGTACAAAAGAATAATTAGAATAATGAATAAAATATGATGTGCCTAAATGATGGATGAAAGCTTATTGTATGCCTTAGAATTCTTTATTTTATAGTATGATGCATGCTATGGATGCCTCCCCCTAATTATGAGTATGGGTGGAAATTTATTTGTATATGAACTCCAAATTCTTCTTATATACTTCTTACTGGAAGAATTCCTTTTCCTCTTTCTTTTTTATTTAGTTGTTTCAATTTTTTCTTCCCTTATATAAGCAAGTTTAATAAATTCATGCTTGGTCTTTCACTTTTGGAGAAGTAGTAAAGATGTATATTTTCTCTCTTTCATATAGGAGAAATAAAAGTGAACATTAAATTTACCACCTTAAGAAGTATACAATGTAAAAATGCAATCTATACGAAATTTTCATATGCAAAACTAAAATGCTCAAAAGAAATGCAATGTATTTATTTCTTTTTTAATAAAAAGAATAGATTAAATACATGCTACTTATAATCCCACGTAATGAAACAAGAAGAATTAACTTAGATTAGACCTGTTCACACTATGGTGCTGAATGAAGATGAATGAAGGTGGATTAAATAACATGACTAAGAGATAATGTCTTCCTCAACCATGATGTGTCACTCTCCATTAACTTGTACAATAGGGCCATCATAGAGTTTATTTATGAAATTTACATGAAATTTCATGTTATTATTTTGTTGGTTTAGACTCAAACATCATCATCATAAAACAAACCTTAGGATTAAATTAGATATCTTAGTCATTAAGTATGTTTTCAAGACGACTAAACTAAACAATTCCTCCATTTAATGAACTCTTTAACATGACAAAAATTATCTTAAAGAGTCAAAATTATAGCATATTTTTTATATTTGATTTCATGTTAATAGGAAGACTAGTGCTAACTTAATTATTCAATTAGTGTACATAGTTACACTAGAAACGAGTGAACTCTAAAGTAAAGTGAAAATCTCGATTTTAAATAGATGTAGAAAAATGTAGATATAGAAGATAAATAGTAAATATGTAACGTATAGGGATAGAAGAATAGTTCCATACCCCTCAAACTTGAATTTAAAATTTTACTTGATGTCAAAAACAAAAGAATAATAATGAAATGAAGGTAACATTGTGTTGATGGAGAGAGTAACGTTGTTGGAAGCAAAGTTCCAATCTATCCGTCAAAGAAACATTTTCAACATTGTGAAGAACGACAACTAACGTCCCCCATTTTATATATGAGAAAATGTTTGAGGAATGTAGGTGACGTTGCATATAATTTCATCCTCAATTTTCTCTCTAAATAAAAAAAATTATTAATCAATGTATGCAAGTGCAACTAAGATATTTCTTGGTGGTACCGACTTCTTCCTTGATGGTTGTTGTCAGTAGTCGATGGCAGTTGGTACTTGTCCGTTGTGTCTCAATGTCAATGTCACTGAAATGTGCACTATTTGTAACAATGGAATCCGAATAAAATAATGGGGTTATACAATAAATGAGTTCAAAGGGACTGACTATGAAATTGGTGCCTTTGAATTTTACCTACACATGAATGGCCAAAAAAGTATCTTCTAGGTGCCGATGACATGGTTATTTGTGTTATAAAAAATTTAGTATCGATCTACATATGGATCATGCTAAAACAAAAATCAAACTCAATGGTACCGAGTGGTGTGTTGGTGCCACCAAAATGTTACTCTAACTTTTACAAAACCATCATGTCTCCATTAGAAATGCTCGGTAGTACCAACTGGTCTGTCACTGTCACCAAAATTTACTCACCACATTCTCGGTATGATTTTCCACTTGGTGGTGCCACCAGCATGGTAGTTGGTGACACCTACTCATTCTTATTCCTGAACATGAAACAAATCATTATCACATATATTCTTGTATCAAAACTACAACTCAAATAACAAGTGTTGATATAAAAATTGAAGTCTAACAAATTTTAAAATAAATAAAGAAAATTGTGGGTTTCCTTCAACTAACTCTTTTGTTTAATGTTATATACTTAATGATCTTGTGATCGTGAGACATGTGATAGTTTAAGTTCCTCCTAGCCTTGAATGATTATCCCTCAAAGTAATGGTTTATCCTTTGGACATCAATTTTGCAAATATGTGAGCCATCATTTACATCCACAACTACACACATACACACACAAATATATATATATATATATATATATATATATATATATATATATATATATATATATATATATATAGTCAGGCTAGAATGCACTCGAGTGTATTCAGAGCAGAATACACTCAAGTAGTTTTTCATGATGCAATATTTTTTTTCAAAATTCTAATCCATTGATCATCTTAAACATCTTGTGAATAGCTCATATACAAAATTTGAGCACATTTGGACATTTATAGGTCATGTTATAAAGACCGTAAAAATTATGCATTTCAAATTAGTTCGTGTGTCGATTTTGTTTCCCTTGGATGAGTGACTTATACTCATCCAATTGGGTTAAAAATTTGCATGCAGCTTAGTTATAGTATGACAGTGAAGATCAATGGTTTACATTTTGTAAAAAAATGGTCTTGATATGTAAACACACTTGAGTGTATTCATGCGATATGTACACTCGAGTGTATTCTAGCCTGACTCTCTCTCACTCTCTCTCTCTATATATATATACATATATTCATTATATATATATATTCATTATATATATATATATATATAGGGTGTTCATTCTTTGCCCGTGCGGGTAGTATGGATTTTCTCTACCCTGCAGCCAAAAAAGTAACTCTTCTATAAAAAAAGTAACTATGGTGTCAAAAAAGTAACTCTGCTGGCCAAAAAAGTAACTATGTACAAAATATACAGCAGATATATATAAGGACGGGGTTTTTGATTTTGGAGGGGCAAATGATATTATTTTTGGCTCAATTTTTTTGGAGAGCTAGACAAAATAGTCCTCTACAATTTCGAATTTTTTTTTTGAAAAAAAGTGATCGAAAGGGTGGGCGGGTAGCTACCCGCGCGGGCAATAAAGATGGGCCCATATATATATATATATATATATATATATATATATATATATATATATATATATATATATATATATATATATATGAGAGTAGGCCAATTTGAGAGTCAGGACCATAACTCTTAAAATGCACAATATGGAGATTTTGCATATTTGGGATAGGATTTTGATAATGCAGATTGGTAGTCAACCGTTAGACAAGCTCCTTGATGTGACGTAACCTTCTAGGTAGTGTCTGCATTGGTTAACTATCTATCTTCTCAAGGTATCAAAAAAAGATGAGACTAAGCAGTATGTCATTATTCACAGGTTGGTGGCCTCCACAAATAGTTCCTCAAGTGGTTCATCATCCATACCCAAGAGTGTTGATGAATAATTATCCCCGACTCTCTATGTAATGACATGCTTTCAAATTAGTGATCTAATTAGGGTTTACTTGGATGATTGTATGCTTAACTAAGTTGATCATTGTTTAAAGCTTGATTAATGATTCTAGTTAAGTTTTGATGTTTTAAATATAATGAGAAGGTTTAATGATACTTTGTTTCACATAATTAGGGCTAAGATTTGGATACCCTAATCGACCCAAATTAGGGTTTTGATGACATATGAATACATAATTTGATAAGTATAGTGTCTCACTAAATGATTTTTAGTATTTTATGTGTAACTCTGATTTAATCAAAATTTGGATATTATTTCGATATCTAAAATTTGATCACTATTGAAAATATAAGAATTTCTAAAGAATGTTCTGACCTATTTGTTGGTCGAGTTTCAAACCTGACTGACCATATTTTTATATTGATATAGTAGTGTGGTAATTGAATTTTATCCTTTTATTGGTATATCCAATTGATCTAAAATTTTCACTGTAGTTGGAAAACTCTATTATAGACACACTATTAAATTGTCGTGATTTTTGTATGATGTTTGATCTCTACAGAGAGGGGTGTCGGTCGAGTTCTGTGTAGGAAAAACTCAACCGACAATGCTGTAGACTGCAATATAGTAGTGTAATATTTTATTTTTGATTATTTATTGGTAACTCCAAATGATCTAAATTTGTTATTGTTGCTTATAAGCTAAGTTTTAGACATTGGTTTAAAGTTTTATAATTTTTGGATGATTTTTAAGTTCTAAAAAGTGTGGTGTCGGTCGAGTTTATAACTCAGCTAACCAACCAGTCTGAGCAAAATAAAAATACAATGAAGGGCTTGTTTGTAATTATTCTAAGCACCTCAATTCATCTATATGACTAAAATAATACACAAGGAGCTCTCATAACTCATCATTCCTATCAAAGAGATGAAATTCTAGAGAGAAAGGAGAGCTAGGGTTTTGAGAAGAGAAAGTGGTGGAGATGTTGACCTAAGGTTTCTCTATCCAAGATATGATGAAATCAAGTAAGTTTGGCTTCTTTGCATAGAATTTCATGGTGAATATTCTCTCACATGTCAAGATTCCGTCCCTCCTCTGATTTGATTTGAAATCACATCAAATTTCCTCCTTTTCTCACTCTTTCTCTTCTAATCCCCATTTCTAGATTCTGAGTTGAGAGGAGAAAGAATTGGATTCATTTGCTAGAGTTTGATTGGGTTTCCAAAAATTCAGAGGTTGACCTACGTTTTTAAGGTGCTTGGCACCTGAGGTGAGTATTTTTCTCCCTCCTAAGCTCTATATTCATGTTGAAAGCCTAATTCTATCTGACTAAAATAATCAGAATCCTTGCTTGTATATGTATGTGATTGGAGATTGATTTGGGAAAGATATTAGGGAATCAACTTCTACTGATTCTGATTATTTCTCATTGGTTGGAACTTGATTAGTTCCTAATATATTGATTTAGGATCCATGCAGAATCCTATGGATAGATGACTATGATAATTCATGTGAATTTTGCCTAAAAATCAACCTAATGGCCGATATGCTTGGAATTGAATTGACATGTATAAAATCATATTTGAATTGTAATAGATTGTATTATACAAGTGTATTGTTGAATGTTAATGGAATTAAATATAATATATGTATAAGGATCAATATGAGGTGACCACATATCCTGATTAGGGTTTGTGTTGAGGAAGTGAATCAAATGAGTCAATTAAATAATGTATACTTATAATTGATGAATGGAATATGTGAAAATAGAAACTAGGGTTTCCATGTGTGTGAATAGCCCTAATGAACCTCTGTGCATCATTATGAAATTACTTAGTGATATGGTTCTTATAATGTGTTGAACTAAGGATGACTTTTTGAAAACCCTAGATGTTTAGTATTAGGACGAGTATGAGTGATGAAGCTAGAACTTGAATATGATGTTGTAAATGTGATGAAATGTTGAATTTAAGTATTAATACTTTAATTAAATATGATGAGTCTTACTAATATGATCTAATCCTAATGCATCTATTTTAGTACATTTTAAGGAATAGTGAGTAGCCCTCATATGAGTGTGGGTCCTTTTATACAAAATACATAACAGTGATTCTGATGGATGATCAAATATTATGATGTAAGAAGATGTAACCTAAACCATTATTTTAAGCTAAAGTGATTAGTATAATAAATAATGATCACTGTTGATTATGGAAATGACATTAGTAGTCAATGACATGGTACACTTATCTAAATATAAGAGACAATATGAACAAGATGTACTTAATGGTGATTGCAAGTTAAAGATGAAACTAATGACGTTAGTATGATGAAGTATTTTATGTTTTATTTTAATTACATGTGGATTAACCCAAATTAAATGAAATATACTAAGAACTAGACTTTGATCAATGTTAAGTAGAAGAGAAGCAATGTATGTAAAGTGAATGAAGAAAGATTGGTCCAAATAATGTAATGAACATGAAATGAAAGAAGTTGAGACTACTGAATATAAAATAAAAGAAAAAGATGGGAATTAGTAGATGATTCTAAGAATGTAATTCTTACCCTAAAATGATGAGTTTGATGATGCTAGTGAATGACAATATCAAATAAGGGATTTAGAAATGCACATAACTATAGCTGAATTCAACTAAAAGATAAAATTCAAGTATTTGAATTGATTTATAAGAATGTGTCCTTGAATTGTGACTTGTACTCTGAGAATGGATTAATGGTACAAACTTTAAATGATAGTCAACATGTGTTGATTAGTAACCTCATATGAAGAATGTGAAATAAAAGAAGAAGAGAACTAAGTCTGTTATGCATGTATATGCATGAAATTTATTTGGATCTATTGAGATTGGATGGAACAAGCATATGTTGTATGATAAATTTATTCTGAGTATGATGAATGATACATGATATATATATGCTTTTACTATTTCTAGTTCTAATGCCTCCTCTAATATTTCTTAAAAAATATGATATACAATGAACTATTACGAAATATGTTGAAATTGAATTTAATATGCACTCCTTACATTTGAGAAACCCTAATAAGGGTAAATGTTGCATAATGAGATTAGGTCTAGGGCTAAAAGCCCACTGATGATGATAAAACCCTGATGGGGTAAATGTTGGACAATAAGATTATGTCTCGGGCTGATAGCTCACTATTGATGATTTTGATGAGATGATGCAGATGACAGAAATAATCATATGTGTTGCAATCTATAGATTTATTGTGCTTCTTTCTTTGATCATTGTCCTTATTGATAAACTTAATCTATTTCATTTTATTCTAATTATGCGAGAATACACAAATTTGATATATGATGTTTTTTTATTCTTTTAAGATGAGTAAAAGAGATTAATAATAAGTGAAATGATGGAACATCTAGTTAGGTGCCCTGAACAACGTGAGTTCCCCCGAGGACCACACTGGGGAAACAAAACATATCTCCTTGTTGTAATCGATGAATTATGACAAGGATTTACGGAGTGTGGATCGAGACCTTAAAGGTTAGACCACCAGGATTTAGGAGTGAGTCTTCTGGAGTGGCTTTGGCCCTAAATCCTTGCTGTGAAAGTCTTTTTCCTGGTGGGTCTCTCTCTCGCTCTCCCTTATCCTTTTTTGATGTTGTTCTTGTTATGGAGATGAAGTATAGAGTCACAATTTTGGCCATCTTCCACTTCTTATGGAATGAGTGAAATGGCAGAGTCTTCTTAGATATTAGCTTCTGTGCAGATAGGAAATGGAAACTCCTTAGAAAAGATATAGATGCCCTCATTGTATAGCGTTCTTTTCCTTTTCTTCTAGTTTTGGTTCACCTTGAACTGAACCTTGCTTGTACATACCTTTTTGAGAAATCTATAAAGAGGAGTAACATGTTGTTCTGATAAAAAATATGTGAAATACTGTGAGATGTGATATATTGTTTTGTTAGTTCCTATCTTGTGTACCCAAGATGAGGACATGAGCCCCTTTAGGCAACCCTAAGGTGGCCAGGGTCTATTATTGATATCTTAGGGTGGTCGGCTAAACCCTAAGATAGTGACAGTGAGTTATTGACACGAGAATCAGGCGTGGTGACTTCTACTTGGTGAGGTACAAGCCAAGTAGTTTTAGGGAAAATGAATAAAAGATGATAAGCCGTGTAGAACATGATTTGAATGGTTGTTACATTCCTTGTAATGCTACTTGATTATTTGTCATTGTTGATTACACTTCTTGTTGTGGAAAGTAATCATGTTGCTATGGACATTTTCTATTTCATATTATGATATGCCATGTTGACAAGTTATAAATGATAGGATTTATATCCATTCTGAATATGAGTTGGATTGCTTGCGATTTGATAGTATTGTTTGGTAGATATGTATTATGTGTACTTCAGCTTCAGGACTGCAGGATGTGTTTCTGGTCTGGCTGGTGGAGTGTCACAAAGATAATTTTATTATTATGTATTGATTCAAAATGCTTAGAACTTGACTTATTGCTCATTCAGTAGGATTCTTAATCTGAACTAAGAAGTATCTATTGATTTGTTCATAGACATGCTCTAAAAGATGTTTCAAAGTTATAATTGGTTTAAGTGATTATCTTATCTGTTGGATTAGATTACTATTGCAAGATAGATTTGACTTATGATAGAACTATCTGCTAGACTTTTCAATATCTACATGTTTTTGTTATGTTTATTATACTTAATATGATGCTGATACATGTACCTAGCTTGAGTGGGAGGTATCCACTCACTGGGGCTCTATATGAGTCTCATGAGGTTGTTTCAAATGTTTTTAGGTATAATGCTATCCAGCGAAGAGGTTTTGACAAAGAAGATATAAATAACATAATATACATATATTAGAATGTCCCTGTACTCTCTCTTTCTTGGGATGGGTTGTAGACTAAGTTTGTTCATTAATGTACATGTATTTGATGTAAACTAAACTACATATGAGAACAAGATTTGATTCTAGTTTTAATGGAGTTGAATAAGATTTGTAATATCTAAATGTGATGTCCATGATGTGACATTGATTTATGGATTTGTGAATAAAGAATAAGGAAAAATTTATCTGTGTTTTTTGTATATTGTTTAATCGCCTTGGTCGAGAATTCATTATTTTATTTCATAATATGTGTTTAGGTTTAGGGATTATCTCTAATGGTTGGTATTTCTTCTGATCAAAAGAGTGGGTACCGACACTTTAGTTCTCTTTTTGGAGATTGGGTAATGATTTAGGATCATCTAAAGGTTTTGGCAATTTGGTTCATTCTTATAACATGACCTAAGATTGTTGCAAGATATGTTCTTGACAACAAAATCATCAAATTATTTTAAAAGAAGGGTAATTTTGGTCTAGTTTAAGGTCATGAGTAAAGACTATAAGAGGAGATGGAAATATGAGCATGAGATGGTCCAGTTTTAGGTCATGATCTAGGACCCCAACAAGATTTGGTAAATGAAGAATATGATTAGTACATTGTTAGGTCATAGTACTGGACCATATATATTTAAAAATGAGGCATTAATTTGGCTCTATTTTAGGTCATGATCTAGAACCTTGAATATATAAAAATGAAGGCAAGATGATGGCCCAATTTTTGGTCATGGTCGATGACCTGCAAAGATATGAAAGTGAAGGTACGATCATGGCCCCATTTTTTACTATAGTATAAGGACCGCGTCAATCATAATTAATCAAAGAATTATTATTTTGCATAAAAGAGGAATATTGTCTTTATAGTCCAAAATGTATAATCTTTAGATTTATGCAATTTTTTGGTATTTTAGTTTTATTTTTCTATTTTTTGTGTTTTTTTACTTTTAGAAAAATCTAGAAATTATGTTGAAAATCTAGGAATCTATTTGCATTTTTTTGTTTTTATAAGAGGGAAAATGAGATGGGGATCGATCACCCTTTTCATTTCTCAACTTGCGTGAATTTGTGGCAGTGGTGACCAGGTTAGAGACAATTTGAGGTGACAAGGAGAGAACTGGTGGATTGTGCGGATCTACCAACCTTTGACCAGTGGATTGTAGTATTCTATTAGCTCTAGTTGATGAAATTACAAGTGATAGCTCTATGGTGGCATCAAAGCTTCAATTCGTCCTCTCTAAGAGAAGTAATATGTGGGTTCCATCCACACTCATCTTAGGGTAGGTACATGTTTCATTTTTGCACTTTAGTTTGGCCATTTTAGCCCTTGGTCGAGAAAAACCAGATTTTGGTGTCCAAGTATTCTTCACATTCTGGAGGCTGAAAACAACCTAGATTCGTGTTTGATTTCACCTTTTTGGCATTTGATTGTTCGTTTCCCAATTGATCTGATTCTAGTTGCTGTGAAAAACTCATACTATTGCCATTATACTTGTGTACATGGCAGCTTCTTACTAGCATGAGGAGGACCCTATCATGTATGTGAAAAATGGGGGTCATGACATGGGGACTGAGGCATATCCACAATATGCATTATAGATTCTTTAATTGATTTTGTATCTAGTTTATAAAATCTCTTATTGGTTCTTGCTTTGGAAAGAAGTCATGGCAGTGCGATTAGGATTGTGGGGGTATTATTCCTGACTAAGTGATTTTTGCTTCATGTAGGCATGTTGCGGATAAAGATGCATCAAAAAGGTCTTCAAGTGGGTGATGAGATGTAAGTTGGAAACTTTGAGCCATGTTATCTTCTTTTTAACTTGGTGAAACTTGAATCAAGATTTTCCTCTCATGGTGATAATTTCAACTTTGTCTTTTGCTTTGTTTCTTTAGGGTCTAGGATTGCAAAATGTGTACCAGTGCAATTGTTCGATTGAGTGGGGGGCTATTATATAATATTTTAGTTACCAAAGTGGTAATTTTCTTGGGAGAACTAGCTTTGGCAACATTTCTCGATGTGGAATAGTTGATAGGCACTACCTCCTTCATTCGATTGAGCACTTTGTCCTTGAGACTAGCATGTTCCAATTTTCTTTAAGTGAGTTTTCCATAACACCTAGTGAGTTTTTTGGGATCATTAGGTTAGGTTTGGTGGGATTCCTATCCATTCTATACCTGACTAGTAGGAGTGGGGGCATCACAATGTGGATGGGGTCTTAGGGGTGAGCCCTGATGATATCAGGCTTCCCTCTAGATATGAGGTGTAATTCTCCTTGTTGAGGGCTACCTTATTTGTGAGAGTGAAAGGTGGAGTTCCAATGATCCTTTTTTATGTAGACCTGAGGGTTAGAGTGTTCTTTTTTGTGTTGATCATTGGTTTCTTGTTTACAATAGCACATGGAAAAGGAGAGACATTGGATGGTTCTCCTTCCTTTGGTACATGGATGCATTCCCTTCTTTTAATTGAGGCAGAGGTGTGCAATCCCACCTATTGATGAACATGAGGAGGTATCTTGGGTGAATTTTCCATGGAGGATATGGTCTAGTGTACAAAGGGTTATAGTAGATTCTTAGGATTGATCTTTGTAAGTATTTATCTATTGCTTTGTATTTTACCTTTGAAACATATGCAATAGCTGAATTTGTTGAACTCTAGTTTGCATTTGTGGGTCTAGAGCACTTGTAGCTTCACATACCTATCACTCCAAGCAATCCATAGGGTTATTGACATGCTTATCTCCCAAATTGTCGTCATTGGTCCAGATTTAGGAGTAGAGTGCATTATGAGAAATGGAGGGGAAAACTAGAGACAATGACTGTAGTTGAGATACACTTCATACCATAAAATTGAATTATCTTGTGTGTGTGTACTTTATCCAACTCCAATTTGTTGTTGTTCCCAAGTCCAATCAGATCTTCTCCAAGTTCCAGTGTGTTGAGGTTGCCACATCTTGTGCTACCTACTTTGAGTCATTATCTCTAGATACTTGTTGGGTCTATTTTGAGTCACCCTCTTGGATCATTATATACATGGGAAAACATGTTGCTCATTAGTGGGTTGGTGTCTAGCATATTACCTTTGAAATTTTGCCTTGGTTGGTTCCTCCTAGTCTCAAAATCTATCAGGTTTCTCGGGAGTTGATGTGTGTTCAGGGGACACATGACAAGTACCTTGAGTCCTATTATGACCATGGCTAGTCTCTACTCTTCTCTAGAAATGCATAAGATTGCCTTTAACGTCCTCCCATGGTAAGCACTTTCAATTTGGTTTATTTTAATTTGTATTGTCTTGACATGCATATTATGCATGTGATTGACTATGATTCTAATGAGGAGAAGGATCATTTTGGGTACAAATTCCATTGTCCACCTCCTCTTGAGTTAGTTCCTCCTCCTGACCCTCCACCTTCTTTCCTTGTTGGTGCTTGATGATTTGACAATTTTCTCAGGTTGAGATCTCACATGGACTTTGGTATTGGAGGCTTGTGTCACTTCTAGGGAGATTCTGGCTGGAACTCATCCATTTTAGGAAGCAAATGCGGGTGTAGCTGGTTGATTCTTTGGCTGGAGTATACCGCCTAGATACATGCATAGTCATTCTTGGGGGATCCACTATCATGGATGACTTGACTTTTGGTGGTCCTAGTTTATACTGTAGAGCCACTATCAGCTAACATTGGAGCAATTCCTCTCATCGTAGGGATGTTGCTTTGGTTTTTGAGGTACCTTCCAACAATTTTTCATTGGGTCACCAGTTTTCCATTAGTTTTATTATCTCTAAATAGAGAAGGGATCGTCAGTTCTTTGAGTGTACTACCAAAGATCATCAACCTCTTTCCAAGTATTTGATAAGGTGTCTAAGAAAGAAGCTGAAGAAGTAGCAATCTATTCACCACTTCTAGCTCATTTTATGTATTTTTCTTTTCTAAAAGAAAAAATCATGTGTTAGTCATAATTTTATAGTTAGACACTTTCTTATTATTAAAATAAAAGTCTAAATTTGGGTTACAATAGAGTTGGGTTTTTTGTGTTTGATTCAGAATCAGATTTGAATAGTTTGATGGATTTCCACCATTTGTCAGTTTGTGGGACAAGATGTCTAGTTGTGTTGAGATATGCGCCCTCATTGACCATTGATGTCGATGTTTGTGTAGGATTGCAACATTCTACTAGGAGAAAAAGACAAGAGTCATATTGTCTCTAGAAGGAAAATTTATCTTGTTTGAAGCCTATGAATAAGGCTGTCTGACTTTGTCTTTTATGCACATCTCAACTTTTGTGACTAGGAGCTAAGGAAGAGTGGGTAATAAGTGAAATCTCACTTTTGCACCATCCTCATATTAATTTGTCTCTGGTGTGTCGTCACATCACTGACCTCTCTGAGACTAAATAAGTTGAGATGGAGAGCTTTGGTGTGACTCGTCATCTTCTTCATCTGGCTTACATCCCTATTGCAAGAGAGTTGTCATTGGGGGAGATCCCCTTCTAGGATCTTTTAAGTCACTCCTTCCATTTTGGAGACGTTGATCTAACTCCTACCTTTGAAGATGTGGCTAAGATTACTCGGCTTCCTTTTCATGACAACTGTCCTATTGTTCCAATGAATTCGATTTGGGTTGTGGAGCTGCCAAGTCTTCTAGGCACAAAAAAGTCCCAAGATGCTCAATGGTTGACTGATGATGGTTGTCTATTTAGATGCCCCTCTCCACCGTGGAGTTCATTTAATAGCGGGGGGTGACACAATTTTGGTTATCTTGACATGCCTAACTTATGAGCATACACCTTGATTTTCCTAGCAGATCTGTTCATTAGTGAAACCATAGAGCAAGTGATGGTTGTTGGTTTTGGAGTTTTTGCTGCCCTTTGGAGGAAGGAGACCATATTTCCTTTGATAGTGTGAATTCCTTGATGAGTCCCGGTAGACTTCGAGATGGAGGGATCTTTTCAAGTTTGTGCATATTTATTTTGGAATGTGCATCATACCTTCTAGATTGATGTAGTCTTCAAACCCTCAAAATAGTGTGGTGAAGGAGTTCTTATCAATGAACATGTAGGTCAGTGAGCCCTTCAGCTGCATGGTGATTTGATTGAGTGTCTTGCGGGTCTCAGATCCACAAACGTACATTGGTTATGGATGGAATTCCATCTTGACAATTCAAACTATGGATTTACCATGCTTGGTTTTTAGTGTTTGATTATGCTTCAAGGTCTGAAGAGCTGTGTAGCAAACTGCCATGTGTCGGTGCTCAGGAAATTTCATCATTTCCAGTGTGTGTATTAGGTCAAAGTGTTTCCTCCTTTCTTCAAAAAACTAATGATATATTACTGAAATGTTCTCGAGAAGGCAACATGGATATGTGGCTACACTAAAAGAATCTGACCTATCATTCTTTCCCTTTTGTCTAAAACTTCTTTCTAGAGTACTTGGAGTGGCTTTCGTTGACACATCAAACCTGTGATTCTTCTAGGAACCAAAATAATATTTTTTGTTTCATTATATATATGTAAATATATATGCATTATATATATATCTGCTTATTGGAACAAGGGAGACAAGATTTTCTATAATTTATATTTAGAAATAAAGATTTTTTTTGTTCATGACATGCATCACTGTTTATGGGTATTGCCTCCATGAAGTTTAAAAATAGGTATTTGGACGTTGGTACTTGTTGATTTTTTGAGGTGCACATGTTTGAGTTCCCTTTTTTCTAGACCTCCTGGCAATGTGTTCATGGAACTAGGGATGCCATAGATATTCCTAAAATATGTCTTGATCACCTCCTTCTTGTCCACTTCCTTCCATGACGTCAGAAGGTTGAAACTTTAGCCATTTAAAGCTATCACTTATCTAGATCTCGTGACAATAAAATTTCTTCCATTTGAAGGTTTGTTGGCCGTTCTATCATGAGGGTGGTCCTCATTCTAGGGGAAGAAATGGATTAAATATCTGCTGGACATATGTTTCATGCAAAGTGCTAAAGATATATCGTGTAGTGGGTGTATCAGTAGCAACTTCCAAACTAGTTGAGGAAAGGTGCTAAGTGTCATAGAAACCCTGGTAGACTTTACTTTCAACATGATTTAGTGTAGAAATCAACCACAAGCATGTATCTGACTAATATAAAGGGATTTTGAGTAAACTCATATGATGTGTCCACTAGTTGTAGTTTGTTTCTTTGAGGATTTTGATCTCATGGACTTAGTATGAGATCTTGGGATTCTATGGGGAATGAATGAGGCTTTCCTAGAAAGGTTTCCCACCTCTTCGCTATCAAATTAGTTCATCAAAAGTTTGGTTTGACCTATTTTCAAGAGAATAAGTGAGGATATCCACAAGGAATTTTAGCTTCCGCTTTCTACTTTCAATCCTTCACTTTTAGGTTGAGCCCGACATATGTCACCATTATGATATCTAGATGGGTATATGTGTCATGATGTTGAATGTGAGGATGTCCTTCAACTTGCCTCAAGAACATCATAGTTTCTTCCATCGTGGTGCTTCTCCTCACCTTTGCCACAATCATGAACATTTTTGGTGTATTTTATTAAAATTGTTCTATTTAAGGAGTTACTTTTAAGTTGGTGAACCATTGGGGCCTCATGATAATGACCATGCTTATTCCATTCTAGGCCCTAGGTTCTACTTTGACCTTTTGACTTTAGGTTCATGGAAGATGTAGAGAGATATTGAAGTAGATATTAGTTGTTTTTTAGAGGGGTGGGAGCTTTTGGCTCCATTATGTGGATCTTTTTCAAAAGTCTACTTGTCGTTGAAGCTTTATCATCAAAGGTAGTAGCACTTGATAAGTTATTGTGATGAAGATGAATGTCTCCACCATGTTCTTTAGGTAGTGGCTGCCCAACCGTAAGTTTCATGGACGATATAGGGTTCCTCCCAGTTGGATGAGACACAATACCATGATTTCCTTGTGGAAATTATGGGGCAAAATTATCTTGTTTAATGTTTGAGCCATCCTTTCTTGGTAGACATTATGTACAACTCTTGTCTACTATCCTTCCATGGTGTTGAGGAAGTAGATATGATCTTGAAGACATTCTGCCACTGGAATACATGCTTGTATTGAAGGTATCTGAACCTTGAATGGCAAAATCACTTCCATTCTATACACTAGAGAATATGGTGTGGCTCCCATGAACGTTCTTATAGAAGTGAGATAGGCCAATGATAACACTCTATTTTATGTACTTTTTGTATTTATTTTATATCACTTTTAGTATATCTTTTGTTAGATTTTCACATAATTTTACTACCTTTTTGACTAAAGCCTCACTTATATGGTTTCAGGTACATTCACAACCCAGGTTGCGGTCTTTACCGCGACTGCAGCCCACTTACACCTCAACTGCGATCACAGTTTTAGAGCTCTTTTAAGATCGAGGTCATCAAGCATTAAAGATGGACCACAGCCATAACAAAGCCGCAATCACTACTTAATCACGACCACAACATTGGTCGCGATCGGAACATGGGCCCCAATTTGGACCAGGGGTCCTGATGTATTCAGAGACTGTAATCAACACAAACCACAATCAATAAGGACCCCGACCATCTTGGAGACCGCGGTCACTGCTGAATCCTTGCAAACCGCGATTGAACAAGAAGACCTCGACCTCGACCTCTCCAAATGCAACGACAAGCTGACCTTGATCGCGATCATCACCAGGCCATGACTAAGTTCAACCGTGGTAAAAGAAGGAATAAAGAGTAGACCGCGACCACGGTCTAACCCCTCACCCAACCAAGACTGCGACTGTGGTCTAGGCTTAAGTCGCTGGAATGTGCCTATAAATAGCACACCCACATGTCTTGTCAAATCATCAGATCATAGATCGGATCTCGAGGACCACGAAGTGCTGCTGTGTTCCAGATTTGCTCCAGACCATCCCATCCACCAGTCTTGGATCTCCAAAGGCAGAAGCTGAGGAGAGAGAAGATTGAAGACTCCTTCGAGAGAAGAAGATCATCCACACCATCGACATGTTAGAACCAGATCTGAATAAGTACTATGTTATATCACGTCTCTTCTCTCTAGATCTATTACTCCATCTCGATGTACTTCCCTCCCCTCTTCCTGGAACTTCATGTATCCATCTTTCTGTAATGCCGTTATGCTGTCCACAAGCATGAGTGACAAACACCTTAACTTGGGTTAGGGGTAGCCACTAAGACTCCCAACATGTATATTGTCTTTCTCTATTGAATATATATGCTCTTATCAAGATTATCTCCATGCACCTATTTTAATGCTTCACTTGTATGCTTAGCTACCATCTTGTCATGTTTGATAGTTGATATCTCGAGAGGGTAATATCGCTTTTGTCATGTATTATAGAGTAGTATGAATGCACGAGAGTGTTGGAATGCTAAATATTTAAACCATATGTTCTATTGTGAAGTTTACATGTGTTCGTATTCGTCTCGAGAGAGAGGCTACCCTTAGACTTAGATCTATCCTCATCTTATGAAAGAGTGGAATAGATGCTTTTTGATGGTTGCTTGTAATCTTGGTAAGAGTATGCGGGAGAGAGAGATGATGTTGCATGTTGGTGAGAAGCCTTGGTAGGTGAATCCCAACCTGGGTTTCCTCCCATATACTTGTTTCGTCTTATTTATTTTGTTTTCGTTCGTTCTTCTTATTCTTGTTTTTCTTGCCCAACTTAGTTTGGGTGCTATCATTCCTAAGGGAACACCTTTTATATACCCTCTTCGGCTAGAGTATATGAGTGTTAGATTCTGTGAGCTTAACACTGCCAAACTTATCCCTATATTTGACCCCTATCACTACATCGGACCCCGTTTATCATTGCGGGGGCTTGAGAGTCGGGTTATCACTTTAAAAGTTTGACTACTTTGAATCCACTCCTTTTGAACGTGTGATTTAGGCCGGTCAACTTTTTGGTGCTGTTATCGGGGACAAGGTAAAGCGGCACTGTTAAAAACTCAAGTCCACTTACTATACTCCCGTGCCTCAAGCTTAGAAATAAGCTTGATAGCACTGTTACTTTTTTGCGTAAAATGAGTTTGTTTTAAACACGTCCAGTTTGCTAACTCAGCTGTACGGTCTATTTAGGCACCCAGGAGAACGCAACTAATTCAGCTTTACTCCTGTTCACCATGCCACCTCGCATGGACCCCTCGGGAGATGAGCGGAACGTGAGGATCCAACACCATCCACCACCACCGGGAATAGATGAAGACAGAGACGGTCGTTACAATGATGATCAACAATATGAAGAATGAGAGGAAGAGCCTAAAGAGTAACCTGAAGATGATCATCGTGAGGATGACCGTCACTGCGAGGAACGTCGTCATCACCACAGGCATAGAAGAAACCATCATAACCATGAGCATGAAGCTGAGAGAAATTGCTACTATAGGGACAGCGATAACGAGGACGACGAGGAAGGGAAGACCCTTTGTGAGTTGGCAGCAACAAGGGCCAACGAGTTGACATGTCTTATCATCATACCAAACTTCAACACAACAAACTTTGAGCTAAAACCAGCTATCATATCTATGATTCAGAACGAGCCTTTCCGTGGGAACTCGAGAGAATATGTACCACCATCTGGATGCTTTCAAAAACATCTGCGATACCATTAAGATGAGGAATGTCCCACAAGAAGTGATTTACTATAAGGGTTTCAACTTCTCCTTGGAAGACAAGGCTCTGTCTTGGTATCTAAATCTCTCCCACCAGTCTATAGATGGGTGGAGACCCCTGGCGGATGCCTTTGTCACTAAGTTTCATCCTACTGAGAGATCAATCTGTAACATGCAGAAGATTACATCTTTTGCACAAAAGCCAGGAGAAAACCTGCACGAGGCATGGGAGAATTTCCAAGAGTACCTTAGGGATTTCCCGCATCATAACTACCGTAAGGGGTTCCTGGTGACCAACTTCTATAATGGGCTGACTCATACAGAGAGGACTTCTCTGAATGCTACTGCAGGCAGTGACTTCTTGGGGAAAAAGCCAAACAGGACTATGAAGATTATAGAAAACATGGCTGTGCTCCAAGCAGGAATAGACTATGAAAGGAGTGATAGAGGCCCATCGAAGAAGGTAGGATCTGAAGGACCATCCATGGAAGCCAAGGCTTTAGAAACTATAACAACCCAAATCCGGAAAATAGCAACTGACGTCAAACAACTGAAAGATACTGGAGGAAAGGAAAAGAAGCACACCGAGAAGGTGATGAAGTGTGTCACTTGTGGTGAAGGAGGACACGCGGTTGGTAACTGTATCTACACCAAACCTGAAGAGAGTGAAGAGAGTGAAAGTGAAGAGGTGACTATGCAGAATGTTTCCTATGCCAACTTTAAGAGGCCAGATAACCCTGGTTTTAGCTATGAAAATAAGGATGCCACTGAGAATTCGGACCAGTTGAGCAATTCAAAAAAGCCTCTGCCAGGATTCGAAAAGAGGAGTGGATAACCATCGTATACTCAAACAACCAATTATCAGACTAATAGGAATAATTACTCCACACAAGGTAAGAACCATACTCACCAAGGAGATGGACCAAGTTAGGGGCCAAGTCAAAGTAAAGGTCAAGGTCAAGGACAGGGGCAAGGAAAAGATAATAGCCAGCCAAACTTAGTGACTCAACTGTTCGATTTTGCTAAGAGGCAATGTGAATGATCAATTGGAACAAAGTGCCCTAGCCAATTCTGGCATCCTAACAACTATGTAAGTCCAGATGGCAAATATGCAGATGCATCAATGCCAAATAGACCAACAACTTGCACAATTGGCGGAGTTAGTAAAGAATCCCTCATGAAAGATTCCGTCAAATACGGAGGCTGAAAAAATGGCTACCCTCCGATCAGGGAGGACGTTGATCGACTCTGGAACAGGAAATGACAAAGAGGAAGAAAAAGTTGAGGAACCACAATAGAAGGAAGTTTCTTCTGAGAAGTCTGCTCACAGGGAGAGGTCTGCTGAAGAAAGCCATGAGAGGAGCTAGGGACCCATATCCCATTGAAGAAATCTTTATGAAGAAGAGCCTGTATGCACCAAGAATTCCATTTCCATACAAGCTTATCAAGGCCCACCTGAAGAAAAGATATGAAAAGTTCATGAGGCAGTAAAGAAACTGCATATAGATGTCCCATTTCTACATGCTTTGGAGGAGATGTCGACATATGCTAAGTTTTTCAAGGACTTTATCATGAAGAGAAGGAGAGGAAACCATGTCGAAATGGTACACCTGGAAAACATGTCTAGTGCTTTTGTTCAGACTGAACTGCTAACCAAGAAGAAAGACCCAGGGGCTTTTAACATCTCTTTTTGCGTTGGTGACAACGTTGAAAGGAAGGGTCTAGCAGATTTGGGTGCCAGCATAAGCTTGATGCCCCTAAGTTTAGCACAAAGATTGGGATTGACCAATATGGTAAAGACAAGTATGCAAATTGAACTAGTAGACCACACAATTAAGAGACCTGTGGGTATAGTGGAAGACGTCCGGATCCATGTGGGACTGTTCTTCATACCATGTGATATCGTTGTGATAGATATTATGGAGGACCCGAAGTGTCCGATAATATTTGGATGTCCTTTTCTAGATACTGGAAGAGCCCTGATAGATGTCGTCGAAGGCATCATAACCCTTCAGGTTGGAAGTGACCACATTGACTTCAAAGTGAAGGATGCCATGAAGGAATCGTCTCTTTCAAAATCAGTATACTTCATGGACAACTATAACCAGTATTGTGAAGAGATTCAACAAGAAAAGGCCATCATGGACCCACTTATGAGAGCCCTGAATAACCCAAACCCTTTGACAGAAGACCCCGAAGTGGTTGAGATACTAGATTATCTTAACCAAAGTGAAGAAAGTCTCAGTGATGACGAAGAAGTGATAGAGATAGTGAAGTACGCTTCTTTGGAATAGTCAAATGAAGAGTTAGAAGCTCCAAAGCCAATACTGGAATTAAAGCCACTACCAGAAGGGATAAAGTATGAGTTCCTGGATAATGAGAGGAGGAATCCCGTCATCATCAATGCTAACCTCATAGAAGAATAGAGGGAATGACTCCTGGAAGAGTTGAGGGAGTATAAAAGAGCAATAGGATATTCAGTTGAGGATATCAAGGGACTAAACCTAACCCTGTGTATGCACATGATAAACTTAGAAGAATCGACAAGGCCATTGGTGCAGCCTCAAATGAAATTGAACCAAATGTTGAAGTAAGTAGTCAAGAAGGAAATATTGAAGCTATGGGATTCGGGGATCATATACCCAATAAGCGACAACAACTGGGTGAGCCCCATTCATGTAGTACCCAAAAAGGGTGGAATGACAGTGGTAAGAGGAGATAATGGTGATGAAGTTGCCATAAGAACTGTCACAGGCTGGAAAATGTGTATTGATTATAGAAAGCTAAATTTGGCCAATAAGAAAGACCATTTTCCCTTGCCATTTATTGATCAAGTCCTAGAAAGACTTGCCCACCATGATTACTTCTACTTCTTAGATGGATATTCTTGATTCTATCAAGTCTCGATACACCCGGATGATCAGGAGAAGACGACATTTACGTGCATCTATGGTACGTACGCCTTCAGAAGAATGCCTTTTGGCCTATGCAATGCTCTTGCAACTTTCTTGCGTTGCATGATTTCCATGTTCTTGGACTTCTTAGAAGACATAGTTGAAGTGTTTATGGATGACTTCTCTGTATACGGGACAGATTTCGATGCTTTCCTAAGAAATTTATCCCTGGTTCTGCAAAGATGCGAAGAAAAACATCTGGTCCTGAACTGGGAAAAATGACAACTTATGGTTCAGAGTGGCATTGTCATGGGACACAAAATCTCCAAGAAAGGCATCAAGGTGGATCTGAGCAAGATTGATGCCATCTCCAAACTCCTGCCACCAATGTCCATGACTGGGGTAAGGAGTTTCCTAGACCATGCTGGGTATTATAGGAGGTTCATCAAAGACTTCTCAAAAATTTCAAAGCCCCTTTCAAATTTGCTGATCAAAGACGCAGTGTTCGAGTTTGATGACGAATGTTCAAAATATTTTGAGAGCCTGAAGGAGGCTTTAACCTCTACACCAATCTTGCAAGCTCCAGAGTGGGAGCTACCTTTTGAAATAATGTGCAACGCAAGTGACTATGCCATAGGTGTAGTCCTAGGTTAGAAGAAAGACCAAAAGCACCATGTCATATGTTACACCAGTCGTACATTGGACGAAGCCCAAGTGAACTACACCACCGCTGAGAAAGAGATGTTAGCGATTGTTTTCACATTTGATAAATTCCGATCATACCTTATAGGAGCCAAGGTGAAGGTTTATACTGACCATGGAGCTATATGCTATCTCATGCAAAAGAGGGACACCTAGCCAAGACTGCTAAGGTGGGCCCTATTGTTACAAGAATTTGATCATGAGATCATTGATAAGAAAGGAAAATAAAATGTGGTCACAGACCACTTGTCTAGAATAGTTTTCGATGAAGAGAATAAGTTACCAGTGAATGACAATTATGCTGATGAAGCCCTATTGATGACTCAATCTGATGAACAGAGTTTACCGTGGCTTGCAGATATCTATAACTATCTGGCTTGTGGCCAGTTCCCGCCTGACATAACGTACAACCAAAAGAAGAAGTTTTTCTCTGATGTTAAGAACTATTACTGGGATGACCCACTACTGTTTAAGAGGTGTTCTGATAGTTTGTATCGAATGTGTATACCAGAGAAAGAAATCCCATCAATCCTAAAAGAATGCCATTCTTCTCCATATGGAGGACATCACAATGGAGAAAGGACAACTGCAAAAGTGCTTCAATCTGGGTTTTACTGGCCCACCATGTTCAAAGATGCGACATCTTTTGTCAAGGCTTGCAAGGAATGCCAACTTACTAGAAATATTAGTAAGAGGAGCGAGATGCCTATGGCCGATTGGGTGGAAGTAGAAATCTTTGATGTTTGGGGAATAGACTACATGGGTCCTTTCCCGTCATCAAAAGGATATCAGTACATTCTAGTAGCTGTTGACTATATGTTGAAGTGGTTAGAGGCGATAACAACCCAAACTTGCAATTCTAAATCTGTGATCAAGCTATTTGAGAAAACCATTTTTCCACGCTTCAGAGTGCCTCACACTGTCATAAGCGATGGGGGATCACATTTTGGAGAAAAGAAATTTGAGGCGTTATTAAAGAAGTACGGGGTAAAGCACAAAGTTGCTACACCCTATCATCCTCAAACCTCAGGACAAGTAGAGGTATCCAATCGATAGGTTAAATAGATTCTGGAGAAAACGGTTAGCCGCACTCGGAAGGACTGGTCCATGAAGCTTGATGATGCTCTCTGGGCCTATAGGACAGCTTACAAAACACCGATAGGCATGACGCTGTACAGATTAATCTATGGCAAGTCTTTCCATCTACCTTTGGAGCTCGAACATAAAGCCCTTTGGGCAACCAAGTTTCTAAATATGGACTTGGAAAAGGTAGGACAGAAAAGATTCCTACAGCTACATGAGCTCGAGGAGCTGAGATTACATGCCTATGAGAATGCAAGAATTTACAAACAAAGGACTAAGGTGTGGCATGACGCCCACCTAAAGAACAAGGATGTTCGTAAAGGAGATAAAGTGCTTCTCTTCAATTCAAGCATTAGGCTCTTCCCTGGAAAGCTTAGAACAAGATCGTCAGGCCCCTTCTCTATGGTGAAGATTTACCCATCAGGAATGATGGAGATTCAAGGGGAGAAAACTGGAATTTTCAAGGTCAATGGCCATAGGGTAAAAAGATTTTACAAAGTAGGGGCTATTATATGATATTTTAGTCGTTGAAGAGGTGATTTTCTTGAGGGAACCAACTTTGATAACATTTCTTGATGTAGAATAATTGATAGGTACTACCTCCTTCCTCCTATTGAGTACTTCCTCCTTGAGACCAACATGTTTGGATTAGCTTTAGGTGTGTTGGCCATAACACCTAGTGAGTTTTTTAGGATCATTGTGATACGGTTTGGAGGTATTGCTATCCATTCTCTAGCTTACCAATAGGAGTGGTGGCATCACATTGTGGATGGAATCTTAGGAGTTAGCCCTGATGATATTAGGATGGCCTCTATATGTGAGGTCTAATTCTCTTTGTTGAGGTCCACCTTATTTGTGAGAATGAAAGGTGGGGTCCCAGTGATCCTTTTTTATCTAGCCTTGAGGGTCAAATTATTCTTATTTTTATAGGTCAAGGTTGCTTGTTTACAATAGCAAGGGGAATAGGCGATACATTGGAGAGTTCTCCTTCCTTTAGTATATGGACGTGGTCCCTTCTTTTATTTGAGGTGAAGGTGTGTAATCCCACCTATTGATGAACTTCAGGAGGTGTCTTGGGTGACTTTTCCATGGTGGAGATGGTCTAGGGTACCAAGTGTTATAGTGGCTTTGTAGGCTTGATCGCTGTAAGTCTTTACCTATTGCTTTGTATTTTACCTTTGAAACATATGCAATAGCTGATTTTTTTTTTAACTCTAGCTTGCAGTTGTGGGTCTAGAGCACTTTCCTCTTCACATAGCTACCACTCCAAGTAGTCTAGAGGGTTATCGACATGCTTCTCTCCCAAATTGTCATCATTGGGACAAATGTAGTAGAAGGATGCATTATGAGTAGTGGAGGGGCAAACTAGAGATGATGAATGTTGTTGAGATACACTTAGTACCTTAACACTATAGTATCTTGTGTGTGTGTACTTTATCTGACTCCAATTTGTTATTGTTCCCAAGTCCAATCAAGATCTTATCTAAGTTCTAGAGTGGTGAGACTTCCACATCTTGTGCTACCTACTTTGAATCATTATCTCTGGATACTTGCCTGGTCCAGTTGGAGTCACCCTCTTGGATTATTCTATACATGGGTGACCATGTTGCTTATTAGTGGGTTGGTGACTAGAATATTCCCTTTGACACTTTGCCTTGTCCCAACCTCAGGCTGCTTAGGAGTTGATATGTGGTCTGTTGACGCATGATAAGTACCTTGAGTGGTACTATGACCATGTCCAGTCGCTACTCTTCTCAAAAGAGGCATAAGATCACCTTTGATGTCCTCCCATGGAATGAATTTTGAGTATGGTTTATCTTAATTTGTATTGTCTTGACATGCGTATTCTGTAGGAGGTTGCCTATGATTCTAATGAGGAGAAGGATGATTTTAGATTCAACTTTTGTCGTCTGCCTCCTCTTGAGTTAGTTCCTTCTACTGAGTCTCCACCTTATTTCCTTCTTGGTTCTTAGATTTGACCATTTTCTCAAGTTTAGGTCACATCGGGTCTTTGGCATTGGAGGCCCATGTCACTTCTCGAGAGATTTTGGCGGGAACTCATGCATATTAGGAAACAAATGCGAGATTAGCTGGTGGATAATTTGGCTGGAGTATCCCACCTGGATACGAGCATAGTCATTCTATGGGGGATCTACTCACATGGATGACTTGAATTTTGGAGGTCCTAGTTTAGACTGTAAATCCACCATTAGCCGGTGTCAGAGTAGGTTCTTCTCACTGTCGGGATGTTGCTTTTGTTGTGGAGGTTCCTTCCAACAATTTTTCATTGGGTCACCAGTTGTCCATCAGTTCTATACTCTCTAAAGTGAGCAGGGAGCGTCAGTTCTCCAACTCTACTTCCAATGATCATCGGCCACTGGCCAAGAATTTAATGAGATGTCTAAAGAAAAATCTGAAGAAGTAGCAATAATTTCACCACTTCTAGCTCATTTTATGTATTTTTGTTTCCTACAAGAAAAAATTAATGTGTTAGTTATAATTTTATTGTAAGACACTTTCTTATTATTAAAATAAAATTCTAAGTCTGGGTTACATCAGAGTTGAGTTTTATTTGTGTTTGATTCAGAATCAGATTTCAAAAGTTTGATTTTTTTGTCTTTGTGCTAGATCTGGGTGGTAGATTGCCACATTTTTTTGGTCTGTGGGAGAAAGTGTCAAACCGTGTTGGTATATGTGGCGTCATTGATCATTGATGTTGATGGTTGTGTAGGATTGCACCATTCTACTAAGAAAAAGGACAAGAGTCATTCTGTATCTAGAAGGCACATTTGTCTTGTTTGGTGCCTATGAATAAGGCCGACTGACTTTTTACTTTATGCACAACTGGACTTTTACGACTAGGAGCCAAGTAAGAGTGGGTAATAAGTGTAATATCACTTTCCCACCATCCTCACATTAATTTGTCTCTGGTGCATTGTCACATTACTGATCTCTCTGAGACTAAATACGTTGATCTTGAGATATGTGGTGTGACTCATCATCTTCATCATCTAGCTTACGTTCCTATTGCAAGAGAGTTTTCATCATGGTGATCCCATTCTGGGATTCTTTAAGTCACTCCTTCAGTTTTGCAAATGTCAATCTGACTCCTACCTTTAAAGACGTGGCCAAGATTACTTGACTTCCTTTTCATGACAACAGTTATATGGTATCGATGAATTCAAGTTGGGATATTGAGTTGGCGAGTCTTCTAGGTGCAAAAAAGTCCCAAGATTCTCAATGGTTGGCTGATGATGGTTTCTCTATTTAGATGCCTCCTGTAGGGGTCATTTAAGATCAAGGCGCGACACATTGTTGGTTATCCCGACATGGTTCATTTACGAGCATACACCTTGATTGTCCTAGCATAACTGTTCATTAGAGAAACCATAGATAAATTGACGGTTGTTGCTTCTGGAGTTGTTGTTTCCCTTTGGAGGAAGGAGACTGTCATTCCTTTGATACTAGATGGATTGTGTGAATTTCTTGATGAGGCCTAGTGTACTGATTAAGGGAGCCCTTCAAGTTTATGCACATTTTTTTGGAATGTGCATCAGATCTTCCATATTGTCTTAATCTTAAAACCCTCACAATATTTTGGTGGAGGAGTTCTTGTCAATGAACGTGTAGGTCATTGAGCCCCTTCAGCTGCTTGGTGATTTGATTGAGTGTCTTACAGGTCTGAGATCTACAAATGTACGTTGAGGATGATGGAATTAGGTGTCATGCTAAGTGCTAAAGTCGTGTCGTGTAGTTGGTGTATCAACAACAACTTCCTGGTTGGAGCAAGGTGTTGTGTCATAAACACCCTAGTAGACTTTACTCTAGACATGCTTTAGTGTAGAGATCCACCACAAGCATGTCTTTCCCTAATTTAAAGGGATTTTGGATAATCTCCTATCAGGTGTCCACTAGTTGTGGTTCAATTCATTGAGGATTTTGATTGGACATTAATGCTCATGGCCTTAGTATGAAGGAATGGTTTTTTTTCTAGAAAAGGTTTCCCTCCTCTTTGCTCTCACCTATTTTCTATACAAGGGGCAAGGATAAGCAAAAGGAGTTTCAACTTTTGCTTTCTACCTACAATCATTTGCTTTTAGGTTGAGCCTGACAAATGTCAACATTATGATATCTATATGGGTATAGGTGTCATGATGTTGAATGTGAGGATGTCCTTTAGCTTGCCTTTGAGAACTCATAGTTTCTTCCATCCTCTTGTGATATTGATCATGGTGTTTCTCCTTACGTTGGATACAATAATGATTTTTTGTGTGTATTTTATTAAGGTTGGTCTAGTTAAGGAGTTAATTTTAGGTTGGTGAACCATTCGAGACTTAGGATAATGGACCTGATCCTTCCATCCTATGCCCTAAATTATACTTTGAACTTTCCACTTTAGGTTCATGGGGGATGTAGTTGGGTATTGAAGTAGATTTTAGTTATTTTTTAGAGAGGTGGGAGATTTTGGCTCCGTTACATGGATCCTTTTGAAACGTTTGCTCGTCATTGAAGCTTTATCATTAGAGGTAGTAGCACTTGGCGAGTTCATGTGGTGAAGATGAATGTCTCCATCCATTTTCTTTACGCATAGGTTGCCCCAGTCATAGATTGCATGGATGATATAGGGTTTCTCCCATTTGGATGCCACACAATACCAGGTTGCCCTTGTGGAAATTATGGGGATGGACTTTTTGGTTGAATGCTTGAGCCGTCCTTGCTTGGTAGACATGATGTAGAGCTCTTGTACACCATTATTCCATGGTGTTGAGGTAGTAGATATAATCTAGAAGATATCTTTCTCCAGAATATATGCTTCTAGAAAAGGGATCTGAACCTTGACCGACAAAACTGCTTTTGTTCTATTCACTAGAGAATGTAGTGTGGCTCCATGAAAGCTATTATAGAAGTGATATATGTCTAGAGAGCCTTTGTAAAGTGTTTATGCTAATTGGAATGAGTAGGTTCTTGATGGGAGCTTATACGAATCGATTCATCTAGGGCAAATAAGGCGATGTTTAGTGATGTTTGACCCCAAAAGAGCCCAAATACTCTTTGATGGTTTCAATGATAAAGTTGGAACCATTGTTAGAGACAATATCATGTGGAAACTGGTACCAATTTATGATGTTGTTCTTGAGGAACTTGATGACTTTTTGAGATGAATTAGTGATGGATACTTCTTCTACCATTTGGTGAAATTATCAATTGTGACTAGAATGAAGAAATTCCCATTTGACACCTTATGATTGATTTTCCCAATCATGTTGATTTCTTAAGATGAGAATGTTCAAGGAATGACCATATTGTATAGTTTATTGTTTGGTGAATTATTGTAGACACCATGCATTTGGCAGGCTCGACCCTTGCAGACATACTACCAACAATTTGTCTCCATATTGTTCCATTAGTACCCAAGAGCTATGTTCTCTTAGCTAGCATGAACCCCCTTAAAATGTGTATTGCACATTCCTACATGGACTTACTTAATGGGAGTATCATATTTCGTATGTTCAAGACATCATATGAGGGTCTAGTTGTAGGATCTACAATATAGTTGTTCTTTCCCTAGGACATACTACGTGTCTTGTCATTTGAGCACTTACTACTCTCTTTAGGAGAGGCTTTTGGGGAAATCTTGATTTGCTAGACATGCCTTAATCTCATGGAACCAAGAATTTTCTTCATCATTAGGTGTTTTTTTATGATTACTTCACGGGTGAGGTCTTTGGTTCAAGTCCAGGATGGCCCAGTTGTGCCAGGGAAAAGAATAAAAAAAGCATCTGACTCCTTCGTGCATGCTCCACTTGGCTCAGGGGGATATAGCTCAGTTGGTAGAGCTCTGCTCTTGCAATTGGGTCATTGTGATTACGGGTTGGATGTCTAATTTCATGTAATAGGTGGGTTGAGAGAGCATTTGTTCCTTCAAAGAGAAGTCTAGCCTCCTTGGATGTCGATCTAGGAATTGAGGGTCGTCAGAATGTCAATAAATGTGTTTTGCTTTCTTATGTTGAACTAAAAAGAGATGGTGCTTGAAGTCTCAAGCAAGATATGACATGTGTTCTTGATATAAAACCAACTTAAAATGGAGGGTCTTCTAGTTTTTCTAGACTTGAGATATCATAAGAAGCAAGTCACTGTAGATATGTAGGTGATGTGCCCCTTGCTACCTAGAGAGTTGCAGTCCCACGATGTAAGCTTCATACTCACCTGCATTGTTAGAGGCATTGAATGTCAACTATCTTTCTAATAGTATTTGTTCTCCCTAGGGGTTCTCAATGACTACTCCTATTACATATCCCTTAAAATCGACAATTCCATCAAAGAAGATTGTCCATATGTTTGGGACGGGAAGAACCACCTCATTTGATGGACAAATCATCCCTATTTTTTGTTTGGGAACTCAAAATCATGTTTCACTTCTTCTAGGATAGGGAAGTCCGTGAGGTGATAGGCCAAGAATTTTGCTTTAACTGCTTCATCTGTAGATAGAGACTATCAGACCCCAACAATGTTGCTTGCCACTTAGCACATCATCTAGTTATAGTAGGACAATTCCAAAAATAGCAAAAGGGGACATGCTTGGAAGTTAGTTGTAGAGGGTATATCATCATATAGTGAATCAAAATCCTTGTTACATGTACCAAGGCCAAAAGGTACTTCTCAATTGTAGTGTAGTAGGACTCTATGCCACTAAATTTCTTAGAAAGGTAGTAGATAGCGTGCTTAACATTGGTTGTTTGTTGAATCATGACACCCCAAAGGTGCGCACTTAGCTAGATTCATGTATAAGAAGAATATTTGTAGATGTTGGCATAATTTTTTGAGATTGGTGATATGGTCTTTTAAAATTTTAAAATTTCCAATTATATCATCCACATAAACCTCCACCTCAACATGGATCATGTCATGAAAGAGAGCAACCAACAACTTCAATATGTAGCTCCAACATTCTTGAGACCAGATGGCATGAACCTATTACAGAATACCCATCATCCTGTGATGAAATCTTTCTTCTCTCTATCCACATTATCCATCTTAATCTGGTTATAGTTGGATAATACATCCATGATTTTGAGTAATGTCTGGTCAGTTGTGTTGTTAAGGAGTAGGTCTATGTGAGGAATTGGGAGGTCATCTTTTGGATATTCCTTGTTGAGATTGTGATAGTACATGCACATTCATACCTTGGAACCCTTCTTAGGTACATGTATAATAATTGGAGATTGACTTTGGATAGTTAACTAACTCTAAGAAACTAGCCATGTACTACTTTTGTACTTGTTCCATGATTTTGATGCTCCATTTGGATATATTTGCCTGGTCTTCTTCTTGATAGGGGAAAAGTCAAGGATATTAGGTAGTTGATGAATTGTGATCACCTGATCCAACCTAGGTATTCTAGAGTAGCTCCATACAAATATGCGAATGTAGTGGCTTAGAATCTCTATCAACTTGACTTTGGTTTCATGTGGTAGACCCAACCCTATTTTGATTTTGTGTTGCTTGGGGCCTGAGCTAAGATTCACCATTTGCATCTCATATTTGATATGACAAGGTTGATGATATTTTTCCTACATTTTAGTATGGAGACGTATGTGAACTCATCATCTTTGTCATTGTAGTAATGTGCCACTTTAGTGAAAAAGATAAAGCACTCTACAAAACCTGCTCATCTTCATACATTTTTGGGTTTTCTGAGTTTTTATTTTTTATTAGAATTTTGTGGATTCTACAAAATTTGTTTGGATTTTGTATGGATGAGTGTGGATATGGAGGATCATGACTAAATAAGCGCTCTGGGATCTCTACAACATTAGGGTGTTGTTACTATAACATGCTTCTTTTAATGTGTGTGGGTACCTGTTCCTAAGGATGTTGTGGTTGTATACACACCAATTATGGAGTTCTCCATCATTTAGGACGGGGATGATGAGTTCTTACGAGTCTTCAACAACTTTTATGTCAAATATTGCATTGACTATCCACAATTTTATCATGTCATAGGTTCCATCATATTCATCCCATCTAACACTGTAGTCTTCCTTCTTTAATTCCAGATCTATAGTCTTGGAGTCGTCTTGGCTTGGCCAACCACAAAAGATCCAAAGAGGCTCATAGACAACAACATAATATGGAATCTCCCTTTCTTCAGGAGTTGGGTCAAAGATTTTCACCTTGCCAAGATAATCATCATTGTGTTTTTTGTTGCTTTATCCTATGCCAAGGTGCTCCTGTCATGACTGGTCGATGACAAGGGTAGGCGCGAGCTTGACAACTTGTTTGGAGGGATGATCTTGTTCTTGAACTATTGATTGTTTTGGGTGTACCGGATGCCATGACTTTCTTCTGTGATGAGGGCAATCTTCATAATACTAGCCTCGATGTCAAGGTAGTCTCCCTATTTGTCTTCTTTTTGACCTCTTGCATGAGGTAAGGCATCATCATAGGGACGATGGCCTTGCCGTTAGATGTATTCTCTTCCATTATAGATATTGTATAGGGGAAGTAGGTATGGGGACCTTTATACTCGAGGCTGAGGTCCCATTGATACAGTTTTCTAAGTCAATGCCTTCATCTAGACAAATGTATTGGGTTTTACATCTCAGGTTTAAGTCAACAATAGACAGTTGAGGTAATCTCTCTGAGTCAAGTTCATTGCAGTGGGCCACAATGTTTATGACTTCCAATATAGTGTTCGAGTGGTGATATGATATTGTGCATATGATGTACTATGGGCCATAAAATCGTAGGCCAAATCTGTGATAAAGTGTTACAACTCGTTCCTAGCTTTGCTGGTAATCCTAGAGATTTAAGATAATCTTAATGTTTGTCTTGTTTTTGTTAGTAATATTTTATCTTGTGCTTTATATTAACTTTGGTAACCTTAAATTCTTATTTGGGCAACTCATAATCATTACTTAAGCATACTATAAAGATCCGAGTTAGAGTAATATAGCATTAACCCATACATGTATGCAAGAAGAGAGTTAATGACATTGAAGGAAATAATAAATAAATAATTTTTCCTATAATAATATTATCAAAATAATATTTTAAGGTTGTATAAAATTTTATTATGAATCCAACAAAAAAAGAACGAACCAAATTAGAGTTAAAATGAGAGAGTTATGCCCTTTTTAGTAAACATGTACAGAGTCCCGCGACCGTGACGTTGTGTCGTGTGCCGCGGCCGTGACGATGCGTCGTGTGCCGTGAATGCGACACTATGTCATGTGCCACGAATGTGAAGCTAGTGCTGTGATTGTGATGATGTATCCATGATTACGACGCTGTGTCGTGTGCTGGGACCACGACGCTAGTGCCGCGACCACGATGCGGTGTCGCGACCGTGACAGATGATGCCCAAGACAACCAATCATAAAAAATCATATCTCGGGCTATACTTATCCATTTTTAACGAAACAAAGTGCATTAGAACTGTAATTTGATCCTCTATCATCTTGAACTCTTTTATCAATGTGAGTGTGACCTCAAAGGAGATTTTTGGGGAAATATTTAAGGAAGAACGTGAAGAACGACGAAAATCCATGGGGGTTGTCATAGATTCAACTTGGTAAGTAGTTTTAACCATTGATTCTTCCTTCTTTCCATTTACCCTTGCTCGGAATCCCTAATCCTAGGAATTTAAGGTTTATTTTAACCTATGATCTTCATCTTATACCTACAGTAGACCTTCTTTAGGGTTGAAAGGAAGAAGAAATCACTGACTTGTTAGAGTTTTGATATGGATTCAAGATTTTCAGAGATGGGCTGCGTTTTTAAGGTGTTTTCACACCTTGGGGTGAGTGGTAACTTCCTTTAAACAATAGTTTGCACCAAAATGAGTTAAATTATGAAAAATTTCAACTACTTAGTATGCGAGTACAAACCCTAAATGGTGTTTTTGATCTAGCTTTTGCAAGTTGATATGAAATGGATTATTTATCTATTGTGATGAATTTCAGTGACAAAATCATATGAGAAATGGGTACAATCCATATAAATGATAATTCTTAAAGTATTTGCAGAGGTTATAAGAGTAAACTAAAATTTAGGATTTTCGGCTATGATTGAAATTGTTGTATAATTGAATAAAGAAGTTTGTTGTGATAAAGTGGATTTCTACTATTTGTGCATAATTACTCTTATTACTTTAAGTCCTCACTATTTATGTCTCCTTTGAGTTCATAACTCTATAATGTCCACCAAAGTCAAAGATTCCTCATTTTGAGTCAATATGATACACACATATGCATGAAATCCTAGTGTTGTTATACCCTTGAATCCTTTGATTAAAATATTGATTATACATGATATTTTTTATTTATATTTTTTCACAATTGTTCTAGACCCTATTATGAAGCTTTGCTCCAAATTTGAGACCATTTTGACCTTCCTACGATTGGTTATGATTTTCCTAAGATCTACCCTTTTTAGCCCTTTCTTTCCTTGTTGGGCCGATTTTCCGCCCTAAATGGGCCGTGCGGATGCTGACCCGGGGTGATGCACTGGCTCGCGCACCCTCAGATCTCGATCTGACGACTGCAGGGTCATCCTCTACCTCGGATCGACCTACTACCGTGGCTGCCGGGTAGGGGAGCCTGAGCCACCAGATCTCTCCTGATTCTTGACCATTTTGCATGATTTGAGTTCCTTTGAGTCCATTTTTGAAATCCCCATTATATACATATGATTTGGCACCGAATCGAGGGTTTTTCCTGAACCTTCTTGTCCCCTTGTGGTGGCCGCCGCCATGTCCAAGCTTGGCCTAAATAAACCCTAAAACTTGCCCCGAAACCCTATAAAAACCCTCGCACATGACCCCCTCCATCTTTCCATAGGAGTTTCCCCCCTTTTCGTACCCTCAATTGGCCCCCAAAAAACACCACCCTTTCCTCTATGAACTCCCCTGCTTCTCCTAGTAGTGCTTCCGCCGGATATTTTTAGGCATCTTGCCTTTGCTCAACCAATCCTCCATCTTTGACCATACACGACCTCACGATATCACGATGATTCAGAGCGACACCTTAGCGGATCACCTTGGCTTGTCCTGCCCTGAGCTCCCCTAGCACCGAAGAGCCCTCCGCCGTGCAGCCTGACCTCTCACGGATGGTCTGTGTATAGAGGAAAGGACCCAGACCGCCCGGTCAGAATGGAGGGAACCAAACTGGCCCAAAAGACCAACAAACCTGATTGAAGTCAAATAACAACTGAACCAGACCCCTGATCAAGAGGGCCTCGATTCCACATGACATAATCTTAGCCGTCTATTGTGCATAGAATGACAACTCTTTTTCCGCAAATAAGGTAAATTATTGCCTTTCCCTATAGTTTTGTCCTAAAACTTATAAAATGTATATCTCTCACGTCCATTGGCCAAAATATATGAAATTATATACCAAATTGATCCTTTTGAAAAGATCTACACATTAGACTAGGTTTTAGGATCTAATTCCATCATTAGTTCCCTGTTTTCCCAAAAGATGCATACTTTAATCATTTGGAGTATAGTTGATTTATGATTTTGATGCAAACTTGGATCTTGATTACTCAATCTACACTATGATCCTTAAATTAGTACCTATGATGTATACTTGAACTAAATGAAGGTCCTACTCTACCTATTGTTCATAAATGACTCCTTTTTGTACATATGTGCTTAGTTTGGACTTTTATGATGAACTTTGCTCTAGATTGCTAATCTCGCTTCTAATGGACATCCACCTAATCTTATTATATTTTTCTGATGACTTAATATTTCTCATCTAAATCATATTTTAGATCTAGACCTCTTGACTCGATGAATCATGATCTAGGGTGGTGGCCTATTGTGAGTCTTTTGACTCTAGAATGCATGTAAATGCCTTAAACCTTGATATGATTATAGAAAGTGCATGGAATGTTATAATGGCATGAAACTTGAACCACACCATCATGATGACCTCTAGATCAATACAAGATCATATTATGAACCAATAAGCAACTTGGAACCCATCTTGGCCAGAACCCTAAAATGCATCTAATTAGGGTTAATGATGAGAATCTAATGCATATATGTAATCTTGTTGTTAATCAGGTTGGCTTATGATCTAGATGGTATTGGACGTGTTAAGTGAAGAATCTTTGAATCAGGTATGGGCCTTATCTAGTTATATGACTATCTCTTTCTTGCTTGAAAAGACATATATTGTATGCTTGTTTGTTTACTTGCTCAAATATTGCCATGTAGTATTGCTATGTCTTACTCGATGTTTGCCTCGTCAATTTTATAACTTGAATACATATATAGATAGAACTACATTATAATATTGATTGATAAAGGGTTAGCTCTTGGCTATGGCCTTGAGGTCCCTCTCGTATAAAAGGGTTGGCTAATCTTGAGCACCCTTACGGACCCTTCCGACGGGAAGATGGTCAAAGGCCTTTAACATGCTTGATATTGTTGGTATAATGGAGTGAAATGACATAAAATATGGTTTCACATTTTGTTAAATAGTTAACATGTTTATTCTTGTTCCTTTAGTCTTGAAATCTTTTCAAATTATGCAAATCTTATATATATATATATATATATATATATATATATGTATGTATCTTTCAGCCCCATACTCAACACCTCGTGTGTTGACCCGTTTCTCGTATTTTGTTTTTAGGTTCAAAGATGGCTAGAAGGTTGATGGGCTTGGTGAGCTATGATAGGTTTACTTGTTGTAAGATCCAGTTTTAATGCATATGAATGACTTGTACCTTGCCTATGAAAATATGTAATTGAATTCATGAATATAATGCATTTTGTATAATTTATACGTGTTGAATGTTGGGACTATGTTGGTGCCTTTCTCTTGTTACTTGTTCATGTGTGCTAAGATTTACGCTTCCGCATGTCACCTTTGGTATTCGTTTGGTTCATGGGACTGGGATTCTAGTTCCGTGACAGATGGTATCAAAGCATGAACAATAACTACACCAAACATTGCTCACATAAAACACAAAATAAACTCACCTTACATCTCAACTCTAGAAACTTAATGAAATATCCTTGTGGATTAGGTTGACTTAGCCTCTATCTTAGAACCTAGATGTTTTAGAACTAGGTGTAGACTTGTGTAAATTACCTCCCTAGACATGATTTGCGACATGTGCTTAGGATGTCTACACAAGTGTGTACCATGTTCTTGCTAGTTCTCTAGGTATCATGATACTAGACTGCCTAATGAGTGTGGTAACTCATTTTGGTTTTGGTTTTATTCGAATGGAGTATGGTGGTTTTCATCGAATGTTTCAACATTGGAGAAAATCTATTTCAAGTACTAGTATATGTATCTATGAAAAATGTTACCACACCCAGAAAGGCAGTGAGTGTCTATGTAACCTAAGAGAAAGGGATGTAACATTAAGTCTAGATGACAGTTTAGATGATAGTGATAGTCTCTAGAGTTGTCTAGAGCCATGATATATGTCGGACAAGTGAGTAACCTAGAAACCTAAGATGATGATAATGTTATTTATGATAATGTTGATGTGATAAGACCCAAGTTTGTCCTTAAGAGGGCCAAATAGTTTGATGATATGAAATGAGTTTGACCATGCAACCCTAGATAAACCTAGCAACTTGTACAATACATATGACTTGGTTGATGCACTAAACATAGCTAGTGGGTTGGCATGCTTGCTTGTACCTAGTCTTGTACATGTTAAGATATGATATGTGACATACAGTTGAGACCAACATGGGCCTCAATCTCTTTACAAAGGAGGACCTCTAGCCTAGGACATACAAAAAAGGGTGACCTCTTGATATGAGTTGACTCAGCTCAGGAGAAGGTCAGAGTACCTAAACTCCAAAATATATGTAAAATGTTGAAAAATATGCATGATGAAATACATGATGATGAGTCCCTAGCCAGAATACTTCTAAGTATATGAGATAAGTTGCCTAGTTTATGGTCCCTAGAAACTATTGAACCCTACACTTCCTATGAAAATATCTAACCTTAGAGAAAGAGGCAATTGAAAATTTTATGCTTGATATATATAGGTGAGGGAGATGTCCCAAGACCTAAGATGATGTATATGATGTGTGATATCCATGATGAGCCTCATACTTAGGTTAGTAATTGTATATAAAGGAATCTAGTGGTTACCCTTGTTTCTCGAAAGATGGGTAGAAAATTTTGTTATGGGTAGATGGTTGTGGTTAGCATGTCTAGTTGGACATATATATGTCTTAACTTGAGCGGCTTGAGCTTGTGGAGATCTTTCTTGATACAAGTGAGAAAGTTACAAAACCTCGATGTTGATGATAATGTTGTTCTTTGAATGATGCTCGATACATGAAAAAAAATCTCACTTAAGTTCAAATTTTGATAAATGTGCAATAGCCACTCTCATAAGCTAGACCTAGTATGAAATCATACTATACATAAAATATGTAGCTTTGAAATCATAAACTTGATATGATGATATTTAGAGATCTTAGCTTGAATAGTCAGGGGTAACATGCCTAATATCATACCCAAATGAAAACAAATCAACTCAATATGTGGTTCTCTCAGGGTGATATTTCTAATAAATAAGATGAACAAATTGCTTATATTAGATCTAAAATGAGAAATAATGAACAAGATTGGGTAAAGTTGGTAGAACTTTGTGGAAAAGCAAAAAAAAAACATGCATGAAATCTAAAGTAAAGATGAGATACACACTCGATGATAGTCTCGTTTGAAGCCATGAGCATGAATAGAATCGTTTGAGAATTGATAACACAGATTTTGATGATACCCTTTGGTCTCATATAAAGATATGAACAAAAACCCTAATGTATGGATACTAGGCAATGGAAAACCCTAATGCCATGATGATGTCATAATATGGCGGGATAATAAGTAAATGTGTATATCATCGATATGAGTACACCCTTGATGGCAGTAACCTAAGTGTGCATCCCATGTGAATAATTCATTGACAACCATGGAGGGATATCTATACTAGGTAGATTTTGACTTTGACTCTTAGATATGATCTCTGATGAATTTCGAGGACGAAATTTCTTGTAAGGAGGGAAGGATGTGATAAAGTGGATTTTCTACTATTTGTGCATAATTACTCTTGTTACTTTAAGTCCTCACTATTTATGTCTCCTTTGACTTCATAACTCTATAATGTCCACCAAAGTCAAAGATTCCACATTTTGAGTCAATATGATACACACATATGCATGAAATCCTAGTGTTGTTATACCCTTGAATCCTTTGATTAAAATATTGACATACATGATCTTTTTTATTTGTAATTTTGCACAATTGTTCTAGACCCTACTATGAATCTATGGTCCAAATTTGAGACCATTTGGACCTTCCAACGATTTGTTATGCTTTTCCTAAGATCTAACCTTTTTAGCCCTTACTTTCCTTGTTGGGCCAATTTTCCGCCCAAAATGGGCCGTGAGGATGCTGACCCGGGGTGAGGCACTGGCCCGCGCACCCTCAGATCTCGATCTGACGACTGCGGGGTCGTCCTCTACCTCGGATCGGCCTGCTACCGTGGCTGCCGGGTAGGGGAGCCTGAACCACCGGATCTCTCCTGATTCTTGACCATTTTGCATGATTTGAGTTCCTTTGAGTCTGATTCTGAAATCCCCATTATATACATATGATTTGGCACTGAATCGAGGGTTTTTCCTGAACCTTCTTTTCCCCTTGTGGTGGCCGCCGCCATGGCCAAGCTTGGCCTAAATAAACCCTAAACTTAGCCCCGAAACCCTATAAAAACCCTCGCACATGACCCCCTCCATCTTTCCACAGGAGTTTCCCCCCTTTCGTACCATCAATTGGCCCCCAAAAAACACCACCCTTTCCTCTTCAAACTCCCCTACTTCTCCAAGCAGTGCTGCCACCAGATATTTTTAGGCATCTTGCCTTTGCTCAACCACTCCTCCATCTTTGACCATACACGACTTCACGAGATCACGGTGATTCGGAGCGACACCTTAGTGGCTCACCTCGGCTTGTCCTGCCCCGAGCTCCCCTAGCACCGAAGAGCCCTCCTCCGTGCAGCCTGACCTCTCACGGATGGTCTGTGCACAAAGGAAGGGACTCGGACCACCCGGTCAGAATGGAGGGAACCAAACCGGCCCAAAAGACCAACGAACCTGATTGAAGTCAAATAACAACTGAACCGGACCCTAGCGAAAGAGGGCCTCGATTCCACATGACATAATCTTATCCGTCTATTGTGCATCGAATGACCACTCTTTTTCCACAAATAAGGTAAATTATTGCCTTTCCCTATAGTTTTGTCCTAAAACTTATAAAATGTATATCTCTCACGTCCATTGGCCAAAATATATGAAATTATATACCAAATTGATCCTTTTGGAAAGATCTACACATTAGACTAGTTTTTAGGATCTAATTCCATCGTTTGTTCCCTGTTTTCCCAAAAGATGCATACTTTAATCATTTGGAGTATAGTTGATTTATGATTTTGATGCAAACTTGGATCTTGATTACTCAATCTACACTATGATCCTTAAATGAGTACATGTGATGTATACTTGAACTAAATGAAGGTCCTACTCTACCTATTGTTCATAAATGACTCCTTTTTGTACATATGTTCTTAGTTTGGACTTTTATGATGAACTTTGCTCTAGATTGCTAATCTTGCTTCTAATGGATATCCACCTAATCTTATTATATGTTTCTGATGACTTAATATTTCTCATCTAAATCATATTTTAGATCTAGACCTCTTGACTCGATGAATCATGATCTAGGGTGGCCTATTGTGAGTCTTTTGACCCTAGAATGCATGTAATTGCCTTAAACCTTGATATGATTATAGAAAGTGCATGGAACGTCATAATGGCGTGAAACTTGAACCACACCATCATGATGACCTCTAGATCAATACAAGATCATATTATGAACCAATAAGCAACTTGGAACCCATCTTGGCCAGAACCCTAAAATGCATCTAATTAGGGTTAATGATGAGAATCTAATGCATATATGTAATCTTGTTGTTAATCAGGTTGTCTTATGATATATATGGTATTGGACGTGTTAAGTTAAGAATCTTTGAATCAGGTATGGGCCTTATCTAGTTATATGACTATCACTTTCTTGCTTGAAAAGACATATATTATATGCTTGTTTGTTTACTTGCTCAAATATTGCCATGTAGTATTGCTATGTCTTACTCGATGTTTGCCTCGTCAATTTTATAACTTGAACACATATACAGATAGAACTCCATTATAATATTGATTGATAAAGGGTTAGCTCTTGGCTATGGCCTTGAGGTCCCTCTCGTATAAAAGGGTTGGATAATCTTGATCACCCTTACAGACCCTTCCAACGGGAAGATGGTCAAAGGCCTTAAACATGCTTGATATTGTTGGTATAATGGAGTGAAATGACATAAAATATGGTTTCGGATTTTGTTAAATAGTTAACATGTTTATTCTTATTCGTTTAGTCTTGAAATCTTTTCAAATTATGCAAATCTTATATATATATATATATATATATATATATATATATATATGTATCTTTCAGCCCCATACTCAACACCTCGTGTGTTGACCAGTTTCTCGTATTTTGTTTTTAGGTTCAGAGATGGCTAGAAGGTTGATGGGCTTGGTGAGCTATGTTAGGTGTACTTGTTGTAAGATCCAGTTTTAGTGCACATGAATGACTTGTACCTTGACTATGGAAATATGTAATTGAATTCATGAATATAATGCATTTTGTATAATTTATACTTGTTGAATGTTGGGACTATGTTGGTGCCTTTCTCTTGTTACTTGTTCATGTGTGCTAAGCTTTACGCTTCCGCATGTCGCCTTTGGTATTCGTTTGGTTCATGGGACAGGGATTCCAGTTCTGTGACATTTGCCTAGTTTAATCTCCTTAGTTACGAATGATTGTTTTATTTGTATGTGTATTACATATATGTCAGATAAGATCTTGGATTTCATTCAAAAATATCAATGTTTGCTTGATATATCAAATATAAATGTTTGTTTGATATGTCAGTAAGGAGGGTGAAACCCTAAATGAATGGAAAGTTGGAGGTTTGTGAATATACATCTTGATTCAATGTTATTCTTGATGTATGATGTTTAGTAAATGGCATGGAAACCCTAGTTCAGTTCATTACATGGTTTCATATACATATTCAATTATATGTGAACTGATGAGAGAAATATTTATTGAATGATGTTATGATGTAGTAAATCCTTATGTGAGTCATGTGATAAGTGAATGAGGTAAATTAAACCCTAAGGATAGGGTGTTCAGTGAATCAAGTATTGTGATATTAATGTTTCTCAGTATGAGATGTGGTTATGCTTAACAATTCAGTTGTTGTAAATGTTATCAAATGGTTTATGAAATGAAAAATTTACAAATTTGAACTATGATATGTTGATGTGATGATTGAATTGTGAATTTAAAGAGTGAATTAGACATTTAGATGCCCTAAACATTGTGGAATCTTCACAGGATGAGGCCTGCACTGTGAGGAGGAAACTGTTTCCCGACTGGAGGTAGTCCAAATCAAGGTAAGCCAGAGCGCACCAGTAGGGTGTGGGGGTCTTGACCAGTAGGGCAGAATACTTACAGTTGTGTGGTACCCAACACCAACCGAGGATGTCGGTGGTACCTATGTTACATGTTGTAGTGATCAGTGGTCGGTAGGTCTACTAATGCACAATAAGCCTGAGGGCTTTGACTCACCGCCTGAGTACCTATGTTGAGGGGTGGACTTTGACATATTCCAGCCACTCCCATTAGCTTCCGAGAGGCAGATGTCCCGAGGCCCGCTGCAGACAAGGTCTTACTTGAGAGATAGGCTTAGGAACTTGGGCATTCTTCTAAACCTTGTACAATGAGATCGTAGCTTGCTGCAATTCTTTCACATGTTGTGGTACACCTTATGTGGGTGCAGTGCATAATAAGATGAATGAGAGGTTAAACAAGTGTGTGTGTAGTTATTCATATCTGAATTATTAGTTCTCTTTATGATCAATAAAACATGTTCATATATTGATTCACTCTTGTAGATATCTAGACTATCCTGCCATATATATGTTTGTGAATGATTAGTCTCTTTAAGGCTTACAATTGTTATAATTGATATCAATTGCTCAACAATATATCTGCAATTATATAAGTGCTTTAAACTGATTCTATGAAGTACTCATTGACTGAGCGAGTAGGCTCACCCATCTACTCACAATTTTTAGGGATAACTCGTGGACTAAAGATGTCATTGCATCAGAGTAGATCTGCCACATGACTTAAGTATGAGATTAGTTAAGTTTAGTCAGTCCCTATTACTCTAGGTCCTTGTATAGAAGTAAGAGAGTGTAAATGATGATGTTTATCCTTATTTCCTTAATAAGAGAGAATGTGTATGATTACCATGTCATATGTATAGAGAATTGTGAGAATTAGAATGAATTTTTAGATATGTATCTTTAATGATGAGATCGTATTAGAGTAATCAAGGTTTATTCCCTTGTAAAGTTTGTTTATGTGATTGAATGTGAGAAAATAAAGAGTTTGAAATAAAGGAAAAAAATGGGAAGTGAACTTTGTATTAACAAAAATCCTCAAACTTATGCCCTAATCTCATGATTAGTGGTAATCATGGGATTCAGGTGTAATAGCTTGGTATCAGAGCTTAGGCTGAGTCGTTAGGGACCGTTAGGATAGAAAGCTAGAGATATAAGTGTGGCAATTAGGAGTTGATGTGTTAATAGCTCTGGGAAGTCTGTGTATTTGGTTACCCTGGCCCGATATCTGGATACTTAGGTTGACCAGTATCAAGCTACTCTGTCTATTGTTCTCTGAATGCCCTGGCCAGGCATGTAGTGGGAGGATGGGCTAGAGAGAAACCCTAGAAATATTAGGGTTAGATGACCAGAAAGAAATGAATGAATTGAGCATAAGAATAGAATGTGATGTAACTCTTGTTTTATATTGTTGCTTTGATGGGATATCAATGGAAATTCTCTTATATATTTGAATTCAAATATTCAGTTTGTAGAAATATATGTGGTCCTTTAAGATTCTTGTACACTACGAAGTTAGTTCAGTTATTGCTTACATTCTTTGTATCAACTAGACCAGAAGTTATTTTTAAATGGGTTTACCCTGAGTTGATATTCTTTCTATATGTTTGAGGTATATAGAAGTCAGTTAATCCTAAGTAGGTCTTGGCTTTATGACTGCATGTTCAGCCTGGTCCAGCTAGCAGGATGCGTTACTAGGATCTAATGTGTCCTAATAATAATCTAATAAGAGTAATTAAACTATAGGGAGGCAAACTCTGATTGTAATGAGTATGTACATACACTAGAGATTGAAACATATGGGAAATATTGGAATAACTAATAATCAGTTGGAATTGATATATGAGATCCAACTACGGGGCCCCATATGAGAAGCCCTTGATTGGGAATAAAGGAACACGACATAAGGTTCATATTAAGTTTAATGATTAGTATTATATGAACTCTAAATATGAAATATGGAAAAGATATGAGAAAAGTATGTAAGGGACAAGATAGTAAGAAATAATCATGAGGAATGGATCATATAATCCAGTAAAATGCTTTTATGTACTCCAAAGTAAATGGAAAATAGAAGAAAGAGTTAAGTATACAATAAGTACATAGAAGTGAAGAGTCTTCAGAAGGGTTAAAGTAAAGAGAATTAGATGAACATGTAAATCATAAGACTAGGATAAGAAATTTAGTTGAAACAAAGATAAATGTTGCAAATGATGAACTTGATTAAGGAATGAGGGTTATATGACATAATTGAGAGCATGAAATGTATACCTTTATTATGAAGTTTAATACATTCATCCTTACTACCTTTGGATTCTAAGTCTCTATAGAACAAAAAACTAGTTTCTAAAAGAAGAACAAAAGTGTAGCTTAACAAATGAATAAGTCATACAAAGGTAGACTATATTCAAGAAGGAAAAACTTGATTTAAAGAGAAACTAAGTTTGACCCATGCATGAGCTGTTTGATTTAAAATGAAGGATATGTAGAGTATTAAACATGAGGTGAAACTAGTAGAGAGATTATTAATTTAGAATCTCAACTTCACATTAGTAGAAGGATAAAAAGAAATATGTGCAACATGGTATACATGATCATACACATGAATAAGCAACATGATCATAAGAGAAAATTAGAAGTTATGATGACAGGTGGAAGAGTAGTATATGGTAAGAGGATTATGAAAAGGAAGGAAGGGTATAAAACATGATGGAGTAATATATATTATAAAAGAAAGAGGTTAGGAGATTCAAGAAAGTGCTAGCTATTCAAGTATCCTTGTTGATAACTAATTAAACCTACATACAAGAAATGTGTTAAGGGAATGTTTGAAGATAAGAATTCTAAGTCTCAAAATCATCTTCTCTTTCATATATTTCTTAATGAGAGCAATGTGGGAATGAAGTGATAAAAAATTGAATCATATATGGTGCATAACCACCATGGTAGAGACATCTAGTGAATGTAATAATGACACACTATATGATGATGAAACCCTGGAAGGGTAAATTAAGAATGTAATATATCTAAATGGTCAAGTAAGAGAAAGGAAATTCGATTGATAAGATAAGGATGACTTTAGTAAAACTTATGAGATCCAAAGTTTGAATTTCAAATTAAGGGAGCAAAGTCACATCACAATAACACCATGCTACTGATAAGGACCAAACCCTAGAATGCTTATAGTTGTAGTAATTCAAGGGATGTCACCAATGATTTGACCTTGAATACTAGCATCTCTATAAAACAAGATCATGAGATTTTCACTATGAGTAGTAACTAGCACTGATAGTAATCCAGGGTTTAAAGGTGGCTAATCTGAAAGGTTGAGCAAAGGGTAAGAAATAAATTTGAAATGTAACAAGTGTGTTTTGAACAAAAGGAGAAATACAACATGAGTAAAGTGTGATATGAAATAAATTCTTGCAGTGATATCAAGAATGATGAATAATATATTCTTACCTTGTATGTTTCAATTTTAGGGATGTTTATTTTATATGATCACAATGAGAATGATAAGTATCAAAAAGTAAGTAGTAATGAACGAGGAGAGAAATAAGAGAAAATAATGGCTTTCAGTAATACATGAATTTGCTTTTAGAAATGTAATTTTTTGAAGGTATATTAAGGGATGTAAATTGGTTTTATGTATGATTTTAGTTGTACATGTACAATCAATATGTTAATTAAAGGTGTGTGATAGTTTTAGTCCTTTATACCAGTAATCCAGCTTTGTATTGTACAATTGTTATTGAATCTAGTCTTCCAACGCATTAGTGCTTTTCTGTTTGAGTAACACAATAGTAAAATTAAAAACAACATGATGAACTCTCTTTTGTGACTCAAAGGTAATACAAAACAATAGTACACATTGAGCTGTATGAATTAAGATAGTTGGACCATATTATCAATGTTGAGGTAACACCTCAAGAGTATGAAAATATTGAAAATGGTTGTTTCTCTTCTCTTTCCTATGATTAATTGTAGCATAGAGAATTCTTTTGTTATCATTGAGAAGGCTTGATTTAAATCTATTGTGATTTGAAGAGGAACAAATGATTCAATGTTAAATTCTAGACCGTAGAATTTGAAAGCTTAAAAGGAGAGAGATACCCCTAGTAAAGGTTATTTGGAGGAATCATGGTGTACAAAGAACCTACTTGGGAAGTTTATATGGAGATGTTTAGCAAGTATCATTTCCTCTTTTAGAAATTTCAAGATGAAATTTATATTAGAGGGGGAGAATTGTTACAACCCGTTCCTAGCTTTGCTGGTAATCCTAGAGATTTAAGATAATTTTAATGTTTGTCATGTTTTTGTTAGTAATATTTTATATTGTGCTTTATATTAACTTTGGTAACCTTAAATACTTGTTTGGGAAACTCATAATCATGACTTAAGCATACTATAAAGATCTGAGTAGGAATAATATAACATTAACCCATACATGTTTGCAAGAAGAGAGTTAATGACATTGAAAGAAATAATAAATAAATAATTTTACCTATGATAATGTTATCAAAATAATATTTTATGATTGTAGAGAATTACATTATGAATCCAACAAAAATAGAATGAACAAAATCAGAGTTAAAATGAGAGTGTTATGCCCTTTTTAGTAAACATGTACAGAGTGTCGCGACCGCGATGCTGTGTCATTTGCCCAACTACGACGCTGCGTCGTGTGGCATGACCGCGATGCTAGTTCCATGACTATGAAACTGTGTCATGTGCCGTGACCATGATGATGTGTCGTGACCGTGATGCTGTGTCGCAACCGTGACAGATGCCGCCTAGGACAACCAATCGTAAAATGATCATATCTTAGGCTAGACTTATCTATTTTCAATGAAACGAAGTGCGTTGGAACCGCGATTCAATCTCTATCATCTCAAACTCTTTTCTCAATGAGAGGGTGGCTTGGAAGGTGATTTTTGGGGAGATTTTTAAGGAATAATGTGAAGAATGATAGAAATCCAAGGGGGTTGCCATAGATTTGACTTGGTAAGTAGTTTTAACCGTTGATTCTTACTTCTCTCCATTTCTCCTTGCTCAGAATCCCTAATACAAGGAATTTGAGGTTTGGGTTAACATATGATCTTCATCTTCTACCTACAACAGACCTTCTTTAGGGTTGAAAGGAAGAAGAAACAGCTGACTTGTTAGAGTTTTGATATGGATTCGAGATTTTCAGAGATGGACTGTGTTTTTAAGGTGTTTTCACACCTTGGGGTGAGTGGGAATTTCCTTTAAGTAGTAGATTGCGCCAAAATGAGTTAAATCATGAAAAAGTTTCAATTGGTAAGTATGTGAGTGCAAACCCTAAATGGTCTTTTTGATCTAGCTTTTGCAAGTTGATATGAAATGGATTATTTATCTGTTGTTATGAATTTCAGATGATGAAATCATATTAGAAATAAGTACAATCCATCTAAAAGATAATTCTTAAATTATTTGTAGAGGTTCTAAGAGTAAACTAAAATTTAGGGTTTTCAACTATGATTGAAATTGTTGTATAATTGAATAAAGAAGTTTGCCTAGTTGAATCTCCTAAGTTATGAATGATTGTTTTATTTGTATGTGTATTACATATATGTCAGATAATATCTTGGATTTCATTCAAAAATATCAATGTTTACTTGATATATAAAATATCAATGTATGCTTGATATATCAGTAAGGAGGGTGAAACCCTAAAGGAATGGAAAGTTGGAGGTTTGTAAATAGACATCTTGATTAAATGTTATTCTTGATGTATAATGTTTTAGTAAATGGTGTGGAAACCCTAGTTCAGTTCATTACATGGTTTCATATATATATTCAATTATATGTGAACTACTGAGAGCAATCTTTATTGAATGATGTTATGATTCAGTAAATCCTTATGTGAGTCATGTGATAAGTGAATGACGTAAATGAAACCCTAATGATAGAGTGTTCAGTGAATCAAGTATTGTGATAATAATGTTTTTTAGTATGAGATGTGGTTATGCTTAACCGTTCAGTTGTGGTAAATGTTATCAGATGGTTTATGAAATGAACAATTTACAAAGCTGAACTAAGATATGTTGATGTGATGATTAAATTGTGAATTTAAAGAGTGAATTAGATATTTAGATGCCCTAAACACTATAGAATCCTCATAGGATGAGGCCTGCATTGTGAGGAGGAAACATTTTCCTGACTGGAGGTAGTCCAGATCGAGGTAAGCCAGAGTGCACCAGTAGCATGTGGGGGTCTTGACCAGTAGGACAGACTCCTTACAGTTATGTGGTACCCAACACCAACCGGGGATGCCGGTGGTACCTGTGTTACATGTTATAATGATCAGTGGTCAGTAGGTCCACTGATGCACAATAAGCCTGAGTGCTTTGACTCACCGCCTGAGTACCCAGGTTGAGAGGTGGAGTATGATATATCTGGTCGCTCCTATTAGCCGCTGAGAGGCAGACGTGCCAAGGTCCACTGCAGACGGGGTCTTACTCAAGAGATAGGATTAGGAACTTAGGCATGCTTCTAAGCCTTGTATAGTGAGATCATTGCTTGTTGTGATTCTTTCACATGTTGTGGTACACCTCCTATGGCTTCATGGCATAATAATATGAATGAGAGGTTAAAAAAGTGTGTGTAGTTATTCAATTATTCTTTGTATGTATCTAAATTATTAGTTCTCTTTATGATCAATAAAGCATATTCATATATTGATTCACTCATATAGATATCTAGACTATCTTGCCATATTTATGTTTGTAAATGATTAGTTTCTTTAAAGCTTACAATTGTTGTAATTGATATCAATTGCTAGAAAATATATATGTAATTACATAAGTTCTCTAAACTGTCTCGATGAAGTACTCATTCACTGAGCAAGTAGGCTCACCCCTCTACTCACAGTTTTTAGGGATAACTCATTGATTGAAGATGTCATTGCATAAGAGTAGATTTTCCGCAGGAGTTAAGTATGACATTAGTTAAGTTTAGTCGGTCCTTGTCACTCTATGTCCTTGTATAGAAGTGAGAGAGTGGAAATGATGATGTTTATCCTTGTTTCCTTAATAATAGAGAATGCATATGATTATCATGTCATATGTACACAAAATTATGAGAATCAGAATGAATGTTTAGATATGTATTTTTAATGTTGAGATCATATTAGAGTAATCAAGTTTTATTCCCTTGTAAAGTTTGTTTATGTGATTGAATGCGAGAAAACAAAGAGTTGAAATAAAGGAAAAAAGTTGGGAGTGAACTTTGTATTAAGTAAAATCCTCAAACTTATATCCTAATATCATGATTAGTGGTAATCATGGGATGCAGGTGTGACACAAAGTGAGGTTTTACATTATTTTCTCTCTCTTACAAATTTAATATCAATAAGTTCTCAAGTTATTTTATAAAATACCCTTAATCATCTCCCTCACTACTTTGACCAAAAGGCTTGACAAATTTCAAGACAATACAAACCCTAATTCCACATTAAGGTGAATTATATGTATTATGATACATAGTCAAATTTATACAGTAAACTTTCAAATTTAAAACTCAGTTTTATACCATAGCTAGATAACATCATCATGAATCTCTATTTAAAATTTCATAAAAGTTGAATAATCTATTTAAGAGTTATAAGCAATTGAAATTAATGTACATTATTTAATTCATTTTAACCCTTCGACCTAAGTTTCATGTTTATTTGATCGAATACGTGACATTTAAATGTCACACAGATGAAATAATAGCCTGGTATCAGGTTTTGTTTCATCCTTTAATCTCAATCGCCCAATCAAGTCACGCATGGATCAAAGGTGGATATTTCATCTCCCACCTCCCATAAGAAGCGTTCTCTGTTCCAACAAATCCATCACCCAATTGTGACCTCCTCCTCCTTATCCATCCACACTCTCACAAAACCAAAGGGATATTTCTCTCTCTCTCTCTATCCAATGCAAACTCAACAACCCTCGCCATATACTCCCTCATCTTCAGATTAGGGAGAACCAAATCCCAACTTCTCACGCCTCTCACTTGACATCAACACTCAGTTTAGGGATTCTGCACCTTCACCCCCTCATGCCTATTTAAGACCTCGACAAGCTCCGGTTACCCATATTTAGTCATCCCTGACCTCCAATTCAAAGCCACTAACACCTGAGCAATGCATCCTACCCATCATCATCTCACCATCGCTCCACCTCAGTTGCATGCTCTCGAGCATCGTCACCCAAATTTATCCCCACCATCACCTTCTTGGAACCTCCACAAGGCTCGATGACATCCTCATCCTACACCTCTATGACTTCATCCCTCAAACCTCCCTACTTCTGGTGACCTCGCCACCCACAACAGCGATACAGGGCCCCAAAGGGAGCTGCACCTACCTAGCTAGCCTCACTGTCGTGACAACACCACACAAAGGTGGTAGTGCCCCCTTTTAGGACTGATCCTGATAGTAGAAGCCTCACCACCTCATTGGAGTTTTGGAAAATTGCTGCTCGAGTGCTGGACCAAGGTTTCTCACGTGGACTAAGTGAGCCAATATCTGTGTACCATCTCAGCTCCAGATGGTGACAACTGTGCTAGGGTCAGCTAACCACCAAACGCCACCTCACCATAGATTGTGAGTTAATCAGGGAGAGTAAGCGAGCCAAATCTTAGATGGACCTATCAGCGAGTGCCATGTTAGTCAGCTGAGTTTGAACTCGTGAAGCCAGAGATCAATCTGATCTTTTGATCCAGTTAGATTAGCCGTTGATCAAGGTAATTCTCAAACGAATTTATTTTATTAAATAGAAAACCTATTTATCTTAGAAAAATCCTAGAAAATGCTAGGAATATCAGAAAATAGCAAACCTATGTATGATTTTTATCTGTAAAATATGAGAAATAGAAAATAGCAAACCTATGTATGATTTTTATCTGTTAAATATGAGGACTATGATAAAGATGTTGTCACAACCTGAATCCATCTCCTTCTTCAAAAATAGTATCCTAAAGCCTAATGATCATTCTTATGTCATTTCATTATTTCATAATGATTATTAATGATAAAACCTGACTTTTCATGACACCCAAACCCTAATAAGGTTCCTGACCTTCATCTATCTCGAAACCCTAATCAAGGATGATTCGTAAATCCAAGATTATGGAAACCCTAATTTTAGTTTCTCTCTCCATATGTAATGTACTTTTATGTATTTATTTGTCAAACCCTAACTATGTAATGACCTCCTATGAATCATGTACGACTCCCCAAAACCCTAGATCCAACTCGGGTCATTTTGGATCATGTGAATCCTAAAGGGGAACTAATAATGACCTAGTCCCTATAGAAACCCTAATATTGAATGATTCCTTCTTAAATAATACAGGGTACTGTAAACTAAATGAAACCCTAGTTTTGAGATCTAATCTTATGACTCCAAAACAAGATAAAAATTCATAGATAATCCATGATCTAATCATAATGATATGAAATTAATCCTAATTGAAGATCTAACCTTAGTCTTGGGTCATGTGGACTCTTAGTGACATACACCCTTGATTTCTTTTTAGGGTGATATTTTTACTGTTTCTCTAGACTCTTGTGTTGGATCTAGGGCTATGGACGGGGAGTGAATAGAGATTCAAAATTCTCATAAGAATAGTTAGACCTTCAAATTATATCAAATCAAACCAAATGCTTAAGAACAATTTGAAGTCCTATATAAATAAGCATAGCAAGTATGAGAGAGATTGAAACATACACTTGGACAAGGTGGTTAGAGTGGTTCCAATCCCCAAACTAGGTATCTGTCAATCCACTGCCTAGAGAGGTCAACCTCTAGGACTTTGCAACCCATGTATACTTATATTCATCATAAGAGATACAAGGAGACCAGCATACATCTAAGATCTTACCTATTCAAGAGAAGAGTCATTCACCTACACAAGGGCTTACCCACTTGATCAAGATGTCTTCAGACTTCACCAAGGACTTACCCACACTTGTATCAAGTCTTCGACATTTAAGGAATGACCCACTCTTCTTGAATCTTCACCTTTCCCTTCTCCTTCACCTGTAGAAGATATTCACACCTTCTTCAACCATGAAGAAGAACAACAACTTCACCTTCACTGAAGAAGCTCACTTCAACCTTTGCCCTTTTAGAAAGGGGATTGGGAAGATGAAAGGAATGAGAGATTTATAAGATAACATGGAGGTAGCTCTCTTACAACATACCTAAATCAATCATAATCACAAAGTGATTTGTAAATTAGAGAGAGAAATGGGCTCAAAGGGTTGCAACACACTCAACTATAGCAAGGCCCAAGGATTGCATGAATGAGAAAATTTGGAATGAACTTCAAGGGGTCCTATTTATATATGGGGGTGTTCCTGTGAGTGTAGGATCACTTTAGAATGAGAAATAGCCATTTTACAAACTTGCAATAGGTGTATTTTGTTTTCTAACAACTCTCCATCGGTTGGTCACTTTTTCTACATTTTCCGTGTAGTACATTCAGTTGAGTTTCAATAAAGGTAACTCGACTGATCCACTATCCAACAAAGAAAATTTTCAAACTATTGGTTGAGTTTGTCCTAGGAAACTCAATCGATGAGTCAAAATCAATTTTGGTCAGTGAGTCAGTCAGTCGAGTTCTGTGAGTGTGCAACTTGATTGATTGATCCATTTCCAAAAATCCATCACTGATCGGTCGAGATTCAAACTTGACCGACAAAGTTGTTGTGATAAATTTTTCAAAATGGTTTTTAGAGTGAAGTAATGTGGGAATTAAGTGTCCCTTATTTTTTCTCATCTTAGTTACAAGTCATATCATCAATACAAGTGACTACAAAAATATTCTAAGGTGGTTTGGAGTGATTTCCCAAATTTCACACTTGCATTGCTTTTGACTTGAACTTGGACAAGCTAGGTCTTGTGTAATTTGATCCTTTCATGTACCTAAAGCCTGAAATCAATACTAAACAAGCATATTAGATACATATGAATGGAATGGTTAAGTCATTATCAAAATATGGACAATGTATAACTCTCAAGTCAACATTCTCCCCCTTTTTGACAATGACAAACCATTCCTCAACATATTGAAATGGATGTGTAAAGGTTTACCTTAGCCTTGTGAATTGTAAGGGGATTAATTATTTTAACAATGTGAATTGCTCCCTCTAAATATGTGATCACTTTCACCTACATAGTTAGTCTTTCTACACAAATCAATATAACATATATATACTATATGGTCCTTTAGCAAATCACATGATAAAGCATATACTGAACAAGAAAGGGATCACATAGGCAATAAAAGCAATATGGTTGAGCTTAAAAACATTAAACTTCTCCCCCCTTTTGTCATTATCAAAAAGGAAGGGGGTAGAAGAGCACACAAACATGTCTTATGTAAGAACAACCAAAAACATGCAACCTCAAAGCATACATCAAATAGAGATGAAAGAGAGACAAGCAATCTAAGTCATAATCAAAATATGGGAAACATAAAACAAACTCATGAGATATAGTTAATCAAAGAGTAAGTGTAGATATGATTAAGATTACAACACTTAAATCATGTTATCAAAACAACTACAAGACAAAATGAGGAAAACAACATGATTACAGAAACAATACATATCAAATAATGTGCTCATATGCTTTTAGTACAAAATAGTCTATAAAGATATATATGATCAACATCTACAGACTAAAAACTAAAGCATCTAAGCATCTAGGCTATCTATTTCCACATCGTCATCATCATCATCATCATCATCATCATCATCATCATCATCATCATCACAAGCTTCAGGCTCATAGTCATCATTTCCATCTGAAGGTGTAGTAGAGATAGCAAATTCACCTTCATCATCGGATGCACCAACAAAGCCATCATCAGAACCATCTCATCCTCACTATCATCCTCAGATGCCTCCTCCTCATCAGCAACAACAACAACTTCCTCATCAACTTGGTCAGACATCTCCTCATCATAAGAAGGACTAAAACCATGACCACGACACATGGCATTCTTCTCAGCCCAAGACATACCAAGGTCATGCAACTCTTGGGCTTGAGGAAAAGCGGGAGCAGATATTCCAAGTCTTGAAAGCAAGGTAGCTATATGACCAGAAGGGAGAGGTAGAAATCTAGGGGTAGATCCACCAACATTAGAGGCTGTTGCAACGAAAGTAGTAGGTGGAAGGGATGGGTAAAAGTGATTATATGCATAGGATGCATAATCACCCCCTGGGTAGGGCTGGTAGGTAGGGTAAGTATGGGCACATGATAGGTTCATGGTAGACATGATTGCATAGATATCCTGATGCATATGCTCCTGAATCTGAAGGTTATACACCTGCTGATGCATCATGTAACCCATGAGGGTTTCATTTGAGACATTAAATGAGGCACGTGCAGGCTGGGATGGCTAAGGAGGTGGAGGTTCCTGGGTGAAGGCTCCAGGTGTGGTAGAAGAAGGGGAAGGTACGCTTTTTTGAATTTTGGTTTCACTGATATAGATTCCTTTTCTAGCAGGTTTGTGATGAAGGTCATGAAAAAGAGACTTTCCAGTGGCAGATTGAAAAAGACCAAAAATCAAGGCTGGGTAGGGTGGGTGAGTACCATGGGTGTTCTTACCAGAGTCGAAGTAGGTTATGTGATGGAGAATATATCGAGTCCACTTCACTCTGATGTTCTTCAGGATATAATACATAATCATCGTGGTTTTCTCTACAATTTCAGTTTGATTTTCATTGGATGAATATTGCAGTTGACTACCAGGGTGAGAATGTGGTTCTTCAGGTCTAAGGCAGAGTAGGGACGGGTAGACTTCTTCCCATAGGGAAACTAAGGCTTCTTGAAGAATTTATGTATGTCGGGGAGAGTGATATCATATTTCTTGTAGAAGGCCTCAGAATCTAGGAGGTCAATATACTCAGGGTAATCCTTCCTCAATGTGTCAGTTACCTCAGTACTAGAGAAAAAGATATTCAAGGTATCCTTTGAGACTTGGAATTTCTTCCCGACAATCATGGAAGTAAGACTGACTTGAGTATTTGGCGGGGGTACAAGAGTGTCATAATTGCATTGCAATTTTGCATAGAATTCATGAAAAACCTTATTACTTGTGATGGAATTGTCATAGCACACATGTTCAACACTCAGGGAAGATAGGTGGTGGTTGTACAACAAATCGGAAGCTTGATCTATAACCTTTTATCTATGCGGGCAAGGCTTAAACAAGGCACGAAAAGGGAAGGGTTTCCTAGGAAGGAGCTCCTTGTACCTCTTTAGAGCTTCATTGGAGACAAAGAAGGTATCATCTAAGGGGATGAGGCACGCGTTGGAGGAGGAGGATGGTACTCTAGAGGGGGCGGCTCTCTTTATCCTATTAGAATCCATGGAGGAGAGATAAGAAGAAAAGAGAGGTCAATAACGTCGGGAACACCACCAAAAACCGACCAAACACCTAGGTTTGATTAGTAAGAGGTCTAGGAAGGTCAAGTAAGGCCGGGCTAGAGCTAGGAAGGGGATGTCGGGGCTAGGGTTGAGATCTAGAGGAAACTAGAGAGGGAATCAGTCGATTTTTCTCTAGTTGAGAGGGAGAAAAGTCGACCGAACTACACTTAAGATTTCTCTAGCCAGGCCATCAGTCGAGTTCTGCGAGATGGAAACTCGACCAAATGGCTTTTTACCAAAGCTCTCGACCATGGATGGGTTGAGTTGCCAACTCAACCGATGGTCAACCTAAACCAACATTATAAATTTTCATTTCTATCCATTTGAGTGCTAATTACATTTATTTTTCTAGTCCATTTTTCATTAAAACATACTTAAGCACATATCACTCATCATTGGGTACTATTTAGCAATAAAATAAGAGTTTACAAAAAATGCCCAAAAATAAGTGAAAAACAAAGCGCAAGAAGATGAAAATTTTAGAACATTAGCAAGCAAGGGTGATCAAGACATGAGCAGAAGTATATAGGATAGATAGCAACTAGCTAGAAGGAATATTAGATTCATAAAAACCAGTTATGAGTAGTTTAGATCTAATAAATTAAATTGCTCTCTAGCTAGAGGTTTTGTGAAAATGTCCGCCAACTAATTTTCTGTGTCAACATGCGTGATATAGATATCCTTTTTGGCAATGTGATCACAAATAAAATGATGACAAACCTCTATATGCTTGGCTCTAATATGTAATATAGGATTGTAAGATAAATTGATTGCACTAGTATTATTACAATAAATAGGAGAAGCATCAAAATAAATGTTAAAGTCTTGGAGCATTTGCTTCATCCATAGTACCTGGGCAGAACAACTCCTGGCTATAATGTATTCAACCTTAGTAGTTGATAAAGCCACTGTGCTCTATTTCTTAGAGAACCAAGACACCAAGCATGGTCCTAGGAGGAAGCAAGTGCCACTTGTGCACTTTGTATCAATCAAGTGTCTTGTATAATCAACATCACTTAAGGACATAAGAGTAAAGTCTTTTGACTTGGGATACCATAGTTCAAAATTTGGAGTTTTGGCTAAGTACCTTAAAATCCTCTTAATAGCTATAAGATATGATTTCTTGGGATTGATTGAAAGCAAGCACACAAGCCAAAAGTAAACATTATGTCAGGTCTAGAGGTAGTTAAATAAAGTAAACTTTCAGTCATACCTCTATAGATCTTCTCATCCACTTTCTCACCTTCTTCATCTTTATCAAGTTTGGCGATGTTTGACATGGGGGTGTCCATCGACTTGGTGTTCTCCATTTTAAAGTGCTTAAGTAGCTCACTTGTGTACTTGCCTTGGTTGATGAAGTTCCCAACTTTAGTTTGCTTGATTTGAAAGCTGAGGAAGAATGTAAGATCACTCATCATGCTCATATCGAACTCACTCTGCATAAGATCACTAAACGCCTTGCAAAGATCAAGATTAATTCTGCCAAAAATGATACCATCAACAAAATTTTGAATAATAAGAAAATTATTAGAAGTGTGTTTGAGAAACAAGGTAGAATCCACTTTGCCCATTATATACCCATGATTTAACAAAAAGTTATTTAATTTTTCATACCAAGATCAAGGTTATTTTTTGAGTCCATATAGAGCTTTTTGCAACAAATAAACATGGTTAGGTAAACTATCATGTTGAAAGCCCGGGGGTTGTGCAACATACACTTCCTCCTCAATTTTACCATTCAAAAACACACTTTTAACTTCCATTTGATAAATAAGAAAGTTCGTATAACTAGAAAAAGCAAGCAACATACCAATGGACTCAAGTTTAGCTACGGGTGCATATGTTTCATCAAAATATGTACCTTCCTGCTGATTGTAGGCTTGAGCCACTAACCTTGCTTTGTTTCTTACCACCTTGTCACTTTCATCTAGCTTGTTGCGGTTGACCCACTTGGTGCCAATGATATTTATATCACATGGTCTTGGCACTAGAGTTCACAATTTGTTCTTCTCAAACTGCTCTAATTCTTTTTGCATGACTAGGATCCATTCATCATCCCCAAGAGCTTGTTTGACGTTCTTTGGCTTGAGTTGTGAGATGAAGGTGATGTTGACTTGTTCTTTGTTTAAGGCATCCCATGTCTTCACTCTTTTCAAAGGGGTCACCTAAGATAAGCTCTTTAGGATGATTCTTTGTGAACCAGGGAGTTGGATCCTTCTTCTCTTCATCTTTCTATTCTTCTTGAGTGTCCACCTCTTTTCCCTTTTGGGTGATGTTGAGTTCTTTTAAGATAGGAATCCCCTCAACTGCAAAATCATCATTTGAAACAATATATTTGGGAATAGAGGAGTTAGTCTCAATAAAATTAACATTAATAGATTCTTCTACTTTAGCAAGATCAACATTAAACATTCTATAAGTATTACTAGTAGTGTTGTGGCCAAGAAAGAAAGCATTGTATGATTTCAGATCAAACTTGTCGAGAGAATCTTTTGTGTTCAACACAAAACAAGGACATCTGAAAACATGAAAGTACTCAATATAAGGATTCCTACCATGCCATATCTCATAGGGGGTTTTCTTCAAAGAAGGATGTGTGAAAACCCAGTTTTGCACAAAACATGAATTACTAACGGCTTTGGCCCAAAACTTCTTTGGAGTGTTGTACTCTTAAAACATGGTCCTAGACATTACCTGTAGTGACCTATTCTTCCTCTCTATAACCCCATTTTGTTCAGGTGTTCAGGGTGAAAAGAAGTTATGTGCATATCCAGATTCTTCACAAAAGCATTCAAGAAGATCATTTTCAAATTCTCCCCCATTATCATTACAGATGGAAACAATCCACACTAGTACATAACTGGCCTTTAGTGTCAGTTATTTAAGGCCTTTAGTGTCGGTTTTAATGCAACACCTATGTGGGTGCCGCTAAAAGACCAACCGTTCGACGTCGGTTCTCAAACCGACGCCACAACCCTTCGCGTGCCACCGAAAACGCACCAGCAGGGGGTATAGGCGTCAGTTATTAGCTTTGAAACTGATGCCATAAACCTTTGCACCACAAAAAGGGCATCATCTGGGGCACTATCAATGTCGGTTTATTAGTGATAACTGATGCCATCTCACCCGCTGCCACGGTCGTGCTGGCCAACACGACCGTGTTGTCTGGCCTGCTGCCACAGCCGTGCTGACCAGCACGGCTGTGGTGTCTGGTCCGCTTCCACAACCGAGGTGGCCAGCACAGTCGTGGTGTCTGGCCCACTGCCACGACCGTGCTGTCCAGCACGGCCGTGGTGTCTGGCCTCATTAGGGAAATAGACGTCGGTTACTAGTATGGCAACCAACGCCAGAACCATCAACGTCAGTTTATTATTCATAACCGACACCACATCACATGCATTAGGCGTGAGTTATAATTATTTATCCGACGCTGTAATCATTTGTCGTCAGTTTTAAACAAATAACTGACACATATTTCATGTTTTTTTCTTATCAGTCTACAGGCCTACTGTGGCTGGTCGCATGATGAGAAACCTGTAATTCAGTAATGAACTGCATGTTTTACGACATCCATTGATATCAACCAACAACAGGCCACAAACCTGCAAAATTAACAACATTAATTTTTACACATTTAGCAACCTGCAGTTCCATTCAATTTTCACACATGTAGAAACATTCATGTAGCAATTTGCAGTTCCATTCATTTTCACATTCACACATGTAGAAACATTCATATAGCAGCCAGCAGTTTCATTCATTTTCACATTCACACATGTATAAACATTCATATACATGTAGAAACATTCAGACATGTAGAAACATTCACACATATTATAATTCAGAAATTCATTTACAAAATATCATTCTTTAGTCATTATTCGCTATCAACATCCCAATTACATGTTAAAACCCCCACTACTTGTATGGCTGTTGCCCATTCTTCTCTTACATCATTTAATTCTTTCGTCGTATAGGGAGCATGTACATCTGGTAAGGCCTTTCCTATAGTGTGGTCAGTTTTAAACACCTACAAAGGGAATGATGTATATATATAATTAATAATATATAAATAAGATTGATATATTTCATATTATCTAATGATATTATATATATTACCTCAGGAATGGTATCGATGTCCACTGCGGCATATTTGATAATCATGTGCATAAATCGCATCACTTAGTATGCACATGCCCATCCGTTGTCTTGTGTAGCACACTATAAATTGAAACATACAACTAATTAAGCACTATTCACATAAATAATATATACATTGCAGTCGGGAACTTACTTCCACATTTTTCCAAATTATTGGCTGGTTCTTTTTCCTGGGGACCTTTCCTCCAGCCTTTTGAACTCATCTAAACCCCTACATGTTAATGTAACACAGTACATTGCATAATTCAATAGTAATGTAATAACATATGTTAACAGATATGAAAATGAAATATTTCTCACCGGAATAATGCCATTTTCATTTTGTGTCCATATTTTGAATTTAATTTAGTCCCCTTAGGATCTAGATAATAGACAGTGAACGTCTCAGAGAAAATAACTAGTAACTCCCAATGCATACCACTATAGGTAAAAAAGTTAAAAATTAATAACTCAAAATCCACAATAAAAATGTAATTTTCTTAAGTCCAAATTATACGCAAAGTAAACTTACTCCACATTGAATGGAGCTATTATCACCATCTTTTTATTTTGAGCAACATTTGTAAAAGCATCACAGAAGTATTGTTGAACTGACGGAGGGCAAAACATGTATTACGTATGCATTAATAAATAATAAACCAGATCACCAGATCTTACACAAGGTATATGGATGTATAAAGAAGATCTCACCTTATCCATAGCTCTATCACAGATGTATTCAGCCAATCATATCGAAACAACTCCAAAATATCTTGTATAAATAGTTTTCTTTCGTATGATTGACCTACAACATCCGCATCTATAAAAACAATTATAGGGAAATTTATATCATGTTCGCCTAACCATATTGCCATACCCCTACAATTAGGACCTAACGGGACAGGTAGGTCCTGTGGAACCCAACTTGGTAATGTAGGAGGTGGAGGTGGAGGCCTAGATTCTCTGGGTGTCTTCTTTTTAACCTGTATATATATATATATATATATATATATATATAATTTCAGATCAATTGACATCATATACACATACTAACAATTTAACGTAATGTAAATTTACCATAAAGTTTCAGTATAGAGGACATCTGCTTTTGGACACAATATAATTCCTCCTTCTGCCTCACCAAGCGTTTCACAATCTGGGTGGACATATGGCAATGGAAGATCCATCCAATTGGGGAATATACGTACCGGGCTCACACGAACCCAACCGGCTGGTAATGGAGACCCATGAATCATTTCCCCTGGTAGGGATGGGTAAGCCGACACCTCTGCAATGAAAAATTATTTACTTTTTAGACAGAATGGCTTCAACCCCTACAAATTTTTATGTAAAGAATGTTATATACATATATACATATCATCTTGAAAACATATCATCTTGAAAAGACTAGTTACTATGTCATAAAAATACTTACAGTGGATGTGCTCGGTGGTGGGTCTATAGGATTACTCCCAACCTCTGTAATAGGAGTAGAGCGGGTCACCATAGGTACTGTCTGCTGAGTGGCAGTCAGAGATGCCTGCCACTTGCTCATTGCTTCTTCGAGTTTCCTATCAACTATCTTATCTACCTATACATGGATAAAAGAAACGGTAGCTTCTGATTATTGAATTCTCTTTTACAGTAACATTATAAAGAAAGAATAGGTTACCTCTTCTTGTGAAAGTCCCACTTTTGGGACATGTTTGTGCTAGGATGGCCCAAAGAACGCTTTGATGCCCACACCAGTGCTTGCAACCCTAACACGTCCAGGATGCTCTGGGTTACCTAGAGCAACTGTCAATTCATCCCTTGTGCCCTTAGGGATGAACTTGCCTTGTTTCCTCAACTCGTGTAGCTCCCTCTAATCGCAAAAACAAAAATTTGTAATTAAGTAAACACCACAAATAATCAATATTCGAACGATTGCTCCAAGAGTTGTATTTTACCATTTTTGCAGCCGCCTCAGCAGTTGCGGGCTTCCTTATTTCTCCCTTCTTATTTTGCCTCCCAGCTATCCAGACATCATGGCGAGGCAGAGGTGTGGTACCTATAGTACATGACTCCTGAGCAGTAGACTCATCCTGTTGTCTTTGGCAAATGCCTGCATACCCCTTTGGACCCATTGTGTGGTCATGCACATTCAGTGCACACCTTGCTTTTTGCGCCTCACTGAGGGCCTAGTTAGTATGCACATTAATGATTTGGTTCGTAACACTAAATGTTAATCTTGAATAGGTGAATATAACATATATTAATTAAATTGGGAGTGACGCCTAATACCTTGAATTCATCAGTTTGTTTTGAAGCAACAAACGCGTCCCATTCTTCTTGGTCCAGGAAGTTCCACTGTTCAGTGGCTATCTTCTTCCTCTTGTCACCTTCGTTTATGTATTCTCGGGTGAGATTTGTCCTATAGTTCCTTAGGACTCTCCCACAGCGTTGCATCATGCATTTACGATGCAACTTTTCATCCAATTCAAATATACTCTGCAAAATAGAATTGCTATTAACTAGTATCCAAAAAATTAGTAATCTACAAAATAGAATTGCAAATTAATATTGACTCATGCATAAATCCTTCCATATTACGTCTTTCTTCCCCTTAGGAACTTTATGCCAATAATCTATCTTACAACCGCAATGGCTACGAGTAACATACCCAAGATATGAAACAAATGAATTGCGATTCACTCCAATTACATTTCCTACATTATCAAAATCCACAGCAAGTTTGGGTCCATTGCCCCTTTACGCTATTAACTTCTTCATCATAGTGATGCCCCTTCTCTTGTCAACTTTTTGGTGCTGCTCATCAAGTGCCTCAAGTGCTTCAGAGGGTACATGTGCATCATCAACCTAAAATTTGACAAAATAAACACACTTACAGGATATAACTATAAATAGACATATATATATAAATATATGATATATTTTTAAAACTTACATTGTGAGGCGGCGCATTGTCCTCACCCTCACGATAATCATCAGCACGGTCATTAGGAGAATGCTCAACCATCTGAAAGTTCACATTCACATTGTAAAGTAATTCACATTGTAAAGCTCATATTGTAAAGTTCACATTCACATTGTAAAGTAATTCACATTGTAAAGTTCACATTGTAAAGTAATTCACATTGTAAAATTCACATTGTAAAGTTCATATTCACATTGTAAAGTAATTCACATTATAAAGTTCACATTCAAAAAAATAAAACATATAAAAAAATATAAACATGCCTCTAATATTGTGATTTTTTTATCAATTAACAATCATTCATTGTGATCTCTGCACACATACAAGTCATCATTAGCTTCAATATTTGCTGGTGTTGGCAACCCAACTGAGAATGGATTGGAGTCATCATACTTATCATAGTACTCTTCTTCATCTATAGGATCTTCAATGAACTGTCTTTTACCATGAAGAACAACCGACCATTTATCATTTGCAGGATCATCAATATAAAATACTTGTTTCGCCTGTGATGCCAATATGAATGGTTCACCCTTCTCGCCAATCTTTTCAAAGTTCACTAAAGTGAAACCCAATTCATCCACTATAACTCCTTTAGTGTTATCAACCCAATTACATTTGAAGAGCGGAATTCTGAAATCTATGTAGTCAAACTCCCATATGTCTTCAATGACACCGTAATATGACATTTTAGCTTCACGTGGACTTTTATCCTTTGCACTTGCAAAAAACATAGTCGACGCTTGAAGGGTGACCCCACTATTTTGGACGACACTCTTATCATCTTGGAGATTTGTGTAATATGTGAATCCATTAATGTCATACCCTTCATAAGACATAACATTCAATTTTGGTTTAAAGGCGAGGCATTTGATAGTTTCAGTAATATCATCTGGTGTTTGAGATAGTTGATGTAAGACTTTATCTTCAAACCACTTAATAAATGTCTTATTATGCTCTCTAGCAAGCCACATTGTATTGGCTTGAGGATATTGTCTCTTGATGAAATTGGTATGTTACTTCATCCATGTTGTGTAAAATATACAAGTGACCTTGTTCCAACTGCTCACAGCTGATTACTTTCACCCATGATCCCAAAATTCCTTTGCCAAATTGCTCCTCAATATTCTTGTCATTACCAGGAGTGTCATTACCACTGAGAAAGTCATTGCAAAAATCCATAACCTCTCTCGCCACATAACCCTCAATAATACTCCCTTCAGGCCGATAACAGTTTCAAACATCACTTTTAAAAAGGTTCATGTATCGTTCAAAAGGATACATCCAATGCAAGAAAATTGGTCCTAACATTTTCACTTCCCTAGTCAAGTGGACAACAAGATGTACCATGATATCAAAGAACGACAGAGGAAAATACATCTCAAGCTGACATAGGGTAACAACCACTTCTCTTTGCAAATTATCGAGAGTATCAAGGTCAATAACTTTGCTGCACAGACTGTTGAAAAAGAAACAAAGTCTGGTGATTACAAACCTTACATGCTTCAGCAATATAGATCGAATTGCCACAGGCAATATTTGTTGCATTAGAGTGTGACAATCATGAGATTTAAGACCTATCAACTTCAGATCTTTCATTGATACTAATCTATGGATGTTGGATGAGTAACCCTATGACACCTTAACATTTACCAAACATTCACAAAAAGCTTTCTTCTCCTTTCTAGACAATGTGTAACAAGCGGGAGGCAAGTATGTTCTCCGATTTCCCATTTCACGTAATTCTGTTAATTCTGACCTTATTCCCATTTCACGTAGGTCTAGTCTGGATTTTATCCCATCTTTAGTCTTACCTGGTATATTCAACAAAGTACCAATGACACTATCATAGATATTTTTCTCAACGTGCATGACATCGATACAATGTCTGACTGTCAAAGAACTCCAATAAGGAAGATCCCAAAATATTGACTTCTTCTTGAATAAAGATTTGTCACTCCGTGTGGCCATAGTACATTGTGATCTCTTACCAAATTCATTGACAGAGTCTTTTACTCTTTAATAAACAACCTCCCCTGGTATAGGTTTAGGTGCACTCCGTTCCTCATTCAATCCATTGAATGCTTTGCGCTTCCTATGATACAGATGAAATTTTGTAAGAAACCTTCGATGACCGAGATATATAGTCTTACCTCCATGTTTTAGTCTTATTGAATCAGTGTTCTCTTCACATATAGGACACACTTTAGCTCCTTTGACACTATATCCAGACAAATTCCCATATGTTGGAAAGTCATTAATAGTGCAAAACAACATAGCATGCAAACGAAATGTCTGTATTCTTGAAGCATCATAGGTCATCAAACCTTCACCCCAGAGTTTCTTTAAGTCATCAATCAGAGGTTCAAGATAAACATTGATATAATTTCCAGGTTGTTTAGGGCCCGATATCAACAACAACAACATTACGTACTTATTTTTCATACACAACCAGGGAGGAAGATTGTATATAACAAGCATGACTGGCCAAGTGCTATGTTGGCTCCTCAATGTCCCGTACGAATTCATCCCATCTATACAAAGCCCAAGTCTTAGATGTTGACTAAATGGACATCATTTAATCCCTTTGTTTTGATAATGACAAACATTTCATTCTTGTGGATCTAACGTGCTACTTGAGTGTTGCAGGAACTAAGTGGATGGCACAACTTGGAAGATCTATATGCTCAAAATATGCTACTTTCATGATTGTAATCAAATGTAAAAACTTGTACAAATATATAATGTACAAGTACTTAGACATCATGTAAATCAAGCGTTAGATCTTCCCTAGCTAATCAAAACACTTAGATAGGTCATCCCCTATAATAGTGTCACAACTGCACACTCATACACACACTTAATACTTAGTTTAAAACATTGAAATAGAGTAATTCTCGGTCGATAAACTTCTCGACTGAGACACTCTCGGTCGACAAACTATTCGACCGAGAATGACCCAGGTAGCCGTTAGACACAACAGACAAGGTAGTTGGGAGTTGGATCAGAACGTTATATACACTTACTCCAGACATTCCCTCGGTCGACAAAGACCTCGACCGACTGGGATCTCTGTCGATAATTCCTCGACCGAGAATGTCTCTATCTGCACTTTCAATATTAATTAACTAGATGTTGTTAAAGCAACTAATGGATACCTAATGGCTAGTTGAGCACATAGAACCCACTAGAAAGTGTCTAGAACGTCCTTAAGCATTCATAGGCCATTCCTATAAATAGGACAAGCCTTAGGACACCTTACACACACTTGTGTAATACTTGAGCTTACATACTTCCAATTGGCAATCTGTTTTGAGAAATTGAGCAACTCTAGTACTTGCTACTCATTTCCTTTGCTCCAAATTCGTGTTCTATAGGCTAGCATCTCCTACCCACTAAACTTACACTTCCATACACATTGGTTAGGAGATAAAAACACTTGATATAGGAAATCAAGGCTTGTGCTACAAGTGGTAATTGTAATTTCTGTTTCCCTTCTCTCCTTGCTACTCCTAGGGTTGGAGGCTGCATATTGGAGAGGGTTTTGATCTTCTTGGTGGAGAAGGAGGTCTTTGGACTACTTCAAGGAGGATGTCTCAACGAGAAGCTACTTCAAGAGGAAGGCTACTTCAAGGGGGAGCTTGAAGTTACTTCAAGGAAGGATGCTTCAAGGTTGGTGAGACTACTTCAAAGTGAAGGTTGTCCAAATGGTGTTGAAAATGTTATAATTTTATGTAACATCCTTGCGAGGTAATAAAATTAAATACTTTCAAAATCCCAGTTGGGTAAGCAACCGGGTAGTGGATTGACTGCCTTAGTATTTTCTAAGGTTGGAACCACTCTAAACACCTTGTCTCCTTCTTATTATCTCAATTGTGGTTGTTTGAATTGAAATATTATTAAAATCTATATAAAACCCTATTCACCCCCCTCTAGTGGTTTTTCAATTGGTATCAGAGCAGAGCTTGAAGGAACTTTAACAAAGTCTTGAAGAATGGGTGACGGGGTACTCAACAACCTCAACTTGGAAGGAACACTCGTGGCAAGACCTCCACCTTTTGATGGCACTAACTACCCTTACTGGAAGAGGAGGATGCAGTTCTACTTCCAAGGAATCAGCTGGGATTTATGGAGGATGGTATCAAATCCATATGAATTTCCTCAAAAAGAGTATGCAAATTGGGATGCTAATACGGTAAGATCAGCCCAAAGGAATGCAAAAGCTGTAAGTATACTCTATTGTTCAATTTCCGTTAGTGAATTCAATAGAATATCAAATTGTGAAACGACATATGAGATATGGAATAGACTCTCTATACCATATGAATGAACTATTCAAGTTAAGAATTCTGAAATTAGAATGCTTAAGCAAAAATTTGAACAGTTTTGTATGGATCAAAATGAGTCTATTAGTGAAATGTATGCAAAATTTTCTTCTATTGTAAATGGTTTGAATGCTTTAGGCAAAGTGATCAGTGAAGAAGATCAAGTGTAAAAGATTCTTAAATCTCTCCCTCCCAAGTACAAGCCCAAGGTGACTGCTATTTAAGAAGCAAATGATCTCACCCGACTAAGGATGGAGCAACTCATTGGCAACCTAGAAGCACATGAGGCAACCTTGGAGGAAGAGGAATGACGAGAGCGTGAACTTCAACAAGGAAGAAAGAAAGATATGGCTCTAAAATCTTCAAAGATTATCACACAACAAAGTGACGAAACAAGTGATGGAGAAGGAGAAGAAGTCCTAATTGTTAATGGTAAGAAATATATAAGATTTAGATCTAATAAAATTGCTAGTTCTTCTTCCCCTCCTAGGTGTTTTGAATGTGGAAAGAAAGGACATATAAAAAATGAATGTCCTAAAGCAAAGAAAGGAAAGAAAAGCTCATCCAAGAAGAAGGGAGAAAAAGCTTATAAAGTTGCGTGGGATGAGTCAAGTGATAGTGAAAGTGGAGAAGAGAATGTGGAGTGTCTCATGGCAAAAGAAGATGATAATGACGATTCCCAAGAGGTAAGCCTTATTGACTTGCCAAAAGAAGATCTAATTGTTAGTCTACAAGAAACTCATGACAAGTATGTTGACTGTAAAAAGAAACTAAAGAAGGTCACTAAAACTAATGAGGATCTATATGCTAAATTGAATGATCTTTCTTCTGAAAAGAACAATATTGCTTCTGAAAATTTGGCTTTGAAATCATCTTTAAATGATTGCAATATGAAGTTACTTACTTTAGAAATGAATCATGATCTTCTTTCTCAAGAAAAGGTTGATTTTCTTGCTAGACTAAACAATTTTCAGACTCAACCTATTCTATGCAATCATTTAGATTATGATAATGTTGTAAAGGAAAGAAACTCTTTATTATCTGATTTATATCAAGCAAGGATAGATATTAATAAGAAGATGGATGATATTTCTAAGCTACAGAGAAAAATTAATGGCTTAAGGGGGAATGACATTCTTGATAATATTCTGAAATATTCTTCTAGCTACAATGGAAGAAGAGGCTTAGGATATGTTCCAAAAGGAAATCAACCTAAAAGAGCTCAAGCATCCAAGACCAAGATCATGTTTGTACCTAAGAACATAATTCCAAATCCTAGAAAGAGAAATGAAATTGACTCTATTTCTTATCACTTTTGTCTACGTCTTGGACATTATTCTTTTTCATGCCCTTATAAGAAGAAGGATTCTGAGTTAGTTTGGGTCCCCAAACCTCAAACTTAGAAGACTTGAATGTAATTTAGTTGAGATATGATCTAATACTTGTTTTTGAACATCAAAATGTCTTATCTCAACTAAGAAAATAGCTTCATGTATTGTTTTAAATTCAGAGCTGATATAAACAAATTACTGAGACAAACAGAAACATTGTTGGTCGACAAATAGTTCGACCGAGATATTCTCGGTCGAGAAAATATTCGACCGAGAGAATGCCTATGAAAAATCAAAATCTACAGCAGAATCCTAGTGAAACAACAACTATTCCGATCAAGAAATTATCGATCGGAGCAAAAATTGGTCGAAAAACAGTCGACCAAGCGGATTTCAATTTATGTTCAGTTTTAACCTGTAAAACAACAACTTTCTCGATCGACAAATTGGTCGACCGAGACACCTATCGGTCGAACTTTTGTCGACCGAATGCAGTTATGTTCAGTTTTCTTTGTTAAAACATGCTCAGTTTGTTATTAAATGTACTTAACCATATTGGACCATCACATGGGTACAAAAACCTATATCTTAATGCAAGATTGGTAGTCGACAGTGGATGTTCCAAACACATGACCGGGAACAAGGATTCATTACAAACTTTTGAGGAAAAGAAAAGTAGAACAATCACTTTTGGAGACAATGGTAAAGGTAAAATCGTTGGAATAGGTAATATTGGTACAAACCTTGAAATAAAGAATGTTTTGCTTGTCGATGGTGCACCATAAATTAATAAGTGTTAGTCAATTATGTGATAGTGGATATGATGTTTTATTCAACAAAAATTGTTGCAAGTTACTAATAGAAAATACTACAAATTTTGTTTATGAAGGAAAAAGAGTTGGAAATCTTTATATTCTTAGACCTAACTCTATTCAATATGTAGTTGGAAAATGCTTACTTGTAAAAGAAAATTCTTTACAACTATGGCATAGAAAATTAGGTCATGCTAGCTCACATGTTATCAAAAAGCTAGTTAAATATGATCTTGTTCGTGGTTTACCTAAGTTATCTTTTGATCAATCTGAAAATTGTGAACCTTGTACTTTGGGTAAACAAACTAAAACCTCTTTTAAACCCAAAAATGTACTTCACACCTGTAGATCACTAGAACTTATTCATATGGATTTATTCGGACCTATGCAGACACAATCTATTGGCGGGAAAAGATATTGTTTTGTTATTGTTGATGATTATAGTAGATATATATGGGTACATTTTCTTGCAAATAAAGATGATACTATTCAAGTTTTCATACAATTTTGTTCCAAGATTGAAAATCTACTACAAAACAAGATATGCACAATTAGGAGTGATCATGGTGGAGAATTTGAGAACCATCTATTTGAAGAATTTTGCACATCTCAAGGCTACATTCACAACTTTTCTGCTCCACGCACTCCACAACAAAATGGCATAGTTGAAAGGAAAAATCGATCACTACAAGAAATGGCTAGGACTATGATGCTTGAACATAGTACACTTAAAACATTTTGGGCTGAAGCAGTAAACACAGCTTGCTATGTGCTAAATAGAGTAACTGTTCACTCTTATTTGAAGAAAACACCATATGAAATCATATATACTAAGAAACCAAGGGTTGACTATTTTCATACTTTCGGATCAACTTGCTATATCTTGAACACAAAAGATGATAGAGACAAGTTTATCTCTAAATCACAAAAAGCCTTTTTCTTGGGATATTCAACCTCTAGTAAACCATTTAGAGTTTACAACACTATCTCTAGAAAAGTTGAGGAATCCATTCACATTACTTTTCATGAAGAACTACAAACTGAAAATCTTGAAGTACTTGATATTACTCATCAATTAGAAAATTTATCCATACCAACTGATGATGACAAAAATGCTACTAATGATCAACAAGTTGAGACACAACAACCTGTTCCTAGACTCATTAAAGATCATCCTCAAGAACTAATTATTAGAACTCCTAATGATAGAGTCAAATCCCGTTCATCTTTTAGAGATGTTGCAAATATGGCATTTGTTTCTATAATTGAACCTAAGAAGGTGACTGAAGCTCTAAAACATGACTATTGGATAATGGCAATGCAAGAAGAATTAAACCAATTCACTAAAAATGATGTATGGGACTTAGTTCCTAAACCACAAGATAAAACCATTATTGGAACTAAATGGGTTTTTAGGAATAAGTTAAATGAAGTCGGGGAAGTAGTAAGAAATAAAGCTAGGTTAGTAGCACAAGGATATAATCAACAAGAAGGAATAGACTTTGATGAAACTTATGCACCAGTAGCAAGACTTGAAGCCATTAGAATGCTACTAGCTATAGCTGCCCACAAAAACATTAAACGGTTCCAAATGGATGTTAAAAGTGCATTTCTCAACGGAATAATACAAGAATAAGTATATGTTGCCCAACCACCTAGTTTTGAAATACCATAAATGGTGACTATGTATACAAACTTAAGAAAGCACTCTATGGTTTAAAACAAGCACCTAGAAATTGGTATGAAAGGCTCAAGAACTATCTCTTTGATAACAATTTTCTTATTGGAAATTCCGATTCTACTTTATTTTTCAAAATATATGACTTTCACTTTCTAGTTGTTCAAATATATGTTGATGATATTATTTTTGGTGCATCAAATGAATCTTTGTGCAAACAATTTAGTGATATTATGCAAAAAGAATTTGAAATGAGTCTCATAGGAGAACTGACTTTCTTTCTTGGTTTTCAAATAAATCAAACGCTCACTGGGATTTTTATCAGCCAAGAAAAGTATACCAATGAACTTTTAAAACGTTTTGGGATGGACCATTGCAAACATGCTACCACTCCAATGGCTACCTCTTCTAAAATTGATAAGGATGAAAATGGGGAACCTATTGATGATTCCTTATATAGAGCTATGATTGGTAGCTTGCTTTACTTAACCACTTCTAGACCAGACATCATGTTTTCTGTTGGTCTTTGTGCTCATTTTCAATCACAACCTATGCAAACTCACTTTTAGGCCGTCAAACGGATTTTACGATATTTAGCCGACACTACAAGTTATGGTCTATGGTATCCTAAAGGACAATCCTTGGACTTTAAGGCTTATACCGATGCCGATTACACTGGTTGTCGAATTGATCACAAGAGTACATGCGGTAGTTGTTTCTTGTTAGGAAGAGCTTTAGTATCTTGGTTTAGCAAGAAACAAAACACGGTTTCCCTCTCTACAACTGAAGCTGAATATATTGCAGCCGGATCTTGTTGTGCTCAAGTGCTTTATATGCAACAAGAGTTAAACGATTATGGCTTTACTTTTTCATCCACACCTATCTTTTGTGACAATACAAGTGCTATAAACTTAGCACATAATCCTATTTTACACAGTCGTGCCAAACATATTGAAATCCGTCATCATTTTTTAAGGGATCATATCTCTAAAAATCATGTATCCCTTCATCATGTTGATACGGAAGATCAATTGGTTGAAATTTTCAAAAAACCACTTACACTATATCAATTCACTAAAATAACGAAGCAACTACTCATCACTCCCTTAGAAGATGTTTTCTTTGACATTTGTGCTTCTTAAAACGATTTTAATCGTGCCATTTTGGCTTCTAATAGACATCTTTTCTAATGATTTGATGGTTATTTTTGAAGGGGAGAACAAATTAAGGGGGAGTTTTCAACATTTATTTTAACGGATATCTTTTTGAAATGACAAAGGGGGAGAAATAAATGTAAATCTCAAATAGTTTTCAAAGAGTTAGTTTCATAATCTCTTGGCTTTACATTAAAAGTTGCTATATTCCCTAAGAATTGGATTTCATGTTCCATACTTCTTTGGGAATAATAAGCACACATTTCATATAACAAGAGAAGGAGTTTACAAAGTAAATCTCAGGTATGAAACTCAACTCATTTTAAAGACTGGTTGATTTATATTTTGGAAATGTTTGTCATCTTCAAAAAGGGGGATATTGTTGACTAAATGGACATCATTTAATCCCTTTGTTTTGATAATGACAAACATTTCATTCTTGTGGATCTAACGTGCTACTTGAGTGTTGCAGTTACTAAGTGGATGACACAACTTGGAAGATCTATATGCTCAAAATATGTTAATTTTATGATTGTAATCAAATGTAAAAACTTGTACAAATATATAATGTACAAGTACTTAGACATCATGTAAATCAAGCGTTAGATCTTCCCTAGCTAATCACAACACTTAGATAGGTCATCCCCTATAATAGTGTCACAACTGCACACTCATACACACTTAATACTTAGTTTAAAACATTGAAATAGAGTCATTCTTGGTCGAAAAATTTCTCGACCGAGACACTCTCGGTCGACAAACTATTCGATTGAGAATGACCCAGGTAGCTGTTAGACACAGCAGACAAGGTAGTTTGGAGTTGGATCAGAATGTTATATATACTTACTCCAGACATTCCCTCGGTCGACAAAGACCTCGACCGATTGGGATCTCGATCGACAATTCCTCGACCGAGAATGTCTCTGTCTGCACTTTTCAGTATTAATTAACTAGACGTTGTTAAAGCAAATAATGGATACCTAACGGCTAGTTGAGCACTTAGAACCCCCTAGAAAATGTCTAGAACGTCCTTAAGCATTCATAGGCCATTCCTATAAATAGGACAAGCCTTAGGACACCTTACACACACTTGTGCAATACTTGAGCTTACATACATCCAATTGGCAATCTGTTTTGAGCAATTGAGCAACTCTAGTACTTGCTACTCATTTCCTTTGCTCTAAATTCATGTCCTATAGGCTAGAATCTCCTACCCACTAAACTTACACTTCCATACACATTGGTTAGAAGATTAAAACGCTTGATATAGGAAATCAAGGCTTGTGCTACAAGTGGTAATTATAATTTCTATTTCCCTTCTGGTTCTTTCTTATTACTTGTACTCTCCTTGCTACTCCTAGGGTTTGAGGCTGTGGATTGGAGAGGGTTTTGATCTTCTTGGTGGAGAAGGAGGTCTTTATACTACTTCAAGGAGGTTGTCTCAACGGGAAGCTACTTCAAAAGGAAGGCTACTTCAAGGGGGAGCTTGAAGATACTTCAAGGAAGGCTGCTTCAAGGTTGGTGAGACTACTTCAAAGTGAAGGCTGTCCAAAGGGTGTTGAAAGTGTTATAATTTTATGTAACATCCTTGCGAGGTAATAAAGTTAAATACTTTCAAAATCCCGGTTGGGTAAGCAACCGGGTAGTGGATTGACTGCCTTAGTATTTTCTAAGGTTGGAACCACTCTAAACACCTTGTGTCCTTCTTATTATCTCAATTGTGGTTGTTTGAATTGAAATATTATTAAAATCTATATAAAACCCTATTCACCCCCCCTCTAGTGGTTTTTCAATTGGTATCAGAGCAGGGCTTCAAGGAACTTTAACAAAGTCTTGAAGAATGGGTGACGGGGTACTCAACAACCTCAACTTGGAAGGAACACTCGTGGCAAGACCTCCACCTTTTGATGGCACTAACTACCCTTACTTGAAGAGGAGGATGCAGTTCTACTTCCAAGGAATCAACTGGGATTTATGGAGGATGGTATCAAATCCATATGAATTTCCTCAAAAAGAGTATGCAAATTGGGATGCTAATATGGTAAGATCAGCCCAAATGAATGCAAAAGATGTAAGTATACTCTATTGTTCAATTTCCGTTGGTGAATTCAATAGAATATCAAATTGTGAAATGAAATATGAGATATGGCATAGACTCTCTATAACATATGAATGAACTGTTCAAGTTAAGAATTCTAAAATCAGAATGCTTAAGAAAAAATTTGAACAGTTTTGTATGGATCAAAATGAGTCTATTAATGAAATGTATGCAAAATTTTCTTCTATTGTAAATGGTTTGAATGCTTTAGGCAAAGTGATTAGTGAAGAAGATCAAGTGTCAAAGATTCTTAGATCTCTCCCTCCCAAGTACAAGCCCAAGGTGACTGCTATTTAAGAAGCAAATGATCTCACCCGACTAAGGATGGAGCAACTCATTGGCAACCTAGAAGCACATGAGGCAACCTTGGAGGAAGAGGAATGACGAGAGCGTGAACTTCAACAAGGAAGAAAGAAAGATATGGATCTAAAAGCTTCAAAGATTATCACGTAAGAAAGTGAAGAAACAAATGATGGAGAAGGAGAAGAAGTCCTAATTGTTAATGGTAAGAAATATAGAAGATTTAGATCTAATAAAATTGCTAGTTCTTCTTCCCCTCCTAGGTGTTTTGAATGTGGAAAGAAAGGACATGTAAAAAATGAATGTCCTAAAGCAAAGAAAGGAAAGAAAAGCTCATCCAAGAAGAAGGGAGAAAAAGCTTATAAAGCTGCATGGGATGAGTCAAGTGATAGTGAAAGTGGAGAAGAGAATGTGGAGTGTCTCATGGCAAAAGAAGATGATAATGACGATTCCCAAGAGGTAAGCCTTATTGACTTGCCAAAAGAAGATCTAATTGTTAGTCTACAAGAAACTCATGACAAGTATGTTGACTGCAAAAAGAAACTAAAGAAGATCACTAAAACTAATGAGGATCTATATGCTAAATTGAATGATCTTTCTTCTGAAAAGAACAATATTGCTTCTGAAAATTTGACTTTGAAATCATCTTTAAATGATTGCAATATGAAGTTACTTACTTTAGAAATGAATCATGATCTTCTTTCTCAAGAAAAGGTTGATTTTCTTGCTAGACTAAACAATTTTCAGACTCAACCTATTCTATGTAATCATTTAGATTATGATAATGTTGTAAAGGAAAGAAACTCTTTATTATCTGATTTAGATCAAGCAAGGATAGATATTAATAAGAAGATGGATGAGATTGCTAAGCTATGGAGAAAAATTAATGGCTTAAGGGGGAATGACGTTCTTGATAATATTCTGAAATATTCTTCTAGCTACAATGGAAGAAGAGGCTTAGGATATGTTCCAAAAGGAAATCAACCTAAAATAGTTCAAGCATCCAAGACCAAGATCATGTTTGTACCTAAGAACACAATTCCAAATCCTAGAAAGAGAAATGAAATTGACTCTATTTCTTGTCACTTTTGTCTACGTCTTGGACATTATTCTTTTTCATGCCCTTATAAGAAGAAGGATTCTGAGTTAATTTGGGTCCCCAAACCTCAAACTTAGAAGACTTGAATGTAATTTAGTTGAGATATGATCTAATACTTGTTTTTTAACATCAAAATGTCTTATCTCAACTAAGCAAATAGCTTCATGTATTGTTTTAAATTCAGAGCTGATATAAACAAATTACTGAGACAAACAGAAACATTGTCGGTCGACAAATAGTTCGACTGAGATATTCTCGGTCAAGAAAGTATTCAAACAACAGAATGCCTGTTAAAAATCAAAATCTACAGCAGAATCTTAGTGAAACAAAAACTATTCTGGTCAAGAAATTATCGATCGGAGCAAAAATCGGTCGAAAAACGATCGACCAAGCGGATTTCTGTTTCTGTTCAGTTTTAACCTGTAAAACAACAACTTTCTCGATCGACAAATTGATCGACCGAGACACCTATCGGTCGAACTTTTGTTGACCGAATGAAGTTTTGTTCAGTTTTCTTTCTTAAAACATGCTCAGTTTGTTATTAAATGTACTTAACCATATTGGACCATCACATGGGTACCAAAACCTATATCTTAATGCAGGATTGGGTAGTCGAAAGTGGATGTTCCAAATACATGACCGGGAACAAGGATGCATTTCAAACTTTTGAGGAAAAAAAAAGCAGAACAATCACTTTTGGAGACAATGGTAAAGGTAAAATCGTTGGAATAGGTAATATTGGTACAAACCTTGAAATAAAGAATGTTTTGCTTGTCGATGGTTTGCACCATAATTTAATAAGTGTTAGTCAATTATGTGATAGTGGATATGATGTTTTATTCAACAAAAATTGCTACAAGTTACTAATAGAAAATACTACAAATTTTGTTTATGAAGGAAAAAGAGTTGGAAATCTTTATATTCTTAGACCTAACTCTATGCAATATGTAGTTGGAAAATGCTTACTTGCAAAAGAAAATTCTTTACAACTATGGAATAGAAAATTAGGTCATGCTAGCTCACATGTTATCAAAAAGCTAGTTAAATATGATCTTGTTCGTGGTTTACCTAAGTTATCTTTTGATCAATCTAAAAATTGTGAACCTTGTACTTTGGGTAAACAAACTAAAACCTCTTTTAAACCCAAAAATGTACTTAGCACCTGTAGATCACTTGAACTTATTCATATGATTTATTCGAACCTATGCAGACACAATCTATTGGCGGGAAAAGATATTGTTTTGTTATTGTTGATGATTATAGTAGATATACATGGGTACATTTTCTTGCAAATAAAGATGATACTATTCAAGTTTTCATACAATTTTGTTCCAAGATTGAAAATCTACTACACAACAAGATATGCACAATTAGGAGTGATCATGGTGGAGAATTTGAGAACCATCTATTTGAAGAATTTTGCACATCTGAAGGCTACACTCACAACTTTTCTGCTCCACGCACTCCACAACAAAATGGCATAGTTGAAAGGAAAAATCGATCACTACAAGAAATGGCTAGGACTATGATGCTTGAACATAGTACACCTAAAACATTTTGGGCTGAAGTAGTAAACACAGCTTGCTATGTGCTAAATAGAGTAACCGTTCACTCTTATTTGATGAAAACACCATATGAAATCATATATACTAATAAACTAAGGGTTGACTATTTTCATACTTTCAGATCAACTTGCTATATCTTGAACACAAAAGATGATAGAGACAAGTTTGACTCTAAATCACAAAAAGCCTTTTTCTTGGGATATTCAACCTCTAGTAAAGCATTTAGAGTTTACAACACTATCTCTAGAAAAGTTGAAGAACTACAAACTAAAAATCTTGAAGTATTTGATATTACTCATCAATTAGAAAATTTATCCATACCAACTGATGATGACAAAAATGCTACTAATGAACGACAACTTGAGACACAACAACCTGTTCCTAGACTCATTAAAGATCATCCTCAAGAACTGATCATTGGAACTCCTAATGATAGAGTCAAAACCTGTTCATCTTTTAGAGATGTTGCAAATATGGCATTTGTTTCTATAATTGAACCTAAGAAGGTGACTGAAGCTCTAAAACATGACTATTGGATAATGGCAGTGCAAGAAGAATTAAACCAATTCACTAAAAATGATGTATGGGACTTAGTTCCTAAACCATAACATAAAACCATTATTGGAACTAAATGGGTTTTTAGGAATAAGTTAAATGAAGCCAGGGAAGTAGTAAGAAATAAATCTAGGTTAGTAGCACAAGGATATAATCAACAAGAAGGAATAGACTTTGATGAAACTTATGCACCAGTAGAAAGACTTGAAGCCATTAGAATGCTACTAGCTATAGCCGCCCACAAAAACATTAAATTGTTCCAAATGGATGTTAAAAGTGCATTTCTCAATGGAATAATACAAGAAGAAGTATATGTTGCCCAACCACCTGGTTTTGAAATACCAGAAAAAGTGACTATGTATACAAACTTAAGAAAGCAGTCTATGGTTTAAAACAAGCACCTAGAAATTGGTATGAAAGGCTCAAGAACTATCTCTTTGATAACAATTTTCTTATTGGAAATTCTGATTCTACTTTATTTTTCAAAATATATGACTCTGACTTTCTAGTTGTTCAAATATATGTTGATGATATTATTTTTGGTGCATCAAATGAATCTTTGTGCAAACAATTTAGTGATATTATGCAAAAAGAATTTGAAATGAGTCTCATGGGAGAACTGACTTTCTTTCTTGGTTTTCAAATAAAGCAAACACTCATTGGGATTTTTATCAGCCAAGAGAAGTATACCAATGACCTTTTAAAAACGTTTTGGGATGGACCATTGCAAACATGATACCACTCCAATGTCTACCTCTACTAAAATTGATAAGGATGAAAATGGGGAACCTATTGATGATTCCTTATATAGAGCTATGATTGGTAGCTTGCTTTACTTAACCGCTTCTAGACCGGACATCATGTTTTCAGTTGGTCTTTGTGCTCATTTTCAATCACAACCTATGCAAACTCACTTTCAAGCCATCAAACAGATTTTATGATATTTAGCCGACACTACAAGTTATGGTCTATGGTATCCTAAAGGACAATCCTTGGACTTTAAGGCTTATACCAATGCCGATTACGCTAGTTGTCGAATTGATTGCAAGAGCACAAGCGGTAGTTGTTTCTTGTTAGGAAGAGCTTTAGTATCTTGGTTTAGCAAGAAACAAAACACGGTTGCCCTCTCTACAACTGAAGATGAATATATTGCAACCGGATCTTGTTGTGCTCAAGTGCTTTATACGCAACAAGTGTTAAACGATTATGGCTTTACTTTTTCATCCACGCCTATCTTTTGTGACAATACAAGCGCTATAAACTTAGCACATAATCCTATTTTACACAGTCGTGACAAACATATTGAAATCCGTCATCTCTAAAAATCATGTATCCCTTCATCATGTTGATACGGAAGATCAATTGGCTGATATTTTCACAAAACCGCTTCCACTAGATCAATTGACTAAAATAAGGAAGCAACTACTCATCACTCCCTTAGAAGATGTTTTCTTTGACATTTGTGCTTCTTAAAACAATTTTAATCGTTCCATTTTGGCTTCTAATAGACATCTTTTCTAATGATTTGATGGCTATTTTTGAAGGGGAGAACAAATTAAGGGGGATTTTTCAACATTTATTTTAACGGATATCTTTTTGAAATGACAAGGGGGGAGAAATAAATGTAAATCTTAAATAGTTGTCAAATAGTTATTTTCATAATCTCTTGGCTTTACATTAAAAGTTGCTATATTCCCTAAGAATTGTATTTCACGTTCCATACTTCTTTGGGAATAATAAGCACACATTTCATATAACAAGAGAAGGAGTTTATAAAGTAAATCTCAGGTATGAAACTCAACTCATTTTAAAGACTTGTTGGTTTATATTTTGGAAATATTTGTCATCTTCAAAAAGGGGGAGATTGTTGACTAAATGGACATCATTTAATCCCTTTGTTTTGATAATGACAAACATTTCATTCTTGTGGATCTAACGTGCTACTTGAGTGTTGCAGGAACTAAGTGGATGACACAACTTGGAAGATCTATATGCTCAAAATATGTTAATTTCATGATTGTAATCAAATGTAAAAATTTGTACAAATATATAATGTACAAGTACTTAGACATCATGTAAATCAAGCGTTAGATCTTCCCTAGATAATCACAACACTTAGATAGGTCATCCCCTATAATAGTGTCACAACTGCACACTCATACACACACTTAATACTTAGTTTAAAACATTGAAACAAAGTCATTCTCGGTCGACAAACTTCTCGACCGAGACACTCTCGGTCGACAAACTATTCGACCGAGAATGACCCAGGTAGCCATTAGACACAGCAGACAAGGTAGTTGGGAGTTGAATCAGAACGTTATATACACTTACTCTAGACAGTCCCTCGGTCGAAAAGACCTCGACCGACTGGGATCTTAGTCGACAATTCCTCGACCGAGAATGTATCTGTCTGCACTTTTCAAGATTAATTAACTAGCCGTTGTTAAGGCAACTAATGGATACCTAACGGATAGTTGAGCACTTAGAACCCCCTAGAAAGTTTCTAGAACGTCCTTAAGCATTCATAGGCCATTCCTATAAATAGGACAAGCCTTAGGACACCTTACACACACTTGTGCAATACTTGAGCTTACATACTTCCAATTGGCAATCTGTTTTGAGCAATTGAGCAAATCTAGTACTTGCTACTCATTTCCTTTGCTCCAAATTCATGTCCTATAGGCTAGCATCTCCTACCCACTAAACTTACACTTCCATACACATTGGTTAGGAGATCAAAACGCTTGATATAGGAAATCAAGCCTTGTACTACAAGTGGTAATTGCAATTTCTATTTCCCTTCTTGTTCTTTCTTATTACTTGTACTCTCCTTGCTACTCCTAGGATTGGAGGCTGCGGATTGGAGAGGGTTTTGATCTTCTTGGTGGAGAAGGAGGTCTTTGGACTACTTCAAGGAGGTTGTCTCAATGGGAAGCTACTTCAAGAGGAAGGCTACTTCAAGGGGGAGCTTGAGGTTACTTCAAGGAAGGCTGCTTCAAGGTTGGTGAGACTACTTCAAAGTGAAGGCTGTCCAAAGGGTGTTGAAAGTGTTGTAATTTTATGTAACATCCTTGCGAGGTAATAAAATTAAATACTTTCAAAATCCCGGTTAGGTAAGCAACCGGGTAGTGGATTGACTGCCTTAGTATTTGCTAAGGTTGGAACCACTCTAAACACCTTGTCTCCTTCTTATTATTTCAATTGTGGTTGTTTGAATTGAAATATTATTAAAATCTATATAAAACCCTATTCACCCCCCTCTAGTGGTTTTTCATTAGATTCCTGACTTCTTCACCAATTTCAGGGTACAATAGATCAATCATCTTCCACTGTGGGGAATCAGACGCATGTTGTAGGATCCCATCATTATTTTTCTTAACATCTGCATGCCACCTCAAATTCTTCGCATCTATCAGATTGGCAAACAAGTGTTGAAACCATGATATTATAGGTAGATACCACATCACCTTGGTAGGAGAACCAGTTTTAGACTCCCCCGAAGTCGTCAATTTATACCGCGACACACCACATTTTGGACAATCTTTCAAATCCACATAGTCCTTTTGAAATAATACACAATCATTCAGGCATGCGTGTATCTTCTTGGCATCCATTCCCATTGGGCACAATAATTTCTTTACCTGGTATGTTGAGATTGGCAGCTCGTTTCCTTCAGGAAGCATTTCTTTCAACAAAGACAACAATGACGTGAAGCTTTTGACGCTCCATCTATTGTTAGCTTTCAGCTTATACAATCTCAACACATCGATAAGATTCGTAAACTTAGTACAACCTGTGTATAACGATATCTCAGCATCATGCACAATGTTTCTAAAAATGGGAGGTGGATCGGTGTGCTCTACCCAACAACTATCCAACATCGCATCAACGATGTCTACTGGAACTAGTTCATTCACATCTACGTCATCAGAGGCAATTTCTTCTTCCACACAAGCACTGCTATCGACATCCACTGGTTTCAGGTTTGAAATCTCTCCATGCCAGTGCCATTCTGTATAACCTTGTATAATCCCGTTGCACATGATATGACTTTTGATTTCGTTACCAGTGTTGACTTTCAAGTTGTTACCACAATGCCTATATGGACAGTAGAACCTATCTCCAAGTTGTTTCCTATGTTCCTCGGCAAATCTAATAAACTGGTCAAGACCAGATATAAACTCTGGGGTGCAGCGGTTGCGAATGGACATCCATGATCTATCCATTCTATGATCAAAGAGAAAACAAGTATATATTACAACAAGATTAGGGTCTAGGGTTAACAGATTAGAGTTTTTGCATGGTTAAAACTTTAGGCCAAAAAATACATGTGTTGTCATTCTTATATATAATAAATGTGTACCACCTATCCCATTCTTGAACACCTAATCTCACTAGTAAGTGTATAATGTGTATTGGGTTTTTAAGAAAATTTCGGTAGCATTTCCCCACTGTTCTCCAAGTACATATGTACTTAGAGAACAAATGGGCAAATGTTGCCAAAATTTTCTTGAAAACCTAATACACATTATACACTTACATCCTAAGTGATATTAGGTGTTCAAGAACAGTCCCAAACTGGGGACTATCAAAGATTTACTCCTAATGAGTAAATCTTGGATGGGTTTCTTGGCCAACAAATACATGTGCTGTCATTCTTATATATAATAAATGTGTACCACCTATCCCATTCTTGAACACCTAATCTCACTAGTAAGTGTATAATGTGTATTGGGTTTTCAAGAAAATTTCGGCAACATTTCCCCGCTGTTCTCCAAGTACATATGTACTTAGAGAACAAACGGGGAAATGCTGCCAAAATTTTCTTGAAAACCCAATACACATTATACACTTACATCCTAAGTGAGATTAGGTGTTCAAGAACAGTCCCAAACTGGGGACTATCCAAGATTTACTCCTAATGAGTAAATCTTGGACATGTTTCTAGGCCAACAAATACATGTGCTGTCATTCTTATATATAATAAATGTGTACCACCTATCCCATTATTGAACACCTAATCTCACTAGTAAGTGTATAATGTGTATTGGGTTTTCAAGAAAATTTTGGCAGCACTTCTCCGTTGTTCTCCAAGTACAGATGTACTTAGAGAAAAAAACGGGGAAATGCTACCGGAATTTTCTTGAAAACCAAATACACATTATACACTTACATCCTAAGTGAGATTAGGTGTTCAAGAACAGTACCAAACCGGGGACTATCCAAGATTTACTCCTAATGAGTAAATCTTGGATGGGTTTCTAGGCCAACAAATACATGTGTTGTCAATCTATAACATTGATTTCAACATTTCTAGTGTCCATGCATGTTCATCATCAAGATAAAGATTACACATAAATTAGTATGACCTAGGGATGGAGAGATTCATAATTGATTTCAAAATTTCAAAGTAGCTCATGCATTATCATCAATCTACATCATACAATAGGGATTCATGCAGATGTTAGGGTGACACATCACTAAAAAATCAGAGATTTAACATTAGGATTTTAATATCTTACATAGATTGATCACAAGATTTCAGCAATATAGTTAATTCAAGATTATGGTGAAATGTTTATTAGGGTTTTAATATCTTAATTCAACATGCATTAAAATTTACAGAATTAGGTCAAGAATTCGTATTCAATTGCAAATGTATCTTCTTCTTCCTACTCCCTCCTTACCAAATGGATAAAAGAAAGGCCACGACCGTGTGGGCTGGCCACGGTCGTGCTGGCTAGCACGGCCGTGGTAGGCCAACACAACCACGGCCGTGGCCAGCCCACACGGTCATGGCCTTGCTTTAATCCATTTGGTAAGGAGAGGGAGCAGGAGGAAGAAGAAGAGGTGGAGGACCATCCCACACGGTCGCTAGCACTGGTGCATGTTGTGAAATCCCACGCTGAGCAGGGTACCTGCTTGAGGGCAGAGGAAGAAGAGCGGGAGAAGGTACCTTCAGGCAACTGGTGAGGAGAGTAGGGCAACCGGCGGCAGGAGGAGCTGGAGGACCAGGAGGAGCAGGAGACCGCCGATGAGGGGAGAAGCAGCAATGATGTCAGCGAGGAGAGCAGCAGCAGTAGAGGCACCGATAGCGAGCAGAGAAGGAGAGGCAGGTGGCGGCGGTGGTGAGCAGCTGCAGCAGCAACAGGCGGCGGCGCGGAGGCAGGTGACAGGTGACGCAGCAGGGGTCGGGAACCGGAGCAAAATCGATCGATGAAACAGAATAAAGGGGAAGAGTCCGCTGTGCGTGGGGGCTATTAAGTTACTAAAAGGTGCCAGTTATCCATAACAACCGACACTTTATTATTAAGTGTCAGTTATCCAAAGACAACCGACGCCAATTGGACATTCCTTTACCCTAATTTTTTGGCGGTGACGGCGCACGCACCCTTATCACGTCGGTTATGCTAAGAAAACTGACGCCCATATTGGAACTTTTGGCGCACATTTTATATTCATTCAACGTCGGTTATTAGGTAAAACACCGACGTTGTATCTGATACTTTGGCGCAATTTTTTTCTCAAAAAAATTGGATTTCGCGGGCTACTTTAGGCATCGGTTTCGTTTCTTCAACTGACATAGAATGAAAAGTGATACTCATGTCTGGCTGGTCTTCAAATATAGTTGTCAGATGTCCTTATTAACCGATGTTTAATGTTAACAACATCGGTTTTACTAAAAAACTGACGCCTCTAAAAGCGACGTTGAATGTTGTTTCTATAGTAGTGCTAGCAAGAAACTTCATTCTCAAATCATTTACAAAAACTAGAGAAAACTTCAAGCTTATCACTCTTGGAAATGAGAAAGAAGGTCCAAGTACATTGAGAGAAATCATCGACAATAATAAGACAATACTTGGAACCACAAAGCGATTGAGTTCTCATAGGTCCAAATAGATAAATATGGAGAAGTTCAAGATCTCTCTTGGTACTAAGGACTCCTTTGGATTTTTAGGAGGACTTGGTTTGTTTTCCTTGGGTACAAGGTTGGCATTCCTCATCCTTTTCAAAATCAAATTTGGGAAGTCCCTTGACCAAGTCCTTTTTTCTCAAGTTCTTCAATTGATTCATATTTACATGACCAAGCTGAAGATGCCAAAGAGAAATATCATTCACATTGACTACTAGGCATCTACCAACAATAGGCTTAATAGAGTCAAGCACAATTACATAAAGATTACCATTTCTAGTTCCCTTATGTATGACATGATAAGTGAGGGAATCTATAATCAAACATCCAAAAGAAGTAAAAAGCACATAATAACCATTATCACATAATTGACATACACTTATTAAATTGTGATTTAGGCCATAAAAAAAAAGAACATCCTTGATACACAAGGATTCTCCTACATCACCCTCACCTTTTGTCTTACCTTTCTTGTTGTCCTCAAAAGTAACCGAACCTCCTTTATTCTTTGTAAAATTGTTGAAATGGGTTATATCACCTATCATGTGTTTAGTGCAACCACTATCAACAATACATCTTCCTTTTTCTTGCAAGAAAGGAGAGTGTCAGTTCCCAACTAAAACTTTGGGATCCAGAGTTAGCTTGGGGACCCATTTCATCTTTGGGTTTGTCCCCTTTGGCTTGTAAGGACAACAAGTATAATAATGATCATCACTTTTGCAATGAGAGAAAATCATAGGGTTCTTAGTGCTAGAAGACTCTCCAATAAAAAGGAGGTTTTCTTACTCTTTTTTTTACCTTTGTCCTTATTCTTACCCTTAGGTGCTTCCCCTGCAAATCCCAAACCACTAGTACGACTTTGTTTGGTAGAATGGTCAAGGATTTCATTTAGGGAATGTTTAACTTAGAGAAATTTCTATAGAGAGGCTTTAAGTCTATGAGTTGTCATCAGTAAGAGATATAATAGTAGAAGACAAACTAGCAAGTACATATCTAGCATGAACATGGTCAACCTCTAAATAGAGGGCTTTAGTCAAGTAAGAATCTTTTTCATGAGAAATAGAAGAAACATCATTATTAGGAAAAATAGGTCTAGAAGATAAATCATTAACTTAACCAAGAAACCTAGCATTTTAATATTTAAGCACTTGAATTTCTTTGAGATAAACATCCGTCTCATCTCTATGAGAATTAACAATAAGCTTGAATTCAGCATTTCCAGTTTTAAGTATTTCAAACTCATTTAGGCACTTTTGGTTGTCTTCCTTAAGTGATTCAATGTTCTTAAGATAGACATCATTCTCCACATCAACTCCAGTTTATTGGATCTCAAGATCAAGAAATTGACATTGCAAGTTATCAATGTTCTCAAGATGAATTTTCTCATTTTTCTCAAGAATCTCAAGTTTAGCATGCAAATCATCAATGATTTTACTTAACTTATTCTTTTTAGATTTACATTTAGAATAAGAAGAATGGGTAGTAATAAGCATATCAATAAGAGTTTCTTTAGCTAACTCATGCAAATTTACCTCACTTACCTCACCAATATCTTCACTTGTATAGGCCATGAGTGCAAATTGGCACTCTCCATCTTCATCAGAGCTTGAGACACTAGAGGATGATGCTTCCCAAGATGCATGAGTTGCATCTTTGTGTCTCCTCTCCTTCTTGTCCTTCCTCTTGTATTTTCTATCTGTATTGTACTCTTCTTCCTTCTTGGAGCTGCTCTTGTGGTGTGACTTTCTTGCCTTAGGACATTCAGTCTTGTAGTGTCCTTTTGACCACACTTGTAGCATGTTGGAGTTGAAGAAGAAAATTGCTTTCCTTTGAAGTGATTTCCCTTGGAGTAGTTGGCTTCATGCTCACTAGGGCCATCATCTTCACTAGAGGAGGAGGGAGAGGTCTGACAAGAAAGATGTTGTTGAAGGATAACAACCTCCACTTGAGCTTTAAAGGCACTATCTTTGATCTTCCTTATTTCCTTCTCTTCTTGCTTGGCTTCCTCTTCTTTCTTGTCAAGTCTTGGCTCATGAGCTTGTATATTCCCAATAAGCTCCTCGGTTGGAATGCCACCAAGAATTCTCACTTCTTCAATGGAGATCACCTTTGACTCCCATATCTTTGGTAGAGACCTCAAGATCTTTGAGTTGATTGCTCCTCTATCCAAAATGTGTCCCAAAGTAGCTAGGTTATTGATGATGATGTTGAGCCTTGAGTACATATCAGAAACTCCTTCTTTCTTCCCCAACTTGAAGTTCTCTAGGAGGCTATTAAACATGTAGATCTTTGCCTCCTTGACTTGCTTTGTGCCTTCATAAGTGATGCACAACTTATACCCTATCTCATAGGCAGTATCCCATGAGGAGATCATGTTGAAATCAAACGGAGTGAGGGATGCATAGAGGATGTTAATTGCTTTGGCATTGAGCTGGGCATTATTTAGGATAGGTTCATCCCATGTTAACACAGCTCCAGTTGGCTCCTTGTAGGGTGTAATCATCACCTTCCATGTAGAAAAGTTCATCCCTTGAATGTAGAACTACATTCACCTCTTCCAATAGAGGAAGTTGGTGCCGTCAAAGATCGGGGGGCGCATGGAGAAGCCTCCCCCTAGATTGAGTGAACCAAGTAGGTTCTCACCCATCTTTTTGTCTTGTGGGATATTTGTTGGAGAAGATCCTAGCTCTGATACCATTATTGGATCTAGGGCTCTAGAGGGGGGAGGTGAATAGATCTTCCAAATTCTCACAAGAATAGTTAGACCTTCAAACTATATCAAATGAAACCAAATGCTTAAGAGAAATTTGAAGTCCTATCCAAGAAAGCATAGTAAGGATGAGAGATATTGAAACATACACTTGGACAAGGTGGTTCGAGTGGTTCCAATCTCCAAAATAGGAGACCATCAATCCACTACTTAGAGAGGTCAACCTCTAGGACTTTACAACCCATGTATACTTATTATTCCATCATAAGAGATAGAAGGACACCACCATACATCCAAGGGCTTACTTATTCAAGACAAGATTCTTTCACCTACACAAGGACTTACCTAATTGATCAAGATGTCTTTATCCTACACCAAGGACTTACCCACACTTGCATTAAGTCTTTGGTCTTGAAGGAATTACCCACTCTTCTTGAATCTTTACCTTGCCCTTATCCTTCACCTAGAGAAGATCTTCACACCTTCTTCAGCCATGAAGAAGAACAACAACTTCACCTTCACTCGGAGAAGCTCACTTCAACCTTTTCTCTTTGAGAAAGGAGATTGGGAAGATGAAAGGAATGGGAGATTTATAAGATAACATGGAGGTATATCTCTTATGATATGACTAACACACTCATGATCATGAAGTGCTTTGCAAATTAGAGAGAGAAAGGGACTCAAAGGGTTGCAACACACTCAACTATAGCAAGGGCCAAGGGTAGCATGAATGAGCAAACTTACAATGAACTCCAAGGGGTCCTATCTATATATGGGGGTGTTCGTTTGAGTGTGGGATCACTTAAGAACGATAAATAGCCATTTTACAAACTTGCAATTGATCTATTTTCATTTTTAACAACTCTCCAATGGTTGGAATAACTTTTTCTACAGTTTTCATATAGTACATTCGATTGAGTTTCAATAAAGGTAACTCGACCGATCCACTAACTAACAAATCTAATTTTCAAACTATTGGTCGAGTTTGTCCTGGGAAACTCGACTGATGAGTCAAAATTAGTTTTGGCCAGTGTGTCAGTCGGTCGAGACCTCTGAGTGTGCAACTCGACCGATTGATCCATTTCCAAAAATCCATCAATGATCAGTCGAACTTCAAACTCGTTTGACAAAGTTGCTGTGACTAATTTTTCAAAATGATTTTAGAGTGACCAAACGTTGGAATTAAGCGTCCCTTATTTTTTCTCATCTTAGTTACAAGTCATATCATCAATATAAGTGATTATAAAAATATTCTAAGGTGGTTTGGAGTTATTTCCAAAATTTCACACTTGCATTGCTTTTGACTTGAACTTGGACAAGCTAGGGCTTGTGTAATTTGATCCTTTTCATGTACATAAATCCTGAAATCAATCTTAAACAAAAATATTATATACTTATGAATGGAATGGTTAAGTCATTATTAAAATATGGACAATGTATAACTCTCAAGTCAACATTTTGGAATCCAAATTTGATAACAATAGGTACGTGAGTTTTACTAAGTATAAGATTAGTTTTCATGGATGCATAATGATATGATGTACTCTAGAAGCCTTTAATTGCATATAAATTCTTGGATGCATATTAGTAGGAGATGCTTTTTCCGAACATAAAAGAATATAAAATATTAAGATGAGTTGTATCTACTAAAGGGAGACATTATTCCCTCTCTCTTCTAAATACTAATGTCGAGCACAACCCCATAGCCCAAGGGGAGGAGATCCCCATAGCCCTAGGGGAAGGGAAGGGAAGGGCTCATCATGTATGTTAAATAAGGTGCTGACACACTTAGTAGTTCAACTGCATTTAAAGATATGCATGAAAGAAATGTTTACCTAATTTTCCACCCTAATATAATGTTTCTTTTCTTTCTTTCTCAAATCTTTCATTATTCAAGTTACTATACAAGTATTTTACCCATGTACATAACTTTTATTGATTCATTTGTTTCCCATATTTTCTAGGTACAACAAGTAATGCACTTCAAAGTACCTAAAGACATTAAATAAGGTCCTTGGAGGATATTTAGCAAAATGGTTGTCTCATCTTTATCTTCTATTTAGCTAGTTGCTTTTTCTTTTTTCTAGATGATGTATAGGATATCTATGTCCTATGTACTTTTCTTTCCTTAAGAACTAGTTTCTTCTTCTAGTGAATAATGTAATTATGACAATTTTTATCATATGAATGATGGTTTGTGTGGCTACTTATATGATGCTTGTAAACAATGATCCAATTGCCATATATACTAGATGATAATCACAAGCCCTTATATTTTCCTTCTTGACATCTTATAGATATGAGTTGACACATATCTAGGGAATGTCAACTTGGAAAGTATATAGGAATTGGGTTTGTCACAATTGGTATCAGAGCCAATGTTCACACATCATAGCTACATGAAACCTCATTCGCCATATTGTGAGTCTTGTGTAGTCCTTGAGTTAGGGATATGAAGGATGGAGGTGTCTAGAATATCATCTACCATGGGTCTGACTAAAGTCTCTGAGCCACTTTGTGTGGCAATCACGAGGCTACCTATATGGCAGTATAAGTCTACATGTCCAACACCCTAAGTGTCTCCTACTTCATTGGCATACCTTAATTAAGGAAATTTCACATCTATAGATATTCCCCCTTATCTCCACTACTAAAATTTCCTCTCATCTCCCTCTCTCTCTCTGTTCTATAAAAAATTCCCTCGCATCTTTATGATGTAAGATTTTTTTTTGGTCGCTAAAACTCTTGGAATTTTTTTTTCATTTTCCTTTTTAGTGTTACTTACAATGTAACCAATCCTCAAACTAAGGGTTGGGTAAAAGAGAAAATAAAGCTATACAAGAGATATGTGTATATACAAGTATCAATAAGAAAACTGAATAATCAGTCAAAAATCTCATAACATTTCTGTTGCAAACCAGACCCTAGGGATATGGCCCTTCACTCTGTCCATCGAGCTAAAAGAACTCAAGTCCAAATCCAAGCTAGAATATGAAGAAATATTGTCCAACATCTCAAAAATAAAGGAGACACAACCTGAGGCATTCTTTACCAAAGAGAAAAGAAACTAGATAACAGACCAAAACTGCCAGAACAAAGCCATTAGCCGAGAGAGTTATAATCCATCAAAATGTATTTCCACACCATCTCAGTAGATTAGATTTTCATCTCATGAACTCTTATATTTCTTTCAAGCTAAGCATGATATAAGATTAGGGGACAAACAGTTATGGACTTGCCATCCTTCATATCAATCAAATCAATCCAGTTACTAGGAGCCAAACTGATAAGGTCATTGTTAATAGCTTTTCTCCAAAAATCAATAACAAATGAGCAATAGAAACTAATATGATTTGTATCCTCATAGTTATTCATGCACAAAAAACTAATATGATTTAATAAGATGTATATTTATTTTTCCTTCAGATTGGCCCGATAAAAAACCTCAACAGATTTTATCTATCTCCTCCATAATCAAAATAGGGATAGGAAAAGACAACGTCCAATAAAGATGCATGGTGGACAATGTGGATCTCACAAGCTCTGCTCTGCCATCCAAGAAAAACAATTTTGCTTCCCAACTCTCAAGCTTCACTTTGATTCTATCAATAAGGGAACCACATAGCTTTTTTTTCAACTTACCCATAAAGAAAGCCAAACCAATATACTTTGCCTTATCTAAAACTCCTTCATTCATGTTAAGAACTTTAGTGATAATGCCTACATTAACATTCTTTCCAAAGTTACAAGAGCTTTTAGATAGTTTAATAGTGAAACCAGAACAAGAACTAAACTCATCAAATAAAGATTTAATGTGAGATGCATTCTTTTCATCAACTCTAGAAAAAATGATTAGGTCACCTACAAACACCAGATGAGAGCATCCAAAACTTCTTGAAGCTTGAATCGGCTAAATGTGGTTGCCTTGAATTTTCTTTTTCAGCATTTAAGTAAAGCCCTATATCACAATCACAAACAAATATGGGGCAATAGGGTTCCCTTGCCTCACCCCATTAGAGGGGAAAATATAGTTCATTGGTGAGCCATTTAATAACACTTGATACGAGGTAGTTCTGAAAATGACTTCAATCCACCTGATCTAAATGGAGGGGAAACCCATTTTGAATAAAATGGAGAAAAGAAGCATCTAACTAACTGAATCGTAGGCTTTAGATATATCCACTTGAATGAACATATTACCATTTGAAGCTTTCTTAAACTCACTAAGAATTTCATTTTTTAGAAGAATTGCATCCTTGATGCTTTGACATTTTATGAAAGTACATTGATTAGAGTCAAGAACAGAAGGAAGCATCTTCTGGAGTCTATTTGCCATAATTTTGGATATGATTTTATAAAAAATATTGCAAAGAGCAATAGGTTGCCAATTAGAAATGATAGAGGAATCAATTCCTTTAGGAAGGAGAGTAATGTAGGTTCTATTCACCTCCTTAAGCAAACTTCCTTTACATAAGAACTCCTTAATCGCATTGAAGACATCGTCTCCTATGATCTTCCTGGAGTATTTATAGAAATGAGCATTGTAACCATCAGGTCCCAGACTTTTATCAGTATTCAGGCTATCAAAAAATTTATCCACTTCCTCCCTGGAAACTGGCTTAGTAAGAATATTACATTGATCTTTGGAAATAACAAGTCCATTCCACTCTAGTTTCCAAACGTCACCACTATCCCCATTACGAAACAGCTCACGATAAAAATTAAGAATCCCAACTTCAATAGCATCATGGTCATATTTCAATGTCCCATCAATCAATAAAGACTTAATAGAATTCCTACATCTTCTAGTTTCTAGAGAAGAATAGAAAATTTTGGTGTTGAGATTGCCCTCTTTTAACCATTGAACTCTCGACTTTTGTCTTAAAAAGGATTCTTCAGCTACACAAGCAGCCCTTGTTTCTTTTCTAAACAAAATAGCTGTGTTTCTGAGTTCAACATCCAACAGATTGAGGTCAGTAGGCTTTTGAGCCTCAAGGGCTTTATCTTTAGCAATGGCAACTTTTTCAAAGATATCACCCACAACCTTCTTCTTCCAACTTATGATGTAAGATTCGGAATTGAGTCACTCTATATAGAATTCTAAGGATTGACTGATAAGGATTATTAGGGTATCCTCAACAAATCATAACACTAAGATCATGAATAAATAATAAAGAAGAATAAATAAATATAATATGAGTCAAAAAAGGATATAAAAATAAATAAAATATCTAATATGTTTAATCTAATTTTCATGATGCTTCCAAAAACCCATAATTCTAATGCTTTTGAGGAGTCATCCTCTAATAAGTGAAAGGAACTTGAAACCTTTGATATACCTGATGCTGACACTATGTCCAAGGATAGGTGGGAAGAACAAAAGAAAGTCTTCCTAGACTTCATGGACACTCTTGACCTAAAAGGAACCCATAGACCTAATTCAACTACGAAGAAGGAAGTGACGGGGCTAGATTTTATCAAACTTAACCCTGACACCTTTTGGGGGGTTAATCAGCCTGAGGTAATGGATACGTTTGATGCCTGGACCCTGTCAATGGAGAATGCTTCCCGTACCCTAGAAGTTCCCAACGAGAAGAAAATCAAATTTGCCACACACCTACTTAAGGGAGGGGCAAAAGTCTAGTGGGAAAACTACAGTGGGAATAGGAAAGAAGAGGTGGATAACATGGAATGGGAAGTCTTCAAAATCCTTTCCACTGACCGTTTCATGCCTATAGTTGAGAGGAAGAGGAAGAGGAAGAGGAAGAGGAAGGAGAGGATGCATGCTGAGCTTAAATAGGGCAGTCTCTTGATAGCCGACTACACTGGGAAGTTTATACTTTTGGAGCATTATGCACCCATTAAGAATAAAGAACGCCTACTGCAGTAGTATATTGACTATGTAGTTGCCCACCTGAAAACCCTAGTCATCACCTCCCATACCAAGAACATAGATGAAGCCCCATATATGACCCTTAAGTAGGAATGGGAGCATGGTATGAAGAACCCTTCGAGCAAGGGAGACCTAGGGTTAACCACCACTGAGGAGGATAAGTCTAGAAAGTTCCACCTTGTACATAACAAAGGATCAGAAAAGGAGGAGGTTCAGGTAAAGGATGATAGATAAACAACTAGAATCTACTGAAGACCTACCGCAACAAATGTAAGACATGGATGAGGACATGAAGGACCTTGTCTCTATGCCAAGCTTGTATGATACAACTGCAAGAAGGAGGGCCATTTCATCGCCATGTGCCCTACTCCATCTATCTTTGGCAACCATCTAGTAGGTACTTCACTCCCTCAAGGGTACTGCAGTGTCAGAGTGTTTGCAGTGACTGCAAAAGAAGCTATGGCAAATCCAAATCAGCTTGTTCAAGGTAACCATAATTCCATTCATTTATTTAATATCTTGTTCAATGCCTTCAAATCTTCATGACATAATTATCATGTGTAGGAATGGTGTTCCTAAACGATCATCCTATCAAATCTTTTTGTGATTCTGGATCTACAAATGCATTTATATCTTGAAATTTGGCATCTATGTTACATCTACATATAAGGGATTTGGGATATATAATCAATGTGTCAACTCCTAGTGGCAAAATACTCACTACACTAAAGAAAACTGATATCTTGCATCTAAAATTCGAAAATCATGACATGCCCTTTGAATTCATCTTCTTGACTATGGAAGTCTTTGATATTATACTTGGTATGGCCTGTCTATACAAGTATCATGCACAAATTGACTGTAGAAATAAGAATGTAGTGCTCTCTCAATCTCATTCTAGTCTTGTGGTGATCCCTAGGGAAGTAGATTCTATAATAATATTATAATTTTCTGTCATAAATCTAAAAGCTCATTTCTAAAGGATGTAAAGCCTTCCTCGCATTACTCTTAGAGACTAGTCCTGATAGTGGGCCTGTAGGAAGACTAGAGGTGGTATGTGACTTTCTTGATGCATTTCCAAAGGATCTTCCTGGGCTGCCTCCAAATAGAGACATTGAGTTCTTCATAGATCTTCTTCCTGGAACCACTCCAGTTTCTAGTGCACTATATAGGATGAATGATGATGAGCTTATGGAGTTGAAGAAACAATTATAGGAACTTCTTGATGAATGATTTATCCATCCTAGTGTTTCCCCTTGGGGTGCTCCTATTCTCTTTGTAAAGAAGAAAGAAGGTTCTATGTGTATGTGTATTGACGACCACATGTTAAACCAGGCCACTATTAAAAATAAGTATCCCCTTCCTCGCATTGATAACCTCTTTGTTCAGCTTCCCATTGCCAAGTTTTCTCTAAAATTGACCTTCGTTCTGGCTACCATCAACTTAAAGTCAAATATTCTGATATTTCTAAGAATACATTTCGAACTCATTATGGGCATTATGAATTTCTAGTGATGCCAATTGGGTTAACCAATGCACCTAGCATATTCATGAACCTGATCAACAAAGTCTTCCAACCCTAACTTGATGAGTTTGTGGTTGTCTTTATTGATGATATCCTGATCTATTCTGACTCTATGGAGAGGCATTGTGAGCACTTGAAGGCAGTTCTTGAAGTCCTTCAAGCTCAAAAATTCTATGGCAATCTCTCTAAATGTGAATTTCGGATTGGTAAAGTCATGTTTCTTGCTCATGTCATTTCTGGGGGTAACATATATGTTGATCTCACCTAAGTATCTGCTGTTCTTGATTGGAAACCTCCTTGAAACCCTTATAAAATCTTGAGCTTCTTGGGTTTAGTTGGATACTATAATCACTTCATACCCAATTTCTCCAAAGTTGCACTCCCTCTTACTAACCTTACTTGGAAGGACAAGCATTTCATATGGTCATCTGCTTGTTAGTCTAGTTTTCGAGAGTTAAAAGAGAAGTTGACATCATCCCCCGATCTAGTCTTATCTTCTGAAAATGAAGGGTTTGTGATCTTCATTGATGCTTCGAGGAATGAGTTAGGATGTTTCCTGCAACAGAATAGAAAGGTGGTGGACTTTGCATCTAGATAGCTAAAACCTAATAGACTTAATTACCCCACACATGATTTGGAATTAGCTGCAATCATTGATGCTCTCACAATCTGGAGGCACTACCTATTTGGGACAATGTTTGATATCTTCACTGACCACAAAATCCTGAAATACATCCCGACTTAGAAGGACCTGAACCTATGCCAATGTCAATGGATTGATTATCTGAAGGACTAAAATTTCACCATTACCTACCATTCAGGAAAGGCAAATGTAGTCATTGATGCCCTTAGCAAGAAAAGGGTCACATGTGCATCTCTATCCATTCTCGGGTGGAGCAACATGGGGGATTATGTGGATTGGAAGCCACCATTTCTGCATGATAATGTCTATGTCAACATTTTTCTATCATGCCTGATCTTCAGTCTAAACTTCTTGAGGCACAGAAAACTAGTCTTGATCTTGAAGATCTCTCATCTCTCCTGCCAAAGCCTCAAACACACATGTCTGTAGTTCTCGATGGTGGTCTTCGATACAAGAATTGTATGTGGGTTATTGAGTAGTTAGCTGTGAAGACAAAGATTCTCAGTGAGGCACATGGGTCAAAGTAAACATTTCATCTCGGCATAACTAATATGTACAAAGGACCTACACGTCAGTTTTAGTGGAGGGAAATGAAGCATGATATTGCCGAGTTTGTGTCTAGATGTCTGACATGATAGAGAAACAATGTAGAGCACCAGCGACCAGGTGGTCTACAACAACCCCTTGAAATCCCAGAATGGAAATGGGAACACATCACCATGGATTTTGTGGTGGGGCTACCCAAGACCAGAAAGGGATATGATGATGCATGGGTTATAGTGGACTGTCTCACAAAGTCAGCTCACTTTCTCCCTGTGAAGACTACTGCAAAAGTATCTGAGCTGACCGATCTCTATATATACGAGAGACAATACGTCTGCATGGAGTTCCAACATCCATTGCCTCAGATTGGGACCCAAACTTCACTTCAAAGCGGTGTAAGTAGGTTCAAGAGCACTGGGCACAAAGTTGAACTTCAACAAAACATACCATTCGTAGACAGACGAAAAATCTGAACATACTATACAACTTCTGGTGGATCTTTTAATAGCTTGTGTTCTCAATTGGGAAGGCTTGTGGGACCATTATCTGCATTTAGCTGAGTTTTCATATAATAACTTCTATCAGGTGAGTATTGGGATGCCTCCATATGAAGCTCTCTATGGCAGAACCTACATATCTCCACTACACTGGGATGATATTGGGAAACACACCTTGATGAAATATGAGGAGATGCAGTTGTATACATACATAGTTTCACTGATTAGGCAGAGAATGAAGTGGGCACATGATAGGTAGAAACCTTATGAAGATGCTCATGTATAGGAATGCCAGTTCAAGGAAGGTGACAATGTTTTTCTGAAGATTAGACCTATCCAAACTTTGGCCAAGAATAAGGGGAAGCTCAGTCCTCACTATGTGGGACCCGTTGAGATATTAGAGGGTTGGTAATTGTGCCTATCATCTTTCCTTTCCACCTCAGTATAGTTCCATGCACAATATCTTTCATGTATCCAACTTGAAGCCTTATGTCAAAGACCCCAGTCACATTCTAAATCATGAGTCTCTAGAGATGAAAGATGATGAATCCTATGCTGAATCCCTGGTCAGAATTCCTAATTCTAAGAAAAAGGAGCTTCACAATAATCAACACATAGATATGGTAAAAGTTCTCTGGAGCCACCTTGATCAAACTGACACCACCTGGGAGCTCAACTCTGAGATTGAGTAGAAACATCCACATCTCTTTCTGGTTATTTGAATTTTGAGGAAAAAATTCTTAAAAACGAGGGGAGAATGTGACAAAGTGACTTCGTACATTATTTTCTCTTTCTTACAAATTTGATATCAATAAGTTATCAAGTTATTTCCTAAAATACCATCAATCATATCCCTCACTACTTCGACCAAAAGACTACACAAATTTCAAGATAATACAAACCCTAATTTTGAATTAAGATGAATTATATGTACTATGATTGTGATGGAGTGGACTTTTGGAATTCGAAAATGTCCAATGATTTAAGTGAAAGCATAAGCTTGAGATAGATTGAGGGTTCCAAGCTTTTGACAAAGTAGGTGTGTTGTTTGATGTGGATATTATGATTAAGATCTCTCTTTTAATGCCTTTTTGAGGTATTTAATTGAATGACCTAATATATGAGTTTGGTCACCAAATTTGAATAGAAGGTAGATTGAGAGATAAAGAGGCTATGGTTAAAATTTGGTGGCATTTGGATGCTCCTAGAGGGAGTTATTTAGGTTTGGAAATGTGAGAAATAATGTGTTTTTAATGGTTGATAGACCTAAGTCCTGGTTTTAATCAATGTCATGCGCCCTAGACCTGAGTGAGCCACAGATTGGCTGTGTGGGCCTTTTTCAGCCCTTAGATCTGAAAGATCAGACGGCAACCAATTATCCCCTACCTTGCAGTTAGAGAAAGGTAGTGGAGATGCTTGCAACCACGACCAACCCACGATCGCACGCTAAGGAAACGACGGAGTATGTGCAAGATTGACCGAACAGTTGTGTTCGTCTCGTCGAAAGGAACCCACCGACCCTCTTGCCATAAGTTCTAGCTTAGTAGACAGAGAGAACGAGCCCCAGTCTGGACCTGTCTCTCCACACCTGCGAGCAGGTGGTAGCCATGGGTAGAGAAGGGAGCTAGAAGGCATATTGGAGGAAGAGAAAGAAGGGAGGTGCAATGCGGAGGCCTGGGGAACCATCCACTCTTGAGCACATGGCCTCAAAGGGTTGCTTCCATGGCTGACCAACTCAGGTCCGGTGCCTAGGAAGACGGAGCTTGACGGCTGGCATTAGGCTTTTGTAATCGCAATCAAAGGGCCTCATGATGTTCGTGGAGGATATCTGAACCTCTTAGAAGCCTTAGACCAGTGCGAAGATGACCGGGGATGTTTTCCCCCCTTCTGCATCACCACAACAAAGATGGCGGCGGCGCTCCTACCTAGACGGAGATCTAGAGCAGCAATCGAGGGGAAATGTAGCCGTGGAGGCTTGTCCTGAGTCACCGAAGCTATTCGTGGCGTTGGTAGTGGTAGAGGATCCCTACAACTCTGCTACTTGCTCGCTGGAGCCAAGCTGCACGGCGGCGCCCGTTTGAAACAGAGTCCCGCTGGGACTCAGCGAGCGCGTGAGAAGGGAAGGGAGGAAAAGAGAGCCCGACCGATTGAAAGAGGCATGAACTGAGTCTAAGTCGAGAAGGCCGGACCGGCTCAGACGATGAGCAGCGCCCGCACCGGGCCACATGTCAGCGGCCAATTGGTCCAAAAAGGTAATTGCCACATTAATGTTCAGTTCTTCAATAAATCATAGAAAATAGCTCCGAGTCCGAAAAATACAAATAATATACTGAAATTCTCAGAAAAATGCATAGCACAAGATGGAACAATAATATCAGGCTTTTGATGCATTAATATCAGTGATAATATGTAAGATGTGAAATGCTCATATGATGGATAATAAATATCAAACGATGCCCTAAAATTATGAGAAAATACCTGTAAATCATATTTCATGTTTATAATGCATATGATGTCAGATATGGCCATGTTGATTTATGAAATCATGCCTTTTGCTTAATGTTGCTAATTAGGGCTTATAACCCTAATTAATATACAATAAATGCATACATGGTCAATAAATGATGAAATTCACAGAGTAAGCTTATATCAGTATATGGAACCTCAATTTTAATTATGATATCATAATGATGAACAAAATCCATGTTATATGAAGATGAACCTTGATACATGGCATGGGTTGTAACCCTAATTTGAATGATGTATATAAACTAGGGTTAATATGTCCACCAAAAAGAATATGGAACCTAATGTTCAGATAATGAACCATAATCTGGAAAATGGCATCAGTATGATAATTCTAAGACAAGAATGCAAGTAATGATGAGAATATCCTAATGAGTTAAGAAAACCCTAAAATGAACACGATTAGGGTTAAGATGAGATGTATGATGATGAGAACCTGATAGTATATGATCTTGTCTTAATCAGGGTTTGACCTGGGATACATAGTTGACTCTTGGATATATGTGATGATTAAGTTTATCTCTTGATCAAGGTATGCCATTACCTCTTACTTGGCTTATTATACATTATGCTTGTGTTATATGGTAGTAAAGACTTGGCATATGGTATTGATTGAAATGATTGTTCTTGTATGATATGTTGGTTGGTTTTCTATACTTACTGCTATGAACACATCAAACATAATATATTTGTTCCATTATATGAAAGCACCAACTCTTTGGTAGTGTGCTTGGAAGTGACCAAACTCTTTGGTAGTGGTCACATTGTACATATGGAAGCACCAACTCTTTGGTAGTGTGCTCAGACCCAACTCTTTGGTAGTGGTCACATTGTACATATGATCCAACTCTTTGGTAGTGATCATAAAGGCCTTGAGATATAATGGAAAATAAGCTTAATATATGTGTTCTCTTTTGCTAATGAATATCTTTGTGCAAGTATACGCTTTTCTTATATTCATCGGTTACTTCCAAGTTTAGTTTTATCTTATTGCCAAGATATGATGAGAGGTATATAAAAGACATGTAGGCGTACTCAGTACAATATTCTTGAATATTGTGCTGACGTGTACCGCATGTAATCATTTGTTTAGGTTGTGGTTATGCTCTTGAAGATCCAGGATAGTGGAGAGTTGTGTAGCAAGCTGATGTACAGGTGGACCTGTTGTCTTAAGATCCTGTAGTTTAGAGGTAGTACATCTATATGTATAAGTTTGTTGTTCAATATGTAATATCAAATGTTGTAACAATTCATGTTGTAATTATATGTTGAATGGTGAACATGTGTGTATGGTTTTATTATTGTTCATGTACATGTGCTACTGATTGTTTCCTTCTGACTTCCTCTGATTTTCTTCTTCTTAGCCTAGTGTGTGGTGTTTAAATTGGGATTCTCGCTGAGGTGAGGGTTTCAATTTGGACGTCACACATCAGATTAAGTTTTAGAAAATCCGGGGACGTCACAATGATACATGGTCAAATTTATATAGTAAAATTTCTAATTTGAAACTCAATTTTATACCATAGCTAGATAACATCATCATGAAGCTCTATTTAAAATTTCATACAAGTTGGATAAACTGTTTAAGAGATATAAGCAATTGAAATAATGTACAATTTTTTATTCATTTTAACCCTATGACCTAAGTTTTGGGTTTATTTGATCGCATATGTGACATGTAAATGTCACGTGGATGAAATAACATCTTGGGCTCGGATCTTGTTTCAACCTCTAATCTTGGCTGCCCAATAAAGTCACACATGGATTAAAGGTGGATATTTCATCTCCCACCTCCTGTAAGAAGCAGTCTCCGTTCCAACAGATCCATCACGCGATCGTGACCTCCCCCTCCTTATCTAGCCACACTCTTGCAAAAACGAAGGGCTATTTCTCTCCCTCTCTCCAACACAAACTCAAAAACCATGCCACATACTCCCTTGTCCTTGGATCAGGGAGAACCAACTCCCAACTTCTTGCGCCTCTCACTTGACAACGGTGGTCAGTTTAGGGCTTCTGCACCCTCACCCCTCATGCCTATTTAAGACCTCCACAAGCTCTTCCTACCCTTCTTTAGTAATCCCCGACCTCCAATTAAAATCCACAGACACCTGAGCACTGAAGCCTACCCATCTTCATCTCACCGCCGCTCCACAACGGTTGCACACCCTCATGCATTGTCACCCAAATTTCTCCCCACCATCACCTTCGTGGGACCTCCATGAGGATCGAAGGCATCTCCATCCTATACCTCTGAGCCTTCCTCCCTCAAACCTCCCTACTTCTGGTTACCTCACCACCCACAACGATGACATTGGGCCCCAAAGGGAGATGAACCCACCTAGCTAGCTGCACCGACGCGACAACACCACACAAAGGTGATGGTGCCCCCTTTCCATCCTGATCCTGGTAGTAGAAGCCTTGCCACATCGCCGAAGTTGTGTAAAGTTGTTTCTAGAGTGCTAGCGGAAGGTTGATCACGTGGAGTAAGCAAGCCAATATCTGTGTTCCATCTAAACTCCACATGGTGACAGCTGTGCTAGGGTCAGCCAACCACTAAGCGCCACCTCGCCACAGATCACGAGTCATCCAAGAGAGTAGGTGAGCTAAATCTCAGGTGGACCTATCAATGAGCACCACCTCAATAAGACAAGTTTGTACTCATGAAGCCAGGGATCAATCTAAGCCATTGATCCTGTCGAATCCGCCCGCTGGTCAAGGTAATTCTCAACCAAATTTATTTTATTAAATAAAAAAAACTATTTATCTTAGAAAAATCCTAGAAAAATGCTAGGAATATCATAAAATAGAAAACATATACATGATTTTTATCAACATAATATGTGGAATCTAATAAAAATGCTATTACAACCTGAATCCATCTCCTTTTTCAAAATAGTAGCCTTAAGCCTAATGGTCATACTAATGTCATTTTATAACGTAGTAATGATTATTAATGATAAAACCTAACTTTTCGTGACACCTAAACTGTAATAAGGTTTGTGACCTTCATCTATCTCAAAAAACTAATCAAGGATGATTAGCAAATCCAAGATTATGGAAACCCTAACTTTAGTTTCTCTCTCCATATATATTGGACTTCTATGTATTTGTTTGTCAAACCCTAACTAATTAACTACCTCCTATGAATCATGTATGACTCCCCAAAACCCTAGATCCAACTCTTGTCTTTTTGGATCATGTGAATCCTAAAGGTGAACTAATAATGTCCTAGTCCCTATAAAAACCCTAATATTGAGTGATTCCTTGTTAAATAATAATGAGTACTATAAATTGGATGAAACCCTAATTTTGAGATCTTATTTTGTGACTCAAAACAAGACAAAAATACATAGATAATACCTAATCTAATCATAATAATTTGAAAGTACCCCTAATTGAAATATAACCTTAGTCTTGGGCATATGGACTCATAGTGACATACACCCTTGGCTTCTTTTTAGGGTGACCTTTTTACTGTTTCTCTAGACTCTTGAAATCCATATCTGATAACAATATGTACGTGGGTTTTATTCATTATAAAACTATTTTTCATGGATGCATAATGATATGATGTACTCTGGATGCTTTTATTTTCATATAAATTCTTGGATGCATATTAGTAGTATATGCTTCACCAAACATAAAATAAAATAAAATATTAAGATGAGGTGTTGCTACTGAAGTAAGATAGTAATCCCTTCTCTTCTAAATACTAATGTCAAGCACAACCCAATAGCCCAAGGAGCAGGGATCCCCATAGACCTGGGTGCAAGGAAGGGCCCATCATGTATGTAAAATAAGGTACTGACACACTTGGTAGTACAATTGCATCTAAAGATATGTATAAAAGAAATGTTTACCTGATTTTCCACCCTAATATAATGTTTTCTTTTCTTTCTTTCTCAAATCTCTCATTATGCAAGTTACTATAGAAGTATTTTACCCACGTACAAAACTTTTATTGATTTGTTTGTTTCCCATATTTTCTAGGTACAAAGAACGATTAATGCACTTCAAAGTACCTAAAGACATTAAATAAGGTCCTTGGAGGATATTTCTCTAGACGGCTATCTTTATCTTATATTTAGCTAGTTGTTTTTTCTTTCTTCTAGATGATTTATAGGATATCTATGTCCTATGTACTTTTCTTTCCTTAAGAACAAGTTTCTTGTTCAAGTGAATAATGTAACTATGACAATTTTTATCTTATCAATGTCCTTGGAGAATGATGGAACTTCAATGATGTTGTAGAGATGTAGCATCTCAAAGAAAAATTCGAGATTGTCTTTTTTGATATAGGTTATGGTGTCAAGGTTATTATCTTGAACAATGATAATCGCATGTCCCAGCTAATACATTAGTGGTAAGGGGACCACCCCATTTTGGTGAACCCTTGGCAGTCCCAAAAGCAAGTTGAAGGAGGGAATTAACTCCATGACCATGAACAATATTGCAAATGTCTGCGACCAAATATTTATTTCAAGCATGATCTCTTCCATGATTTATTGGTAAGCCTATTGAATGAGGTCACCTTTTTTGTTGGTTGTAGGTCAAAGGGATCTCTTCCCAAGATGATGTGTGTCTTTAGTAGGAACACATTAAGTGTTGTCTATAATGCACAAAGGGATTTAACGCCCTTATAGATGGAATTAATTGGCAAGGGCTTATTGTAACTTCCTCTGGTGATGATCTCATGTTTACAAAAATGATATCATATGTGGGGTTTCGATTAACCTGATGGTTGTGGCAAGTGTTGAATCTAGGGCTCTAGAGGGGGGGTGAATATATCTCTAAAGTTTCTCACAAGATATATTAGACCTTCAAATTATATCAAATTTAAAGCAATATCTTAAGTGAAATTTGAAGTCCTATCTAACAAGCATAGCAAGGATGAGAGAGATTGATAGCAAACACTTGACAAGGTGATGTAGAGTTGTTCCACACTTCAAACTAGAAGTGAGTCAGTCCACTACCTAGAGAGGTCAACCTCTAGCACTTTGCAAGTGCTTTTATCTATACTATCACCAATAAGAGTTACAACACAAGACCACCAAAGGACTTACCCATCCAAGCACAAGGAGTATCCACCTTACCAAGGACTTACCCACTTTGCAAGAGTCTTTAGCCTTCGCCAAGGTCTTACCCACTCAAGCACAAGTCTTCCGCCTTCAAGGACTTTGCCACTCCTCTTAGTTCTTCAACCTTTGTCTTCTCCTTCACCTGAAGAAGATCACCACCTCTTCATCAACCTTGAAGAGGACCAACTACAACTTCTTCTTCACTTGAGGAAGCTTGCTTCACCTTTTCTTCATGTAGGAAGGGGATAGGGAAGTAGGAGAAGATGAGAGTTTTACATGTACAAGGGAGTAGCTCTCTTACAATATGCCTAACTCACTCACAATCACAAAATGAAGTGTAAACTAGAGAGAGAAAGAGGCTCAAGAAGTTGCAACACACTCAACTATAGCAAGGACTTAGGATAGCATGAATGAGCAAACTTGGAATGAACTCCAAGGGGTCCTATTTATAGTTGGGGGTGTTCCCTTGAGTTGGGAATCACTTAGGGTCAAAATATAGACATTTTCCACAATGAAACAGATCTATTTTCATCCAAAATAAATCACCAATAGTTATAATCACTTTTTCTACATTTTTCATACAGTACATTCGTCGAGTTTCAATAAAGGTAACTCGACCGATCAACTAAAAGACACAACCAATTTTCAAACCATCGGTCGAGTTTGTTCTGGGGAACTTGATCGATGAGCTAAAATTGTGTTTGCTAAGTGAGTCGGTCGGTCGAGTTCTGTGAGTGTACAACTCGACCGATGGGTCATCTTTAGAAAATCCATCATAGGATCGGTTGAGTTTCGAACTCGACCAATGAACAACATGTGACAAATTTTCAAAGTTGACTTTTGAGTGATTAAACCTTGGTATTTTGTTTCCCTCATATTTTTCTCATGTTAGTTACAAGTCGTATCATCAACACAAGTGATTATGAAATTCTTCTAAGGTCGTTTGGAGTGATTTCCCAAATAGAACACTTGCATTGCATTTGACTTGAACTTGGATAAGCGAGGGCTTGTGTAATTTGATCCTTTTCATGTACATAAAGCCTGCAATCAAACTTGAACAAACATATTAGATACATAGGAATGGAATGGTTAAGTCATTATCAAAATATGTGCAATGTATAACCCTTAGGTCAACATTCTCCTCCTTTTCGACAATGACAAACCATTCCTCAATCATATTGAAAAGGATATTGAACTTTTACCTTTGCCTTGTGAATTGTGAGAGGGTTCAAGATTTGAACAATGTGAATTGCTCCCCCTCAATATATGCTTACTAACCTGCATAGTTAGTCTATCTCCACAAAGCAATATAGCACATACATACTATATGGTCCTTTAGCAAGTCACATGATAAAGCATATAATGAATAGGAAAAGGATCACATAGGCAATAAGAACAATATGGTTGATCTTCAAAGACATTGAATTTCTCTCCCCCTTTGGAAATTATCAAAAAGGAAGGGTAGAAGATCATAAAAGCATGTCTTCTCCAAGCACAACCAAGAATATATTCAAACCATGCAAGATCAAAAACATACATTAAATATAGACGAGAGAAAACAAACAAGCTAAGTCATGATTAAAATATGGTGAAACATGGCACCAACTCATAATATATAACATATCAAAGTGTAAGAGTGCACACAAAAAAAGATTACAACCCAGAATGCAAGTTCTCATAAAAAAGCTACAAGCCAGAACAATGAAAGCTAAAAAGATAAAATATCCCAACTCAGATCATGTGCCCAGATGTTTCTAATACAAAATAGCCTAGAAAGATATATATGATCATCAAACTAGACTAAAAACTAAGAACAATTAGACATCTAAGCTATTTATATCAACAACATCATCATCCTCAACATCAGGATCATAGTCATCATCTCTGTCTGAAGGTGTAGCATCATCGCCTTCATCACCGAAGTCACCAGTAGAGCCAACAGAACCATCATCATTGTTAGATGCAACACCACCATCCTCACCATCATCAACAGCCTCATCAGCATCAGCAACCTCCTCATCAGCCTGGTCTGACATCTCTTCATCGGTAGAGGAACTGAAACCACGACCGGGCCAAGGAGCATTCTGCTCATCCCAAGGCATACCAAAAGCATGGAGCTCATTGGTTTGTGGGAAGGAAGGAGTAGAATTTCCAAGGCTAGCAAGAAAAGTGTCCAAGGGGCCAATAGATAGAGGAAGGACAATGGGAGAAGGTCTACCAGTAGCAGAGGGTGTGGGAGCAGTGGAAGGTGCAGGTGGAGGGGCAGGGTAAAAGTGATTGTATGCATAGGATGCATAATCACTCCCCGGGTAGGGCTGGTAGGCTGGGTATGGATGTGCACAGGACATGTTCATGTTTGACATGGTTGAACATAAGTCCTGATACTGGTGCTCCAGGACCTAGAGGTTGTATGCATGTTGATGTATCATATATCCGATAAGGGTTTCATTGGATACATGGAACGAGACACGGGTAGGTTGGGTAGGTTGAGGTGGTGTAGGTGCTCAGGTGGAGGTAGAGGTAGAGGCTGAGGCACTAGGTGTGGTGGAGGAGAGGATAGGCACACACTTCTGAATAGTGGTCTCACTGATATAAACTCCTTTCTCGGTAGGTCTGTAATGAAAGTCATGGAAAAGAGATTTTTCAGTGGCAACTGTAATATACCACATATCAGGGCAGGGTAGGGAGGGTGGGTGCCATGGGTATTCTTGCCAGAGTCAAAGCAAGTCATGTGGTGGAGGATGTATCTAGACCACTTGACTCTAACATTCTCTAAGAGACAATATATGATCACCGTAGTGTTCTTTGCAATCTCCATTTGATTTTTCTTTGGATGGATGTAGCTGGTTAACAACTAGGTCAAGGATGTACCTCTTAAGATCCAAGGTAGAGGAGGGAAGGGTGCTCTTCTTCTTATAGGGGAATTGAGGTTTCTTCAAGTAACGATGAATGTCAGGAAGAGTGAGATTGTATTGCTTATGGAAAGCCTCATTCTCGACTAGGTCAAAATACTCAGGGTAATTCTTACGCCAGGTGTCAGTCTCATCGGTACCTGAGAAAAATATGTTCAAGGTATCCTCCGAGACTTGGAATTTCTTCCTGGCTATCATTGATGTTAGGACTACTTGAGTATTAGGAGGATGTATAAGGGTGTTGTAATTCCAACACAAGTTGGTGTAGAATTCATGAACCACTTTCATGCTAGTTATGGAATTGTTGTAGCATGCACATTCAACACCCAGGGCAGAAAGTTGGTGAACGTGTAACAACTCTACTACTTGATCGATGACCTCTTGGCGCCTAGGGATAGGCTTAGAGAAGGCGCGTAAAGGGAAATTATTTTGTGGAAGGAGGTCCTTATACCTATTTACAGCCTCATTTGAGACAAAGAGTGTCTCATCAAAGAGGATCAAGCGGGAAGAGGATGAAGAAGATGGTGCATTGGAAGGGGTGGCTCTCTTCCTTCTATTTGAAGCCATGAAGAAGAAATAGAGAGGAAAGAGGAAGCAAGAGTAAGAAATGCACCGCCAAAGACGTCCACACACCTAGGTTTAGCAAGGGGGAAGGTCAAGGATGGTCTAGCTAGGTCGTATTAGGGCTAGATTGAGGATGGGAAGGTCAAGGGTAGAGAGCTTAGGGCTAAGGGAGGTGGAATCAGTCAACTTTTCTCTAGTTGAGAGGGAGAATAGTCAGCCGAACCCAACTTAAGAATGCTCCAGCCCAACTATCAGTTGAGTTCTATGAACTCGGAAACTCAACCGATTGCCTTTTTAAAAAAGCTCTCGGCCATCGATCGGTCGAGTTGGCAACTCGACTGATGGTCAACCTGACCTAAAACCAACAAACTTAATTTCTATTCATTTGAGTGCTAATTAAATTTATTTTTCAAGTCCATTATGTATATTGAACATACTTAGGCACATATCACTCATCATTGGGTACTATTTTGTGATAAAACATGCATTTGCAAAAAATACCCAAAAACAAGAGAAAAAACAAGGCAAAAAGAACATGAAAATTAGATTTTAGCATATAAGCAAGAAAAGATGATCAAAATAGAGACAAGACACATAAGATAGATAAAAACTAGCTAGAAGGCATATCAGATTCATTCAAAGTAGTTAGAGGAAATTTTGATCTAATAAAATCAAATTGCTCTCTAGCTAGAGGTTTAGTGAAAATGTCTGCCAACTGATTTTCTGTATCCACATGCGTGATATAGATATCCTTCTTGGCAATATGATCATGAAGAAAATGACGGGGAATCTTTATATGTTTATCTCTACTATGCAAGATAGGATTGTATGACAAATTAATTGCACTAGTATTATCACAATAGATAGGAGAATCATCAAAATGAATGTTAAAGTCTTGGAGCATTTGCTTCATCCATAGGACTTGGGCACAACAACTCCTGGCTACAATGTACTCAGCCTCGGTGGTTGATAATGCCACTGTGCTCTATTTCTTGGAGAACCTAGACACCAAGCATGGTCCTAGGAGGAAACAAGTGCCACTTGTGCACTTTCTATCAATCAAGCACCCTGCATAATCAACATCACTATAAGTAGTAAGAGTAAAGTCCCTTGACTTGGGATACCATAGTCCAAAATTTTGGGTTTTGGTTAAGTACCTTAAAATCCTCTTAACAGCTATAAGATGTGATTTCTTAGAATTTGATTGAAAGCAAGCACACAAGCCAACACTAAACATTATATCAGGTCTAGAGGCACTTAAGTAAAGTAAACTTCCAATCATACCTCTATAGAGCTTATCATCTACCTTCTAACCTTCTTAATCTTTATCAAGTTTGGCAGTGTTTGACATGTGTGTGTCCATCGGATTGGTGTTCTCCATCCCAAAGTGTTTGAGTAGTTCACTTGTGTACTTGCCTTGGTTGATGAAGTTCCCATCTTTTGTTCGTTTGATTTGAAATTCGAGGAAGAACGTGAGTTCACAATCATACTCATCTCAAATTCACTCTGCATAAGATCACTAAATTCTTTGCAAAGATCAAGGTTAGTTCCGCCAACGATGATCTCATCAACATATATTTGTATGATAAGAAAATTTTTAGAAGTGTGCTTTAGAAATAAGGTAGAATCCACTTTACCCATGATATACCCACGTTCTAACAAAAAGTTCTTTAATTTCTCATGCCAAGCCCTTGGTGCTTGTTTGAGTCCATAGAGAGATTTTTACAAAAAATAAACAAGGTTAGATAGACTATCATGTTCAAAGCCCGGAGGATGTGCAACATACTCTTCCTCCTCAAGTGTACCATTCAAAACTAAACTTTTAACATCCATTTGATATAGAAGAAAGTTTTTATAACTAGTAAAGTCAAGAAACATACGAATGGACTCAAGTCTAGCTACATGTGAATATGTTTCATCAAAATCTATACCTTCCTGTTGATTGTAGCATTTAACTACTAACCTTGCTTTGTTCATTACCACTTTGCCGCTTTCATCAAGCTTGTTGCGGTAGACCCATTTAGTGCCAATGATCTTTCTATCACTTGGTCTTGACACAAGGGTCCAAACTTTGTTCTTGTCAAATTGCTCCAATTCCTCTTGCATAGCTAGGATCCATTCTTCATCCCCAAGAGCTTCCTTGACATTCTTAGGCTTGAGTTGTGAGATGAAGGTGCTATTGGTTTGTTCTTTATTGAATGTAGCCTGCTTCTTCTCTCTAACAAATGGATCACCTAAAATTAGCTCCTTTGGATGATTCTTTGCAAACCAGGGGGTTGGATCCTTCTTCTCATCATCTTTATCTTCTTCTTGAGTGGCCATCACTTTTCCCTTTTGGGTGATGTTGAGTTCTTTTAAAATAGGAATTACTTTACCTGCAACATCATCATTTAGAAAAATATCTTTGGGAATAGAGGGGTTAGTATAAAAAAACTTTACATTAATATATTTTTCTACTTTAGCAAGATCAATATTAAAAACCCTATAAGAGTTGCTAGTAGTGCTATAGCTAAGAAAGAAAGGCTTGTAAGATTTCATATCATACTTGTCGAGAAAATCTTTCATATTTAGAACAAAACAAGGACATCCAAAAACATGGAAGTACTCAATATAAGGCTTCCTACCACGCCATAGCTCATAGGGGGTTTTCTTCAGTGAAGGATGAGTAAAAACCCAATTTTGCAAAAAACATGAGGTACTGACAACTTCAACCCAAAACTTCTTAGGAGTATCATACTCTAGAAGCATGGTCCTAGCCATCTCCTGTAAAGACATATTCTTCCTCTCTACAACCCCATTTTGTTGAGGTGTTCGAGGTGAAGAGAAGTTATGTGCATAACCTGATTCTTGACAAAAATGCTCAAAAAGCTCATTCTCAAATTCTCTCCCATGGTCACTACGGATGGAAATAATGCAGAAAGAAGCTTCATTCTCAACTCTTTTACAAAAGATCGAGAAAACATCAAGAGTATCACTTTTATAAATGAGAAAGAAGTCCAAGTATATATAGAAAAATCATCAACAATAACAAGGCAATACTTGGAACCATGAAGTGATTGAGTTCTCATTGGTCCAAATAGATCAATGTGAAGAAACTCAAGATCTCTCTTAATGCTAAGGAATCCTTTGGATTTGAAGGAGGACTTGGTTTTCTTACCTTGGGTACAAGGTTGGCATTCCTCATCCTTTTCAAAATCCAATTTGGTAAGTCCCTTGACCAAGTCCTTTTTGCTCAACTTCTTCAACTGATGCATATTTACATGACCAAGCCAGTGGTGACAAAGAGAAATATCATTCGAGTTAACTACTAGGCATCTACCAACAACATGCTTAATAGAGTCAAGAACAATAACATAACAATTACCACTTCTAGTTCCCTTATATATAACTTGGTAGGTGAGGGAATCTAGAATCAAGCATTCAAACAAAGTAAATAGCACAAGGTAACCATTATCACATTGTTGACTAACACTAATTAAATTGTGATGTAGGCCATCCACAAAGAAAACATTCTTGATACACAAGGATTCACCTACATTACCATCAGCTTTGACTTTACCTTTCTTGTTGTCCCCAAAGGTGACCGATCCTCCTTTCTTCTTGGAAAAATTGTTGAAAATTGTTGAAATGACTTATGTCAACAGTCATATGCTTGGTGCAGCCACTATCAACAATCCATCTTCCATTTTCCTACAATAGAGAAGAATGTTGGTTCCCAACTCAAACTTTTGGATCCAAAGTTAGCTTGGGGACCCATTTCATCTTTGGGTTGGTCCCCTTAGGCTTGTAAGGACAATACGTAGAGCAATGATCATCACATTTGCAATAAGAAAAAACCATTGGATTCTTAGTTCCGTAAGAATCTCCTTCAAAGAAAGAGGTCTCCTTGCTCTTTTTCTTACCTTTGGCTTTTCTCTTGCCCTTTAATGCCCCCCCCTACAAATCCCAAACCACTAGTACCACTTTGTTTGGTAGAATGGCCAAGGATTTCATTTAGGGAGTTCCTCTCTTTGAGGAATTCTATACGGATGCTCTCAATCTATGGTTATCATCATTTAAAGAAATAATCGTATAATACAAACTAGATATGTCATCCCTAGAATGCATAAGATCAGCCTCAAGACATAAAACTTTAGTAAAATATGAATCCTTTTCAAGATTGATAGAAGCAACATTAACACTAGGAAATAAAGGTCTAGAAGATAGATCATTTACTTGACCAAGTAACCTAGCATTTTCAGATTTAAGAATTTGGATTTCATTAAGATAGACATCTCTCTCTTCTCTACGAGCATTAATAAGGAGCTTAAATTCAGCATTTTTAGTTTTAACTATTTCAAGCTCTTTAAGGAAATTTTGGTTTTCTTCCTTAAGATTCTCAATGTTCTTAAGGTAGATGCCATTATCAACTTCAACCCCATTGTATTGGAGCTCAAGATCAAGGTATTTCCCTTGCAAATTATCAATACTCTCAAAGATTGGTTTTCTCATTCAATTTAAGAATTTCAAGCTTAGCATATAGATCATCAATATTTTTTTCTAACTGTTTTCTTTTAGATTTACATTTAGCAAAAGATGAACATATAGAAATAAGCATGTAAATAATAGCTTCCTTAGATAACTCATGCAAGCTTACCTCTCTTACCTTACCAATATCTTCACTAGTAGAGGCCATGAGTGCAAGGTGACACTCTCCATCTTCTTCGAAACTTGAGCTGCTTGAAGATGAAGCTTCCCAAGCTGCATGAGTTACATTCTTGTATCTCTTCTCCTTCTTATCCTTCCTCTTGTATTTACTCTCCTTCTTGTATTCCTCTTCCTTCTTTGAGTTTCCCTTGTGGTGTGACTTTCTTGACTTGGGGCATTCACTCTTGTAGTGCCCCTTTTGCCCACACTTGTAGCATCTTAGAGTAGAAGAGGAGAAGGCTTGATTTCCCTTGAAGTGTTTGCCCTTGATGTAGTTGGATTTATGATCACTTGGGCCTTCATCTTCACTAGAGGAGGAGGGAGAAGCCTGGAAAGCAAGTTGTTGTTGAAGGATGACAACCTCTACTTGTGCTTTGAATGCACTATCTTTGATCTTCTTGGCTTCCTTCTCTTCTTGCTTGTCAAGCCTTAGCTCATGGTCTTGTAGGTTGCCAATGAGCTCTTCGGTTGGGATGTCACCAAGGCTCCTCACTTCTTCAATAGAGGTGACCTTTGACTCCCATCTCTTTGGTAGAGTCCTCAAGATCTTGGATTTGATTACACCTCTATCTAAATTTTTGCCCAATGCACCCAGACCATTGACGATGACATTGAGTCTTGAATACCTCTCTACAATGCCTTCTTTTTTACCCATCTTGAAGTTCTCTAGAAGGTTGTTCAACATGTATATCTTTGCCTCTTTGACTTTCTTTGTGCCTTCATAGGTGATGCAAAATTTGCCCCAAATACCATAGGCGGTGTCCCAAGATGAGACCCGGTTGAACTCCGTTAGGGTGAGGGTTGCATAGAGGATGCTTATGGCTTTGTCATTGAGTTGGGCTTCCTTGAGTGCAGCTTCACTCCATGTTGTAACATCTCCGGTTGGCTCCTTGTAAGGTGTGATCATCACCTTCCACATGTCAAAGTTCATCCCTTAAATGTAGAACTGCATATGCCTCTTCCAATAGAGGAAGTTGACACCATCAAAGACCTGAGGACGCATGGAGAAGCCTCCCTCTAGGTTGAGAGAACTAAGTCAGTTGTCGCCCATCTTCTCATCTCATGGGAGATTGTTAAAGAATCCTTGGCTCTGATACCACTTGTTGGATCTAGGGCTCTAGAGGGGGGGGGTGAATAGAGCTACAAAATTTTGTCACAAGAGATTAGACCTTCAAATTATGTCAAATTTAAAGCAATAGCTTAAGTGCAATTTGAATTCCTATTTAACAAGCATAGTAAGGATGAGAGAGATTGATAGAAAGCACTTGACAAGGCGATGTAGAGTGGTTCCACACTTCAAACTAGAAGTGAGTCAATCCACTACCTAGAGAGGTCAACCTCTAGGACTTTGCAAGTGCTTTTCTCTACATTATCACCAATAAGAGTTACAACACAAAACCACCAAAGGACTTACCCATCCAAGCACAAGGAGTATCCACCTTACCAAGGACTTACCCACTTTGCAAGAGTCTTCAGCCTTCAACAAGGTCTTACCCACTCAAGCACAAGTCTTCCGCCTTAAAGGACTTTTCCACTCCTCTTGGATCTTCAACCTTTGCCTTCTCCTTCACCTAGAGAAAATCAGCACCTCTTCATCAACCTTGAAGAGGACCAGCTACAACTTCTTCTTCACTCAAGGAAGCTTGCTTCACCTTTTCTTCATGTAGGAAGGGGGTAGGGAAGTAGGATAAGATGAATGATTTACATGCATAAGGGAGTAGCTCTCTTACAATATGCCTAACTCACTCACAATCACGAAATGAAGTGAAAACTAGAGAGAGAAAGGGGCTCAAGAAGTTGCAACACACTCAACTATAGCAAGGACTTAGGATAGAATGAATGAGCAAACTTGGAATGAACTCCAAGGGGTCCTATTTATAGCTGGGGGTGTTCCCTTGAGTTGGGGATCACTTAGGGTCAAAATATAGCCATTTACTACAATGTAATTGATCTATTTTCACCCAAAACAAGTCACCAATGGTTATAATCACTTTTTCTGCATTTTCCATACAGTACATTTGGTTGAGTTTCAATAAAGGTAACTTGACCGATCAACTGAAAGACAAAGCCAATTTTCGAACTATCTGTCGAGTTTGTTTTAGGGAACTCGATCGAGGAGCTAAAATTGAGTTTTCTCAATGAGTCAATCGGTTGAGTTCTATGAGTGTACAACTCGACCGATGGGTCATCTTTAGAAAATCCATCATAGGATCGATCGAGTTGGAAACTTGACCGATGAATAGCCTGTGACAAAGTTTTGAAGTTGAATTTTGAGTACTTAAAACTTGGTATTTTGTGTCCCTCATATTTTTCTAATCTTAGTTACAAGTCATATCATCATTACAAGTGATTACAAAATTCTTCTAAGGTCATTTGGAGTGATTTCTCAAATAGCACACTTGCATTGCATTTGACTTGAACTTAGACAAGCTAGGGCTTGTGTAATTTGATCCTTTTCATGTACCTAAAGCCTGAAATCAAACTTGAACAAACATATTAGATACATAGGAATGGAATGGTTAACTCATTCTAAAAAATATGGGCAATGTATAACCCTTACGTCAACACATGAGATGGAGACCTTGCTTGTTTCCTCTTCTAACATTCTATTAGGGACTCATACATATGTAGTTGTCTTCTCTTTAATCTTGTTGAAGGACAATGATACTTCTAGTGGGATAGGGTGTTCATCCATCTCGGGTGTGGTTGTTTTGGATATGGCTGCTTGTATCACCACCATAGGATGAGGAACGATTGTCTTCTGAGATTTTCTAGGATTGGTACCATGGGAACCCAAATCTTTTGTAATTTATACCCATGATGAGATCTTGGTGTGTTGACCATGTTCCTAGTGCTTATTATAATCACAAGTTTCTTCTCTTGGATAGAAGCAACCATCTATGTACTTCGGGACCAGTTCATGATGGTTTGTTCTAGAGGGAGCATAACCCCGTGTGCCAGATCATCCAATGATGAGAGGACCTATACAGTGTTGGAAGATGAAGGCATCTCCTCTGACATGACTAAGTTGAACCCACTATAGTCATCAAGCCTTGCAATGTGTGCTTGAGCTTTCACTAGGAATCCATCTTATGCCCTTTAACTTGATGGAAATCGTAGAAGGTGTTTGTGTTGCAACCCTTCGATAAGGGGTTCAACGGCTCTCTTAAAGTTGTGAACTTTAGCATGTGCTTGATGTCTGGGAATATTGTACTGAGGGAAGCTCCCAACAAAACTAGCTTCCTTTTTGGCTTGAAAGGTTCTTCTGATGATGGAGTTGTGGCTGTTGTCTCCACTTGAGGCATAAGGTTACTCGGTGTTGGAGAAGTGTTTACTGTCACTTGCTACATAGGAGGTTTCATGATAGTGGTGCGTACACATAGTATTATCTTGGAAGCCATGAATATTGTGAAGGCATGTATATACACTGGGATTTTTGGCCGGGACACAAAGATATTAGTTATATCAACAATCTGTTCTTGGACAAGAAAGATCTAGACGGCCGACTATTATCACTTGTTGTTTCTAATTTGGATGAACAATGCTCCCACCATTACCACTGTGGCTTTACCGTTGGTCCGTTTATGCTTTTGATTTGTTGTTGTAGAGGTATACTATGGCTAGAAAGTGAGGCCAATGTTTTGATAGACCCCCATCTTGATGTTAATTTCAATCTCAAATCCTACTTGTATGAAACCTTATCCTTGTCTGTAGGATCAAATTCCAACTACAAAGTCCTCTCCATCCATCATCCTACAAACTCATATAAGATTTTTTCTGTCTTCTATTGTAGTGCCTCTAGATCCTCCTTGGTAGGGACTCGGTCTAGATTCCAAGCATACCGATCAATGTACCTTGCAACCATGTTGTCCTAGGTGGTGATAGTTGTCATGTATTTTTTGTTTACCACACCAACACATGACCTATAAAGGTCCACCCAAAGCAGTAGATTAGTACTTTGTCATCATATTGGACCAATACCATATCTAGGTAGTACGCCTTGACATGGGCCATGAGATCCCCCTTTTTGGAGTACTTGTGGAACTGTACATGTTGAAGTTGTCAGGAAGTTTTGCATTTGGGAATTGGAAGAAGTTGCTAAAGATTTTCCCACCATCGTTCTTCCCTTCTACTTTTTAATTTTTTATACGATTTGGAGTAGTAGGGGATCTGAGGTGGTGGGTTCTAGAGCTTCCTAGATGGAATCCACCACTGGTATCACTGGTGGTCTAATTATCGTTTGTGGTTCCATGTATGCTAGTGGTGGTAATGCTTATCCTTCTCATTGATACAAATTGTACCTGGAGTGGGGCGGTGGATAAAAAAATATAGGATGGTGATGGGTCGTTGGCCATTTAGGTGTTGTGCTTGAACATGTACTACAATTGTTGGCTTTCTTAGCTTCTATAGGATCTTCTTTAGCGGTTGCATCTTCTTTGTCTTTCTTTTTCCCCTCAGTCTATCCTTCAAGATTAAAGATGTATGTTGTCACCTCTAGAGTTATTTGGACTGCCCAAATATTTACATATGGTGGATCGTGGTAGGGCCCTAGTTGGAATTGTTCTGGTCGAGGATGGTGGGAACCCCACATGCCAATTAGGAAGAATGATGTTGACGAACCAGCGTATGTAGCTCCCTATGTGATGAATCCTAGATAATGCCACGCTCTGACGTATCCATGCTTGGTGAAGGCGTAAAGGGAACATTAGATGGCTGATTTGGTTTGCATTAGGGAGAACCTTCCTAAGAGGCAGACGTACTCAACACCGCTGCAACTTTTTTATGTTCCCCTCTTATAGGTTTAACTTGCTTGTTGTGGTTGGCATATCCCTTGGTTACACTATAAGATTAGCAGTTTGCCCTACTTATGATAATCTGATTAATCTTTTATGATATCAAGTGAAGTATAGGCTCCTTGATCTTCCTATGACATCTTGAAATGCCCATTAGGGAGATTCAGAGTGTAACATTATATGTGAGGATACTTTGGGTTTGGGGACGGGTTCGGTTATACACATTATATCTATGAAGAAGTTAAAAAGACTTCCCCCTTTGCCTGGGAAATTTAGAAAGGGAATGTTCTTTAGTTACCTACAATCTTCTCATGACAAAATATTCTTACAGTAGTATCTTTATATATATATATATATATATATATATATATATATATATATATATATATATATATATATATATATATATATATATATATGCACACACACACAGATATATATATATATATATATATATATATATATATATATATATATATCTGTGTGTGTGTGTGTTATTTATTTTTAGATGATGGAACTTGCCTCATCTTGGATGAGATAAACAAGTTTATTCACCTTTTTCATAAGATGTACTTTCAAATTCCATGGAAGGAAAAAAAGCAACGATGGTGGACTTGATATTCCTTAGGGAAGTGTCCCAAGAGAATTATTTAAAAGAGTATGAATGGTTGGGGTTTGAGTGGTTGGTCAAGATTAAGTTGAGCCTTTGTTGGACCTGTAACTCTGAATAAACCATCACTATTTTCCCTAGGGCAGCCTCATCAAATGGGTTTTCCAAACTAAAGCCTTTGACATCATCCATGGCATTGTATCTTCCTCCTAGTTTGAGGGGTTTCACCTTGGGGTTCTTTTCCCTTGGAAGCAATGAATGGTCAACAGGGATGAAGCCTTGGCTTGGCATCTCCCTATTGATAAAAAAAATTGGGTATAGGTTGTGGTTCTATTTTAGGTCATAGTCTAGGACCATATATGTGGGTGTGAAAAGAACATGTGTGTCTAATGTAAGGTCATAGTTCGATACCATGAATGTGTGCATCAAAAGAGATGGGTGGTCCAGTTTTAGGTCACAGTTCAGAATCCTAGAAATGGGTGGACCCAACATTGACAAGTGTGTCTCACTCATCTTTGAAGAACTATCTCAATCGATGGGGTTTTAAGGTACACCACCTTTTGGAAAGAAAAGTTTTTTCTCTTTTAGAGACTTCTTAGTAGGGTTTTAAAAAAGGCTCAAGTTTTGAAAGGTTGTCAACCCTTTGAATAATTGTTGAACTTCAGAAGTTGGTTGATCTTTCAAAAGATAGTTTTAAAATGTGTTAGTCTTTGAAAATCTTTTTGAAAACGTTGTTATTCTTTTAAAAGATTATTGGATATTGCAAGATTTTTAAACTAGAAAAAATATGTTTCGACTTTGAAAGATTGTTAATATTTTAAAAAACATTATTTTATTTGAAAGATTGTTTATATTCTTAAAAGATTCATTGGATTTTGAAAGATCGTTAATCCTTAAAAAGATTGTTTGATTTGAAAAGATTATTGATCTTTAAGTATAAGGTTTAGTTTGAAAGGATTGTTGATATTCTTAAAAATTTATTGTATTTTGAAAGATTATTAATCTTTTTAAAAGGTGGTTCAATTTGAAAAGATTGTTGATCATTAAGAAACTATTTAGTTTGAAAATATTTTTGATCTTCTTAAAAGATTGTTTGAGTAGAGCACAAAAGGGGTTAGCAACAATCTCAAACTTCTCAATAGAATATATATATATATATATATATATATATATATATATATATATATATATATATATATATAGGAAACAAGTGACCCTCCCTTTTTATCCCATTAGTTTAAATCTACATTACCTCTATACTTTAACATGACCTACATAGGAGGGGTTAGTCTTTATCTTGTCTATAGGTAAGTGAAACTCATCGAGGGGGTAACCCAAGTTCAGTGGATAGAGGTACTAATCCCAATACACCTTGTTGTTGTGGTGATCTATTCAGTCATGAGAGCTAAGAGAGTGGGGTTTTATCAAGGCCTTTGGATGTATAGATTAACATTGCACCAGTACCTTAGCTAACACCCCACATTATATCTAGGGATCCAATGTGAAGTTGGAACCCATTCTGTGACAAATAGATTTGTAGGAGTGAAGAGTGCTAGTACAAAATTTTAACATGTTTAGAATTGGGCCCACAAAGCATGAAAGTTAGTCATATGGAGATAAAGAATAAAAAAATATATTTATCAAGAAATGTCAAATCTTATTTCCATCCGACTTTGATATTCATCATTTCCTTGAATTTTTATTTATTTATATATATATTTATTTATATACAAGGAAATAAACTATTAATAAAAAAATGGAAACAAACATGAAAACTTAAAAGAGAAGCTTGGCCAAAACACTAAGTGAATAGAAATAGAAGGAAGGGGGAATAGAAAAACAATAGAAAAAGAAGCTGCTAGAAGTCGTCGGGGATAGACTAGCAGGGGGAAATGAATCACCTCGATCTGCATTGAGGATGGTAGATTGTAAGGATTACTACCCATCCCCAAACCAACCAGAGATAACAAAATAGGAAAATTGGGAAAATCAAATCTACAAAAAAGGGAAAAAGAAAACAATCCTAAAAATAATAATCTTCACAAAAAGATAACATGGATTTGATTTGATAATCATGGCATCCTCAGTGGACTCTCCAGTCTATCTCACACTACCAAAAAAATATATGGATGATTCCTATCCTTTTGATAGTGGAATTTTGTTTGTCAGTCACATGGAAAGCAAAGACATGTTTTTAGAGTTTCCACCACAAATTATGTGGAAAATGAGAACAAACATGATAAGTCTTTGAAGACACAATGGGAAATTGACTCATAATCCAATTCAGATAGATAAGAAGATAAAAATAGAACAAACCCATAGAAATAAACCAGTATTAAGATGGGTGGGGAAGGATTAGCACCCCTCTTGCCCACCCAGTAAACTAGTATTGAGATGCTTTATGTGATTTCAAAGAAAAAAATGATTTTAAGATGAAAAGTAAAATAAAATGAGGCAATCTTAATAAAAACACACTTTTTAACAGGAAAACCTTTAGGGATGCTAATGTCCGTGACTTTTCCATCATGCGCTAAAAGTCCTATTTTTAGGTAATTTGGGGTCTTCATTACCTCATGACCTCCTATGATCGAGGCCCCTCATGCATGATTAGGACCAATGTGTATGATTAGAGGGTAATTAGTTGGATTGGACTAATGATAAGATTGGATTTTAGAATAAGAGATTAGAATAATAGAGAAGTACAAAAGAGCAGTTATAGTTGTTCAGATCACCATTTTGATGACCTATTGATGCTAACAAGGTTGGTGGTGCCAGAGTTAGGATTCTCTAATCATGAGCAATGCTGAGAGAGGTAGTTCAATCCTCTAGAATTCAGAGGTTGAAAGGGGCCCAAAAATACGATGGATATTGGGGATACTTATAGGTAGATATTAGGGTTTGGGGTTCTATACAGAACATTCTAGAAGTGGTGATAGATCACAACAATGCACCACATTTGTGGGGTACATGGATCTTGATGATCCTCCATGTGCCACATGGCAGATGGATTGGATGTGCTGGGTGTTCCAGTTGCGTAAAATTGTTTTTCAATTTTCTAATAAGTTCTTGAATGTTCTTGTGACGCCCAATGCCACGCAAAATGAGATTACTCAAAACAAAATGCAGAATTAACATTAATTAGCCAGGTTACCAGAAAATATAGGAAATTAAACCCATTATTACATATCCACCTTAAGTGGAAGGATATTACATTGGAGTAAAAAAAAGCTACCTGTATATATTACACCTGCCAAAATATTATTACATAGCACTAGCTCAATGTCCACAACCTATACATATGATAACCTATTCACATACATTCATGCTATATATTTACAACAAACTCATAAAGCCAAAAACGTCATCTCAATACACAACATATACAAAACTCCCCCTAAGGACCTGCTAGTGTAGGGAGGAAACATAGGACTCTATTACAAAACACAATCAGCTTATCCAACCTTTTCTTAGCTACTAATCCTCTTATTGCACAACCTCAACAACAGGATCTCTACCTCTACATGCTCAACCACCTAAAAGATGTGGAAACCCATGGGGTAACACTAAAAGTACTGGAGAGAGATATAACTCTCCTCCAACATCTATTATAGAACAAATAACTAAGCAGGTGGATAAAATACTTAACATGTTGAGCAGATACAACTAAATGATATGTATTAAATTGATAAAGTAGATTAAGCCATCTAGGAAGTTACCACTGAGCAGTAGAACAATTAATACTTTAAGAAGGAATATGAAGAACAAGTATAACAAATGATTTCTCTTACCACATTATAATTCAAGAAACTAGTACAAAGATAAGGCAAAGGGGGTAATCCAATGTTATTCGTATTTGACCCTAAGAAATACACAATACGACTATGTTACATATTTTTATTATGCACTGAGGAGATGAGGTATACCACTCATGCTCCAACTGACCACTACTAAGTCAAAATTAGTGCCATACAAGATCAATGGAAGAGCTAAAATCTAATGATATCTCCACACCCCTCGATTAGTCCAAGTCCACCACAATGACGTATAGAGTCCAACTTCTAAACGACCAAGTCTGCCTTGGTATATAGGAACAACACTAGTGAAATTGAGTTACAACCATAGTCACAATCCTTTCGAGGTATCACTGCAACCAAACTCAAAACTTATAATATATAAACATTGTATCACATCTTTGATATACATCCTCAACCATTATCCTTCGAGGGAGAAGTGCAACCAATCCTGTGAAATGCATATACTCAACAATATAAGACTTCGAGATTTCATTAAGGGAGAACCCATATCACCATCCAACAAGTACTGATGCTGAAGATGGATCTATGGTACATGGAAACTACATGATTAGGGTTTCACTTGATTGGTTAGTCCAATTGGGCATCTTTTAGCATAAACCAAATACAACATATAAAATCTAAACAAACTTCACAAGATAATGGAATAATACAACTTTAGAAAATATAAAATGTGTAAGGTGTGAACTTGTCACATCATCACATGATATTGTAAAATTTCCAATCACAAGGCCATCATCCATGTCACATCACTATGGGATGTCAATCCCTCAATCACATCACTGGAGGATAACACCTCACACTAGGCATTAAGCATGCCATGTCATAAGACCCATCACATCATATATTTTTGTGTCTCGTGATTATCTTAACATGCGTCATAAGGCTCATAACCATCATCATGTCATTCACAAGCTATGACATTCATTCAAACTGTAAGGTTAGAATCACACAAGTAGGAGAGGAAAATGTAATCATATGCCATTCATCCAATGAACTCAACAAGCATAGCATACCCTAGGATTAGGGTAAGGGTTTCAAACACATAGCTGATTAGAGTTTCATAGCATTATTCAATCACCAAACCCATGTATCATCACCTCCCACTTTCTTGTTTCATAATAGGATTAGAGCATCATCATTAATTTGGTTAATCAATTGTCTAAACAACATTAGGTATCAACCAACATTTACATGTACATGTGTAACAACCTTACAATGTCCCACATATGTAGTGACCATGTTCCCTTATATGTGTATTGACCACTCTCAAACATGTGTCTCGACCACCATCAAGAGAAGTGCCTCGACCATCACCAAAGCATATGTTTTGACCATGAAAAAAGCATATGTATCAACTCAAAACAAACATATGTCTCGAACATGAATAAAACATGTGTATCAAAAATAAACCAAACATGTGTTTTGACCATAAGCAGACCATGTGTCTCAACCAAGACTAATTCATAGGTTTAGTGACCACCAAGGTCGAACTACCACAAGGGTGAATAACCATACTCAAAAAAGAGATAAACCACGATCAAAATAGAAGATTATCACCAAGGGAAACTCATCAAACCATAGGAAACAACTCCATACAAAGATGATCACCAAACCCTAAAACATGAGTTTATGGAAGTCACCATGAAAGTGCCTTGTAGAAGAGAGATAAAACTCACATTCAACATATGCAAAACAGAACCAAAAATCGATGTGACACTAAGGTACTCAAACCATATGCATGTTGATGGAAAACCTTGATCAAGGGAAGTAGAATATCATCTGTCTCATAACCATCTCCAAATTGGGTACCAAAGATTAGGGTTTATAGTAAGGATCATGTCACATAGGAATATCATATAGATTTAAACTCTAGATCATGATAATATCCTCCATCATGTTAGAATCACAATTTAGAGATATAGACAGTAACATGCAAGTAAGATTATGGTGCTATAAAAAAAGAGATAAGACAGTTATATAAACCCCCTTATGTAGAGATCCAAGCTCAAAGATCAAAGGCTCCAAAAGAGAAGACAATAGTCCAACTTGGATCGACACTTTAGCCACAAGATCACCTCAAAAGAGAAGAAATCCATGGTCAAATGAATGCTCAAGAAAGAGGATGAAAAACCCTAGGCCAAACCAAGAATAAAGAAGAAAGAAGAGAGCTCCTTATCACTTGGGTATCACCATGTCAAAACGTAGTCTATGACCATTGTGAGGAGAATGTCTTCAAGGTAGACACCATGTCAAAAAATGGTCTATGACTGAGAAGGAGAAGATGGAAGGGGAGGTTTCAAGGGAAATTGGAAATAGAGTTTCAAACCTACTTACCAAGAGAAGGGATCACTAAGAATCTCCACAAGGAAGGTGTTTAAGCTCCAAAGCACCACATGCAAGGTTGATTGACCTCCAAAGAACCTAGATCAGTGCTTCTTTGAACCTCAAAGCTCCATGGTCGAACACGGGAGAGGGGAGAAGAAGGAGGGCCGAAAAGATCACTTGTATGAAGCAGAAATAGGGTTATATATTCAAAAGAGGTCAGAAGTAAGATAGGTGTGAGGTGTCAACACAAGAGAACACCAAAGGGACACTTGTCCATCAAGAAAATAGATATGAGATCACTAAACATATGCATGCAACCTATGGTGATAAAACCTAGGAGTGTTTTGACCACATGGGTCACCACCACCCTAGGGGTCGAAACAAACATCAAAGCACCTTGTTTCGACTACAACAAAAGGTCACCATACCAACAGGGTCAAAACACATCACAAGAAGGCCAACCACCTCAACCAAACCACACCAAGACCTCCACGGTCAAATATAGAATCAACTAGGGCAAGTGTTGTGGTTGCATCACACCTCCAAGTGAGGTGTTGCGGTCGCAACACACCACATGAGCTCAAGGTCGATACACAACACCAAGGTCAAAACCCTAGAAAACCCTAGCATCACCACATGATGCCACCTCATCAACCAAGGTCCAATAAGGTACCCCAAAGCATCATTCTCTCTCTCTCATGATTTTAAAGCACAAAGGGCATACTCAACATGTGACTAATTTCAACATGCGTAAATTGCACATTGGTTCAAAACAAGCATACAAAGCTCAAAAATCATCATAACTGGACCAAACTGGAAACATAAGATTGTCACATTTTAGATAAGCATATCAAAGGATTAGATTAAGGTCCTAAGCATATTATTAATCAAAGCAAGCATACTCAAGCATTAATTTAGGTCAGGGGCCTTACAACCATAAACCCCTAACAAGGATTTTCTCCCCGAAGTCCTATGCAAAAAGATACGGGTACTTCCTATGCATATCTTCCTCAGACTCCCATGTGGCTTCCTCTAAACCATGATGAAGCCACAAAACCTTCACCAATACTATATCCTTCTTCTTCAATTGCTTGATCCTCCTGTCTAGGATCAACACATGACCTTCTACATAGGATATGTCCTCATCTAGCTCAACCTCCACTTGCTGCAAAATCAACTCAGTGTCAAGATGGAAATTCCTCAACATGGGAAGATGGTACATTGGATGCAATCTGTGTAACTCAAGTGGCAACTCCAACTTATATGGCATCTTTCCAACACATGCCATCACAGGGTAAGGTCCCATATATCTGGGATCCAACTTACCCTTCTTCCCAAACCTCAAAATAACTTTCCAAGGGGAGACCTTGAGATACACTTTGTCTCCCACTTGGAACTATAAGGGCCTACTATGGTTATCTATATATGATTTCTGCCTATCTTGGGCTGCCTTCAACTGTTGTTGTATCATATTTATTTTCTCTGTTGTCTATTACACAAGCTCAGGACCCAAAAGTTGGTACTCACTAGTCTCATACCAACACAATGGAGACCTACAACATCTCCCATACATTGTCTCATAAGGTGCCATATCAATGCTCCTTTGATAACTATTATTATAGGCCAACTCTATCAGATTGAGGTGCACATCCCAACTACCCAAAAACTTTAAGACACAAGCTCTCAACAAGTCCTCCAAAGTCAATATCGTCCTTTTAGATTTTCTGTCTATCTATGGGTGAAACGCAATGTTGAACCTCAACTACGTACCCATAGCTATGTACAAGCAATCCCAAAAGTGACTGGTGAACTGAGGACCTCTATCAGATACAATGATAGCTATGATACGATGCATACACACTATCACATTAACATATATCTGTGAAAGCTTCTCTGCTGTGTATGTCATCTTCACTGGAAAAAAGTGTGTTGTCTTTGTTAACTGGTCAACTATCACCCATATGGAGTCATGAACTTTGGCTGTCCTCAGGAGACAAACCACAAAGTCCATCATAACATGATCCCATTTCCATTATGGTATAGGCAACAGCTGCAACATCCCTGTAGGCTTCTATTTCTCTGCTTTAACTTGCTGACACACATGACACCTTGCAACAAACGTTTCCGCATCATGCTTCAAACTAGTCCACACCAATACAGATCTTTAAGGTTATGGTAAATGTTGGTGCTACCCGGGTGCTAGCATACATAAAAGAGTGAGCTTCTTCCAAAACCATTTTCCTCAAATCATCAACATCGGGAACCACAACTCTGTCGTGGTAGCATACTGTCCCATCCTTAGACTCATGGAAGCCATCATGCTTCTCACTGCCAAACTCTACTTGTATCTGCCAAAACATAATATCACTCTGTTGTGTGTCTGTAGTTTGCTACCCCAACATGGGTTTCACCTATAACTGTGCCACCAATCCTGCTAATAGGGAGACTTCCAAATCCACATTCATCTATCGCAAGGAGACCAAAATGTCTCTCTTATGGCACACCAAGGAACAAAATTGTTCCTTGTCAGTAGATGACGACGATGAAGACTTCCTACTGAAGGAGTATGCCACCACATTAGCATTCCCTAGATGGTAATATATGGTGCAATCATATTCCTTGATAAACTCCATCCGGCGACGCTGCCACATATTCAACTCTTACTCTGAAAAGATGTACTTGAGGATCCTATGGTCGGTGAAGATTTGGCACTTCTCGTGTAACATACTTGATCTTAAACCCCACCCTGGAAGTTTGACCTCTTGGGCTTAGCCAAACAAGGTTAAGGTTTTAGACCTAAAAGATGTTTAGTATAAAATAATGAGCTAATGCATGTATAAATCACCTTAATGCAATCTAATGTAACACATTAGGCTTGGGCCAATAATGGACACATAAAATATGTCACATGATGTAAATAGAGATTTCATAATAACTTGTGCACATAATGGTATATAATTCTTTTTGTTGTAATATAAAGATATGGATGAATAATAAATATGATGGAATAGCATTAAAATAAATATAATGAAAACAAGTCAAAAGTGTTATAATTCATAAAAGGAGATTCCAAAAGAGAAATATAATGTGAAATTCGGATTCCTTGGATTCCAATTTCCTTGGGAGTCAAGTTTCAAATTATTTACCTTATAATAATATATTTAATTCAATTTGGAAAATAAGACATGAGTTTCGCTAAAATATCAAATAACATATTAAATGACTTTAAAAGAGGAAAATAATCTTGGATTCATAATCAACATAATAAATATAACCTTTGGGGTGAATTTTCATAAAATTTGGAAGATGTTTGATTAAAAGATGAAATCAGGAGAGAGAAAGTATGTAGAACTTTCAAAATATTAAATAAATGTACAAACCTCTCCAACATGTAAAATTAATGGCAAATTCATATCCAACACATTAAATATGACTTATGGGTGAAGTTTCATAAAATTTGGAGAATCTTATAATAATTAATGCATGAGGAAAGAGAAGATAAGATTTTCTTTATTTAACATATTAAAAGTTCTCAAAAGGTCCAACTGCATATTTGGATTATTGGGTGTCAAATTCCATTTAATTTGGGTTTCATTTGCACCCTCAAAAGAGGAGAGAGAAAAAGAGAAATAATTTCATTCACACTTTAGTCAGAAATGAAATTGGAAAGCATTTATGTGTCACGCGCCAATAGTGGATTTTGGCCTTTTGTGGGATGTCTAATCATGTTTGGAAAATTGTGATTGTATCTCCTACCTTGGGTAGGAGATGTCTTCTTGTGAATAGTGTGCCCAACTTGGCAAGATGGTTTTTTTCGCATAACTCTCTATATTCTTGGTGGTTTTTCAATATTTTTGTTGTTGCGGATTCGTGAAAAGGTTCCACACCCAACGAGCTATGATTCGAGTCTTGGTTCTCTATATTTATGAAAAGCCCAATTCTCCCCTTTGAGCTTCTCAAAGCTACCCACCTTCGGAGCCCTAAACAAAATAGTATATATATATATAAATATATATATATATATATATATATAAATATATATATATATATATGATCCTACCCCAACGATCGTTAGATGCTTTGCAACTTTTCTCTCACACAAATTTGATCTCGATCAGCCTCTACAACCATCACAAGGTCAAAGACATGTTTCTATTTTTGATGGGTTGTGCCTCGTACCTGCTTCTCCCTTCTTCAAATTCTTCTCGTGGTAAGCTCATGCAGCCTCTGTTCCTTGTTTCTATGTGATCAACTTCACATTTTATCAACCTCACATGATTTCCTCAAATTGGCATCATCTAGTTCAGGTTGCTTCATGCAAGCCATGGTGTGCGTGAGGGGGATGAATCACCCCGGTTGTTTCTCATCCCTGCCCCTCTTTTCCTTGCATGTTTTTGCTTTTTGAAAGGGGGAAAACCGTCTTTTAGTTCTTTGAATTTCTTGTTTCTGTGGTGTGGTGAGTTGGTGAGATGGCCGTTGGACATGTGACTTGGCCAGTAGTGATTTGTCCAAGTCAGCGCACCTTTCCTCACCCTCTATCTCTCTTCTTCATGAAATCTTGTTTTACCTACATGGTTTTGAAAAATTAGTGAAAACCTAACCCTAAATCTACATATATGCTTAATAAGCGCTTTGGAGGCCTAGACTTGGATCTAGAAGTGACTTTGGTCTATTTCGACTCTTGAGAGAGGTATGTTTGCATCCCCTATTATTCTTTTTGAGCAATAACCTATGTTAATTCATTCTCTTGGTCCTATGGACATATATCCTACACATTATTTGTTTCTCTTGAAATCATGGTTCATGTGAACTACCTTATTTGTTACTAATCTTGTGATCATGGATATTCTCTTGGACTCTACTTTATGCCTTGTCCATGTTGGACTTTATTTGATGATATGTGCTTCTTTTCCCACCATGGTAGTGGATGTGTATATGGCACATTATTTGATGGATATTTTGATGGATGTTCTCATCCTTCTTGTTCTCTTATATTCTTGCTTATTCTTTTGTTATACATCATGTCGTGAATACTAGTATAATGTTGCATGTGTTTTTATGTGGATGTGAAATTCCCACATATGAATGCAGATGTTAAATTCCTACATAATTATATATTTGGGCAAATGTTAAATTCCTGCTCGGGCAGATGTTGACAGACCCTGCCACCCCATATTTTAGAGTAGATGTATACAAGACCCTTCTCACCCCACATTATTTTTTGGTAGATGTGTTATTTCCTAAATACATGTTATATTGTCCCGTATTGTTACAGGTGAAACACATGGATGCCTTGTTTATATACTCTTTTGCTTTATTCTTATTTTGTTGTTTATATTCATTCATGCCCGATTGAGTAGTAGTTTACTTTTCTATGGGAAGCCTTTTAATTTGATGTCCTTTATTCTTTATAAATTTCTCAATTTCCTATTGAGTATGCACATACCAACCTTTGCTGATGTCATCTATTTTTCTCTTCTTGCTGGGGTATGCTTCCAACCCTAGGTGAAGTACTTGGATGATATGGAATAAAGATATGGACATAGCTTAAGGAGTTAAAGCTTGGAGACAAAGTTGTTTTGGTTTAGACATACCTCTATCTTAGATCCTTATGTAGTATCCTACATGTAAACCCTATGTCGGCGATTAAGATATACTTTGTAATCTTGTTGAGAAGTTGAATATTGTCATTATTTTCTTCCACTGCTACATTTTGGTTGTTTTGAATACCATTAATAAGATTTGAAATATTTACACCTGTTTCAGCATACCTTTTGGGTGTGTTTGGACTGGAGGTTCTATTGTTCAAATTTTTAGTAGGGAGTGGCTCCCCTCTAGGATCCCACTCCTTACATCTCGCCATAAAGGTAGTGCCTCTAGATCTTCAAGGCGTGAACCACCACTGCAAGCACTTGATCATGGTGGGATAGTTCTCTTCATAATTCTTCAACTCTCAAAAAGTAAAATAGAACACATTCTTATCCTACATTATCACACATCCCAGACCATTTCTTGAGGCATCACAGAAGACTATGTATCCTTTCCCTTGCTCAGGTAGGACCAACACTGGCACACTAGTTAGATTCTTCTTCAACAATTAGAACACATATTGACACTTGTCATCCCAGATGAAAGACACATATTTCCTTGTCATCTTCGTTAGGGTTAACACAATGGTACTAAATTTCTCGATAAACTTCTTGTAATAGCTTGCCAGTCCTAGAAAACTGTGAACTTCTGACTGTGAGACCCCTAACCTTGCTTAAATGGTTGAACATGCTTAATTACCATAATTTAATTCTTAGAACTATAATATAACCTTGTAATATGATTTGGAATCATAATAAAAGCTTAAGTTTCAAGATTTGACCAATCTGAACAATGTTTGTGCAAGTTATGCAATTTTATGTACATTTTAGATTTTTCTACAATTTAAGCAATTCGGAGGTTTTTATTACAATTGATCACCTTTTTTATGTTCTTTGGATGTTCTCTCATCATTCTTGAGCTTTTTGATCCATGGGGCACATAGTGGAACCTTGGATTGGAGGTGTTTTCCTTAAGGGTATTTTAGGGTTTACCCCTTTATGGATGAGCTACCTTTAGGAGCTATCAAGCAAATGGTTTATTTTCTTTGCTTGCAAAATCAAGAAATTAGGGATAATTAGGTCTCCATGGACGGTTAGTAATCTTATTGTGTGGCTTCTTGTATATCCTTAATAGTTTAAGGCCATGGACACATGGGGAAGCTACTTGTACACCTCATGCTTGCTTCCACCCTTATCTATGAGCTATATCTACCTTTTCCTTTCCCAAGTAATAAACCTTTGCTTGCTTTCTCTTTTCTCTAACCTGGAGCAATGACTCCACTCTATTTTTCTGCAGAATCAAGTTCTCTAAGGTAGAAGACAACTTCTTTTTGGAGAAGAAGGACTCCTAGGGCTCCATCCAGCCCTACCTAGGGTTTCCAAGGTCATCTTCTAGGGATTTCAACCAAGGAAAGTTGTTTTCTTCCTTCCTTATCCATTTTTCTTGCTCTTCTTCTTCCTTAGACCTTCCTACATGTTTGAACTTTTCTGTTCCATGGTAGAAGTTGCTCCAAAATCTCTAAAACCCTATATTTCTTTCTCCTTATGCTTAGGGTTTGCTTCTTTGATGGAGAAAGGTGTTAGATGGATGAGTTTAGAGATTATGCTTGGATTGTATACCCTACCTGATCAATTTTTCTTCTATTTGGGATTTTATATTCTCATTAGAGGCAATTTTTATAACTTTCTCCATGTTTATTACTTACCATAAGCTTGCTAGTTCATGTTCTTGCTTTAAAATGATGATCCATGCACTAAAAAGCTATGCTTGACTTGGATTTCATTTTTAATGATGTTCCATGTTCTAATTTTAGTTCTATATGAACTTTTAATCATTTTTACATTCCTCCTAAGATATAAGATGACTTGAATCAGGTTGGTTTGACAATCGGTGGTGCTAAGCACCCATCAACCAATGGTCAATTTTAGGGTTTAAAGCTGATTTCTTCTATAAACACGTGATATAAGATGACTTGAATCAGGTTTGTTTGACAACCGGTGGTGCTAAGAACCCATCAACCAATGGTCAATTTTAGGGTTTAAAGCTGATTTCTTCTATAAACACATGACCCAATGGTGGTACCATTACAACAACCGATGGTGTTGTCTTCATGACAACTAATGGTGGTGACTAAGGGTGTCAACTTACATTCACCCCTTAGGTCGGGTTTTGATTTAATTAGAATCTTAATGATCAACAACTAAGTACCCTAATGATGCTATCAATCAATGGTGACATTAGCTTGATATCTGATGATGATTAATGAACATAGTGCTCATCTAACAATCTATGGTGACATAATGGTCACTACTGATAGTGGATCAGGTCTCGACAACCTATGGCGAGTTAAGCATGTAGTTGTAGCATCAATTAATCCTTAAACCAATGGTTTCTTGGGTCATTTGATGCAATGGTTGGGCCTATACTCCAATTGATGGTTTTAATATATGAACTTGACCTAATGGTTAATATCTAATGATTCTTCATCCAATAAATTAGAATGATGCCTAATATAATATGTTAGTCCTAATAAAGTAATTTCGATAGTTTCCTTTATGAGATCAACTTAAGAAGCTCATTTATTGGCGGCTTGTTTGAATAAACAATCGCTTGTGGATTTTACCCTACTCTCAATGGAACGTTTTATGTTGTTAATCAAGGGATGTCTAGGGTTAAATGGTGACTCTTTCTAGAGCACAACTCAATGACTTCATAGCTAGTTTATCCAAGGTGTTTACTTATGTAAACAAGCAATAGTCTTACCTTCTCAATAATATAATGTTTTGGGATGATGTTTATGGTAAGTTTGTACTATTTGAATGATGTTAAAATCTAATGGAGGTTTACCTTAATAATATAGCTTTACATTTTCCCTCATATGATTATAATGGATAATAAATATAATGAGTTAATGGGCAACCCTGATGAAGTATATTTCATTATACTTAGCTCTGATATAACCAAGTGATGGTAATTGATTATGAACAACCACTTCAATGATGAACTGAATCACAGAGTAATCTTTTTTGTGGTTGAACACTAGTATGCTATGACCTGATGGTTACACCTTGAGTTATATGTGGATCCATACGTGAGAATGGTATGGAATGTGATGTTGATGTTTCACCTTATGCATCCATGATCCAATGGGCATTCCATGAGTTAGGGTTTAAGTATGAGTGTTGATTAGTAATATTAATATAAATAATCTTTTTGAATGTAACTCTAATGCAAATAGATAAATATGAGCATTCATTTTTAGCCCTTCTTAAATGATGGCATGATGGTGGAATAATCTCCTTAATATGATCAAAACCTTAATTTGTTAATTGGTGGTTATCATAGCCACATGGTTGATACTTTCTTATTCTAAATCTGTGCATTATGAATATTTTGAAGGTTAATCATATCTAGATTCCTTGCATGTTGATGTAATAAAGGAATGTTCTTAATGTTAAAATAACCCTGCTATGATTGTTCATGAATATCTCCCAACTCATTAATGCAATATTGTGTTGTCCAATGTATTATATGTAAGTCATGTTTTGAGCCTTGTTATAAGGCATAAAAAGATAATAATTATCTTGTAGGGAATAGTATGATGGTCTTAATGACCTTTGGGCATTGTTGAGCCCTGAATGAGGTGTAATCATCTTGTGTTGATAAGGGTTATTACCCTGTGATATTGTGAAAAGGATTTATATCCCGTGATAGTATGATGACAAGTATAGTCTCATGAATGGCAAGACAATAGTATCATGTAATGATTTGATGCTAAGTATGATCTCTTGATTGGTAGGTGAATACTTCCATGTGATGTTGAGAAGAGAAATTATGTCTCATATGTTTTATATCTTCTAAAGTTGTTATATAACAATGTTTTCTAGATATGAATTAGGATTTATATGTCCATTTGTAAGATGAAGCCTTAATTTACCCAATTAGTAAGAATTAATCAAGTTTAACCTTAATCATATAGTGCCCTATGTCGTTGAACCATCCTTTGTGTCATAACTTACTAGATGGTGAAACGAATATTCCTAAGGGAAACTCAGAGTGCATATTGCTAAATATGCAGGGTGCTTGTCACCCTGATCTCAATTTTTAGGGGAGGATGACTAAGGTCATGCCTAGCCCTCTTTTTTAGAACAGTTGCGGTCATGTCTCAGTATTTGTGGAATGTGATTGGAGGACAACTATGGTTGTACCTCAGTGGCAAGGTTTTTCTTACATACCCTGTAGTCTAGTATCATGACATGTACCAAGGGTAGACTAGTTGTTAGCAGCTTAACTATATGTCGATGTAGTGGTATCTTGTATCACTACCTTTTTGGCCCTGTACTGACCGAGTAGAGGAGAGATCTTAGGATATCAGCACTCCTAGATTTTGTACGGAACTGAATAGCCCTTCATAGGGCTCGGTTGGACTTTGAATGGTACCCAGTGCATAATAAAAGATGTAAGACAGATGTGTAGCATATCTATTTAAGGTTATACACAATGCTTCATATTGGATAATAACCCTTGTTTGCTTTCTTTTCACTGAGATCATGTATAGTACAATAAGAGATAATATATATGCTTATGTTGTAGTTATGCTCATGTTGTAAACATGCTTATGCAATCAAATATATTGACACATGGTTAAGATGATGCTTCTAGCTATGCTTATTATTGCTATCCATGCCTATGTAATTAGAAATGCTTAAACTACTAATCATGCCTATACAGTTAATTTTGCTATGATGTTAGTCCTACTTATGATATAGATCTGTTCCCTTTAGTTGAGATTCCAATATTGATAGACATGTTATGTTACTAGACATATTCATGATGTCAGGGATGCTTATGCTACTAGATTGCTTGTGTAGTTAGCAATGAAAATAATGATAGTCAGATTAATGATAATGATTGTTATTAGATGCAATTTGATGAAGTTTTAGTAGATATATATCTAGAGAAATGGATTTATTTGTTACCTATATATACATTGATAATCATACTTGTTGCTAAGATTATTTGCTTAATCTATTTAGCATACTTGAATAGTTCAATTTGTTCAATTGATTATTAAATACTCTAACTGCTCAGTTATCTACTGTTTAAAATGTTGTAATCAATAAGCATTGTTGGAGGTTATATCTCTTGCTGGGACATGGGTCTCACCCTTGTGGTTCGCCACATATTTTAAGTTAATCTGCAGTGACGACAACATAACCGTGGAAGTAAATAGGAACAATAGTAATGAATCTTTGAGAAAGTTGATTAGATGTCTAGTGTGTCCTAGAGTCATCCCTATACTCTCAAGTCCAGGCAGGAAAAGTGTGTATATGGTGATTCAAACGAATTGGGACTTTTGTAAGCATGTTAATGATTTTTGCATGGCATATACGAATATTGTTCTCCTATGTATATATGTTGTGGCTAAGGTGATAAAACAATTTGTATCACGTTTTGGCATAGTATGGATACAAGAAAGATGTTGTGCTCTTATGCAAACATTTCTGAGCGGGTGTTTATGTTGAAATTGATTTTATTTACCCATATTTTTTGGTATGTGATTAATTAATGATCAATTGTGTTTTATGTTTTGAGTAATCTTGTTTAGTGTAATGGGGTCTCACAAGTTGGTATCAGAGCTTTAGGTTCACTGAGTCTACAGGGACACTAGGACTTGGGACTAGGAGGATGTTTAAGTAAGGAACATGAAATGAAAATATAGTGCATACTACCTAATCTCAACACTTGGATGCCCTGGAGAAGTATTCAAATAATGAAGAAAAGGTAAGTATGGAACTCTTAGAGTGTTATCTTTCTGATTACTCTGATCCAGTAGTCATCTTGAGACAATCTAAAGAGCATAATGAATCAGAAATCATGGTGCAAATAACTTAATATTACCTCAAGAGAAGGTAACAATACATCATTATCTATCAAAACTTGAATGTTTGGTAACTATAAGAGAAAGTACAACACCATGAAATCTAAATCTGAATAAAAATAAGAAAAAGAGGAGTTCTTGAGGATGTGATTCAAGAAGATAATAAAGTAAAAGATAAATAAGTCTGTGCTTATAAAGTGAATCAAGGTATGAAGTCCACATAAGATGGAGGGAACTCCTATAATAAGTATAAAATGAGAAGATGAATGGGAACAATGACAAGGGAATAAGGTGGAACCTAAGTTAATCTCAGACCAACCTATATATGTAAGAAAGTGTTAATGTAAAATCAACATGGCATGTGAAAGAAATTAAGGGAGATTATAAAGAAGTGAAAACACCTCCTTACTAAAAATTTGAACAATAAAACCTCCAGTCCAAACACACTCAGAAGGTATGTTGGAGTGGGTGTAAAATTTTCAAATCTTTATATAATGGTAATGAAAGACCAAAGTATAGTAGCGGAATAAAAACATGACTATATTCAATTATAAAACAAAGGGTTACAACTTACATCATACATATCCATGTAGAGGAAATCTAAACCATCTCAAGATTGTCTCCAAGCTTTAACTTCACAATCTAAGTCCATGTCAATATATCCAAGTCCTCCACCTAGGGTTGGAAGCATACCCCAACAAAAGAAAGACAATAGGATACATCAGCAAAGGCTGGTATGTGCATACTAAAAAGCAAGTTGAGAAATTTATAAAGAATAAGGGACATCAAAATAAAAGGCTTCCCATGCAAGAGATAAGGACTACCCAATTAGGCATAAAAGAATAGAATCACAACAAAAGGGATACTTGCCATAAAACAAAACCATAAAGAATGTGCAATACTGGAACATAAGGAGAGTAGGGAACACACCCCACAATCATCATCAATAACCTACATGCATGTGAGATAAACATATCCCTAGAACAATATAAACACAATTGGCAGCCAAGGCTTCACATCCTTTCAAACCTGATAGAGAATGACTCACTGCCAAACTCCCAAATATATATAAAGCGGGTCAAGACACACATCTTGCCCTGAGTATGAGGTTCCTTGCCGTCCCAAAAAGAGCAGGAAATATCACATCTGCTATAAACAAAACCAATGCAATTTACACTACTCTAGTGCTACTTAATCACATAGCATGTTTAATATAGAGGCAAGTAGAAAGTATAGTCAGAATTATCAAGGTTGCCATCACACAATGGACAACACAAACATATAAACATCCACATCATAATGGGCATATATCAACAAGTAAAATCCACATCACAGTGAGTATATATCATCAAAAGTCCAACTTGCACCAAGGCATTAGAAATAGAGTCAAGAGAATATCTATGATCACAAGATCAATAACAATTAAGATACTTCACATGAACCATGATATCAAAAGATATGAGAAATGTGTATAGGCTATTGTCCATAGGACTAAGAGAATAATAAAGATAGGTTATTTCTCAACAAGAATAATCGAGGATGCAAACATACCTCAACTTCATAGTCAAACGATCCAAAGTCACTTCTAGGTCCAAGCCTAGGCATCCAAAGAACCTATTAGCATGTATGTGGAATTAGGGTTAGGTTTCCATTAATTATTCAAAACCCTAAAAATTGCCTTTTTATTATTATTGAATTAAGTTATCAAAACCACGCCATATATTAGGTTATATTTTTATGAGTCCAAAACATATTTTACTATATTTTTCTGACTTATAAATATTTAGTTATAATTTTTATAGGTTAATTCATCATTAATTAGATCTATTGAAAACACCTGTTATTAATCTTTAGATTTAGTTATCAAAACATGTACCATTAGTTAGATATTATTTTGCTAATTCCAATGAGTATTTATTTGTTATTTTTCAATCAGTAATTAACTAGTTATGGATTTTTGAAATTCGGCCAATCAGATAATTAGATAAAGCCATGCAGGCGAGAAATCCATGAAAAGAAAGGAGAAGCAGGTCGGGCCCGCATGACTTGGCCCAATGAACATCGGCCAAGTCAGCGGGTCAATGGATCAGTTGACTCACTCCAAAGCAAAGGATGAGAAGGCGGGATGATGAAAGTGCCTCTAGCGATAAAACAAAACAAGAAGGGAAACAAAGTGCAGGTGGGTGATTTCCCTTGGGATCATCTTCCCCAAAAGCAAAGTGCATCATGGCCGCAAGCAGCCAGGCTTCTTCTCGGTATGAACTTGGGCGAATTCGGCATACACCACAAAACTCAAAAAGGAAAGATGCAAAAGAAAGAAGATGCAAAACTGAACTTGATGGTGCTTATAATTGTGCCGGAGATGGAGAGAACGGGGAATGAACGTCGCCGCAAACACCTGCCAGAAACCCAATCACCGGTGGCAACACCTGCTACGATTGGAGGAATTGAGATGAGAGGAGGGTAGTGGGAAACAAAACACAGTTGTAGGCTAAGGTATAAATAGGCGGGGATGCGATGACCCAAAAAGGAAAGGGTGGCCGCGAAGCTACATGCTCGAGATTTGGGCGATTCAAAAATAGGGAAAACTAGGTATCGAATAAGATATCATTGAATTCAAAATTCTCTCCCAAATATAATGCAAGTTGTTTCAGTCGATTCTATGCACTGAAGCCCGAGAAAACCTCTCTTCAAGAAACCATACGCGGTTGTACTGTTCATCAGATGTCGTCTCCTACTCAAGATAGGAGACACAATCTGGACCGTGAAACCCAGACCGGATAGTCCAAAAACAGAGTCCACGGTGTGACCATGACTGGGAAAGCAAACCAATGGACCGTTTGATCAAAATAAAAAGAAATCCGACGGTTGACAGTGAACCTGAGGTTAGGAAAGCAAGCGTGACAGAGAAAATCGGGAAAACCATAATCAAATCGATTTTGGATTAAAGTGACATTAAAGTTTATTTCCTTGTTTCTCTCTCTTCAATTAAGGGTTCATACATTATCCAAATTAATCCAAACATGGCACACAAGTTAAATTAAACATGTAGATTCCGAATCTCTAATTAGATTTCACTTTTGGAAACTTTAGATGTATTATTTAATATATTCTTTGTTTCTCTTTCCTGATGCATTAATGACACATGGATTATCCAAATTTTATGAAACTTGACCCACAAGTCATATTTAATGTGTTGAACATGAATTTGCCATCAATTTTACATATTGGAGTTGTTTATTTATTTATTTAATATTTTGAAGATTCTACACACTTTCTCTCTCTTGATTTTACCTTTTAAGCAAACTTTCTCCGAATTGGATAAAAATTTACCCAAAGGCTATATTTATTATGTAGATCACGAATCTAAGATTATTTTACTCTTTGGGAGTTATTTATTATATTTATTTATTAATTACACCTTTTAGGTAATTTCTCTCTCCTATCAAACCATATTATTTCAAGAATGTCCAAATTAAATGAAAATTGACATGTAGACTTATTTTAATGTGTAGATTACGAATTTGAAGTCTATTATTTATTTTGAGGCTTTCTTACATGGGTTATATCACTTGGCCCACTAATGGCCCATTAACTATATTACTCTCTCAATTGAGTTCTTTATCATCTTATTTTCACCAAATGAATTATATGACATATTAGATTACATTATTCATGTGTTTGATTATTAGGATCACTCTAACCTCAAACTTGTTTGGTCAAACTCAAAAGGTCAAACTTCCAGGGTAGGGTTCAAGATTCAGTATGTTACAGAGATGATCCATGTTTAATGAACAAATGTGGAATATGATGAGTTACCTGTTGATAAGTGATTGAAAAACATAATAAAATAAGAGAACATACCCAATTGTTATAAATAGTCATCAAGGAAGGAGTAATGAGATATGTTAATCATAATGATTCCTATGTTGTTGGCAAGGAACCCGATATGAAAAAGGTAAAATGATGCATAAGATGGTGTAACCTGCATAATGAAAATAGAATTGGTTACCTTTTTACTAGTGACCCTTGAACAATGCTTCTATGATGTGGTAAGTATGTTTCCTTTTGTGTTTTTCCTTTCTAGGGCACAACTTTCAAGTGGATCATTGCCACTTGGTATGTGTGGATTCATTGTAAACATGAGGGTGGATAGCTAATTATAGCAAAAGGCTGCTTGGACCATGATTCCAAGATCATAAAGTTTGTGATGAGTTTGCTTTTGAGCCTTCCAATAATTAGAAAGACTCATGTTATATGTCTTGAGTTTTGTTATGTTGGTAAAAGTAGATGAGATAAGGATGTGAGTTCCTTATAGCACATGAGGTGGATACCAAGGTAATGAATCCTAGTATCAAAGATGTATCAACAGTATGGGAAGTATGGGAAGGTTGGAGATGTTTATTAAATGAACATTCCAAGTATTCCTCTCCCTGAGAGAGAGAGAGTTAATGATGACCCTATAAATGTTGTTTGGAAGGAAAAACAAAAGTTATTCTATAATGTTGTGTATGGTTCAGTGATAGCTGGGCAAGACCACTATCAAGGATAGATAGTTCATTGATCAGTAGACATGTGCTATCGTGTTCCTTTAAGATAAAATATCCTTTAGACATAAGAGGTAGAATGGATGACATAAGTTACATGACCAAGGTGAGTTTAGGGCTATATCCTTTAGACCAATCAATGTACCAATAGAATTTATGAATAGGAGGAACAGAGTGTCCAACTCATGTCTTACAAGTTGTAGCAAGCTTTGAATGAGGACATCTCAAGGTATTTTAGAGATGGTCAATAATATGGTCAACATCTTTGCTAAAGCTTAAGAATGTTGAAGTAACTGTACTTATGTGTGACAAGTCTAGCAAGAATGAGTTGGGGTTGACTAAAGTATCCTCTTGGAGTTATGATACCTATGTTAAGTATGTTATGTGAATCCTGATCAGATGAAGACAATGTCGTTGTTCTACCCCTAACAATGTCAATCGAGAAGTTATATTTGTTAAAAGTTATAGACAAGTGTATGATTCTTCAACCAAATAGATGGACAGTCCTCCATTGAGATGATTGGAGAATCCTCTAAAAACATATTTCTCATAGTTCTTGAAAATTAGGGGATGTCTACCTGGTTGATTGAGTTTTTAATCACAACAACCATTAAAGGAGAATAGAGATGAAACCTTATAAAGTTACATATGAAAAGATATACTTGATGTTATATGTTTGGTAAGAGATAGAAAGTATGGCCTCTGAGTGATGTGTGATACAACAGATAGTATAGTTTAGGATAATAGTAGAGTCCCAAAGTTGAAAGGTACTACCAGACATGTACAGGTGGTACAACAATTCCTATGTTGAACCAAGGTGACACATGCATAAGTTGAGGGAGAAGAATATGACTTCTATGAGAATAATGTGACATAATCATGAGATGAAAGCTACCATGTGGAATATTGGCAATGAGGTGCATGATAAGTATCCATATTTGTTTACCTTGGATTTCGGGGGAAAAATCCCTGTTAGGGGTTTATGGTTGTGAGACCCCTAACTTTGCTTAAATGGTTGAACATGCTTAATTACCATAATTGAATTCTTTGAAATATAATATAACCTTGTAATATGATTTGAAATCATAAGATAAGCATCAAGTTTGGTCCAATTTGAACAATGTTTGTGCAAGTTATGCAATTTTATGTACATTTTGGACTTTTCTACAATTTACCCAATTGGGAGGTTTTTCTTGTAATCTATCACTTTTATTTTGTTCTTTGTATGTTCTATCATCATTATTGAGCTTGTTGAGCCATGGGGTGCCTATTTGAACCTTGTATTAGAGGTGTTTTCCTCAAGGGTATTTTAGGGTTTACCCCTTTATGGATGAGCTACCTTTAGGAGCTATCAAGAAAATGGTTTATTTGCTTTGCTTACAAAATCAAGAAATGAGGGCTAAGAAGGTCTCCATGGAAGGTGGGTCAGCTTCTTGTGTTATTGCTTGTATATCCTTAATAGTTTAAGGCCATGGACACATGGGGAAGCTACTTGTACACCTCATGCTTGCTTCCATCCTTATCTATGGGCTATATCTACCTCTTCCTTGCCCAAGTATGAAACATTTTCTTGATTTATCCTTCCTCTAACCTGGATAAATGACTCCACTCTATTTTTATATGGAACCAAGTGATCTAAGGTAGAAAACAACTTCTTTTTGGAGAAGAATGTCTCCTAGAGCTCCATCTAGCCCTACCTAGGGTTTCCGAGGTCATCTTTAGGGATTTCGACCAAGGCAAGTTGTTTTCTTCCTTCCTTATCCATTTTTCTTGCTCTTCTCCTTACTTAGACCATCATCCAGGTCGAAACTTTGATGTTCCATGGTAGAAGTTGCTCTAAATATCTAAAACCCTACCTTTCTTGCTCCTTATGCTTAAGGTTTGCTTCTTTGATGGAGAAAGATGTTAGATGGACGAGTTCATAGCTTATGCTTGGATTTTATACCCTACCTTCTCGAGTTTTCTTCTATTTGGGATTTTATATTCTCATTAAAGGAAAGTTTTATAACTTTCTCGATGTTTATTGCTTACCATAAGCTTGTTAGTTCATGTTCTTGCTTTAAAATGATGATCCATGCACTAAAAAGCTATGCTTGACTTGGATTTCAATTTTTATGATGTTCCATGTTCTGATTTCAGTTCTAGATGAACTTGTAATCATGTGTACGTTCCTCATAAGATATAATATGACTTGGATTAGGTTGGTTTGACAACCGGTGGTGCTAAGCACCCATCAACCAATGGTGAATTTTAGGGTTTAAAGCTGATTTCTGCTATAAACACGACCCAATGGTGGTACCATTGCAACAACTGATGGTGTTGTCTTCATGATAACCGATGGTGGTGACCAAGGGTGTCAACTTACGTTCATCCCTTAGGTCAATTTTTGCCTTAATTAGAATCTTAATGATCAACAACTAAGTACCCTAATGATGCTATCAATCAATGATGACATTAGTTTGATATCCGATGATGATTAATGAATATAATGCTAATCTAACAATCTATGGTGACTTAATGGTCACTACTGATGGTGGATCATGTCTCCACAACCTACAATGAGTCAAGCATGTATTTGTAGCATCAATTAAGTCTTAAACCAATGGTTTCTTGGGTTATTTGATGCAATGGTTGGACTTATGCTCCAATTGATGGTTTTAATATATGAACTTGACCCAATGGTTAATATCTAATTATTCTTCATCTAATAAATCAGAATGATTCCTAATGTAATATTTTGGTCCTAATAAAGTGATTTATATGTTTTCCTTTATGAGATCAACTTAAGAAGCTCATTTTTGATGTCTTGTTTTAAATAAACAACCACTTGTGGGTTTTACCCTACTCCCAATGGAACATTATATGTTGTTAATCAAGGGATTTCTAGGGTTAAATGGTGACTCTTTGTAGAGAACAACTCAATGACTTCATAGGTTATTTATCCAAGGTGTTTACTTATGTAAACAACCAATAGTCTAACCTTCTCAATAATCCAATGTTTTGGGATGATGCTTATAGTAAGTGTGTATGGTTTGAGTGATGTCGAAACCTAATGGAGGTTTACCTTAATAATATAGTCTTACCTTTTACCTCATATTATTAGAATTGATAATAAATATAATGAGTTAATGGGCAACCCGTATGAAGTATATTTCATTATACTTAGCCCTGATATAACCAAGTGATGGTAATTGATTATGAACAACCCATTCAATTATGAATAGAATCATGGAGTACTCTCTTTTGTGGTTGTACCCTAGTATGCTATGACCTAATGGTTGTTGGATCCTATATGGGTGATTGGATGCTCTAGAGGGGGGGTGAATAGAGGTGAATGCACTTAAACAAAATTCATTAGACCTTCAAGATATATCACAAGATAAGGTTGCTAAATAGGAAATTTGCGTGCAACTAAAACATGCATAGCAAGGGAGAGAGATATTGAACATACACCAATTGACAAGCTATTTAGAGTGGCTCTACACTTCAAACTAGAAGTGAATCAGTCCACTACCTAGAGAGATCAACCTCTAGGATTTCTTAACATTGCACCTTCATTTTATTCATTATAAGAGATACAGTACATGACCACCAAAGGACTTACCTATCCAATACAAAGAGTCTTCAACCTTACCAAGGACTTACCCACTTTGTAAGGAGTCTTCCTCCTTCTTCCAAGGACTTACCTACTCTTACACGAGTATTCAGCCTTCAAGGAATTACCCACTCTTCTTGGATCTTCAGCCTTTGACTTCACCTTCACTCAGAGAAGCTTCCACAAAGGACTTACCCACTTGAGCAAGGATTCTTCTGCCTTCACCAAGGGCTTACCCACTCTTGCTCCAAGTCTTTAGCCTTGATCTTCACCAAGGGATGCCTTCCCTTGTTCTTCTTCACCTCTCTTAGCCAAGAGAGAGAACCTTCATCTTCATGGTTGAAATGACAGATAGGGAGGTGGTGGAAGTGAGAGCCTCACAAGATATACATGTAGGACTAGCTCTCCTACAAATCTCCTACTCACTCTAATGGATGTAGCAAGGGATTAAGCTTAGAGAGAGAGAGAGAGGAGGTTGTAGGAAGCACTCAACTATAGACTAAGAACATCACATAGAGTTTTGCATTGAATGCTCAACTTTGGAATGAAGCCCAAGGGGTCTTATTTATAGCCGAGGATGCCTCTTAGCCTTTGGGAACACTTGAGAATGAAAACTAGCTATTTTGTGGCTTGCAACGAATATATTTTCACTTGTTGCAACTCCACAATGGCTAGAAGCACTTTTCTACACTTTTCCGTACAGTGCAATCGATCGAGTTTCTATAAGGGTAACTTGAACGATAGAGTAAAAGACAAAGCCGATATTCAGACCAACAGTCGAGTTTTTCCTGGGGAAACTCGACCGACCAATGAAAATTGAATTGGTCAGGTACTCCATCGGTCACGTTTTGTGATGTGTAAACTCGACCGATCAAAAGTAATTTTCAAGATCCAATCAAGATCGGTCGAGTTTGCAACTCGACCAATGAACAACCTGATGTGAATTTTGGAAAATGGCTTTTGAGTGCTTAAATATTTGATCTAAGTGCTCCTGGTTTTTTCTAAGCTTAATTACAAGTCATACAATCATTACAAGTGATTTACAACATGATTCTAATGGATTTACATCATATTACAAAAATGTGCACTTGTATTTACTTTGACTTGTCTTTTCTCCAATTTGATATGTACAAGTTAGGGCATTTGTAGTGTGTCTATACCTAATCTGAAATCACTCAAGAAGAGACATTAGACACAAATATGTGGAATGGTTAGTCATCATCAAAACACAGGTTTATTCAATTTAGATGTGAGTCAACATTGACCTAATTGACCTTGAGTCAACATTCTCCCTCTTTTTGAAGATGAAAAACCATTCCATAAAATTGAAAGCTTTTAAGTAAAATCATACCTTCAGAGAAACCTAGGGGTTTCAATAGGATTGAGCTCATATGATCCCCCTCAATTGATGTTATTTCTCCTGCATGGTTAGCTTTCATAACATTTATAGAAACTATGTTTTCTACTCATATATGTTCTACACATATATGTCTTCTCCCCTTTACCTTCTCCCTCTTACATGGACATGCTTCTCCTCTTCATGTAAGACATGTCTTCACCCTGTTTTGTCAAAAGAAGACATACCTTTCCCCCCTTTTGTCATTTCAAAAAGTGGGGGTATGAAGAAATAAGAAACACCACTTGTTAAGAGAAAGAAGATAACAAAAAGTTATATAAAGAGAGTAGAAGAGCACAGATAGGGGATTGTCCAAGAATAGAAAAAAAAGCAAGTTAAAGCATGCACTTGAACAACCCAAAATGCAAGATGAAGTGTTGCAAAAAACAATAAAACACAATTTTGACCCTCAAGCTGACAAAATTTTCCCAAAAAGTATCAGGGCTCATGGTGAAGTGATGAGCCTTGCTTGGAAGGTCGTTTTTGTATAAAAAAACACTACTCTTTCAGCAAAAACTGAAACTGGAGCAAAAATTGCATGAAATCCAAAAAACACTCCAATTTCTACATACAATGTAGATCTATGTACCATGCATCACAATGTTATGCAAGCAAATCAACATAGTAGATATGCAATTCAAGGAACAAGCTTGAGCATGTATTAGACAAGATACAAGCATAGCATATAGTGAAATACCACTAGATGAGCAAAGATACCAATTATAAACAGGGTTAGAACTACATGTATGTGAACTACTAGTAGATGATATCACAAGTTAGGACTACTAGTAGGATCTAGATCATAGCAAGAGATACCAAAAGATACACAAGATAGATCAAGCTATGAGTAGATGTAGAGATATATCCAAACAAAGAGATATGCAATTTTAGAAGCAAGTAAGGATATAACTCACTAACAAGTATGCATCATTACCAAAAGATGATTACCAATAAGAACCTTAAGGTTGTATCAAAACAAGATATACACCTAGATATATGTAGGAAGTTAGAGTCCAACGGAAGAAATTTTAGACACAACTAAGAGATCCAAAGACATCATCATCAAATCCCGCAAAACAACTCAAAGCAAGTAATTGCAAGATATAGGTATACCAATTAGAGCAATTAGAGAGATAGAGTTGTAAGCAAGATAGGAAATTTAAAGCATGGAAATATGCATATATAAAGGTGCCAAATGAGAGTGCCAAAGAATAAGGCTATTGGTTTCAAAAATCTAGTTGAGAGGGAAATTCTCATTCAATAAGCTAAATGTATTTTCTGTGCACGGTGTTATCAGTCGAGTTCTGTGCATTGACAACTCAACCGATGATAGCTGTTGGCAACACCCATTGATGCCTATCGGTCGAGTTTCAAATAGGACAAACTCGACCGATAGAGATACTGTCAAAAAGCACATATATTTCATAAAAACATATTTAAAGGCATGTTAAATATACAATCCATATCCAAACATGTGTAAGCAAGTTGGTAATGCACTATAAAAGCATTATAAATATTTTTTGAGCAAGAGTGTGAAGAGAAACACAAAATACCACTTTTGGCTCAAAAACTATATGTATAGTTCACACTATCTTGACAAAAATAAGTTAGGATTGGTCATAAACAAGAAAAACTTTACCTTTGTTCTTACCATTCGTTTTTCCACTTGTTGTCACCCTCTACACATCTCACCTTTCTTCTTTCATGTGGATTGATAAGTCACTTTGCAATTAAATGGCTCAAGTCAATCCATTTGCAAGTATCTACAAGAAGAAAGATGAAATGGTCCCCAATCATATTTTTGGGCCCGGAGGGGTTAGTTTAGAAACCCAAGTCCTATTACTCTTAGGTGATTTCCTAAAGGGACAACAGGTAGAATAATGACCAATTTGATTGCAATAGTTGCATGTGCCCATAGTCTTGGAAGTAGAGGATTCTCCATGGAATATTGGAGGTCCTTTACCTTTGTTGTTCCTTTGACTACTATCATATCCTAAACCATGTCTACCAATTTGTTTAGTAGTATGGTGTAGGATGTCATTAAGATTCTTTTTACCAACTAAGAATCTTTGCAAAGAAGATTGCAAACTGTCATTATTATGCATAAGAGAAGCAATAGTAGAAGACAAATTGTTGATATTATCCCTAGCATGCAAAAGATCATTTTCTAAGCAAAGAGCTTTAGTTAAATAAGAATCTCTATCGATATGAAGAGCAACAACATTATTATCTCTACTAGTAGAACTAGAACAAGATTCAAGCACATTGATTTTAGCAAGCAAGGAGGCATTTTCTATTTCAAGCAAAAAAATCTTAGAAAGATAAACACCATTTTCAGATTCTAATCCTTGCAAAGAAAAATCTTTGTCCTTATTTTCATATTTAAGAACACCAATATCATGCATGAAAGAATCAATAATTAATTTGTGATCTTCATTAGAACTAGACATGAGAGGTTGAGATTCTAGAAATCTAATCTTATCAAGCAAAATAGCATTTTCAAGTTTAAGAGAGTCTACTTGGCTAAGACAAGCACTTTTGTCATCAAGCAAGCAAGAATTAGCATGTTCAAGATCATCTAGTTCTACATGCATATTATCAACAATTCTAGCAAGCTTTTTCTTTTTCCTTTTATAAGACTTAAGAGAGGCACAAGTATCATGAATAATAGCAATCAAAGATTCTTTATCTAAAGAGTTTAGATTTACCTCATTTGAGTCCTTACTTGTTGATGCCATGAGAGAAAAATGACATTCTCCTTCTTCACTAGAGCTTGATCTTCCACTTGACTCTTCACTTGATTATTCACTTAAGCTTGAGTTGGAGGAGTCACTTGAGCTTGAGTGGCACTTATCTTCTCTTTTCTTGTGATGATGGGTCTTCTTGCCTTGTAGACAATCTATCTTGTAGTGACCCTTCTTTCCACACTTGAGGCACCAGATGGAGGAGGAATACTTGCCTTTGTAGAATCTACCCTTGGAGTACATGGCATCTTCTTCAACTTGAGAGAATGGAGAAGCTTGACCAACAATAGCTTTGATTTGAGCTTTCATTTCGGCCTTCTTCATTCTCTTTAGATCTTTCTCCTCTTGTCTTTCAACTTCTTCTATCTTATCAAGTGTGACTTCATGTGCTTGTAGATTTCCAATGAGCTCTTCAATAGGGACATCCTTAAGAGACCTTGCTTCTTCAATGGAAGTCACCTTGGGTTCCCACCTCTTGGGAAGAGTTCTAAGGATCTTAGAGTTGATCTCTCCTCTACTCATAGGATGTCCTAGAATAGAAAGACCATTCACAATTGTGTTGAGCCTTGAGTACATGTTGGCTATCTTCTCCTCCTTTCCCATCTTAAAGTTCTCAAGAAGCCCTTTGAGCATGTAGACTTTTCTTTCCTTCACTTGATCTATGCCCTCATAGGTGATGCATAGCTTTCTCCATACCTCATAGGCCATCTCACAAGAAGAAATCCAGTTGAACTTGTTGGAGGTCATGGAGGCATAGAGAATGTGAATGGCTCTAGCATTCAAGGTTGCTTTCTTCAAGGTAGCATCATCCCATTCTTCGATCTTTGTCTTTGGTATCTTGTATGGGTTGTTCACCATTTGCCACATCTCAAGACTTGATCCTTGGATGTAGAATTGAAGCCTTCTTCTCCAATAGAGGAAATTTCTCCCATAAAAGATTGGTAGGCTGATCAAGTATCTCCCTCCTTGGTAGTCACCCATCTTCTCCTACTTGTTGAAGTATGTTTGGCGAAGCCCTCTTGGATACCAATTGTTGGATCCTAGATGGGTGATTGGGTTCCCTAGTGGGGGGTGAATAGAGCTGAATGTACTTAAACAAAATTCATTAGACATTCAAGATATATCACAAGATAAGGTCGCTAAATAGGAAATTTGTGTGCAACTAAAACATGCATAGCAAGGGAGAGAGAGATTGAACATACACTAATTTAAAAGCTATTTAGAGTGGTTCCACACTTCAAACTAGAAGTGAGTTAGTCCACTACATAGAGAGGTCAACCCTAGGATTTCTTAACCTTGCACCTTCATTATATTCATTATAAGAGATACAATACATGACCACCAAAGGACTTACCTATCCAATACAAAGAGTCTTCAACCTTACCAAGGACTTACCCACTTTGCAAGGAGTCTTCCTCATTCTTCCAAGGACTTACCTACTCTTGTACAAGTCTTCATCCTTCAAGGAATTACCCACTCTTCTTATACCTTCAACCTTTGACTTCACCTTCACTCGGAGAAGCTTCCACCGAGGACTTACCCACTTGAGAAAGGAGTCTTCGGCCTTCACCAAGGGCTTACCCACTCTTGCTCCAAGTCTTCATCTTTGATCTTCACCAAGGGACGCCTTCCCTTGTTCTTCTTCACCTCTCTTAGCCAAAAGAGAGAACCTTCATCTTCATGGTTGAAATGAGAGATAGGGAGGTGGTGGAAGTGAGAGTCTCACAAGATATACATGTAGGACTAGCTCTCTTATAAATCTTCTACTAACTCTAATGGATGTAGCAAGTGATTAATCTTAGAGAGAGACAGGAGGTTGTAGGAAGCACTCAACTATAGAATAGGAACCTCACATAGAGTATTGAATGCTCAACGTTGGAATGAAGCCCAAGGGGTCCTATTTATAGCTGGGGATGCCTCTTAGCCTTTGGGAACACTTGAGAATGAAAACTAGCCATTTTGTGGCTTGCAACAGATATATTTTCACTTGTTACAACTCCACAACGGCTAGAAGCACTTTTCTGCACTTTTTCGTACAGTGCAATCGGTCGAGTTTCTATAAGGGTAACTCGATCGATAGAGTAAAAGACAAAGCCGATATTCAGACCATTGGTCGAGTTTATCCTGGGGAAACTCGACTGACCAATGAAAATCAAATTGGTCAGGTACTTCATCCGTCAAGTTTTGTGAAGTGTAAACTCGACCGATCAAAAGTCATTTTCAAGATCCAATCAGGATCGGTCGAGTTTGCAACTCGACCGATAAACAACCTGATGTGAATTTTCGAAAATGGTTTCTGAGTGCTTAAATATTTGATCTAAGTGCTCCTGATTTTTTCTAAGCTTAATTACAAGTCATACAATCATTACAAGTGATTTACAACATGATTCTAATGGATTTACATCATATTACAAAAACGTGCACTTGTATTGACTTTGACTTGTCTTTTCTCCTATTTGATATGCGCAAGTTAGGGCATTTGGAGTGTGTTTATACCTAATCTGAAATCACTCAAGTAGAGACATTAGACACAAATATGTGGAATGGTTAGTCATCATCAAAACATGGGTTTAGTCAATTTAGACATGAGTCAACATTGACCTAATTGACCTTGAGTCAACAGTGGTTACACCTTGAGTTATATGTGGATCCATACGTAAGAATGGTATGGAATTTGATGGTGATGTTTCACCTTATGCATCCATGATCCAATGGGGAGTCTGTGAGTTAGGGTTTGGGTATGAGTATTGATCAGTAATGTTAATATAATTTATCTTGTTGAACCTAACTCTAATGCAAATAGATAAATATGAGTATTAATGTTTAGCCTTCTTATATGATGACATGATGGTGGAATAATCTCCTTAATATGATCATAACCTTAATGTGTTAATTGTTGGTTATCATAGTCACATGGTTGATATTTTCTTATGCTAAACTTGTGCTTTATGAATATGATGCAGGTTAATCATATATAGATTCCTTGTATGTTGATGTAATAAAGGAATGTTCTTAATGTTAATATAACCATGCTATGATTGTTTATGAATATCTCCCAGCTCATTAATGCAATATTGTGTTGTCTAATGTATTATATGTAAGTGATATTTTTGAGCCTTGTTATAAGGTATGGGAAGATAGTGATGATCTTGTAGGGAATAGTATGATGGTCTTAATGACCTTTGGGCATGGTTGAGCCCTAAATGAGGTGTAATCCTCTTGTGTTGATAAGGGTTGATACCCTGTGATATTGTGAAAAGGATTTATATCCTGTGATAATATGATGATAAGTATAGTCTCATGAATGACAAGACAATAATATCATGTGATGATGATTTGATGATAAGTATGATCTCTTGATTGGGAGGTGAATGTTGTCATGTGATGTTGAGATGAGAAATTATGCCTCATATGTTATATCTCTTATAAAGTTGCTATATAGCATTTTTTTTCTAGATATGAATTAGGGTTTTTATGTCCATTTGTATGATGAATCCTTAATTTACCCAATTGGAAGTAATTAATCAAGTGTAACCTTAATCATGTAGCACCATGTGTCGTTGAACCATCCTTTGTGTTAGAACTTAATGGATGGTGAAATGAGTATTCCTAAGGGAAACTCAGAGTGGATATTGTTGAATATGCAGGGTGCTTGTCACCCTGATCTCAACTGTTAGGAGGATGACTAAGGTCATGCCTAGCCCTCTTTTTGAGAATGGCTGCGGCCGTGTCTTAGTATTTGTGGAATGTGATTGGAGGACAACTACAGTTGTACCTCAGTGGCGGGGTTTTGCTTGCATACCCTTTAGTCTAGTGTCGTGACCTATACCAAGGGTGGACTAGTTGTTAGCAGCTTGACTATATGTCATTGTAGTGGTAGCTTGATTGATATGTCACTACCTTTTTGGCCCGTACTGGCCATGTAGAGGAGAGATCTTAGGATGCCATCACTCCTAGATATGGTACGGAACCGAATATCCCTTCACATGGGTCAGTTGGATTTTTGATGGTACGATTCAAATTCCCCAGGGCATAATAAAAGATGTAAGACAGTCATGTAGCTTATCTGTTTAGGGTTATACACAATGCTTCATATTGGATGATAACCCTTGTTTTCTTTCTTTTCACTGAGATCATGTTTAGTACAATAACAGATAATAGATATGCTTATGTTGTAGTTATGGTCATGTTGTAAACATGCTTATGTTGTCAAATATATTGACACAGATGGTTAACATGATGCTTCTAGTTATGTTTGATATTGCTAGCCATGCCTATGTAATTAGAAATTCTTAAACTACTAATCATGCCTATGTAGTTAATTGTGCTATGATGTTAGTCCTACTTATGATATATATATGTTCCCTTTATTTGAGATGCCAATATTGATAGCCATGTTATGTTACTAGACATATTCATGATGTCAGGTATGCTTATGCTACTAGATTGCTTGTGTAGTTAGCAAGGAATATGATGATAGTCAGATTAATGATGTTGATTGTTATTAGATGCAATTTGATGATATTTGAGTAGATATGTATACATAGAAATGGATTTATTTGTTACCTATATATACATTGATAATCATACTTGTTGCTAAGATTATTTGCTTAATCTGTTTAGCATACTTGAACTGTTCAATCTATTTAATTGATTATTAATTACTTCAACTGCTCAGTTATCTTCTATTTAAAATGTTGTAAACAATAAGCGTTGTTGGAGGTTATATCTCTTGCTGGGACATCGGTCTCACCCTTGTGGTTCACCACATATTTATAGGTAATCGACAGTGATGACAACAGAACCGTCAAAGTAAAGAATAACTACAGTAATGAATCTTTGAGAAAGTTGATTAGATGTCTAGTGTGTCTTAGAGTCATCCATGTACTCTCAGGTTCAGGCAGGAAAATTTTGTATATGATGCTTCAAACGAATCGGTCTTTTGTAAGCATGTTAATGCTTTTTGTGTTGCATATACAAATATTGTTCTCCTGTGTATATATGTTGTAGCTAAGGTGATTAAACAATTTGTATCAAATTCTTGGCATAGCATGGTTACAAGAAAGATGGTGGGATCTTATGCAAACATTTCTAAGCGGGTGGTGATGTTGAAATTGGTTTTAGTTTACCCATATTTTTGGGTATGTGATTAATTAATGATCGATTGTGTTTTTTGTTTTGAGTAATCTCGTTTAGTGTAACAGGGTCTCAGACTGTCGTAGTCTTCGAATGCTCCCACTTCATCACAGATTCAACCATTTTGGGATCCACACGAACACCCTCGGTAGATATCATGTGTCCCAGAAAAGACACCTCCTTCAGCCAAAACTCGCATTTGTTGGACTTAGTGTACAACTGATGATGTCCCAACAAGGTCAATGCCTGAAACATATGTTGTTCATTTTTTTGACTATATTTGGAATATATCAAGATATCATCTATAAACACCACCACGAACTAGTCCAGATATGGCCGAAACACATTGTTCATCAAGACCATGAACGTTGTTGTTGCATTGGTTAGGCCAAATGGCATAAACACGAACTCGTAGTGACCATACCTTGTCCTAAAAGCTAAATTTGGTATGTCAACTACCTTCACCTACAACTGGTGGTATCCCAATCATAGGTCTTTCTTGGAGAAGACTGCAACACCTCGTAACTAGTTAAACAGATCATCAATCCACGGTAAAGGATACTTATTCTTGATCGTTGCTTTATTCAATTATCTATAACTGATGCACAACCTCATGGATCCTTCCTTCTTCTTCATGAAAAATACGGGAGCACCCCAAGGAGACGTGCTCGATCTGATAAAGCCTTTCTCAAGCAACTCTTGCAACTGTTTCTTTAACTCTTCCATATCAGTTGGCACCATTCTATTCCGTGTTTGTACTATCAGCTACGTTCTTGGAACTAGATTGATCTCAAAATCAATCTCCCGAACTGGAGGACTATCTAGAAACTCATCAGGAAACATTTCCTCGAACTCACAAATAATCGGTACCTCATGGATACTCGAACTCCTTGCCTTGGTATCTACCACAAGAGCCAAGAACACATCACAACCTTGGCCCATCATCTTCTCTACCACCATCACAGACACCAGACGTGTCGGAAGAATCTTTCTATCTCCTTGGAGGATCCAGATCACATCATCATCAACAAACATTGTGACTTTAGAAAATAGTCCAATACCACATGATACTTCTCCAAAGTGTCCATTCCAAGGATCACATTGAATCCATGCATGTCAAATTGTATGAGATCAACTTGAATGTTGTTCCCTAAAAAAGAAAGAACACAAGAAGAACACACCTCCTACAGCTTGGTGGAACCAACCAATGGGGTTTCTAAATGAAGACTATCACGTCCAAGACTAACAAGAAAAGAACAACTATCAATCACTTCTAGAGTGACAAAAGAGTGCATCACACCAGGGTCAACTAAAATAGATATAAAGTAAGAAGAAGACATATCAGAATGAAATAACTCCATATGACCTGCCACAACTCGCAGGTTGACCATTCATTCCAGTTGACTAGTGGCGTAGAATTGATCTATTAACCATTGTCACCCCTGTCCCCTCCCGGCCTATCCAGAAGAACTAACTTGTAACACCTATCCATTTCCTCGACCTCCACTGCTGCTAAACTACTACCTCTGTGAGACTTGCTGACTCTATCTCAGTTGTTGGGTCACCTCATCATATTTCATAGGACATTCCCACCTCAGATGTCCTACTTGTCCACACTTATGGAAAGCCTTGGGCTCATACTCGGGCCTAGACGACACCATCACAGACACTAACAATGTGTTGTAGGCTCCAACTAGTAGAAAACTGTGGCCTCTACCCTTACTTGGTGACCACTATGTCTGCGCACCTAACCTTTGATGTATTTGCGATGTTGAGAACCTAAGTTTCTTGAAGCCTCCAGATGACTACTCCTAGTATTGGTCTCTTCTTGGCACTCATCTCACTTTCTCAACAATTGATCTCTTTATACTCCTGACTGACTCCACGAATGTGGCAAACTAATCACAATTCTCCAAATCTGACACTGGTGTATTCAATTCTGTGCTCAAGCTCTTCTCAAAATGTATGATCCTCTCTTGATATGTAGCATCCATATGAGGACAGAACCTCAAGATCTCCATAAACTTCACCTCATACTTGTTGATTAACATGGATCCCTACCACATCCTCTCAAACTGGTTGATCGTCTCATCCAAGTAGGTATGAGGAAAGTACTGACCCAAAAACTCCCGTCAAAACTCTTCCCAACTAATCATGACACCAGGCCTTTTCTCCTCCTTAATGGCCCACCAATGGCCAACACTCACATTTAAAAGATACACAACATGCTTCACCTTGTCCGCCTAGGGAATGTTGATGATGTTAAAGGCTTTCTCCAACTCCGTCAACTAAAGGTTAACATCCACTGGATCTTCTATACCAACATACTCCACACCCTAACTTGCCTCAACCTTTCACATGCTTTCCCAATTGTGGATGATTCAACACTAGGAATAGCTACCCTTAACTAAGGTGTGGGCATTCTGTTTGCCATGTGCGTCATTGTCGCCATGAACTACCAGAACAAGGACTGAAAGCTGGGGTTTTCATCATGGTCGAGTCAAAGTGGTGTACCTCAGGCACACCATCAACCCTCTCCTACCTCCTTGCACCACCTCTTGGTCCAACAACACTACTCTTAGTAGCAATTCTTTGTGTTCTCCATCCATCTTTTATGCTCTTCTTATTCTTCTTCTACATAAGTAGAAGTTACCTTTAACTGACTGGAGATACTAGTCTTGTATCCCTCTAGACTTAGCGAACCTAGAATATGATACCAACCAAACTGTGACGCACTGTGCCACACAAAGTGATATTACTCAAAACAAAAGGCATAATTAACATTAATCAACCTAGTTACCAGAAAACAAAAAAAAAATAAAACCATTATCAAATATCCACCTCAAGTGGAAGGATATTACATCATAGTCCACAAAAGCCACCTATATATATAACACCTGCCAAAATATTATTACATAGAACTATTTACTAGCTCACTAGCCACAACGTGTACATATGATAATCTTTTCACATTCATTCATGCTATATATGTACAAAAAAGGCATAAAGGCAAAAATGTCATCTCAATACACAACATCTAAACAAATCCCCCAAGGACCTGAGAGTATAAGGATGATAGATAGGACACTACTATGAACCACAAGCAGCTTATCTTACCTTTGCTCAGCTACTTCTCTTGCTGCTCAGCCTCAACAACACGATCTCTACATCTATGTGCTCGACCACCTAAAAGATGTGGAAACCCATGGGGTGAGACCAAATGTCCCAACGAAAGATATAAGTCTCTGCCAATGTCTATTATAGCATAAATAACTAAGGATGTAGATAAAATACTTAATAGGTTGAGCAGATACAACTAAATGATATGTATTAAACTGATAAAAAAGATTAAGCAATCTAGGCAGTTACCATTGAGAATTAGAACAATTAATACTTTAATAAGGAATATGAAGAACATGTATAACAAATGATTTCTCTTACATCATTACAATTCAAGAAATAAGTACAAAGATAAGGAAAAGGGGTCATCCAATGTTATACGTATTTGACCCTAAGAAAATACACTACACAACTGTGTTACGTCTTTTTGTTACGTCTTAACGAGATGAGGTATACCACCTATGCTCCAACTAACCACTGCTAAGTCAAAATCAGTGCCATACAAGATCAATGAAGAGTCAAAATCCAATGATCTCTCCACACCCCTCATTCAGTCTGAGTCCGCCGCAGTGACATATAGAGTCCAACTGCAAAACAACCTAGTCTGTCTTAGCACATAGGCACAACACTAGTAAAACTAAGTTACAACCATTGACTCACTCCTTCCGATGTATGAACACAACCATCCTCAAAACATATAATATATAAAAAATATATCACATCTTTGAGATACGACCTTGAACATTGGGTATGATCGCAGCCAACCCTGTGAAATGCATATACTCAATAGTATATGACTCTGAACTTCCACTAAGGGAGAAATAGTTTCACCATCCAGCAAGTACTGACACTAAAGATGGATCTATGGTACATCGAAACTACATGATTAGGGTTTCACTTGATTATTTAGTCCAATTGGGCATCTTTTAACATCAACCAAGCTACAACATAAAAACTCTAAATAGACTTTACAAGATAAGGGTATAATGGAACTTTAGAAAATATAAAACGTATAAGGTATGGATTTTCACATCACCACATGATACTTGTAGCACTGCCAATCACAAGACCATCATCAATGTCACATCACTATGGGATGTCAATCCCTCAATCACATCACTGGAGGATAACACCTCACCCTAGGAATTAAGCCTCTGCTAGGTCATAAGACCCATCACATCATATAATCTTTGTGTCTCATCATTATCTTAACATGCCTCATAAGGCTCATAACCATCACCACAACATTCACAAGCTATGACATTCATTCAACCTGTAAGGTCAGAATTACAAAAGTAGGAGAGAGAAAATGTAATCGCATTCCATTCATCCAATGAACTCAACAAGCATAGAATACCCTAGGATTAAGGTTAGGGTTTCAAAAACATATCCAATTAGATTTTCATAGCACTATTCAATCATCAAACCCTAATCCCATCACCTCCCACTTTCTTGGATCATACTAGGATTAGAACATAACATTAACTTGGTTAATCAACTGTCTAAATAGCATTAGGTATCAACCAACATTTACATGTACATGTGTAACATCCTTACAATGTCCCACATATGTAGTGACCTTGTTCCCTTGTATGTGTATCGACCACTCTCACACATATGTCTTGACCACCTTCAAGACAATTGTCTCGACCACCATCAAGACAAGTGTCTCAACCAGTATCAAGACAAGTGTCTTGACCATCACCAAAGCATATGTTTCGACCATGATAAAAACATATGTCTCAACCATGATCAAACATATGTCTCAACCATAAACAAAACATGTTTATCGAGCATAAATAAAACATGTTTTTCGACCATAAGAAGACCATGTGTCCCGAACAAGACTAAATCATAGGTGTAGTGACCACCAAGGTTGATCTACCACAAGGGTGAATAACCATCCTCAAAATAGAGATAACCATGATCCAAAAAGAAGATTATCACCAAGGGAAACTCATCAAACCAAAGGAAACAAATCCATATGAAGATGATCACCAAAACCCTAAAAAATGTGTCATGAAAGTCGCCATGAAAGTGCCTTGTACAAGATATTTAAAACTCACGTTCAACATATGCAAAATAGAACCAAAACTCAATGTGAAACTAAGGTACTCAAACCATATCCATGTTGATGGAAAACCTTGATCAAAGGCAAGAAAAAATCATCCATCTCACAACCATCTCAAAATCAGGTATCAAAGATAGAGTTTAGAGTAAGGAGCATGTCAATAGGATTATCATCAAGATTTAAACTCTAGATCATGATAAATTCCTCTAACATGTTAGAGCCACAATTTAGAGATATAGACAGTAACATGCAAGTCAGATTATGGTGCTCAAATAGAAGAGAGAAGAGAGTTATATAACCTACCTTATGTAGAGAGCCGAGCTCCATGATCAAAGGACCCAAGAGAGAAGATGATTCTTCCACTTGGATCAACACTTTGGTCACAAGATAACCTCAAAAGAGAAGAGCATCATGGTCAAAAGAATGCTCAAGAAAGAGGGTGAAAAACCCTAGGCTGAACCAAGAAGAAAGAAGAAATAAGAGAGCTCCTTCTCACTTGGGTATCACCCATGTCAAAATATAGTCTATGACCTTTGTGAGGAGAAGGTCTTCAAGGTAGCCACCATGTCAAAACATTTTCTAATCATTGAGAAGGTGAAGATGGAGGGGTAGGGTTCAAGAGAAAACTGAAATAGAGTTTTAAAACCACTTACCAAGAGAAGGGATCACCAAGAATCACCACAAGGAAGGTGATTAACCTCCAAAGCACCACATGCAAGATTGATCGACCTCCAAAGCTCCTAGATCAGCCCTTCCTTGCTCCTAAAAGATCCAAGGTTGAACCCAATAGAGTGGAGAAGAAGGAGGGACGAAAAGATCACTTGCCTGAAGGAGAAAGGGGTTATACGCTCAAAGGATGAGGGAAGTAAGGTAGGTGTGAGGTGTCAACACAAGAGAGAACCAAAGGGACACTTTTCCATCAAGAAAACAGCCATGAAACCACTAAACATATGCATGCAACCTATGGTGATAAAACCTAGGTGGGGTTTCAACTAGCTGGGTCACCACCACCCTAGGGGTTGAAACAAACATCAAAGCACCTTGTTTCAACCACAACAAAAGATCACCAAACCAAAAGAGTCAAAACACATCACAAGAAGGCCAACCATCTTGACCAAACCACACCAACACCTCCATGGTCAAAACAAGCATCAACTAAGGCAAGTGTTGCAGTCGCAACACACCTCCAAGTGAGGTGTTGCAGTCGTAACACCCTATACATGAGCTTAAGGTGGATACACATCACCAAGGTCAAAACCCTAGAAAACCCTAGCATCACTACATGATGCCACCTCATCAACCAAGGTCCAACAAGGCACCCCATAGCATCTCTTTCTCATGATGCTAAAGCACTAAGGGCACACTCAACATGTGAGTAATTGCAAGATAACCCCTCAACATCGGTAAATTGCAACTTGATCCAAAATAAGCATACAAAGCTCAAACATCATCAGGATAGGACCAAATTAGAAACATAAGATTGTCAAATATTAGATAAGCATTTCAAAGGATTAAATTAAGGTCCTAAGCATATTATTAAGCAAAGAAAGCATACTTAAGCATTAAGTTAGTTCATGGGCCATATTGTTCTAGAGAAAGTTGTAGAGAGAGATAATTCAAGATATTCCCTTAGACTTATCAAAGGAAGATCAATTGAATATCTATTGAGAAAAAAGAATATATGATTTGTGATCATTCAACTGGGTAACTTATGAAAAAGGAGCTTATATAAAGTATAATTGAAGAGAAAATTACATGTTATGTATGAAAAGGAGGTCTCTTTACAGAAAGCCCCAAACTGGGTAGAAATGGCTAGTTTAAATAAACGAATAATAGTTAAAATGTCATAAAATGATAAAATATGGAAAATTTATGGAATGTGGAATGTAATCCATCATTAGCCAAGAAATAGCATTAATTGTGAATTTACGTTGAGTGAGAAAACTTGGGGCGTCAACAACAACCATCTTTGCAAGATAGACATATACTATGATGAAAGTTTAATGAATGAGTTCTATGTATATGGTGATTATTTTGACTCTTGTTTGCATCACCTCTCTCTTTTTAGTAAAGTGTGAAGAAGCAGATCTAGTGCTAAATTGGGAGAAGTGCCACTTCATCCTGAAGGAAGCCATTGCTCTCATCCATAGAGTGATAAACAAGGGAATAGAGGTAGACAAGGCAAGGAGTGAAGTTAATTCCAAGCTCACACCACCATCTACATCAAAAGAGGCTCACACATTTTTGGGTTGTGCAATATATTAAAGGAGATTTATCAAAGACTAATCCAAGATTGCAAAGACACTCACAACTCATAATTTGAAAGATGTTGTATTTCTACTTTATTCATCATGCATGGAAAGCTTCACCAATTTGAAGACTACTCTTGTTACCACACCATAAAAATGGTTTCAAGGGGTATTTTTTTATCCCAGTTCCCTAGTATCTAAAGATATCATCTTCTTCAATTGTTTCAAGTCAGATTAATAACCCAAACAAGATTATTACGATTTCATGACCCCAGATCCAAAAAAATGAGTAACTATAATATCTTGAATCATGTATTGAAACCCTAAGATATATCTAGTTATTTTTTTAGATGGAAATATGAATGCATTGAAGCTTGAAAAAACATGTAACCTAGGTTGAATTACCTAATGTGAATCTTTATGTAATAAGACCCTAGTCTTAAAAAGTGAGACTAATGTGCCCCTGAAAATTGGATTGGATATCAAAATCAATTACAAGTCTACCAAGGACTAACCATGTGAGAAAATACTGATATCCCTAATAGTAATGTATTATTTCCTAAATATGATCAATTGAAAGTGTAAATAAAGGGACATATGGTTCCAAGTGATGATTTGGGGTTTCGAAACCCTAAACTAAAAATCCATTAAACCACATCTTGATTGACAAGCCAAACTATTAATAGGACCTCAAAACCCTAAGACAAGGACTATTGAGTGCTTGTCAACACTTGCATGCTGTGCATTGTTAATATGATGAAATCATGATTGGACATACTGCTTGAGTTGATTTGGACATATATTTTCCATGAATCAGATACATGGGTCAAATATTTAGTAACCGCTTGACCGTGCTTATTCATGAATGTTTTCATAAAGTTTGTGCTGCATATTTGAACTGCTTGGTTGTTTCAATTCATGCAACCCATAAAAATTGTGTATCACATTTATTATGAAGATTATTAAGCCCAATATTGAATTTGAAGGGGTGATTTAGGGAGAGAAATAATCCAAGGAATGAAGGATTGAATACTAATATGTTGACCACAACCTAAATGAGAGTTGTGGCATGAGTCCGTTGATGGAATACCTATTAGAGAATCCAATGATGGTACTAATCCATGAATTCTATTTACCAAATAAGAAATAGATACACCCAAGCAGATAGAATAGATACGAGTTAGATATTGAATTAAAAATGCAAGTTAGGTTCTTTTTAAAACATTATAGATTAAGATATATATGTTGACTACTATTATATGCACACTTTTTTTGAACACGTGTACTTCAAATAATTATGTGTGAACTGTACTTTGTTTATCATAATTTTAAGTTAGCATTGTTGACTTGAAGATATGGATCACCTTGAAAGAAATATAGAGAAGAATCTCAAGAAGGAAACAATGAGCATTTAGATAGTTACTTTATGTATTTAGCTTCATAAAATTTAGTTTTCCTAAATCCACAAATAATTATAGCTCCCCTTGAGAAGAGTTATATTCCTACTGTTATAACCAAAACCTTGTTTTGAAGTTTTTAATGGTTATTTGTTCATTAACTTTAAATATGCATCGAAAAAGAATTGGATGAACCTTGCCTCTCTACTCCTCTTATAATGGGGAAAATGGAGGAGGATCCATTACAATTGGTATCAGAGCCCTGATTATATGATGGGATATAAATACTAGTAGTTTCTAAAACTATATAAAACATATAAAGGTATTTCCATGAGGTATTGGTGTCTAGAATGGCTCACATTTGGAAGTAGAAATACTTTTCTCTACACCACTAGTTTGTTTATGAGGACTCTGGGGCTAGTATGATTCATATCTTACTAAAATCTGAGGATATCACCCGAATAACATACCTCTAGGTCTTCTCATCTAAACTTCATATCTTTATCTCTATTTTCTTCAAACCTAAGAGTATCCATTTCTAAATCTTAGAACATACTTCTCTCCACATATAAGATAAGGTTTCAAGAATATTAGGGCTAAGACATCCCCTACCAACTTAGGCATATGAAATGCTAACTTGAGAATTAAAAGTGAATATATGCATATCATGTTTGATGTAATATAGGCTCCTCCAACATGGATGATATTTTATGGCCTATTTTGTGTGAGCTAGATAGAAACACAATTTTCACATATATTTCAAATCATCTAAAAATATTCCATGATGTTAGTCACTTGCTCACTTAAACATGAATGGACTGAAATTTCGTAATATATGTTAAAGTGCTCCAAAAATGTTGATCTTATGGTCTTTCCATGCCGTTTAATGGGAGAACAAATACATGTGCATTATTAATATTTAGGTATATTATATAATAAGAGTAAGGTTTTTCTAGATAGTATGCTTTTGAAATGTTAATTAAATGAAATTATATTATTAAAGGTAGACCATCTATGCTTAGTTTTTGTTTTTCTACACCAAAATCTTGAAAATAGCATAACATTTGTATCCATTGGAGTTATAATCTGAATTTTTATGTTCTATCTTTTCAAATGCTTTTTAAGATTTCTAAAAAATTTGGATGGGCTCAAAATTTATGTGCAGAGTTATCCTCATTTTGGTCTTAATGAAGAATTGGGATGTTATGTACCCTAATTTGATGTATTGGTCCTCTGTATGACCAAGGATAAATAGATATATCATGAATGAGTAACTTTGTAGTTATTTATATGTTTATATCTTCTAAGGTTGTAGTATATTATATATTTCATAATCGCATCTACGTGTTCAATATGGAACTTGATTCATGCATTAAAAAATGAGGAATTGGCTTGATAATCAAGTGTAACCCTAATCATATGACGTCCTATGACCATAGAACTATATCAATGTTGAAATTTGCTGGATAGTGAAATGAGCAATCTTTCTATCAATTTCAATGGTGAGAAGGAGATCATAGTCATATACTTTTTAGTATATGCGGCCATGGGAAGATTTTTTTTTTCTGTCATCCAAACTTAAAGGTTATAGAGAGAAATTGGGGCCATGTCTTAGGTTTTATGTAACTATGAATAGCCATGGTCGTAACTCTAATATAAGTGTTATATACTCTAGTTTTTGATGTCATTCCTTATGTACCCAAGAAAAACCATATTTTTAGTGGGATGGTCATTGTACCTCTGATGGGTAAGTTGGCCCCTTGTACCACTATAGTTTATCATTTATACTGATTGAGGAGAATATATCTTTAGGATTTTGGTAATGCTCGGTCCCACTGCCCAAGGCTCTAGTAGAGTTTCAAGAATGACGACTGGCCCCACAGACCACCACTAGCCTTAACTGTGCGCTTTGTCTACACTCATGCGCAAGCCGGGGTCAACTTCCCGACTGGTCACCCATCCTAGTACTACTCCAAGCTGAGCACGCTTAACTATGGAGTTTTTTAGTGATGGGCTCCCAGAAAAGGAGGTGAAGCTTGGTGATATGGGTAGTCCAATCATTCCTTTTAAGATCGTCTTATCCAAGACCTCAAATCCTGGGACGTTACAATCTCCCCCACTTAGAATCTTGACGTCCTCATCAAGGCTCAACTATATGGCCTCATAATCTTTCCCCATTTCAGTGTAGACCCAAATGTCCCATGTACACCCAGCTCCCAACTACGGCTACCAACGCAAGGGCGGCTCCATCAACTTGGATAGCCCTTTCCAATATGCCTGGACACTACCAGCGCATGGGCGGCTCCATCAACTCAGATAGCCCTTTCCAACATGCGTGGACCGCACGGCTCAAAGACTGGCATGCCACAGGCCCATGTGGGCCCCACCTACTGGAGGGGATTGGCTCTGATACCATTTGTAATGCTCGGGCCCACTGCCCAAGGCTCTAGTAGAGTTTCAAGAATGACGACGGGCCCCACAGACCACCACTAGCCTTAACTGCGTGCTTTGTCCACACACATGCGCAAGCCGGGGTCAACTTTCCGACTCGTCACCCATCCTAGTACTATCCAAGCTGAGCACACTTAACTATGGAGTTCTTTAGTGATGGGCTCCCAGAAAAGGAGGTGCACCTTGGTGATATGGGTAGTCCAATCATTCCTTTTAAGATCGTCTTATCCAAGGCCTCAAATCCTGGGACGTTTGATGCATGGGTTTTGAGTCATTTTTATTGGCTTATTTTATATCTGTTTTATGCATGTATTTGTCATTTTCATGATTATATTTACATAATTCACTATAGTTGGCCTTTAAACTCTTTTTGCATCAAATTATACTTCTTTTATCATATTTATATGATTTTATATAATCATCGGACTTATACACATGTTTCGGCATTTTTTTAGGCACTTTTGCATTGACCAGTGTCGATACTATCGACCCTGGTGTCGATAGTATCGACATTTCATCAGAAAGCAACCCCAAAATATGATTTTGGAAGGAAATACCTGTATCATGGTCGATACCATCGACCTGGGGGTCGATACCGTCGACAGCGTCGGGATCTGGCAATTTTCAGCACTAAAACGGAGCGTTTTAATTCGACAATTGAGCTTTTTCGGAGCCGTAAAGTGATCCTATGACCTAAGAAGAGCACGGCCGGACCTAGGAGGATCTCATATTGTGTTGCACAACATCGAAGAAGGAGGGAGAGAGAGAGAGGAGACGAGAGACGAAGGCCATCAACCGAGCGATCCGGGCACCTCCGACGGGCGATTTTACTGCCGGAAGACTGCAAAATGCACGTTTCTTGAGGAGGATCTCCAGGAACACCTTTGTATCAAGGGTTACATGAGTTTTCTCCATGTTTCCCATGTTTTTCTTCTCTACTCCTATGTATTTTCCATTATCAACCATGCTGGGCTAATCCCCTTTGTCTTTAGGACCAGAAGTAGCCCGGGTAATCGATGTATGATACTTTTTACATAGTTTATCATAATTTGTCTCTCAATTTTGTGGTATGATTTCGTTTTCTCCATTATATCATTATGATTGATCATTTTAATGATAATCTAATGCCTTTAATTACTTTGAAAGAAGAATTAACTGTTGAAAAGAGGCAAATATCACATTAACTAATAAATTCCTTGAACAAGGCGATGTACGGTTAATGGTGGAAACCCAGAGTTTGTTTCTCATACACCTAATTTAGGGTATAGGTTACTACTACCGTGGAACCGACCTAGATTTAGGTAGTGAATTGTATCATGAAAGCGAGCAATTCTGACTACATGCCACTATCCGGAATAGGAGACGAATTAGGATAATTGTGTAGAAATTAGTACCGCGAGAACCTGTGGTGAAACCACAATCCTAAAGATTCCCATTTAAATTGATTAAACTAAACATTTAATCGATTGCTTTGTTTTATTTTATTTTATTTTCTTTTTCAATCAACTCTCAAACTCTTTAATCGATTTAACTGATCGCAACTAGTTAGTAGTAGTCTACTAAAATTCACGTTTCCCTGAGTTCGACTCGGGCCTCACAAGGCCTATATTACATTGATACGTATACTTGCGTTTGCACATACGGTTTACGCGTGTCAAGTTTTTGGCGCCGTTGCCGGGTAAACGGTGAATTTTAGCACTACAAGTGCTGCGAGCGGCCACACTAGGCCACTTTTAATTCCTATAATTTTTTTTTCTTTTCATCTTTTGAACTGAATTGCAAATCTTATTCATTGTTTTAATTATTAGTACCGGTTCATACACTACCATTTGAAATTTCAGGTACTAGTAAAGTAATAATGGGTGACGGAGTGGAAAATGAGGAGCAGACGATCTGGGAAAGAATTAAGGCTTCTTCTTCTTCTGTGCAGAAGGGGCCAATCAAGAAACAAGCTATCAACATACCCAATTACAAGATTGATCCAGGGCTTATTCAGTTGGTCAAATCGTAGGCTTTCCATGGACTTAAAAATGAGGATCCGGTGACCCACATCAGCACGTTCGTGGAAAATTGTGATATGATAAAGATTGACAGGTTCCCGCAAGAGACACTCTACCTGAAACTTTTTCCCAGTTCTTTAGCGGGCAATGCTTGGGAATGGCTGCACAATCTGGACGATGAGTACATTGAATCTTGGGATCACATGGTTGAGGTGTTCTTTGAGAGGTTCTTCTCGCCTGAAAACACAAACGATCTAGTGAGGAAGATACACAACTTCAGCCAGCGAGCCGGTGAATCATACTCTGAAACTTGGGAGCACTTCCAGATCATGCTGAGCAAGTATCCACATCACGACTTAGACAAGGAGAAGCAAGCTAAACTTTTCTACTTTGCCCTAAATGAACATGATAGGAGCAATTTGGACTCAGTGGGTTCTGGTTTCTTTTTGAACAACACATGCACAAGGTGTTGGGAGATTCTAAGGAACATGTCCAAAAAGCAGTCTTAGGGTGAAAGAGATGCACCCGAGCAGGTTGGCATTACACATGAAGCAAGGGCCATCAAAGCGCTTAATGACAAGTTGGATCTTATAGCCAAGAAGCTCCTAGAGAAAGAGGATAATGGGTATGATGATGAAGCACATGCAAAGTATATGCATCAACAGGGATATAGAAATAACAATTATTATTGGAGGAAGGAACAAAATTTTTAGAAGTTGCAGCCTAGCCTAGAGGAAAAGAACAATGAATTGCTTATCCAAGTGGTGAAACAAAACCAAGAACTGATGAGTACGTTCGGCAAACAGTTACAGTCCCATGGCGAGATTTTGAATCAATTTGGGCAGATGTTACAAAGTCATGGAGCGCAAATGAGGGCACTAGAGACGACTATGACCCAAATTTCCAATGAAGTGGTGGCCATGAATCATGCCAATCAACAGAGACAGGCAGGGAATGTAGAAGTTGCTCAAGCACATCATCAAGTGAAATATATATCTGTGATTACTGAGGCAGAAACCCCAGTGGTGGAGGTCCAGGACAAAATAAAAATGATTTTTGATACGGAGGCTACACCAAAGATACCGTATCCTCACAGTCATTATGGACTACCGGGCGGATGTTGTCCATTCAGAAAAATCCGCCAAGAGCACATCGCGGCTGTGCCCGCACCTAGGCAAGAGGAGCAGGTGAAGTCCATGCATCATGGTGAAGTTGCAGTCACTGAGAGAGGGGAGCACCCACAAGTCATGCCATCCACGAATGATGTGTCAAATCCTATCCTAGAAGGTGGCGTTGAAGCAAGCTTAGGGGAGGAGACCCCTAAAGTTCCATATGTGCCACCACAAAAGCGAGCGAAGGACCCAAACGTGCCTTTCCCGGATAGTTTGAGGCCGAAGAAAGAGCATAGGCACTACAAGAAATTCTTAGAGATGTTTAGGAAGCTCCATATTAATATTCCATTAGTGGAAATGATAGAACATATTCCAGTATATGGAAGGTTTATCAAGGACATAATCACCAAGAAAAGGCGGATAAAAGACACTGACATTTGTGTTGTTGATGAAAAAGTGAGTTCTATAATCCAAGGACGGATACCAAGGAAGAGGAAAGATCCAGGATGTTTCTACATCCCATGTTCCATAGGCGGCCAACATTTTCCACAAGCACAGTGTGACTCAGGGGCCAGCATTAATCTTATGCCACTGTCCACGTTTCAAAAGCTTGGATTGAAGACACTAAAGAAATCTGCCATGACTATTGAGTTGGCGGATGGATCCATTGTGAAGCCACAAGGTATATGTGAGGATGTGCTAGTCAAGGTCAAAAAATTCATCTTCCCTGTTGACTTTGTAGTCATGGACATGCATGAGTTGGAAGGAGGTGAGATGATATTGGGAAGGCCGTTCCAAGCTACGGCTGATGTAATCGCTGCCATTGGGCGAGGTTACTTGACACTTGGGATTGGTGATGATAGAGTGAAATTCAAATAACCACATGACTCATTGGAGACATCTCTTGACAACCCAGGTTAAAGGTATCTTTATGTCAAGCCTAGGACATTAAATAAGGGCACTTGTTGGGAGGCCACCCAACTTTTGGTTCATTTTTATGTTTGGTTATGTTGTTTTATGTTTATGTACTTAGTTTTTGCTTAGGTTTTGATAATTTTTGTAAAAATGGTACCCTAACTCGTGTTTTGAAGTATGCAGAATGTTAAGTTCGATACTATCGACACCCATGTCGATAGTATCAAGTTTGGATCAGTAAACGCTGAAGAAAAGTCGATACCATCGACCCTAGGGTCGATAGTATCGAGATTCCTGAAGATTTACAGAAATATTTGTGACAATAAAGTCGATACCATAAACCCTAGGGTCGATAGTATCGACACCTTTGAGTTCCCAGGCTTTTAGATGCGTCGATTTAGCAAAATTGCCGAGTCTGGGTCGATACCATCGACCTTGGTATCGATGGTATCGACACCTGCAGGACAACTACATAAAACAGGCCGAAAAAGGTATCGAAATGAGATTTTTTCGAACCATTTTTTGCAGAGGAAAGATGGATGAAGTAAGTCACGTCTTAGAACCACTAAGACACAAAAATGGGCTACCAAAAAGAGGGAGATAGCAAGCATCACTTGGTCTACTTGAGCATCTAACCATCCTTCTTCACCACACTTCAAAGCGAACGGTACCGCTGTTCCACCTCTTAAGTGAGAATGTTGACTATGAGGCCATAGTCATATTCAAGCTTAGGGCTTAGGGGGGGGGGGGGGGGTTGGAACAACCCTCTATCTTAGTTTTTACTTACTTATTCATGTTGCTTTTACTTTTGAAATATTAGTTGTTTTTATTTCTAGGTTTACTGCTGTTGTAGGATCCACATCTATCTAGTGTAATCTGTGGAGCAATAAATGCATGGTTTCAATTGGGAGTTTTACTCTTGGGTTGTGGGCACATGAAAATATGAGCATATTGAAAACTTTTTGAGCTTATTCTTGTGAGTAATTGAGTTGCATAACTGAGGAAGTGCTTGGGTGAGTCAGCTTCAGGATACGGGGACATGAATGACCATCTTTATTGTCCAAGGAAAAGTGATTGACAAGGATGTTTGATCCCAAACCGACCAAACGCTAACGTGACCTTAGACTAAAGTTTAAGAGAGAAATCCTTCAGTTACCATGTACACAGGTCTTTAGAGAGGGACATATGATATTTTCAGAGCCGTAAAGTGGTCCTATGACCTAAGAAGAGCATGGCCGACCCTAGGAGGATCTCATATTGTGTTGCATAACATCCAAGAAGGAGGGAGAGAGAGAGGAGACGAGAGACGAAGGCCGTCAACCGAGCGATCCGGGCACCTCTGACGGGCGATTTTGCTGCCAGAAGACTGCAAAATGCACATTTCTTGAGGAGGATCTCCAGGAACACATTTGTATCAGGGGTTACACGAGTTTGCTCCATGTTTCCCACGTTTTTCTTCTCTACTCCTATGTATTTTCCATTGTCAACCATGCAGGACTAATCCCCTTTGTCTTTAGGACCGGGAGTAGCCCGGGTAATCGTTGTATGATACTTTTTACATAGTTTATCATAATTTATCTCTCAATTTTGTGGTATAATTTCGTTTTCTCCATTCTATCATTATGATTGATCATCTTAATGATAATCTAATGCCTTTAATTACTTTGAAAGAAGAATTAACAGTTGAAAAGAGACGAATATCACATTAACTAATAAATTCCTTGAACAAGGCGATGTACGATTAATGGTGGAAACCCAGAGTTTGTTTCTCATGCACCTAATTTAGGGTATAGGTTACTACTACCGTGGAACCAACCTAGATTTAGGTAGTGAATTGTATCGCGAAAGTGAGCAATTCTGACTACAAGCCACTATCTGGAATAGGAGATGAATTAGGATAATTGTGTAGAAATTAGTACAGCGAGAACCTGCGGTGAAACCACAATCCTAAAGATTCCCATTTAAATTGATTAAACTAAACATTTAATCGATTGCTTTGCTTTCTTTTATTTTATTTTCTTTTTCAATCAACTCTCAAACTCTTTTAATCGGTTTAGATGATCGCAACCAGTTAGTAGTAGTCTACTAAAATTCATGTTTCCCTGAGTTCGACTCGGGCCTCACAAGGCCTATATTACATTGATACGTATACTTGTGTTTGCACACACGGTTTACGCGTGTCAAATAATTCACCGTTTCCCCGGCAACGGCGCCAAAAACTTGACACGCCTAAACCGTGTGTGCAAATGCAAGTATACGTATCAATGTAATATAGGACTTGTGAGGCCCGAGTAGAACTCAGGGAAACGTGAATTTTAGTAGACTACTACTAACTGGTTGCGATCAGCTAAACCGATTAAAAGAGTTTGAGAGTTGATTGAAAAAAAAACAAAGCAATCGATTAAATGTTTAGTTTAATCAATTTAAATGGGAATCTTTAGGATTGTGGTTTCACCACAGGTTCTCACTGTACTAATTTCTACACAATTATCCTAATTCGTCTCCTATTCCGAATAGTGGCCTGTAGTCAGAATTGCTCGCTTTCGCGATACAATTCACTACCTAAATCTAGGTCGGTTCCACACTAGTAGTAACATATACCCTAAATTAGGTGCATGAGAAACAAACTCTGGGTTTCCACCATTAACGGTACATCGCCTTGTTCAAGGAATTTATTAGTTAATGTGATATTCGTCTCTTTTCAACCGTTAATTCTTCTTTCAAAGTAATTAAAGGAATTAGATTATCATTAATATGATCAATCATAATGATAGAATGGAGAAAATGAAATCATACCACAAAATTAAGAGACAAATTATGATGAACTATGTAAAAAGTATCATACAACGATTACCCGGGCTACTCCCGGTCCTAAAGACAAAGGGGATTAGCCCCACATGGTTGATAATGGAAAATACATAGGAGTAGAGAAGAAAAACATGGGAAACATGGAGCAAACTCGTGTAACCCCTGATACAAAGGTGTTCCTGGAGATCCTCCTCAAGAAACGTGCGTTTTGCAGTCTTCCGGCAGCAAAATCGCTCGTCAGAGGTGCCTGGATCGCTCGGTTGACGGCCTTCGTCTCTCATCTCCTCTCTCTCCCTCCTTCTTGGATGTTGTGCAACACAATATGAGATCCTCCTAGGGCCGTCCGTACTCTTCTTAGGTCATAGGACCACTTTACGGCTCTGAAAAAGCTCAACCATCGGATTAAAACGCTCCGTTTTAGTGCTGAAAATTGCTAGATCCCGACGCTGTCGATAGTATCGACCCCCAGGTCGATGGTATCGACCATGATACAGGTATTTCCTTCCAAAATTGCGTTTTGGGCTTGCTTTCTGATAAAATGTCGATACTATCGACACCAGGGTCGATATTATCGACTCTGGACAATGCAAAAGTGCCTGAAAAAGTGCCGAAACATGTGTATAAGTCCGGGGATTATATAAAATCATATAAATATGATAAAAGAAGTATAATTTGATGCAAAAAGAGTTTAAAGGCCAACTATAGTGAATTATGTAAATATAATCAAGAAAATGACAAATACATGCATAAAACAGATATAAAATAAGCCTACAAAAATGACTCAAAACCCATGCATCAACGTTACAATTTTGATCATCTAAAGAACTTATACAAGGTTGATTGCAACATCAAGATGGAAATCTAGCAACTTGAGTGGCACCCGTTAAGCTACCTAGGTCCCAATAAATATGTAATTAGCCTTGTAGTATATTTGTTTAAGGTTAGATGGTGAATCACATTGTATAATGTTATTTCTTTTTTATTTCTGCTAGTATAATATGTGATTTATATCAATATATGTTAACTTATCTTCATCAATATCTCTAATCTATACATTTTCATCGTATATTCTCTAATTAGTTCTTCTACGTGTTAAACTAACTATGTTTATTGATCTAATTACATAACCTATTAGTAAGTTACATGTCATCAACCATCATATCATATTTCTATGACATGCAGTCTTGCCACATGGTTTTTGTCATCTTTTAAATGACCAAAAATGCCACTAGACCTTAGGTGGAGAAGAGTCTCAATTTTGAGATAAGTGGATCTTGGAGGTTGGTGTAGTTCTTGTTAGAGTCCTACAATCATCCTTTTACTCTCGCTCCCAAAAAAGGGATTTGATATCATGTATCTTGACTCATGGTTTTTGGTTGTATATCATTCATAATGTATATGTTGTAAATATATTCTAAAAATATATTTTGTATGTTGGTTGTGGTTGGGGACATTGATCTTCTTGTAAATTTTCCTAATGTAAATATATATGTATATTTTGGACCTTTGTGTATTTATTCCTATGGCAATGTTTGGAACTTTTGTTCGGCGTGTTGGTTTTAAGTAATCTTGTTTGTGTGGTGGGTTGTCATAGTTTCTCACTAGGAGACTCGATAGGGACCTTCATCAGGTCCTACATTACCTAAAGTAAGATGTTTAAGAATCTAGGATGAGGAGGAATCCATCTATTGAGGAATGGAAGAGGGTTTCACCTAGTTGTTGATGTCACAAACACGGAGGAGGAGGACAAAGGCCGATTGCGTACAAATATTTTGCACTAAGACAATGTCCACTATATAGACAAATCCCTCCCATTCATTATTTAGGGTCAAGAAGTCATTGGGTCCCGATAGTCATACATAAATTTCATCCAACGTTTAACATCATAGATTCACAAATGCTATTGTACTTGTACTCACCTCATGGAATCATGTAATAAAAAAAAAGCAATTCTAGTCGACCATTGGGTGGAAGGCAGTGAAGAAGTTCATTTTCCAACCAGATGTGAGGAAGACCATGAAAAATATAGTCTATTCATGGATAGAAATATGGAAATAAGGGAATAGTTATGGTAGCTGATGATTAGAAATGAAAGACCACAACTAATTGGGCTATAAACAAACATTAATGAATGATAATGCATACATTAGAGTCATGGGGACCACAAAGTATAGGGAAAACTATTTTCGTTGGTTAAGAATGTATGGTAACATGATAGAGGAAGGATTTGATGGTTCTTATACCTGCATAAGATGCAAACATGTGTCAGTAATCTACTAAAACTACAAATTGTTGTTGTAAATGATTGAAAATAATGAATACCTTTACAATAGAGAGATGCCACATCATCTATGCATAGTATTATGTGTGAAATCATACTAGGTCCTTGAGTTGATCAGACATCCTAGATTGAGGCAATATCGTGATAATGCATTAAGCATTGCCACTTCGAGAAGAAATATTGGAAATGTGACATGAAAAAAATATATTTGATACAATGATAGAGTTTTTATTTATTGGAATTAAGGGATGAGGTGGATAGAAAAACCATGGAAAGGGAGAGGAAGAGGGAGAGGGAGAGGGAGAAGGGGCAAAACAACTCACCTTGTCAGAACTCGTCTAAGAATAGACTAATATTATTATGAAGCATATATAACTATTACTAGATTGAAAATCTAGATCTCTCCCATTACTAGATTGCATCACTTCTCATCCTTAATTCAATCCTCTCGTCATAGGCATCCCACATGTGATAGATACGTTGAAAATGAAATTTATCATGTTTAATTTACAAACAATTGAATAACTATATTAATATTTTAGAGTCTTAGATGGGGAAAAATTCATTTACCAGTAATAATATTGAACAAAGACATAACATCACATTCTACAAAGCCATTTAATTATGGTGATGGGTTTCTATAACCAAATAAAAATGATAAAAAAGCATCCATGTAATTTTAAATATAGACATGGTTATATGCAAAGTGTAATTCATTTTAATCAAAACATTCTAATTCATTGATTTCAAAACTAAAATTATAAAAAGGAACATAGAACTATGTGTGGAGGACATTACTAAAGAAACTTGGCATCTATAAAGAAATTAGGTTAAATATTTGATAGGAACTTGGAAATTTGAAGGGAAATTGGATATGTTTTCAGAACAACATGGATGAAATTAGACATTTATGGGAAATCTTAGAGAAAAAATACATTAATATTATAATATGGTGATAAATTGAATGCTTAGGTGGAAGTTTAGCAGGAAACTTATAAAGTTGGAAGAGATTGCATTCATAGCCTACAAATAATATAAAAATAAGGTAGTCTAAATTTTATAGAACTGGTTGTTTTATATTTTATTTGTCTATAATGATCTTCTACTCTTCCTCATGCTATGTCTCTCCCCAATCTGTTAGCCTCCCGTTACCCTCCTTCACCACATACCAATGCACTGCTTGAGAATGTGTTTCTTCCCACCACTTGTCACCAATCGCCAATTACTCAATCCAAAAATGTCTCTCATGGTCAAATTGAATGGTCGGTAAAATTTCATGATCATTATGGTGAACAAAAACAAAGTTGACTTAAAATGAATAACATTCACGCGTTAAGAAGAGTGGTTGGTAAAGACTTACCCTTTGTATGTAATAACCACTTTACACTTTACTACAAGTAGAACACCCCCCATTTCATTCATTCTCTTATCCTTCCTTATCCATCACTTTTGTTTAGTCAACAAATATCACTTTATATGATATTATATATTGCAATATTACCATCATGATTAGTTAAGACCCTTTGCCACCTCCATCTTCTTCCTTATTAAATTCTAAAAGATTGTTGTTAGTCTAATAATTTTATATCACAAGGTCGTTTTCGTTTCAAGAAAAATAATCCAACTTCTTGACTTTTAGACTGAATAGTAGATTCTTGACTTTAGACTAGTATTAGGATTCAAAGAAGGGAATATCTATGACATGGAATGTAATGGGAGCAGTTTTGTAGGAGGAAACTATGTCCTTTTCTTAAGGATAAATGAGTATTGAAAAAGAATTCAACTAATTTGACTTGTCATAGTTTTCTCCATGGGATTTCAAAATGTTGTTCCAACATGCTATTTTAGACGTGGTGCATTAAATCTTGGTTGTGAAACCACACAATCACAATTTTTTAGAGTAGGTTTGGAGTAGAGGTATGGTTAGGATAAAATGCAACAATAAGTACAATAATAATCTGTTACAACTGATTTGAGCACATTCGAATATTAAGACATTTGGTTATTCAAAATGGTAAGGGCAACCATTTGGATATATCTTACTAACGATTTCATATTGGATACATACATTGAGCATGACTTGACAATATATAATATCTACAATGACGAGTCGCTTCCGCTGCTTAGCAACATGACCCAAAATATCGTAACCATAGGAGGAATTGGTTAAGAGATGTATTAATGCCGCTTTTGGCAAAGTCGTATGCTTTTTCTCGCTAATGGATCACCATATGATTTTTATATAACGTAGATACAACAAAAGATCCAAATCGGATTCCAAAAATCGTGAGATTTTGACCTAGTCTGTCTTATTTTTGTTCTCCTAAAGAATAAACCACAAAAACTTCCGCGAGACGTGAAAAAATGGTATCCACAAATGTTGTTCATCGCTGCATTAAATGTAAAAACAGTACAAATAACTACCGCTTGTCAACCTGATATTTGTTTAAAAGAAGTTGCAAATAGACCTCTCATGTCTAATAATATTTAATTGTTACGCAAACAATCAACCACTTTGCCAAATGAAGCATATTTACCTTGATAGTTGGACTTGTGATTTTCTTACGCCTTTTTTTTCTGGGCAAGCATAAACAACAAATAAATGTCTTATTTTTGACGTGGATTGTTTATATTTGAATGCCTCGATAAAAAATGTGGCCAATGAACCTTCCTATTTGAATATATATTTTTAAAACATTTCCCCTAACCCAATAACCACAGCACTCCATATCTACTCGTATGCCTCCCCTATAGCATGCACGGTTGAACCCATGAACAGTTCTAAACCTAGCACAAAGGTGATGATGATGACTACAACTTCTTATAAAGGGAAGGCTGATCCTACGAGATACTATAATGCCTAATTATTAGATTCAACTTTATTAGTCAGGATATCAAAGAGAAATCTATGGCAGGTAGTTCAAATCATAATATCTATTGAAGTAGTTCGAATCACCAATAATCCTCCGTTGCAAACAATATGCACTTAGAGGAAAGACTAGGGAAATTATGATTTAGTCGTGTCAGCAAAATAATGCAAACTAAAAGGCCTAAACAATCGGAAGCTTAGCAGTGAAAATCAGATTGTCGACCATAGGCCTATAAACTTTGAGGTGCATGATCATAAATAACCAGTACATTCAAGTGAAGTTCATAAAAGAGGGATACTTGTATACAGGGGTATTAACATCTTTGCTCGTAGGATTTGTATCTTCTGGAAGAGTGGTGCTACTTGATGTAGAACTAGGTTGGTATATGCTCTGATTGTAGTTCATATCTCCCGCCATATTGCCTACAATAGGCAGGATTGTCTTACCCATCGGTTCCGTGGACAAGATATTGTTGTTGCCGTGTATCACGTTATCATGAAAGAGGTTGTTATTCACAGGTTCAAGATTCGTGTAATCGTAATTTGGGAGCGACCCAGGTGCCGAAGGAAACTGCCATAAGTTCTGATGCAATGCAGGTTGCTGGCTACAAGCCGCATAATTCATGTCTCTAAGTGGAAAACTCACTTGTGGGTGTAGCAAAAGGTTCATCTGTTGTGTCTTGTTCAAGTTTTCCAGCTGTGACAACTCTGCTGCTGCTTTTGCTAAACCCATTAGTTGTGTATGAGATGGGGAGAAAATGGGTGGCATGGCATCTGGGTTGAGAGCAGCATCGTTGTTTGATGAGTGTATCATGTTGCTTGGTGGTGGATTGCATGCTTGACTGGGGAGAGTAGCAAGACCATCATTCTTTGAGGATATTCCTTGCTGCTTGTTTTTCATTTTAAGGGCCTTCTGTTCAAGTCGGTAATTCTGTACCCACAGATATTGAAATATCAATGAATAATTGATGTTATCTATCATAGTAATCTATAGTTGTTATACGCTAAATCTATTACTATATTTTTAATTTGTCTAACGAAATTGTTAATAAGATTTACCAAAAGATTCTTTAGAAGCTGAAAAAGAATGAGTTCTCTGTGGATCTTACGTGCAGCTGGCTGGAGACTTGCTCTTTTGTTATGCCATGGAATGATCGTTTTAGTTTTCCATATAGTCTCTTTGCAAAGCGTCCTGAAACAAAGTAGCCATATTTAGATGTTAACACCTGTCATTAGGCTTGATGTAAGAGCTCGCATCATTGGTTTATTATCTAAAAATATAGCAAAGTCCAAAAAAATGTTCAAACAAATTAAAAATTTGATGCCCTCTCAAAATTATAAAGAAAATAGTTTTCTCTCAAAATGGGGAATTCCACAATTACAACGACATACAGAAATAGGTACCTAGCTAACTAATTAACTATATGCTGATAGGCGCATCCGGATTCGATCCATGAACAAAACTAAAACATGCATGAAGAAATCAAGAAGCATCAAACAAAATAGGCAATTAACCATAACATAAGGTAGAATATAAGTGACATCTAGTCTAAATAAACCCTAAACCCTAAACAATGCATGCACTACACCCAAATATATTGAACATCAAAAGAACTAGGCCACCATGTCACTACTGAGAGATCTGTCAACCAAAATAGAACATATTAAATGTGTTGGATCGAATCAAAACCCAACAAAAGCACATAAAAAGTAATTTCCATCCAACCGATAATATCTTTAGTTAATTGTGAGAATAACTATATGGATTATAGAAGAAAAACAAATTACTTTCTGAGCCTTCTTCTTCCAAGACTTGAAGAAACTTACGACGGTACTCTCCCTTCCAAATCGTCTGTGGCTTCGGCGGCCTAGAAGATTTGATCCGAGGAACATTAGTTGGCACATCCGCAGCATATAAACTACTGTTGGCGTCTCTATCCCGTGCTCCAACAGTGGCACCGGTGCCATCGTTAATCTGCTGCATTGATGGGGCTGCCACCGCCTGTGCACCTGTATCTACCCCATGATCACCACAAGCCAACTTGAACTCTTGTATCTCCTTAGTCATCGCCTTCCTCAAGACGTGTTGCCATAAGAACTTTAGGGATTTATCATCCGGCGGTTTCACAAGGTAGTCGCAAGCACCGTTGAGTACAGCCTTCATGACTGACTTCCTATCTTCGCACGTCGTGATAACTAGAACACACACATGCAGGGAGAGAAGATATAGATTAGTATATGTATGATACCATAAATCACCGAATAGGCTGAGCAAGTACAACTTACCAATAACGGCAACGTCCTCCTCCTCATTGATCTTTTGGAGTAATGTGAGGCCGTCCATGGTGTGGTTTTGCAAATCCATTAAAACCATGTCGAACTTTCCCTTGTAGGCCTGTAGTTTGGCTAGAGCCTCCACCCCGCTCAAACATGTCGTCACTGCAATTGAGGGCAAGATATACATGCATTACGTAGGGATTTCGAATGAGTAGGAAGGAAAAGAGAGGGAGAGTTGGAAAATACCATGATATCCGTGTGATTTGAGTCTTGTTGTCATGATCGATAGACATACCGGATTATCATCGACTAGAAGAACTTTAATCTCTGCGGGAATAACGTTACCCATTTCTAAGACCTTTCCTCTTCCTGCCATAGACAAACACCGTGCTTCTATAGATGATTCTCTCCGGTGTACCTTGTACGTATATCCATCCGGACCATCCCCTTCCTCCAGCGTTTGTAGGTTTCCTGAAATTATATTAGACTTGTTGGAATTTTTCAAGTTTAGGGACGCACTTGATTGCTGATTATTGTTGTAACGTCCATCACTCGTGACTTGCGGTTAATCTATAATTATGGTAAGTGCTTTGACAGATTGCGGAATTTAGGAAAGTCGATGCGTTCAAAACTAAATAGAGGGCTTTCAAAAAATAGAATTAAAAGAGTATGGGTCCATACTAGAATATATCATAGAAAATTTCAAACTGCACAGCGGTTGTTTGAACGGGGCACTCGCGGCCCTTATTGGAAAACTGACATGTTTACCTGCCAATTCGTTAACTCCTTTATTTAGGAACATGTTAATTATACTAATTAAGTGGCGGCAGAATTTCACATTTTGTAATGTAACCTAACTCACATTTGAATTGCATTGTATTCACGCTTAATCTTACAGAAAAATTGAGCATCAACCGTTTAAATCAACCTGACAATACTTTATCCTTTGACTTGTATAAAGTATTGGATCCAGGATAGTGACCCATACCAAGTTACCCCTTTACGTCCCTACATTTATTCCCGAACTTAAGTTTCTTTACAAACATTTTTTGTATTTTTCAATGACCGTCAAGGATTTAAAATGACACGACCAAGACGCTAACTCAACAAAAGAAGAAAAGAGATCTCAAAAAGGATGAGGCCAACTTATAATCGACCTTTTCTTAGTCTGTGCGGATTTTTAATTTTTGAAAAATGCAACTCAGTACTCAGATATTGGCATGTTTTAAACATGAAAACAATTCTTTAAAAAGGTATATATATATATATATATATATATATATATATATATATATATATATATATATATATATATATATATATATATATAATATTTGTGCACTGCCGAACGAGACCGTTGGTTTTTATTCCTTGACTTGTGCATTATTGCTATTCAACGTAATGTTTCATGCTGACCCTTCAAATCTCATGTGTCTTATTTGTTTATGCCGGCAGCCCTTTTACCAAATGGAGCTCTAGCTTCCAAGGAATCTTCGTTAGGAGGGAAATGATTGGGAAGGGAAAGGATAATGAACGGGAATGAAGGAAAGAAGTCGGTTTATATTTTGTACCACTTGCATCTCCACTAATGGATGGGAAAAGACTCAGAAGAAAATTGATGTGAACGTCTGGAGGGAAACATAAAAATTGGATGAAAATGTAGGGGATACTAAAATTGAGGAAGGAAACATTAAGACAAACATAAAAACATAGAATAGGTTTTCACCGAAAACATATATAAATATGTAAATTGTGTAATTATTATTTTAAAAATAAGGAAAAATTTGAAATTTTGGATGAACTTTTATTGGAAACATAGAAATATGTAGAAAAATATTTAATGAATTAAATCACAGAAACAATTTAGAAAGAAATACTAAAATATGATGGCAACTTAACTGTATGCAGATATTTTTTCACGAATTGTATAAATATGAAAAATATTTAATCTAACTATTCTGGCATAGATATTTCATGTCATAAATTTCTTTAACATTATGTTCCTCTCTTTCCCTTCCTATGTTAATCAAACATACTAAAATAAGTTTACCTTCCTCTCCCTTCCCTTGTTCTATCCCACACTTATTAAGTACCAACAATAGCGTTAGGGTCAACATCAACAATTCAAAAACAACGTTGTTCTCAAACTAGAAAATTTCACCAATATGACAATCCTTCCAAGAACTGATTTTAAAGAAAATCCTTCACAGAGGCACAAGCTACAAATTAGTTTGCCAATCCTGTTTGGATGCCAAATTCCAAAGATCAAAAAGAAAAAGGAAGCTCTCAGTGATAACCATAATATTTCCATGTAGAGGGAAATTCATGTGAAATTTTGGAAGGAAACAAATAAGTTGGAGGAAAACGTAGGGGAAATAAAAGCTTATAATAAAATTTGACCAGAAATATGTACAAAAATATAAATTATATGAATATTAATTTAAAATAAGGAAAAAGTTGAAATTCTGGATGACCTGTTTTATTATAAACATAGCAAAGATCTAGCAAAAATTATATAATTGAATTAAATCATAGTAACAACTTAGAAAAAAAATATATTAAAATATGATAGCAACTCAAATATTTGTAGAAACTCTTTTTGGGAATTGTATAAATATGAAAACAATACTTTCATAACACATGATATATTAAGAATCTACAATATAATTGTTATGGCACAAACGTTTCATATCTTATATTTATTTATAATTATGTTCCTCTCTTCCCCTCTCTGTGCTAATAAAACATATTACAATAACTTTCCTTTTCCTTCTCTTTTCCACCACCACACTCATTGAAGATTCGTTCGGGAACATGATTATAGCAATTGCCATTTGCCGATCGGTTAACATTCACTGCATAATTTGCTGCGGTGAAATAAGAGCACGTGTTTGCCATTTCTGGGTGCTAACTTTAAGAAAATTAGATTAAAATTATCGCGACCGATGTTTGGGAACACATCTAACCTGCTACCTCGTCGGTCTGCAGCTACTCAATCGCACCACAATGTGTTCCCAAACACTGCCTAAGTTGACTTTAGGTTAAAAATTAACAACAAAGAAATATTGTTTCTAAAATAGAAAAGAGAAATGAGAGGTGGTGAAATTGAAATATCATATTATTATGTATTGTGATATGTGAAATGATCAGCAACAAGCAACTTAAAGTTTACTAAATAGCAACAGGTAAATCCATCGGGTGATCCACTTTATTGTGGAACCACATAATCAAGCATAAAGGTAAGTTCATCATTTTGGCATGTCGGTTAAATGTGGACACTAGAAGGGATTTTGAGGGGGTGATATTGAATAACACTTTTTTTTTATCTTCCTACTATTATCTACATGTGAGATGTGACATCAACTAAATATCTTTATTAGCAATCATATAATCTCAATGGTTATAATATATTGTTAGTCTTTGTTTTGATGAAATGATAGTCATATTGTTATTGAAAAGTGAGTTCACTTTGTTGATTATAAATATTTAGTTGAACTATACAACATATCTTCTTTCTTTTCATTTAAATTTATTGTTTATAATAATTTTAATATGTATAGGGTAGTATGTGCATGTACACGTGTATGTTCACTAGTATCATAGAAAGTATAAAAAAGGCACAACTGTTATTGAACTGACATATTCTCCCGCCAATTCTTTTACTCTTTTGAAAGAAGTAATTGTTATATTAATTAAGTGGTGAAAAAATTTCACATTTTGTAATGCCTTCTAACTCGCATTTGAATTGCATCGTATTCACGATTAATCTTACCAACATATCAAATGTCAACCTTTTGAATTAATGTGACAAAACCTTACCCCTTAACTTGTATGAAGTATTGGAGAAACTATAGTGACCGACAATGAGTTACCTGTTTACGCCTCCAAATCAGCTATATCGGACTTGTTATCCTTGTGTCCCAGAAAATCTTTACCATTCATTTACCCAAAAACTCACCCATAAAAAATTTAATGAGTTGTTGTTAGGGGCTGATAGATATTAATAAGGACACATTGGGACCACAAGCTCGAAACAACAGATTTGAACCTCTCTTTACGTCCCTACATGTGTTCTAGAACTTGAGTTTTCTTCACAAACAAGTATTGTATTTTTTAGTGACTATCAAGGGTTTAAAATGACACAAGCAATATGCTAACTCAACCATAAGAAGAAAAGCGATCCAAAAATGGGTGATGCCAACTTATAATCGACTATTTTTTAACTTGTAATGTAACTCGACACTTGGATACTGGTATATTGCAATCATGAAAATAGTTTGTTTCTTTACCAAAATAACAAATTGCACATTTAATAACATGTGTGTATATATATGTGTGTGTGTATATGTATATGTATATATATATATATATATATATATATATATATATATACACACACAACACACACAAAATATACACACACACAACATTTAATACCCACACAAGTACTATAGCATTGCTACCCATCTTGAATAACATGATGGTAGTTTTTTAAAATATGAGAATACCCTTCACACGTGGCCTAGCACTCACTTCCTTCCATGCCACCATTGTCCTCCATAGTTTGAGGCTGTCCTCCATCCCTGAATCCCTATATCTGGCGATGAGGACCTTCTCCCCTGGGAAATGTTTGTATTGTACCAGCACACATGGATCTGATGGCCACCTAACCTTTCCAGCCTGAATATCTCTAGAATCAAATGATCTACATTCTCTCCAGTCTCAATCATGATGCGTCGGCTTAGGAACACCTCCTTCTTTTCCTTGTCGACGTTGTTCTGGGTGTGTGTGGTGCTCACCTTCCACTCTTCCTCGTAGTCTCAATTTGTAGTTGCCTGCAGATTGTATATTTTGCAATTGGAAGTAGTAGGTAATCTTTGTATTCATGCTACAATTGACAGTTTTTCCCTAATATGAACTGGTTAGTTGTCTTGGGTATAAATTTCCTCAATATATTATATGAATTGTCGTATTCTGAGTTTCTTCTCTTCATTTGTCTAGGAGAATTTGATTGTAAAGCTTCCATAAAACCTAATGATAGTTAGGTCTATAAATCAAACGATTAGTTTAAATAGTTACATTTCGTTCATTTTGGTTACTTTATGTAACCCAAAGTTTTTTTTGGTAACCCATGAGACTCGTAAGGCTTGCATCGAACCCAACCTGGGGAGCTCAACCCCATCCTGTAAGGAGCGTATCCCATTAAGTCGCGCATAGGCCGGAATGTAACCCAAAGTTACCTTTGTTAACCAACAATTAACTTTTTATTAAATAGTTACTTTGTTGTTCACTGTGTGAATTTAATATTCAAATAATTACTTTCTAGTTGCTATAGTTACTTGTCTTGTTTGTAGCCTTTTTCAGATCTACAATAATTTTTGTTTCTCAATCCTTAGTATCAAATCATATAATAACTTTGTACCTTTCACCATGCTGGGTTTCTTTTTTCTGCTCCATTAAGTGATGATGATGACAATGCGTATTTATTTGGGTGGATTGTGACAGTTTTGGTGTGTGTTCCTCAGGCGGGGGAGAGAAGAAGAAAGAAGCACATGGAATCTGTGTACTATATAGCCCATGGATACATAATGATTGGAGTCAAAATTAACTCAATTTTGCTTCTCTATCTAGCCATCAGTGGAAAAAGAAGATATGCATATCAATTAAGTATAGTGTTTGGTCCCCTCCCTACTTCTATGAGGAGTAGAACTAAATAATACTTCTAAACTAAGTAATCTTCAACTCCTCCACCTTCCCTCCTTATTTTCCTTACCAAGTGATTTATATACATGGAGCACACTTCATTGACATATGATTGAATATGAGTAGTAAATGTAATTAAATTGTTAGAATTTATCATTTTAATACTTATATATAGTAACTAAACTCACTATTTTTCTGTTAGCTAAAATGAATGTTATTAAAACATAGTTGGATGAGTATGTATCTGAAATAGGTGTCTTTTCTAACTATTTTATTCCACAAAAATTAATTTCTTTTATGTTATCTAAAATGGATTTTTGTATATCTATTTATCTAATATTAATGTATTGTTTTTATTTAGATTTTTCTAGTGAAGTTGTTTCTATTATGAATCCTAGTATTGATACTGATGGTATCAATGATATGATTGATTGGGATGATGATAATTTACATTCTTCTTCATCTATTGACACTGATATTATGTCCTCAACTGATGTCTATACAATTGGACTTCAATTTGGAAGTTTAGATGATGGTATATCATTTTATTGTATATATGCTGGTGTGGTTAGCTTTAATGTTTGGACAGATGACAATCATTATTGATGATCAAACTTCAAACATAGTTAAGCAAACTTTTCCCCTATTTGATATGTACCATGATCATGCCATGTAATGATTAAGCTCTTGGACTCTAAAAATTATGATGAAAAACTTTGATACAAGAGTCATATTCCCTATTGATTCATATGCCTATTGGTAATCTCTATTTCAAAAAATGTGATGGGCATGGATCTCACTCTTTCCCGATTGTGATCTAAACTCTTGGAATTCTCAATTTGACTTCTGAATTTCTAAAATATACCCTGACCTTGACCATGAAAGGAAGGGAACACGATTCTGACCACAATATTGCAAAATCTTGAAATAAAGTTTCCTTGTTACGACCTCGATCTTGCAGATATTGAAATGTGGTTACCCTATTATGATATTGATCTTTGATACTATGAATCTATGAAGAACGATGTCATATTTGATATTCTCCCTTTTTAGACATGGTTAATGACACATGAATAATGTAGACATATGTGTTGTATTAGGGTAGTAGTTGACTCATGGCTTCCCTAACCTACGTAATAGCCCTATTATGACTTCTTTAGATTTTCATCTTGTTGACCATTTAGTGTTATGGAGAGATAACCCCTCCACTCAATTTTTATTTCTTGACCTAAGTCTTTAATAGGTCAAATCCATGATGATTTTGATACTCAATCTTGAATCTCAATTTGAGGATGATCTTAAAATATAATGATGTCGATTGTATTTAGAATTTAGGTTCCTATATAGGCCTAGGTCTAGATCGTTCATCAACCTTGAATACCATGATAATAGACTAGATATTAATATCTCAAAACATTTCTTGTATCTCATATGTTGCTCAAAATGTTGATCAAAATGTCAATTGATTGTTGTCAATTAATTTATATGGATAAATGATCACCCCTAAGGTCTAAATAGGAATCTAAAACCTAGCTTCAAAATGTTTGGATGTATGACTTTGATGTCCAAAATTGACTCTTGACATTGATGTATAAAATATTGAATCATGATTATTGATCTTGGTTTTGACTTGACTCCTATGATCACCCTTTTTAGATCTTGAGATCACCCTCAATATATGACTAATGACTTTTTTGTTCCCAAATATTGAATTTTTGAAATTATGACTATGTTTATTTGCTCAATTTATGACTTAAGGGTGATCTTTGTGTGGACTAGGGTGGGACCTTGCATTTATTTTGAGCACCAAATTATGATGTTGAAATATGACATATGTCCCAAATTTTGGAAATATGAATTCTCGATCATGGATGTATAAACCCACTAGGCCAATGTAGAAGCGAGAACCCTAATTGTTGGGAATCAAAGTCATTCTTGACTCTTGATTCAAAGGGCTCTATTCATTTGACCTAAAATGTGATATGTCCAAATTTGGTGATACATAGGATAATCATTCCAAAGTTGTTGACTCATTAAATGATGCTTCCAAATTTGATGATCTATGTGACTATATATTGACCATGATACTCGATTGCTAAATTTTAGAATATGTTTGATATTATAACTGGTGATGATGCCTTATGCGAGTACTAGGACGATCTTGGTGATGAATGGGAAAATTTGATCTTGATTTATGGATATTTTATTTTTGGGGACAACATCCCTTTTAATGTTGGGAGGATGTGATAACCTATAATTTCACACCTTGTGTATGACTTCTACTTTTGACCTCGCTCTTGTTTTTCACCTTCAGTTTCATGTTAGAATGTGTTTTGATGCACAATTTGCCTATCCAATATACATGTATCATTTTGATGATACTTGATTTGACAAGAATCAATTTTACCCTCATGTCGAACTATATCACTTTTTCTTGGATATTTTATCATTCCCTTTACATCTATACCCTTTTCTTGTACTCTTGTTGTGGATATCTCTCTCTCTCTCATTTCCAACTCATCCAATTTCATCCAAATCCACGCTAGCATGAGAGAGATATGCTAGTTTGAAATCACCTTGAATTAACTTGATTTCTGGATATTTTATACAACTTTGACTCTTTTTGGGCCCTTATGGGTGTGCGGCCCACTAACCTTTTCCCTTTTTTCTTTGGCAAATCGGGCTCCTTTGTTTGGACTAATGAGAAAGCTCATTTTGTGGGTCGTGAAAGCTGACCATTGGATCCCTTGGCATTGGATCCAAGCCCCTTTGGAGGTCTACAATTGTTTCTTGTACCTCCATATAGAAACTCGACACCTATGGAGTTGGCTTCCACCTAACCTCTCTTTTTGCTTCTCCGGTCGCCCTTGTTCTAGCCCCTTTTTGAATGAGTAACACCCCATTTCATTCTCATTCACCACTCTCATTCTTTCCCCCATGTTTTCTCTTTCTCTCACGAACTCTAACTCCCCCTTCCTCTCTTCTTACCCTTCCTCCAACAATGGTTTCCGCCATCGATTCAATTTTGGCTTATCGCCCCCATGCCTTCTTATGGCCCAATCTTGCTGTTACGACCTCACCTTTCAGTAACCCCCAATTAAGGGAGACCAAGAGGTTGAAACCGCACCCATTAATCCCGGATGAAAGGTTCAACATATAACCATAAACAATTATTAAATTCTAACATACTATACTGAAAATGGTAATAAAATTTTTCTTTGCATACCTTTTGAAAACTTGGATCTCTAAACTTCTATCCATACCAATACTAATCTATCTAATCCTCCTTTGCACTTTAATTCTCATTTAGTATCACATGTGCCACTTTACTGTTTGTTCTTTTCATTGTACCTAAAACGCCGAAAAACAAAATGTCGGTCAGCCGTAGCTGGTATGTGGGGGAACAATAAACATGCAACTATGATAACAATGTAATCATTCAATTACTTATTTAACAACCAATATTATGTTTTAGATATAACTCTGCGATCCAAGAGTACCCTATCCTCTGTGTTGTCCCCATTAAACCCCTCATGATCCACCTATAAGTGAACCCGTTTCTAGGGTTGAGTCACATGGCACTACTCGTAAGTAGACCACTCCTTAACTCGGGGTATGCTAAGGAGTCTCATGGCACTACACGTAGGTAGCCCAGTTTCTAACTCACGGTAACCTAGACCTTGCTCTAGGATTACCCCTTTCTTAGCCTTTTCAAAGTAACAGAGGTGGACCCGGATCTATCCAGTTATATATGCATATTTATGGTGATAATCCTAGTCACTTTATAGTGGCATGAAATAAATAAACATCCAACAGTTTAGTTGCATTCAATGCGATTAAAAATCCGGGAATCCATCGGGAAACTATAGCGGTTATTCATAATCGTAACCACATACCTGTCTTGGAGATCTCAAGCAACAATTTATCCAAATCCAACTAGATGTCCAATCAAGCAAGCCAATCAATCAATCAAGCAAACATTGATCCTGAAAACATGTATAATGTCTAAATGTCACAAGCATATCCCAAACAACTCCTTATTGACTTGGGACACCTTTCTAAGGTTTCTAAGTCTCATTAGGGTTTCTTAGATCAATTTCTCAAACTTTATCCTTTTTAGGTCAACAAACCCTAAAACAACTTTTTCCCTCATAAAAACCCTAATTACTCAAATTATCCACATATAGGATCTTTTATGCTCAACTTGTCTTAGGATCATCACATCTCTATTTTATTCGTGGATTTACACAATTAAACCAATTAAAAGACATACTCATCTAAATTAGGGTTTTCAAGCACATTAGTGCATAATCATACATGAAACCCTAAATTAAACCAAATATATAAAAAGATCATATTTGTAAATCCTATTTTCTCTTTTATTAACAACAGGTTAATATCATCTTGAATTATCCATCAAATCTAAGGGTTTTTCCTTAATTGAATCATTAAAGATGATAACTTTATGCCCTTTTCAAATTTCATGCATATTTAAGCACATAAACCCTAAATTAGACTAATCATGTGCAAAGTTCTTCCTTTTTGAACTCAATGATCCTTTTTACATTTAACAGATTAATATCAACTCTAAAGATCCATTAAACCCTATTAAACACATTAATCATATCAAATCCTTTTATAGGGGTAGATAGAAACCCCCAGAATGCTTGCCCACGAAGCAAACATGCCTTCTTCCCATAGGAAGTTGATTTCTTCTCTAAGAAGCAACTTTCTCTCTCTACTAATTATCTTTTAGATATTCCTTATCCCTTGTATAATTATAAATACAAAAATCATTTCTTTTATTTTCTTTATACTTCCCTTTTAAATCTATTAGCACAAAATCCTCTTTTCTTAAAGCAAATAACCTCTCTTTTCGATAATAAGAAAAGTCATTTAATGATTTATCACATTATTCTCTTATTTTTGTTTTATTTGCCTTTTCTCTTTCTTTCCTCTTTATTGGGACTCCTTGGATCCCAAGATACTCCATTACTTCGAAATTCTCTTTATTGGATACTTATTATTCTTCTAGATGCATCATTATGCATTATTTCACATTATCTTGTTTATTTCTCATTTAAACATCTCTTTTTGAGGATTTCTTTTTATTTATCTTTTATTTTCCTTATTGACATTCCTTTTAATATTAACAACCTCACGGATACGAAATTTCCCCAAGAAATCTCATTTATGCCTCTTTCCACTCATTTTCCACATTTTTATCCTTATTTTCAATTTATTTCTTAATAAATAAATACTTAATTAACATTTTCTTTTCTCATTGCTTTCTTTTTGCAACCTTGGACTCCTTGGTACCCAAGGAACCCAAGAGGCACGAAATCCTCTTTGGATTTGCCTTCTAGAGGTTTCCACATATTTCTTTTCTCAAATATTCAATTATTCATTCACTAATTGAATTTTTTTTGTTATTTCCTTTTTATTGGGCCCAATAGCCAATAAAGCCCACAATACAAACATCAAGGCTATTGTAAACAAAAATCCATTTATTTGAACCAAATCATATCTTTATTTGTTCAATTATCTTTCATATAAGAAATTACATTTCTCACCAATGAACCCAAAAATTGGGGTTGTAACATCCTTCCCAATCAGGCCATTTCAGCCTGCCTTGGGGCTCACTAGGTTCATTGCTCAGCACATGGTTGGGTACCTCACATAGTGCTCTAAATTGGACACATGGAAAACATCTCCCATTACTCTATCCTGAGGGGTAGGGTCAAACCTAACCTTCTCCACCCACCCATCTCTAATGGACCCATGTATCGGGGATTCAGCTCTCTTAGTTATAACTTAGAGGGGTCGGATTTTCATGTCACATTTTCTCCCACAGTAACTTGTATGTCAGTCTACTTTGCATCTGCTCATGACTCTCATCGTCTCTAGGCTCCTTTCAGCCCTTGCACAATCAAAGTGACTTCATCTACACGCACTGTGGTCCTTTTCTAACCATCATGTGGCCCTTTTCTAACCATCATTTGGTCCTTTTCACCAACATCACCTTACTGAAGTGGTGACCGACACAACCTCCCTTACATAGCTTCATATAAAATCCGATACTGGCAATGGTGGTCATCTTCACATCTTTCATAAGACAAAACTGTCTCTAGATATCACCCTAAACGAGCACACATGCCCTCATCAGACCCTTTAGTCTGGATCATACTAACCATAGTTAGGGGTGATAAACTATACTAACATTGAGTTCTTCATGTACCTACTTCCACTTTATGGATGTGAACCCTTAGGTCATACTCAAGAACCTTTGAACTCGCTTCATGGTGTAGTTGAACCATCTTTCTCATGGGTAGTTCCACTGGATCTGTCCCTTAACCAAACTCTTCCTTTCTCATATTATCTAGGTAAGGCGACCTACCATAACCCACATTGTATCTCGACCTTCTTTGGCCCAGGGAAGACCCATCACAACATCCATAGTGTTGAGCTCCCATTCCCTCTCAAGGACTCTTTTGTCCTCTATATCGATACACTAGGTTACTGGGGTTCGTCCTTCACCTCCTGGCTTGCATGGCCATAAACCACATGCAACCTCATCTTAAGCATCAAAGTGCTATTGCCCTTTTCCACGGTGTATGATGATCTTCAACCATGATTTCATGTATGTCATGATTCTTTCAAGATCAAATCCTCTGAAACCCTAAACCACTCTAGTTGGGATTTCGTCACCTTCTCTTCCAAAGAAGTGCATCTGAGGTTCTACCACCGTCCTTTCATTGCCTCCAAGATTAGGCTGGCTAACCAAACAACCATTAACCTTTCAATGTATCATGTTACCTCTGAGTGTTATCCATACAACTCTCCTTTTTAAACTTAGGTTTATCCAGACAACCTCTTCTAGCTTCTAGTCAAAACAAGTCAGATGTATCTCAACCAGAGCATTCATTACCACTTCACTTCCTTAGGTATTAGGTAACATTAAAGACATACACTTCCATGTATTTCACTTATCATCTCACCTCAAACTCTATGTCTATCTTCATAAGAACACTCTCTGATTCCATCATCATGGTGATCAAACTCAACCTGGTATAACTTGTAAGTTCCACATAGCTCATGATAAAAAAAAACATCCTTATAAGGGGACTACCTCATTCCTCTTAGTGTTTACAAACCATCCATGTATCATTCACTTTACCATGGTAGATATCTTCTCTATCCCCATTTCTCATGGAAACATTCCAACCTACATCATCTCTTATCCTTGGTGTATGGCATGCGTAATGTCCTATCTCTCACCCCCATAACAAGAGGAAATAAGCATTTGGCTGCAGTCCAAATACAGAGTTCTTCCTGTTCCAAGAGTAGAGATGGTACATCCCACCTTGCCAGTACACCTTTAAATCTAATTTGTAACGTGCCACATATGTCTCTTCATTATAAACAGCATGATATCAAACTAGTCTTGAACCTACTGAGGTTTATATCCTTGGTCATCTCCTCTAGGTCTATAGGGTACCGACTCTTTTGGGGTCATCCCTCTTCCCTCATGCATCAAGAGAGTGCCCTACTCATCTGCCCTTTAGGTCCCATGAGTTCATGAAGGTGATCAATCTCCTAACCCATGGCCCTCAGACAATGATAGTTGTTACCTCCCGACCCTATGGTCATGTGCAACTGGGGAATTAGGCAACTCCTACTTCCATCGGTCTTATCCGTACCTGACCCTAGGATAGACTTAGGATTCTCCATTACAGTACATGTTCACTTAGAACCTTACCCAAGTCTTCATCATCTCTCTTTCTACATTCATGGGCTGACTCTCATCCGTTCATAGGCATCATGGAAACCTGCCTACCTTGGTCAAGCCCCATACTGGTTACCTCCATGGTAACACATTCACATGCACTAGAGATGGATATCTATGGTTCTGTAGATTCATTCTCATACCATGTACCTTTCACTTAGCTTCTCAAGATCTTATGAGACCTCTTTAGGTTACCTTGAACCAACAAAACTGATATACACCCTTCCAAAGGGGTCCCTCTCCCAGGATGGGAGGAAAACTATCTCTAAGGTCACAAAAGCTCTTAGGTCTAGGGTTTACATCCACACGAGCCTACATAACCCTAGAAAGACATTAAGGCACGAGCAGATCACTTACCGTACCATGCTAGGTCATACTTGTCCTCTTTCCTCAACGTTGGATCAAGATCATACCTTTCTTTATCATCAACCTAGTTGTGAAGGGTTCATCAAACACACCTTTAACTTCAGGGGCTCCTCTTTTCCTCTATTCATGAGGATTACTATGCTCACTTCTTTAGAAACTCAACTTCTCATCATGAGCCTTAGGTACACCACTTCCCCTCTTAGGCCTAGGAACCCTAGGTTCACTGCATGCTCTGTCTCTTAACTACAAACCAAGCATGAAAAAGGCATGACACGCAATCCTTGTCATCCTTCAAATCAAGCAACACTTAGTGTTGGGTCCTCCTTAAGGACAACCAACAAGGTACAAGGCCTCGGAACCTGTTCACTAAACCTCTTCAGGGTATACAGAACATCTTCTTCAGGGTAGACACCTATACTGTAGGCACATAGGCACGAGATGCTTCATCTTCACTCTCTAGGGTTTGGTCCCTCTAAAGGCAACAAAGATATCATCAACTTTCAGGGATCGATCATGAGGCAAACACTATCATCAATTGTTCCTCATATCTCAGGGTTTTAGGCTTCCTACCTCCTTGTTGGGTTTCCTGCTCTCTCTAGAGCTAACCCTACATCCAACCTCACCATTAGAGGTCCTCACTTCATGAAGGATCAACCTCAAAAGCATGCCCTACATGGGTGATGCCTAGGTTTGAACTTATGTTTGCTCAAGATCATCCATAACCCTTTATGCTCCATCATAATTCCTTATCTAGGGTTTCATCCCACTGTCAGCCCCATGACGTGCCCTAGGTGCCAGCTATACCCTACTTGCACAAACCCATAGGGTTTCTAAGGTCCTTCACTAACATCATCATCTAAGGAGTTGTCCCTTACCCTAACATGCACGACCCTTCCCAGGGTTGGTTTGCCAAAGGTGCTAGGTCACCCATGGATCATATGACGTCCCAAAGACATGTCCTTTCAAACACCTGGTCCAACTCATCTCTCTCTAACCTTCACTTAGGGTTAAGGTTAGCATCATCCTCAGAGAATGTGCTAGGTCTCTACTTGTAATGGAGATCTCTATTTCCAAGACTAACTCATCCTCCAGACAAGAAGGTCTCTTCTGAGGACATGACAACTTATGTCATACGACCCAAGCAGGTATCTATTCTTTAATTTGCGCTTAATCTATTAAGCTTATGTCCATGACATCTTATTTACATGCCTTTCATTAATTTAGTGGAGGATTCCTTAAACCTTATTAACCTTACCCATACCTCAAGAGGGTGAGGAGAAGAAAGAAAACCCTAATCCTTTAGGTCCTTATTAGAATTTTGTGATGAGAAGGGATGAATAAGATGAGAAGTCCTAAAGATATCTTATTTCGATTCATACCCTAAGACATTGGCCAGGCAGTCACACGGATCCGAGAGTCCTCGTATTCCAACTAGCGGTGCGGAGGAAAATCTTGCCAGCCCCCGATCGTGATCCTTTTCTAGACACCTCCGTCTTTCGGATAATCCTCTAATAACTCCTTTGGGTTCTATGGAGTTTGTAAAATTTAATAATTATTAATGGTTAAATGAGGAACCTACGCTCTGATACCAAATGTTATGACCTCACCTTTCAGTAACCCCCAATTAAGGGAGACCAAGAGGTTGAAGCCGCACCCATTAATCCCGGATCAAAGGTTCGACATATAACCATAAACAATTATTAAATTCTAACAGACTATACTGAAAATGGTAATAAAATTTTTCTTTGCATACCTTTTGAAAACTTGGATCTCTAAACTTCTATCCATACCGATACTAATCTATCTAATCCTCCTTTGCACTTTAATTCTCATTTAGTATCACATGTGCCACTTTACTGTTTGTTCTTTTCATTGTACCTAAAACGCCGACAAACAAAACGTCGGTCAGCCGTAGTTGGTATGTGGGGGAAACAATAAACATGCAACTATGATAACAATGTAATCATTCAATTACTTATTTAACAACCAATATTATGTTTTAGATATAACTCCACGATCCAAGAGTACCCTATCCTCTGTGTTGTCCCCATTAAACCCCTCATGATCCACCTATAAGTGAACCAGTTTCTAGGGTTGAGTCACATGGCACTACTCGTAAGTAGACCACTCCTTAACTCGGGGTATGTTAAGGAGTCTCATGGCACTACACGTAGGTAGCCCAGTTTCTAACTCACGGTAACCTAGACCTTGCTCTAGGATTACCCCTTTCTTAGCCTTTTCAAAGTAACAGAGGTGGACCCGGATCTAGCCAGTTATATATGCACATTTATGGTGATAATCCTAGTCACTTTATAGTGGCATGAAATAAATAAACATCCAATAGTTTAGTTGCATTCAATGTGATTAAACATCTGGGAATCCATCGGGAAACTATAGCGGTTATTCATAATTGTAACCACATACCTGTCTTGGAGATCTCAAGCAACAATTTATCCAAATCCAACTAGATGTCCAATCAAGCAAGCCAATCAATCAATCAAGCAAACATTGATCCTGAAAACATGTATAATGTCTAAATGTCACAAGCATATCCCAAACAACTCCTTATTGACTTGGGACACCTTTCTAAGGTTTCTAAGTCTCATTAGGGTTTCTTAGATCAATTTCTCAAGCTTTATCCTTTTTAGGTCAACAAAACCTAAAACAACTTTTTCCCTCATAAAAACCCTAATTACTCAAATTATCCACATTAAGGATCTTTTATGCTCAAATTGGCTTAGGATCATCACATCTCTATTTTATTCGTGGATTTACACAATTAAACCAATTAAAAGACATACTCATCTAAATTAGGGTTTTCAAGCTCATTAGTGCATAATCATACACGAAACCCTAAATTAAACCAAATATATAAAAGATCATATTTTTTAATCCTATTTTCTCTTTCATTAACAACAGGTTAATATCAGCTTGAATTATCCATCAAATCTAAGGGTTTTTCCTTAATTGAATCATTAAAGATGATAACTTTATGCCCTTTTCAAATTTCATGCATATTTAAGCTCATAAACCCTAAATTAGACTAATCATGTGCAAAGTTCTTCCTTTTTGAACTCAATGTTCCTTTTTACATTTAACAGATTAATATCAACTCTAAAGATCCATTAAACCCTATTAAACACATTAATCATATCAAAATAGGGTTTCTTAATCTTTAATTCATTAAAGATGATAATTTACACTACTTTTCGAACTATGATCAGATTCAGGCTATAAAACTATTTTTAATGGGCTCCTTGCATTTTTATGATCAAAATACATATATAACTTTTCCTAATTGGAGTTACGAATAGCAAGATATGATTTTTTTGCAAGGAAATTACCTTCCGGCCAATCAGAGATTGCCATGTCGCCAAGTTTCCATGCATGCGGCTCAGTTTGAAAACATAACGCAATTACCAAGTTGCCCACACTTAAGTGGACGCTCCTTCACACCCCGGAGGGGTAATTCCATCCAACGACCCAGGGCTCGTCTTCCACCTCCAACCAACCCTAGCGGCCGCTAGCTGCAGCCTTACGGGGGCTAGTTCTTCCTCCTTAGGTCATGAACCTCGCCGGAAAACCGCACTCCACCTCCGCCACGCCTTCAAGCACGTGGGCCGCCGCCCATACCGTGTCCAGGTTGGTCGTTTTGACCTGCACAGACCTGCAACTCATGGCCGGAGTTGTAGCTGTCCGGCCACTACTGCGCCTAAGCTGGCGCACGGCTGTGACAACATGGCTCCTTCCTTGCACCATAGATCATCGAGCTACCATTGCAACTCCTTTTGATCGCCTCGTGGAAGCCTAATATCATCGTTTCTCTTAGTTAGGGTTTATGGGCGGGTGCACGGTTGGAGATGAGAGGAAAATGAGGTAACTTGATGCTAAAGGGCATGTTGCTTTTATAGGGGTAGATAGAAACCCCCAGAATGCTTGCCCACGAAGCAAACATGCCTTCTTCCCATAGGAAGTTGATTTCTTCTCTAAGAAGCAACTTTCTCTGTCTACTAATTATCTTTTAGATATTCCTTATCCCTTGTATAATTATAAATACGAAAATCACTTCTTTTATTTTCTTTATACTTCCATTTTAAATCTATTAGCACAAAATCCTCTTTTCTTAAAGCAAATAACCTCTCTTTTCGATAATCACAAAAGTCATTTAATGATTTATCACATTATTCTCTTATTTTTGTTTTATTTGCCTTTTCTCTTTCTTTCCTATTTATTGGGACTCCTTGGATCCCAAGATACTCCATTACTTCGAAATTCTCTTTATTGGATACTTATTATTCTTCTAGATGCATCATTATGCATTATTTCACATTATCTTGTTTATTTCTCATTTAAACATCTCTTTTTGAGGATTTCTTTTTAGTTCTCTTTTATTTTCCTTATTGACATTCCTTTTAATATTAACAACCTCACGGATATGAAATTTCCCCAAGAAATCTCATTTATGCCTCTTTCCACTCATTTTCCACATTTTATCCTTATTTTCAATTTATTTCTTAATAAAGAAATACTTAATTAACATTTTCTTTTCTCATTGCTTTCTTTTTGCAACCTTGGACTCCTTGGTACCCAAGGAACCCAAGAGGAACGAAATCCTCTTTGGATTTGCCTTCTAGAGATTTCCACATATTTCTTTTCTCAAATATTCAATTATTCATTCACTAATTGAATTTTCTTTGTTATTTCCTTGTTATTGGGCCCAATAGCCAATAAAGCCCACAATACAAACATCAAGGCTATTGTAAACAAAAATCCATTTATTTGAACCAAATCATATCTTTATTTGTTCAATTATCTTTCATATAAGAAATTACATTTCTCACCAATGAACCCAAAAATTGGGGTTGTAACACTTGCCATCTTCGACCTTGCAATGTGATGGCGGAGGTGGTCGTCACCTTGGATCTAGTCGGAGAGGTCTCCTGCCCTCTTCCCTGGAAGCTATGATAAGGGGCAAGCCACGACACCGCCCCACACTCATGGGCCTACTTTATTTCCAGAGTGAGGATCAGCCACAGTGGTGGGTGACTGAAGGCAGCTGGAAACAACACGTGCATGGCTTGCAGCATGTCAGGGCCACTGGCAGCTAGAGATAGTGATCTCTGTGAGCGGCCCACTACCCCGGGTCTATCCAGGAGCATGACCATGCAAACTAAGGTCGATGTGGCCCAACTAGAGCCTCAGGATCAAGTATCAACGATCCAAATTGTCCCATATCAAGGTGAATCTTCGAAAATTCACCATAAATCATTCATGTGTCCAAAATATGTCATGCAAACTATGATTGTTTATTATACAAACATGTTCTATCCAATAAAAATATCTCTACATCCAATATATTCTTATTTTTCTATTGTTATCCCTAAAAGCATACTTTTGAAGTATTTTTATGGTGCTTATCATATTTGCATGGATGATCTAAGTCTTTTATGTGCCAAAACGTGTTGATAGCATAATTTCAGTACCTTGAATATCCAGATGCATAAATATTTGAAGTTTACCTATCCTTGCACCCCAAAATGGTCTCATGTTGCATATATGACCTAAAATGGGCTTTTAATGCTAAATACTACTTTAATCCTTAACCTTATTGAATATTCCTCAAATTCCTCTGCTTGACCTAAATTAATAAGTTTTGATGTATGTTGGACTATGATTGAATTTGTCCATGATAGTACCCTATTTTTGACTTAATGATGTATTTTAACCTTGAATCGTGCTTTATGTGGATACATTGATGTTGAATCTCAAACCTTGCTCACATGTGGGTCTTTTGAGTAAAAAATGATTATGTGGACTAAAAATTAGTAACCTTACAAGCTTTATACTCCTATTTACTATGTGAATCAATCTTTTGCACTATCATGACCTTGGACCTAATCTTGACATAAACCATGAGATATGTTGCATAGTGATATCTGAAACTTCAGCCATGTTCAAAGATTACCCTTATGACCATCCATATTATATAATGGTCTTAAATCAGTAGTTTGATGATGTTTATCAAACCTAACTCACTTAGGCCCATCAATACTCCAATGATCATAATCTTGCATGATTGTACTCAATAAGACTAGTTATGTTATAACCTCAATTTTGCTTGTATTGACATAAATGCAAATTTTCAAATAAAAGGGATTTGAATGGAAAATTGTATGATTTGTTTTCAAAGAATGGATTCTTTTGTCAAATTTCCCTTGGATTCATGATTTACTGGTTTATACTGGTTTGATAAATCCAATAAAGATTAAAACAAAAGAAGGATAAAAGAAATCCTAGTATAATAAAAAGGATAAAAGAAATCCCAGTAAAAGCAATAGGAAAAAAGAAATAAAAGATAATTGTGTGGATATATGAGAATTGTGTAGAATTCTATAGAGAGTGGCAAAATATGTCCATTATTGATTAGTTTTTGCTTGAACATGGTCTCTAATAAAATAATGGCCAAAATAAAGAAAATAGAAAACAAAGAAAGAGAAAAAAATGAATTTTTAATGTATAATATGCGCCTTATAAGTGGATGACTTGCATATGAAGAAAAGTCTATTTTGTTTTAGAATTTCGGTTTCAAACATTGTACATAAGTAACTTAAGTCATTAAGGACTTTCCCTCAAAATTTGGGATAAAAATGACTTACCAAGTGGTGTGGGTAATTAATTTGAAAATATAGGAAAAGAGCAATTTTCGACAAATAATGTTAATCCAATAATTTCCAAAAAATTATATGAGATTTGGAAAGACATTAATTAGTCTCCCTACAAATTTGGGAGCCAAAGGGTTCTCCTAGTGGCCTGGAAAAATCTAGGAAGAAAGAATGTTTTAATTAATTTATACATAATTCCATATTTGGGAAATCAATTTAATGCACCCAACTTAGGTGCTAGTTGGTTTGAGCTTTCTAGAGGTGTCCTACGAAGCACGACCATTGGATCAGAAATCAATGGTTGACCCCTTCTCTTCTAGTAAAGAGTTTGAAATCACCCCTTTACTAAATTATGTAAACAAAACACCATTGGAAAGCAGCGGAATACTTTTTTTTTACTATATTCAATTTGCATACAAGATTGTACAAAATACATCAATAATCTCCCTTTTGGGTTACATCAAGATACATAAACTGGATCTAGATAGAGGGAAGTCCAACTACTACAGTCTTGTCTCCATGCAACGTATCCATAAGCTAGGTCCAAGCGAAAGCTATGTTCTCCTTGTCTTATCTGTCGTCTTGTTTAACACCTGGTTATTTGGGAAAGCACCCAACAAAAGGGAAAGGAAAAACAAGTATGTGTCACAAAAACTATTCTAGGATAACAAGATAAGCAAAACATGTAAAAATAGGCTAGGGTCCATCATATGATGAAGACAACAAGAGAATGAGGCTAAATATTAAAGAAGCTTTCAATAGATGATTGCCATAAACAAAGTATAATAAAAGAATTGCATGCATGATTCATATTGACTACTTTAACTAAGTAGGGTTGAGGCACCTACCGGACCTTCAACCAAAGGGTGAGGGGAGAATAAAACATTCCCAGTCATCTACACATATTTCATGTGTGGGGGAGAGTATCACATTCCCTAGGGCAATTGACTACATGCCCAACTATGGGTGGTTGTACTTACAAGTACCACTACTGTTGCTAGTTAGTCTAATAGAATCAACATGTTAGAATCAATGGAAAGTAATGGAATCATTCAAATAGGGAATAGAAGTGGGGTACCAAGACCCAATAATAACATTCCAAAACTGATTATGAGGCAAGTGTAGCAAAAGATTCAACAATAAAGGAATATGGCTCAATAAAGCCTCATTATGGAAAAGTATAGGTTAAGGCACAAATATTCCCAACTTAAGGTGTAAATGCACATACCTTTAATATTGATTCCAATTATCAACTTGCACCACTAAATTGATTCCAAGTTCCACTTTTCCTATTTTCAACGTATTAACATGCATTAGGGTTTTGCATATGCATAAAGGTAAAGAAAACCCATATTTAGGACTTTTTGCATAGAACTCCAATTTCGACTCTGAAAACATCACCATTGTCTTAGTTAGGGTTTTTTGATCAAAATGACATATAATATTATGTATTGTGAAGATATGAACTTTTAGGGTTATTTTTGGTGATTTTTAACTAATTAATTCATTCTCAAAAACACTTTTTCGAAAAACATAGAATTAGGCATCAAAAATATTTTTATTGGAAAGCTCATCTTTTTTTAATTTCAGAATATATCTTACTTTTATTTTTTTACTTCGAATCAAAAGATACGAATTTTCTAAAACAGACCAATGATAACTTGCCACGTAGACACTTCGTTTGAAAATAGAGACAACGAGAGAGAGCGAGAACAAAGAAGTGGGGCCGAGACCACCACTTGGCCTAATGGGTGACGACCAAGTAGGCAGCCCGTCCTTGCTAGCTGCTCGCGCGGCTGGGGTCAGAGTCGAGTGAACAGGGTACAAAACAAAACGAAAGACGATATTGCCCTCACGCAAAAACACAGCAAGAAAGTACTCGGTCGGGGGTAGTTTGGTAAAATTGTAGGGAGTCATCCTCCTCCCTGAGCTCGCGCCATGGCTGCGCTCTGTGAGAAGCTTGCTCGGGGTGAGTTTGGGCAAAACCAGCATAGAACACAAAAATCAACATGCATATATACGAAAGAAAGCCTAGAGAAAGACGAACTCGATGGTACCTGAGATTGCATCGAAGATGGAGAGAACAGGGAGAGAAGGGCACCACAAGGTATGCATCTTTGGTGGCTCATAGAAGGGTGAAACAAGCATGAAAATCCAAATTGGCTATAGCGTTGAGTTGAAAATACGATGGAGGTGCTAGGGGTATAGGTATTTATAGGCAAGAGGGTCTAGGTTAGGGTTTTCAAACTTGGGGTGAGAGAGGGGACTTTGGATGACCTAGGGAGTCCTTGAATATTTCCCAAAACATGAAAACTTTGGGATAAGCATGTGCGGAATCGATAAAGGAATCCATAGAACCAAAACTCACTTGATTTCGTTGAGTATCGAGTGATATATTTGGATCTGAAAAATCCACAAGAGTCCTCACTATTCCCGACTCAGACCAAGGTAGAAGACGAACACACACCATCGGATCAGTGACTTTGAGTCCACCATGGATCCTTGACCGTCTGATCATTCGTAAGAGACCAAGAAGCCGTGTCACACATAATCCTAATTACATTAAAATTCGACTAAAGTGATTTAATGTTTTTCTCTCTCCTCTTTTGGAGACCCAAACGATTTTGAAAATTAACCAAAATTTACACCCTAACTTATTTTGATGTGTAGAATCCAAATATGGAATTATTTTTACCTTTTGGAGACATTTAGTAGGTTAAATAATTCAAATGTCATTTTATCTTTCCTCCTTCATTAGTGGTGATAAGATGCCTCAAATTTCATGAAACTTCACCCATAAGTCTCTATAAAAGACTAGAATACAATTTTGTCATTATTTTCACAAGTTGAGATTATTTATTTATTTATTTAATTTATAGAAGATTTTACACACTTTCTCTCTCCTATTTTTACTCATTATCCAAACATTGTCCCAATTAGTTGTAAATTTGCCCAAAGGCTTATTTCTATGTTTAGGTCATGAATTTCAAATTCGTTTTCCAATTTGAGGACATTAGACATTTTATTTCCCTTTATTGGCTTATCTCCTACTTTCTTTTAATAAAGACTTTGATATATACATTTATCTTCCAAGTTAGGTGATACTTGGCCCTTAAGTTTCTTTCAGGATAAGAAAATGCGATTGAGTGCCAATTATGTTTGTGGGTTTCCATTTATGATTTTTGGAACAATACTCTCCTCATTATCTTCTTTTACCCAATATATTCCATATTATCTCCAATTACTACATTTATCATTTCCTTTATTTATACTCGGGATTTATTTCCTTTTTCATATTCTAAAAAGCACTAGAAAGTTCTAGGACAAAATATTTTATCCTTTTTATTACTTAAGTGGACATTTTACATATTAAACCCATTACCAAGCTTTCACTGAGGTATTTGTGCATAAACCCAATTATTGGTAGCAAAGGTTAACAATTGTTCATTAAACCATCATATTCTCCACAAACTAAACAGAAAAGCCAAAGAGGATAGATATGAAAGGAAAAGATGGGAAAGAGGATCAAAGGAAAAAATGCCTAGGATTCAGTATGTTATAACATTCCACCCCTTAAAGAGGATTTCGTCCCCAAAATCACAAGAAAGAATGGAAGGGTGAGTGTGCAACCTCCCATCACAAAAAAACAGGTTGTTCCTCCAACCATAAAACTTCCACCAAAACTTTCGTCAACATATACTTCACATGCACATCCTAGGCAGGTTCTCAAGGCTCACCTAGGGTTCCATTATTAAGATCCCTTTTTAGGATATTCAACAATACTTACATTTTATATCATTGACATTATATTTGTTATGATATCACATTATCATCATTACCTAATTATGTCATGTCATATTCACTTTTTTAACAAGAGAGTTATATTACATTATCAGCCATTAAATTATATATATATATATTACTCATTTATCTTACTAAGAATTTTAGAACAATTTCAGGTTACTCAATTATCTCAATATATAGATCATTACCCCTAATATTTTGAACTTAGACTTTATCATCCTTATATTATCACCCAATTAAGTTTTAATAAACTATTTTACATGAAATAAGACACTTTATCCAATTTGTGGTTAATCATACAATTATTCCAATTAGTGTCAAATTAGTCACTTATATTCATATTAACGTTGTCACAATGTCAGATTATCTTTATTGCTCACATTAATGTCATCATTTATCATTATTTATTTATATTATTCATTTTTCACGTTTATGTGAATCCAATCACTTCATATTCACATTGAAGCCATTACATGTATTTCAATGATCAAGGTGAAACTTATTACATATTAGTGAATTGATTCAGATTAGGTGGCCAATCGCATGTATATTAGATAACAAGGTAACATGCATTTCATATTAACAAATTGATTAATATGATAATAGATGATTATATATATATATATAATTTATGTGTATCAAAGGTATGTTAATTTATTATGGTGCTTAACATCATTAATGTATCATGAAAAGCATTAAGGATGCATTTATTAGGATTAGGTTATTACAACTTAGGGTTTAGGTCAACATGACCATTATTTTTCACATAATCATCCTTATCATGCATTAGGTTACAATTATCTTTCTCATCATATCATTAGGGCTTATAGGTTCATGGCATGACCAACATTTTACATATCGACAATTAGCATTGATATTCATATTAGGTGCATTAGATATTCATTACGATTCAAGCATATGAATTATTCATTATGTGATCATTACATGTTCATTAATATATAAACAAGCACATTAGAGTTACCACTATTACATGTTTGGTCACAACCATAGATCCAAGCATACTATCCTCCTATTCATGGAGTTAGGGTTTTTAAAGATAGAGTAGATAGACTTCAAGATGTCATAGAGCTCCATCCCCTTAAAGAGGATTTCGTTCTCAAAATCTAACCACCCAACATCATCAAACTAACTATATTCCACCCCTTAAAGGGTTTGACCTATTAAGATAAGCTTCACTAGGGGTTAAAGGATGAGTCTAAATAAACCTTATACAAGATCCATCACGCTTCCACTGTGCACTCTAATAGCTCTCTTATCCCCAAACTTCAAAGTCTAGGTTCTAGGGACATAAGGAAACTATCTTGGTATCTATCTTCAAATAAATCAACTTAGGGTTCCCAAAGATATGCAACATAGAAGTGTAAGGTTACTATTACCTAAAAGCAAAATATTTTGGACAATTCGTATCAGCTCAGGCCAGGCCGGTATCATATGGATCTGGTAGTCCTCATAAACCAAGCTAGTGGTGTGGAGGAAAATATTGCCAGCCCCCAGAACCTGATCCATTCTAGACACCTTCGCTTCAACTTCATGCTCTAATAGTTGCATAAAGGCAACTCTAAACAACATCAAGTTATACATATTTTAATTATGAGCATATTAGAGTTTTATTCATCAAGACTCTAAGGTGAAACTATAGGGTCCTAAATCAACCTATCATCAACATAGATCAAATCTAGGGCTAACATGTAACTTAAGGGAAACTATGCAAATCTAGGGTTCTAACTAGGGAGACAAAACTGAAATAGTCAGATTCTGACTACCATGGGCTCTGATACCATGTTGTAAAGAGTGAAAAATCACCCATTTACTAAATTAGGTAAACAAAACACCATTTGAAAGTAGCGGAATAAAATTTTCTGATTATATTCAATTTGCATAAAGGATTGTACAAAATACATCAAAAATCTCCCTTTAGGGTTACATCAAGATACATAAACTGGATCTAGATAGAGGGAAGTCCAACTGCTATAGTCTTGTGTCCAAGCAACGTAACCATAAGCTAGGTCCCTATGAGAGCTATGTTCTCCTTATCTTATCCGTCATCTTATTCAGCACCTTGGTGGTTGGGAAAGCACCCAGCAAAAGGGAAAGAAAAAACAAGTGTGTGTCACAAAAACTATTCTAGGATAACAAGATAAGAAAAACACATAAAAACAGGCTAGGGTCCATCATATGATGAAGACAATAAGAGAATGAGGCTAAATATACAAGAAGCATTCAATAGATGTTTTCCATAAACAAAATATAATAAAATAATTGCATGCATGATTCATATTGACTACTTTAACTAAGTAGTGTTGAGGCACCTACCATACCTTCAACCAAAGGGTGTGGGGAGAATAAAACATTCCCAATCACCTACACATATTTCATCTGTGGGGGAGAGTATCACATTCCCCAGGGTGATTAACTACATGCCCAACTATTGGTGGTTTTACTTACAAGTACCACTACTATAGCTAGTTAGTCTAATAGAATCAACATGTTAGAATCAATGGAAAGTAATAGAATCATTCAAATAGAGCATAGAAGTGGGGTACCAATACCCAAGAATAACATTCAAAAACTGATTGTGAGGCAAGTGTAGCAAAAGATTCAACAATAAAGGAACATGGCTCAATAAAGGCTCATTATGGAAAAGTATAGGTTAAGGCACAAATATTCCCAACTTAAGGTGTAAATGCACATACCTTTAATATTGATTCCAATTATCAACTTGCACCATTTAATTGATTCCAAGTTCCACTTTTCCTATTTTCAACGTATTAACATGCATTAGGGTTTTGCATATGCATAAAGGTAAATAAAACCCATATTTAGGACTTTTTGCATAAAACTTTGATTTTGACTCTAAAAACATCACCATTGTCTTAGTTAGGGTTTTCTGATCAAAATGACATATAATATTATGTATTTTGCAGATATGGACATTTAGGGTTATTTTTTGGTGATTTTTAACTAATTAATTCATTCTCAAAAACATTTTTTTGAAAACATAGAATCAGGCATCAAAAATATTTTTATTATAAATCTCATCATTTTTTATTCCAGAACATATCTTACTTTTATTTTTTGACCAACGAATCAAAAGATACGAATTTTCCAAAACGAACCAATGATAACTTGCTACGTAGACACTTCGTTTGAAAATAGAAACAGCGAGAGAGAGCGAGAACAAAGAAGTGGGGTCGGGTCTGCCACTTGGCCCAATGGGTGATGGCCAAGTAGGAGGCCCGCCCTTACTGGCTGCTCGCATGATCGGGGTCAGAGTCGAGTCAACAGAGTACAAAACATAACGAAAGACGGTATTGCCCTTGTGTGAAAACACAATAAGAAAGGACTCGATCTGGGTAGTTTGGTAAAATTGCATTGAGTCATCCTCCTCTCCAAGCTCGCACCATGGTTGTGCTCTGCGAGCAGCTTGCTCAGGGCGAGTTTGGGTGAAACCAGCATACAACACCAAAATCAACGTGCATATATGCAAAAAAAGCTCAGAGAAAGACAAACTTGATGGTACTTGAGATTGTGTCAAAGATGGAGAGAATAGGGAGAGAAGGGCACCGTAAGGTCTGCATCTTCAGTGGCTCAGAGCAGGGTCAAACAAGGATAAAAATCCAAATTGGCTATATCGTCGAGTTGAAAATACGATGGAGGTGCTAGGGGTATAGGTATTTATAGGCAAGATGGTCTAGGTTGGGGTTTTCAAACTTGGGGTGAGAGAGGGGACTTCGGCTGACTTGGGGAGTCCTCAAATATTTTCCAAAATATGAAAAATTTGTGATAAGTATGTGCGGAATCCAGAAAGGAATCCAGAGAACCAAAAATCACTTGATTTCGTTGAGTATCGAGTGAGATATTTGGATCTGAAAAATCCGCAAGAGTCATCACTGTTCCTGACTCGGACCAAGGTAAAAGATGAACGCCCACTGTCAGATCAATGGACCCCAGGTCCACCATGGATCCTCGACCATCCGATCACGTGTAAGAGACCAAGAAGCCGTGTGACACATAATCCTAATTACATTAAAATTTGACTAAAGTGATTTAATGTTTTTCTCTCTCCTCTTTTAAAGACCCAAATGATTTCCAAAATTAACCAAAATTTACACCTTAACTGATTCTGATGTGTAGAATTCAAATATGGAATTAGTTTTTCCTTTTGGAGACTGTTAGTAGGTTAAATAATTCAAATGTCATTTTCTCTTTCCTCCTTCATTAGTGGTGATAAGATGCCTAAACTTTCGTGAAACTTCACCCATAAGTCTCTCTAAAAGACTAGAACACAATTTTTTCATTAATTTAACAAGTTGAGATTATTTATTTATTTTTTTTTTATAGAAGATTCTACACACTCTCTCCCCTATTTTTACTCATTATCCAAACATTATCCAAATTAGTTTTAAATTTGCCCAAAGGCTTATTTCTATGTTTGGATCACGAATTTGGAGTTTGTTTTCCAATTTGAAGACATTATACATTTTATTTGCCTTTATTGGCTTATCTCCTACTTTATTTTAATAAAGACTTTAATATATAGATTTATCTTCCAAGTTAGGTGATACTTAGCCCTTAAGTTTCTTTCAAGCTAAGAAAATGAGATTGAGTGCCAAATTATCTTCATGGGTTTCCCTTTATAATTTTTGGAACAATATTCTCCTCATTATCTTCTTTTACCCAATATATTCCATATTATCTCCAATTATTGCATTTATCATGTCCTTTATTTATACTCGGGATTTATTTCCTTTTTCATATTATAAAAATCACTAGAAAGTTCTAGGAGGAAATATTTTGTCCTTTTTATTACTTAAGTGGACATTTTACATATTAAACCCATTACCAAGCTTTCACTGAGGTATTTGTGCATAAACCCAATTATTGGTAGAAAAGGTGAACACATGTTAATTAAACCATCATATTCTCCACAAACTAAACAGAAAAGCCAAAGAAGATAGAAATGAAAGGAAAAGATGGGAAAGAGGACCAAAGGACAAAATGTCCAGGATTTGGTATGTTACAACACTCCACCCCTTAAAGAGGATTTTGTCCCCAAAATCACAAGCAAGAAGGGACGGGTGAGTGTGAAACCTCCCATCACAAAACATCAGGTTGTTCCTCCAACCATATAATTTCCACCAAAACTTTCTTCAACATATACTTCACATGCACATCCTAGGTAGGTTCTCAAGGCTCACCTAGGGTTCCATTATTAAGATCCCTTTTTAGGAGATTCAACAATACTTACATTTTGGATCATTAACATTATATTCGTTATGATATCACATTATCATCATTACTTAATTATGTCATGTCACATTCACTTTATTAACAAGACAGTTATATTTCATTATCATCCATGAAATATTATATCTACATATATATATATATATATATATATATATATATATATATATTCTCATTTATCTTACTAAGAATTTTAGCACAATTTGAAGTTACTCAATTATCTCAATATACTAGATCATTATCCCTAATATTTTGAACTTAGACTTTATCATCCTTATATTATCACCATATTAAGTTTTAACAAATTATTTTGCATGAAATAAGACACTTTATCCAATTTGTGGTTAATCATACAATTATTCCAATTAATGTCACATTAGTCACTTATATTCATATTAATGTTGCCATAATGTCACATTATCTTTATTTCTCACATTAATGTCATCATTAATAATTATTCATTTTCCATGTTTATGTGAATCCAATCACTTCATATTCACATTGAAGCAATTACATGTGTATCAATGATCAAGGTGAAACTTATTACATATTAGTGAATTGATTCACATTAGGTGGCCAATCGCAAGTATATTAGATAACAAGGTAACATGCATTTCATATTAACGACTTGATTAATATGTGATTAGATGATTATATATATATATATATATTAAGGATGCATTTATTAGGGTTAGGTTATTGCAACTTAGGGTTTAGGTCAACATGACCATTATTTTTCACTTATTATTCCTTATCATGCATTAGGTTACAATTATCTTACTCATCATATCATTAGGGTTTATAGGTTCATGGCATGACCAACATTTTACATATCGACAATTAGCATTGATATTCATATTAGGTGCATTAGATATTCATTAGGATTCAAGCATATGAATTATTCATTAGGTGATCATTACATGTTCATTAATATTTAAACAAGAACGTTAGAGTTACCACTATTACATGTTTGGTCATGACCATAGATCCAAGCATACTATCATCCTATTCATGGAGCTAGGGTTTCTAAAGATAGAGTAGATAGACTTCAAGATGTCATAGGGCTCCATCCCCTTAAAGAGGATTTCGTCCTCAAAATCTAACCACCCAACATCATCAAACTAACTATACTCCACCCCTTAAAGGGTTTGACCTATCAAGCTAAGCTTCACTAGGGTTAAAGGATGAGTCTAACTAAACCTTATATAAGATCCATCATGCTTCCACTGTGCACTCTGATAGCTCTCTTAACCCCAAACATCAAATCCTCTGTTCTAGGGACATAAGGAAACTATCTTGGTATCCATCCTCAAACAAATCAACTTATGGTTCCCAAAGATATACAACATAGAAGTCTAAGGTTACTATTGACTGAAAGCAAACTATTTTGGACAATCCGTATCAGCTCAGGCTAGGCCGATATCATATGGATCTAGTAGTCCTCATAAACCAAGCTAGTGGTGCGGAGGAAAATATTGCCAGCCCCCAGAACCTGATCCATTCTGGACACCTTCGCTTCAACTTCATGCCCTAATAGTTGCATAAAGGCAACCCTAAACAACATCAAGTTATACATATTTTAATTATGAGTATATTAGAGTTTTATTAATCAAGACTCTAAGGTGAAACTATAGGGTCCTAAATCAACCTATCATCAACATAGATCAAATCTAGGGAAAACATGTAACTTAAGGGAAACTATCCAAATCTAGGGTTCTAACTAGGGAGACAAAACTAAAATAGTCAGATTCCGAATACCCTGGGATCTAATACCATGTTGCAAAGAGTGCAAAATCACCCCTTTACTAAATTAGGTAAACAAAACACCATTGGAAAGCAGCGGAATAAAAATTTCTGACTATATTCAATTTGCATAAAAGATTGTACATAATACATCAACAATCTCTCTTTAGGGTTACATCAAGATACATAAACTGGATCTAGATAGAGGGAAGTCCAACTACTACAGTCTTGTCTCCAAGCAACATAACCATAATATAGGTCCAAGCGAGAGCTTTGTTCTCCTTGTCTTATCTGCCATCTTGTTCAACACCTGGGTGGTTGGAAAAGCACCCGGCAAAAGGGAAAGGAAAAACAAGTATGTGTCACAAAAACTATTCTAGGATAACAAGATAAGAAAAACATGTAAAAGCAGGCTAGGGTCCATCATATGATGAAGACAACAAGAGAATGAGGCTAAATATACAAGAATATTTCAATAGATGTTTTCCATAAACAAAATATAATAAAAGAATTGCATGCATGATTAATATTGACTACTTTAACTAAGTTGGGTTGAGGCACCTACCGGACCTTCAACCAAAGGGTGAGGGGAGAATAAAACATTCCCAGTCAGCTACACATATTTCATGTGTGGGGGAGAGTATCACATTCCCTAGGGCGATTAACTACATGCCCAACTATGGGTGGTTGTACTTACAAGTACCACTACTATAGATAGTTAGTCAAATAGAATCAACATGCTAGAATCAATGGAAAGTAATAGAATAAAGTGGGGTACCAAGACCCAAGAATAACATTCCAAAATTGATTATGAGGCAAGTGTAGCAAAAGATTCAACAATAAAGGAATATGGATCAATAAAGCCTCATTATGGAAAAGTATAGATTAACACACAAATATTCCCAACTTAAGGTGTAAATGTACATACCTTTAATATTGTTTCCAATTATCAACTTGCACACTTAATTGATTCCAAGTTCCACTTTTCCTATTTTCAACGTATTAACATGCATTAGGGTTTTGCATATGCATAAAGGTAAAGAAAACCCATATTCAGGACTTTTTGCATGAAACTCTGATTTCGACTCTAAAAACATCACCATTGTCTTAGTTAGGGTTTTCTGATCAAAATGACTTATAATATTATGTATTTTGAAGATATGGATTTTTAGGGTTATTTTTGGTGATTTTTAACTAATTAATTCAATCTCAAAAACACTTTTTCGAAAAACATAGAATCAGGCATCAAAAATATTTTTATTAGAAATCTCATCTTTTTCTGATTCCTAGAAAATTACTTTTATTTTTCGACCAACGAATCTAAAGATACGAATTTTCCAAAACAAACCAATGATAACTTGCCACGTAGACACTTTGTTTGAAAATAGAGACAACGAGAGAGAGAGAGAGAGACCAAAGAAGTGGGACTGGGTCTGCCACTTGGCCCAATGGGCGATGGCCAAGTAGGCGGCCCACCCTTGCTGGCTGCTCGTGTGGCCGGGGTCAGAGTCGAGTCAACAAAGTACAAAACAAAATGAAAGACGGTATTGCCCTCGCGTGAAAACACAGCAAGAAAGGTTTCGATCGGGGGTAGTTTGGTAAAATTGCAGGGAGTCATCCTCCTCCCTGAGCTCACGCCATGGCTGCCTCTACGAGCAGCTTGCTCGGGGAGAGTTTGGGTGAAACCAGCATACAACACCAAAATCAACGTGCATATATGCGAAAGAAAGCTCAGAGAAAGACGAACTCGATGGTACATGAGATTGCATCGAAGATGGAGAGAACATGGAAAGAAGGGCTCCACAAGGTTTGTATCTTCAGTGGCTCGTAGAAGGGTCAAACAAGGATGAAAATCCAAATTGGCTATAATGTCGAGTTGAAAATATGATAGAGGTTCTAGGGGTATAGGTATTTATAGGCAAGAGGGTCTAGGTTAGGGTTTTTGAACTTGGGGTGAGAGAGGGGACTTCGACCGACTTGGGGAGTCCTCAAATATTTGCAAAAATATGAAAACTTTGGGATAAGAATGTGTGGAATCGAGAAAGGAAACCAGAGAACCAAAAATCACTTGATTTTGTTGAGTATCGAGTGAGATATTTGGATCAAAAAAATCTGCAAGAGTCATCATTGTTCCCGACTCGGACCAAGGTAGAAGATGAATGCCCACTGTCAGATCGGTGGACCCTAGGTCCACCATGGATACTCGACCATCCAATCACACAGAAGAGACCAAGAAGTCATGTGACACATAATCCTAATTACATTAAAATTTGACTAAAGTGATTTAATGTTTGTCTCTCTCCTCTTTTAGAGGCCCAAATGATTTCCAAAATTAACCAAAATTTACACCCTTACTGATTTTGATACTTAGAATCGAAATATGGAATTAGTTTTGCCTTTTGGAGACTTTTAGTAAGTTAAATAATTCAAATGTAATTTTCTCTTTCCTCCTTCATTAATGGTGATAAGATGCCTCAAATTTCATGAAACTTCACTCATAAGTCTTTCTAAAAGACTAGAACACGAATTTGTCATTAATTTCACAAGTTGAGATTATTTATTTATTTATTTAATTTATAGAAGATTCTACATACTTTCTCCTATTTTTACTCATTATCCAAACATTATCCAAATTAGTTGTAAATTTTCCCAAAGGCTTATTTCTATGTCGGGGTAGATAGGCAAATCGACCTGTCCCCCTTCTTTAACCTTGTGATGAAGAAATAGGCAGATTGCTTGTCACAACCCAGTTAACCACAAGAGTTAACTCTCCCTTCCTCGCTCCATGGGCATCGTGTGAGGGTCCAGGGAGTTTCTCTGATCTTCATTGGACTTGGCGATCCTTAGATCCTCACCTAGGATTACTCTGACTAGTGCACCTATGTCGATTGTCCCTCTACTACCAACCATGCCTGATGAACTAGTTACCGAGTCCAGAGACCCCGTTGTGGTGATGTTTGATGCTCGGGAGAGTTCCACCTCTGGGTCGAAATCACTAGGGTCTTATATAGGCATGGTAACAACCGAACAATGGCTTTGGGATTTCCCTGGTGTCCCGATTCAACAAGGATTTTGGGCATCTATTAATTGCCCCAAAATCATTACGTTTCTAGCGCTCATTGAGATCTTTGTGATCTCCTGAATCTCGTGCTCCTAATTTTAAGAGGAGATGTTCAGACAAAGATGGAGATTGAGTTTGGTGTTTCGATGTGTGAACAATGCTCCTTCCTAAAGGGCTCAAGGTAGGAATGTAACATACTGAATCTTGGACATTTTGTCCTTTCATCCTCTTTCCCATCGTTTCCTTCCATTTCTATCCTCTTTGGCTATTTCATTTAGTTTGTGGAGAATATGATGGTTTAATGAACACTTGTTCACCTTTTCTACCAATAATTGGGTTTATGCACAAATACTTCAGTGAAAGCTTGCTAATGGGTTTAATTTGTAAAATGTCCACTTAAGTAATAAAAGGATAAAATATTTCATTCTAGAACTTTGTAGTGCTTTTTAGAATATGAAAAAGGAAATAAATCCTGAGTATAAATAAAGGAGATGATAAATGCAATAATTGGAGATAATATGGAATATATTGGGTAAAAGAAGATAATGAGGAGAATATTGTTCCAAAAATCATAAATGGAAACCCACGAAGATAATTTGGCACTCAATCTCATTTTCTTACCCTGAATTAAACTTAAGGGCCAAGTATCACCTAACTTGGAAGATAAATCTATATATTAAAGTCTTTATTAAAAGAAAGTAGGAGATAAGAAAATAAAGGGAAATAAAATGTATAATGTCCTCAAATTGGAAAACTAACTCCAAATTTGTGATCGGCGCACAAGGACCAAGCCTAAGGATAAGAGGGTAAAAAGTAAAATTGCCTCGGGTCAAAGCCCGCCCATGTGGAGTGAGATAAACACATGGCCAGAACCGGTTCTAGAACCCTGCTCCATGTGGAAAGGAAAAAGAAGATCAAACTACTGATGTGGCTCTCTGTTATTGGTCCAAAGGTAAATAAATCAGAATAATCATAACTAATTGTTGGGTAATCCAATGGGAACGTGTAATATATTATTTTTTTTATAAGAAAAATGCGTAGAATGCAATAAAATTTGATCAGGATGTAAATATGCTTCTTGTTTGAAAAGTGCATAATGATGCTATCGTAAATGGTTTTAATTAATTTAAAACCTTAGTTTTGAAGATTAATGGATCTAATGATGTTCCCTGACTATTATAAGAAAATTTTAGCCTTTTTGACACAAAAGGGGTGGATGAGATCAAATTGGATAATATTTTTTTCATAATTTGCTTAATTAAGGTTCCATGTTTATAAAAGTGTATTAATGGAATTAGAAACCCTAATTTTGATAATTATGAGGTTTAATGGATTTAAATATGAAACTCAATTAAGAAGGCATGAAAATGATGTTCTTGAACTAATTTGTGGATAAAGACCATTAATTTGGATAATTGGAGTAATTAGGGTTTTTAGGAGTAGAAACTTTTGGGGTTTTTTTACCTAAAAAGGGAATTAAAACCCAGTAACCCTAATAAGTCATAGAAACCTTAGAATGGAATCCCAAGTCAATAAAAGATATATGGATGTGAGTATAACATTTCGGTGTTATAAATACTTTTTAGGATCAAGTTGCTTGATTTTTTGCTTGGCTTGGTTGATTAGACTTCTTTATTGGATTAGCTATCTTTCTTTATTTTGAGACTACCAAATCAGATATGTGGTTATTCTTATGACTAATCACTCTATTTCATGAAAATTTTCGAGTTTTTATCGGTTGCTTGAAATTAAATGGTTGGATGAACTTTAATTATTGCAACTTTAAAGTGACATGGATATCACCATAAATATATGCATGACTAGCTCAGATCCTAATCCTCCTTTGTATCTTTGTGTATATGTGAGAAATTGATGATCTAGGTATTGATCTACCTTGGGGTAGGATCAATAGATTATCATGAGTCAAGGTTTGGTCTACCTTTGGGTAGGATCATTTGACTATACAACTCTAAGTCTTGTTCTACCTTTGGGGTAGCACCAAAAGGGGCTATTGAGGATCTACCATATGGGAAAGGTAGTATCCATGTCTATTGTAGGGACAACACAAAGGCTTATATATGTCAGGATTGAGTAGTGATGTTTAAGATGAAAAGTTTGATCTATTAATCAATAATTTTTTTGCATTATATTGTTACAACTAGATGCAAACATTTTGTTTCCTCCACATACCGGTATAACTTGTTATACTGATGGTCATTTTGTTTTTCGCTCCTTATGGGAAAAATGCATGTTACGTCCAGGGAAAGTGAATGTTCAATAAAAGGTGACATTGAAAAAGTACAACACTAAATATTGTTTAGAGGAATATAGTTACTTCTTTCCTTGGGTAAAGTTCTGAAATCCTATTTTTGGAAGGTATATGAAGAGAAGAATTTATCTTGTTTAATCTTAGTTGTGGTAGAATTTATTAATTATTTTTTATTATTTGCAAAACCATTTGAACCTATTTGGGATAATGACTCTAGTTTCTTGGCCTTCCTTAATTGCAGGTTTCTGGGAGGTGGGGTCGTTACAAGTTATGCCAATGTTGATTCTTATTTTGACTAAGCTTGCTCAAATCTTATGATTTCTCTATTTAGTTTCTTAAAACCCTAATTCTAGATCTCTAATTTGGTATGGATGTGTCATTCTAACTTCTAAGTGAATCCATGATGTATGATATGACATGATAATGAACGTGCATGACCTAGTTGAGATATTGAAATTAATGATGAATGACAAGATACCTAGATCTAGGTGACACATACAACCACAATAATAATTTCTAAATGATACCTAATATTTCTGATATTAATCCAATTACACTTATTGTAAAGTCAAGATCTCTATGTCGACTCAATTATCAAGATCTGGACAAGATTTCTATTTAAGTGTTTTATAAATTAAGTTGTTAATCACGTGCTCTACTAGTAAGGTACGCTTAATCTCTTGACCATACTATGATATTGTCTTGGTTGTATGTATGCTCGTATGAATTCTTGTCTAGATAATTACTTGTTTGAGCTACTATTCCCTATAGATACTACTTTCATGTTGACTATAGTATGTTAATAAACCTTGAAAATAATATATAGAGATCCATTATATAACCTTGTGTACCTACCTAAATTCTCAGGGTAAGGGTACAAGGCACAAGATAAATGGGGTTAGCTCATTGACTTTGGTCTTAAGGTACCTCATATAGAAACATGGAGCCTAAATGCCCCTCATAGACCCTTCCTTGAGAAGTGGTCAAATTCCTATGATGATATAATGGATAAAGAAACCTAAAACATCTGTTGTATAAAAGGATGTTGTTAAGTGTTCTCATCTTGTTTCTACTTCTTTCTTTATATGATGTTTCAAGCCACATGACTTTTATATTACTCTTAAACTGTGGTTACATGTTTTTCATAGTGTACTCAATGCACCCACATTGATATATTTTGTTCATTGAACTTGTAGTTGCCAAATGATGATCCACTGCAATCAAGCCTTTAAGATCTAAAATGAAACACCAATGGTTTATCTTTATATAGAAATGGGGCATCCTTCTCTATCCCCTTTTTGTACCTTGTTATCTCTTGTTGTTACTACTTTTACATATATATATTTCCTATGTGAAATAGTTGTGACATTCTAGGGGTAGGCGTCTAAGTCCACTCGCCTTTGGCATTTGTAGCCATTAGGAGTGTGGCCTTAGGGTAACAAATAGTTTTGTGACAATGAGCAATAGAGTTAGATGACCAGTTAACATAAGAGAAAAAATAGAAGGAAAATCCCAATGCAAGATATTTAATGTCCATTATTAAGAGCCCCCGATGTTCTTTTCTAGTTTTCATGGATTTGATAGTAGACACCACTATTACTGAATCAGTCTCGACTTCCAGTTTCATGAAGTTCTATTTAGTCTCTTGTAGAAGCGCCTCATGAACAACTTCTTCTTTAGCTAGTTCCTCTGACCAGACATTCCTCACTATCTCACTCACCATCACAATCACCTGGTTTCCTTCCTTCTAGAAGACACCTCCCTTTCTAATCCTACCATATTGATTCAGAGGTGCATCATAGTTTAACCTCCAATTGCATGTTGCAAGTGCCTTCAACTGAGGATGTGCTCATGATCTACCAATCCCTCCAGGATCTTGTCTTGCACCTATGTAGTGTTGGTAGTCCCCAATAAGACATCATGATTCTAAATGAAGTGTTGAATCAGTTTAGTCGGATTCCCAAAGACTTTGTTATTCTAAAAGTTCCACGAGGCCCTATTAATCAAAAGGACAGAGAACATTTCATCGTTTAATAGTGTATCCCTAAGCCTAATAAGTGCTTCCCTTGGCATCAACATCCCCAATGAATGGAGGTGCGGTAACACTAGGTTAGATGCCCATGCATCAACCGAAAAGGAACATGAGAACATAATGTGACTAATAGTTTCCTTCAAGGCTCCTTAGAATGGGAATTGCCCATTGGTGTTGCAGTGCCTATCCCACAGTCTGCCCATTGTTCCTAGTCCTCATGTACACATCCTCCATAGAAAGTGTAACATCTTTGGAGTCCATTGAGGGTTCCAAATAAAAGCCTAAAGTTTGTCTAGCTCCAGTGACCTACTTTTGTAGAATTCAACCTTGCCCAAGTGCCTCAGCTAGTATATTCTACTTGTAGAGAAAACTCCAATAGCCTCCGGCCACCAGAAAAGAAAATTCAATGGTAGACATCTGCTAATATGGAGTATTGATAATTTTTCCACTAACATCCAAAAGGAAAATAGAGCTTATAAAGTCAACATCCTAGCTTATCAAATTAGACTTGATTAAGTCATTGACTTTATTCATATCATGCACCAAGAATCCATGTGTATTTGCCAAGTCATCTTGTTGTCCCATTATCCATTTGTCACTTCAAATATTAATGTTACTCCATTTCCAACTCTCCAACTAGTTCCTTCCATCAAAATAGGCTTGTCTCCCCAAATGCTACACCATTTAAAGCTTGGATTATATCCTCTTGTCACCTTCAAAATGAATGATCTAGAAGAATATCAAGCTTGAAGGATTTGATATGCCAGGGACTCTGTGTTTGTTAAAAATCTCCATAATTTCTTTGTGAGAAAATCTTGATCAAATGCATGCGTGTCTCGAAATTCCATCCCATCCACCTTCTTTGGTTTGCAAATATTTTTTGAGCTAATAAATGATATCTTCGTCTTCCCTTTATTTGATCCCCACCAAAAATGATCTATACAAATATGGATCTCATACAAAAGGCTCGAAGGAAGATGATAAATGTTCATCACGTATGTGGGAATAGCCTAAGCAATAGCTTCAATGAGAACCTTCTTCTCTGATTTTTACAAAAAGCATTCCTTCCACCCGTGTAATTTTCTTCATATTTGCTCCTTAATGAAACTAAAGACTTGGTATTTATATCTACCCACCATCATTTGTAAGACCAAATAAAATGCATGCTTGTCTACCTGACGATCTTAGAATAGCTCTTTTAGTTCATTCCTTCTTTAATACAAAACCCCTCTACTAAAAACAACCTCTATCTTGGATAAATTAATTCTGACCCAACACATGTTCATACGGGCCAATAAGGTCAGTCAATTTTAGATATTTGTTTGGTGTTTATTTTGCAAAGAGAATAAAATAATCTATAAATAAAAATTGAGAAATTTGTGATTTGTTTTTTCTTGCTTTCATACCATTACTGAGCTTTTCATGTAAGGCAAGATTAATAGAAATAGAAAAAGCTTCAACACATAAAATGAAAAAATAGGGAGAGAGAGGGTCACCCTGTCGCATGCCTCAGGTAGGTTCTATCTTCGTAGAGCAGTCTCCGTTGATGGAAAATGACAAGTTAACAGAAGATTCACATACCACTATTTTTACCTCTGTTTATTGTCAAACTCCACTCTTTCTTGAACAAAATCTAGAAACTTCCATTCCACCCTGTTATAAGTGTTGCACATGTCTAGTTTTAATGACACCGAACCTTCTCAATTTTTTGCCCCACTCTTCATTTTATGAAACACCTCATAAGACACCATCACATTATCAAAGATCAGTCTCCAAGAACGGAGGCTCTCAGGTTCTTAGCAATAATATCATCCATCAATGGTGTTAGCCTATTTGCTAACACCTTAGATGCAATCTTATATGGCACATTGTAGATACTAGTCAGTCTATACTCTGAAAGATTTACCTATTTTTCCACTTTAGGAATAAGAGAAACCAGATTTGACTTTATGTCCCCAATATCTATCTTCCCCTTCCACCAACCTTTTCTATAATTTGAAATATCATTGTGGATCACATGACAAAATTTCCAGAACAACATCAGCTTTAAACCATCTGGACTCAGTGCCTTGTTGGGATGCATCTATTTTATAGAAACAAGGATTTTTTCATCAGTGATATCACCCTCCAAGGACGTGTTTGTATGGAAACCCACATTCCTTTGTAGCCCTCTAGTTGCAATCTCAAAATTTCTTGACACGCTGGATGAAAATAGCTCAATAAAGTAGTGTAGGATCACTTCAACTAGTTCTTGTTCATTTCTTTGGATAATTAGTGAGACTATAAATTTGGTTCCTCCTTCTACTATGTGATTCTTTATGATGAAAATAAGTTTTATTCTTTTCCCCTGATATGATTTCATTGACCCTAGTCTGGGCACACCAGTATTCATCTTCTTTCCTATGCTAGAATTATAGACCCCTAGAAAGATCCTCACATCTTTTCAAGACTGCATTATCTTGTGGTTTCCTTTTCTCTTCCCCCAATATGTTCTCCATGTCTTTTATATTCTTTTTGATATCCCCAAAGAAATCAGAGGCTTGTGAACATAATCTCCCCCTGTACCACTAAAGCTTCTCATGTAGGACTCCATGTGACGGTCTACCACAAAAGCCCTTTATAGTATCAAGACACCCATCCTCATCTACCCACATTGGTTTAAACATAAATAACTTTTCCCTTCTATTATTTTTACTAACCTCTTTTCTACAAACATAACAATAGGAGAGTGATCAGATTCATCATAGGAAGGTTAAAAATTATGCAGCAAGAAAAGTGAGCCCTCCAACTGACTGCGGCCAAGGCTTGGTCTAGTCCTTCTGAAACTAAGGTGTCCATGGTAAGTCCTCTCTCCCACGTGTATGGGCATCTAGAAAAGTCCAATTCCATCAGTTCACAATCATCAATTGCATCCCTAAAGTCCTACATTCACCTCTCATATCACAGTTTCTTGATTTGAAACTATCTAATTAAAATTCTTAAATAAAATCATCTGCATGTCACAATCATTTTTCAACTGTCACAATCATTTTTCATTTCTGATTACTTCATGCCTCCTCCACCACACACTCCACATGGTGTTATGATAACTTTGAATCTCCACCTGCATATTCTTCATCCATAACCCAAGAAGCATAGGCATTCAATAAAAAGGTGTGGGTGTAAAGCCATGATCCGATTTACACTTGACAAGTCCTCATATAAACGGGTTATTATTGCATTTTTTGATGAAAAAAGCATGATCTTGTTGATATCACTCACTTGATCTACATGAGAGATAACTCACCTCTTGACCAAACTCAAAAACATATGATTTCCTCTATGAGTCAAGCTGTTACAACCCCAATTTTGGGTTCTTTTGCTGAGAAATATAATTTCTCATATTAAAGATTTTTGAACGAATAAATGATATAATCTATTTTGAATAAATTGATTTCATTTACAATAGCCTTGTTGCTTTATTTGTGGGCTTTATTGGCTATTGGGCCCAATAACAAGGATATTCAATTAATTAATGAATAACTAAGAATTTGAGATAAGAAAGGTGTGGAAACCTCTAGAAGGCAAATCCAAGGAAGGATTTCGTGCCTCTTAGATTCTTTGGGTTCCAAGGAGTCCAAAGTTGCAAAGAAAAGGCAATAAGAAAAGAAAATATCAATTAAGTATTTCCTTGTTAATAAAGAAATTGAAAACATTGATGAAATAGGGAAAATATGTGAAAAGAGGTATTTTGAGTTATCCTTAGTGGGATTTCGTATCCCAATGATTCCTAATAATAAAATGAATACCAATGAGGAAAATAAGAGAGAAATTAAGAGAAATCCTCAAAAAGGAATTATTTTAATAACAATAAACAAGATAATGAGAATAATGCATATTGATGCATTTAAGGATAATGAGTATTCCTTTAAAAGGAATTTCGATTTCTTTGAGTGTCTTGGGGTCCAAGGATCCCCAATGAATAGGAAAGAGAGAGAAACTACTAATATTTATAAATAAAAGGATAAGGTGATACATTCTTAATGAATTTTGTGAATTTGATAAAAGGGAAATACTTTCCTACTAAAAGAAAGTAATATTTCGTGCTTATGGAGTTAAAGTAAAGTATAAGAGAGATTAAATGGTTTTTCGTATTCCTAATTGCCCAAGAAATAGGAAACATCAAGGAAATACATAGGAGAGAGAAGGTTTCTTCTCCTTAAAGGAGTATGTTTCCTTTTGTTAAGAGATTTCATTTTTGGTGGGCAAGCAAGCAACCATATGACATCATTTCTCTCCCCTATAAAATGGGTAGGATCTGGGATCGAATTCTGGAAAGAATCCCACGCAGCTCTCCTTGCTTCTTGCACGTAAAAACCCTAACCTTGAAGGAAAGGTTCCATCTTTGGAGCGACGGGGGTGTTTAGGGTCTTGTTTGAGGCTGTGCGCATCCGCGACCAACCTGGGAGGGTCGGCTATCCTTCCCTGCCACCAACCCGCGCTCAATCAGCTGCAGCAGCAGCCGCACGGCTGCAACACGGCCGTGGGTTGCGGATCTCACCTCTCCCAAGCTAGCCGCGCTGGATGTGTGATAAGCGGTGACCCAAGGGAGGGGAAGGGCGGCGGAGGCAAAGGAACTGGTCAGGAGGGCCGGCGAGTCCAGGAGGGAGCTATAGAGGCCGCGTAGCGCGCGGCTAGGGCAACAGGTCGGCGCACCTGGCTGCTCGCGAGGAGGAAGAAGGAGTTGGGGGGCGATGGACGTTTCTACCCCCCTGCGTACTCAAGAAACGGATCACTTACGGGAGGGCAATTCGGTCTTTTCGATATGTTTCCAAAAGAAAGGAGCCGCGTTGCATGGAAACGGTGACATGGCAGTTCGTGATTGGTCCGGGTAAGTTGTTTTTACTAAAATCATAACTAAATATCCATAGCTCGGATGAGAACATACAAAATATGAAAATTGCTCAGAAAATCGAGAGGAATCTAAATAAAATATAATTGAAACCTTATTCCTTGTGCAATGCGAAAAGTATATAGAGATACCATCTTTTATAATTTAATCGATGAAGAACCCTAGTTTGGTATGATTAAAGTTATTAGTAGGGTTTAATAAATGATTAAAGTTGATATTAGCCTGTTAGTAATTAAAAGGAACATTAGGAAGAAAAAGGACGAACTTTATATATAATTAGTTAATTTAGAGTTTCATATGCATGAATATGATCTAATGGACCTTGAAACCCTAATGATGACTAATTCGACTATTAATGGCTTTAATTGACTAATTTCATGATTAAAGTTGGAATATGCTGAATATAAGCTATTTTGAACATTAAGTTCCTAATTTGTGGATAAATGCCCTAAATGTAGTAATTAGGGTTATCTGATGAATAAAAGATGGAATTATAACAAATCGAGTTCATATGAGTTTTGGACCATAATGAACTATGAGTTAATGATAAATGTGTATAATGATCTTATCATGGATTAAAAGGATAAAAATAGTAGCTTTAATGTAAAAGAGGCTTAATGGATGTATTTAATAGTTAATTATGCCTTTAATCTAAAACTGAGAATTATATGTTGGAATAATGAGGGTTTGTGATCAAATGCGTTAAATTAGGGTTTATAATAGTGAAAGATAAAGGGAAACCCTAATTGTACAAGAAACCCTAAAAGTGGACTAGAAACCCTAGGGAGCGAGCTAGATTTAATAGATCTTAATGACATGAGTAATAATAGGAAATTGTATAAATGTTTCAGGATCTTATTGAATGCTTGCTTGCTTGGATTCTTATTTGCATGGATATTTCTATTCAAATCATCAGATCAGGTATGTGGTTACGCTTACGAATAACCGCATTAGTTTTCCGCATGTTTGCCGGATGGTTAATCGCATTGACTGCAATTAAACTGTTTGGATGTTCATACTCACAAATTATAAAGTCACTATGACTATCACCTTAATAATAGAAGTATGGATTCTCGCACCTACATGCCACCCTGATGGATGATGCCAAAGGTCAGGCCCAGATGGGTAGACCAATGGACACCTTGAGTGGTGACCCCAGGCACCAAGAAGGTGGCCTATGTTATTGCATGACTAGTGGGCACCATGAGTGGTGACCCCCAGGCACCAAGCTCGGGATTGAGAAGGTGGCCTTAAGTCATTGGCAAAAGGGCACCCTAAGGTGGGTATGCCAGGGTTAGGGCAAAAGCGGTGGAGAATGTCATATTGAAAAGTGTAAATTGGATTGTTAAATAATTTGATTGTGATTATTAAATTGTTAGTCATATGTGCAAACTTTTGGTTGACCCCATATACCAGTATATTTCGATATACTGACCGACGTTTTGTTTGTCAGCGTTTTAGGTACAAATGAAAAGAACAAACAGTAAAGTGGCATATGTGGAATTCAATGAGAAGTAACGTACACAGGAGGATTAGTTAGAGTAACATCTTCATGGATAGAAGTTTAGAAATCCCATCTTTTAAAAAGGTAAACAAAGTTTTATTTTATACCAGTTTTTTAGCTTTAGTTGGTAAAGTTTATTTAATTATTATTGATTATTTGTCGAACCTTTGATCCTGTTAATTGAATAACGACTCTGACCTTCGGGTCTCCCTTAATTGGGGGTTACCGGGAGACGGGATCGTTACAATTGGTATCAGAGCCAATTCCCCTCCAGTAGGTGGGGCCCACATGGGCATGGCATGCTAGTCTTGAGCCGTGCGGTCCAGGCATGTAGGAAAGGGCTGTCTATGGTTGACGTAGCCACCCTTGCGCTGGTATTCCGTGATCGGGAGCTGGGTGTCCATGGGCCATTGTGGGTCTGCACTGAAATGGGGAAGAGATTATGAGGCCTTATAGTTAAGCCTTGACGAGGATGTACAGAGTCTAAGTGGGGGAGATTGTAACATCCCAGGATTTTAGGCCTCGGATAACATGATCTTAAAAGGAATGATTGGACTACCCATATCACCAAGGTGCACCTCCTTTTCCGGGAACCCATCACTAAAGAACTCCATAGTTAAGCGTGCTCAGCTTGGAGTAGTACTGGGATGGGTGACCTGTCGGGAAGTTGATCTTGGTATGCGCACGAGTGAGGACAAAGTGCGCAGTTAAGGCTAGTGGTGGTCTGTGGGGCCAGTCGTCATTCCTGAAAGTCTACTAGAGCCTTGGGCAGTGGGCCCGGGCGTTACAAATGGTATCAGAGCTAAGTGGATGATAATGGTTGCCTCATGCATGATCCTTGGAGGTTGATGGTGTCTTGGTTAGCTTGAGAGTAACCAAACCCTAGAGGGAAGATGGTGTTTCTGATACCTATGGTATAAGTGATTACCTACTAGATGTGATAGAGAGTGCTTTAGACCCTGAGGAGGTTAAGGCACCAGATGTGAGGCTTTATACCTAATAGTTGTCCAGGAAGAGGAATCAACTATGCAGTGTTGCTTGAGTAGAAAGACCATGGGAGTACATGACATATCTTGGACATGCTGGATTCCTGGTTAAGAGAATGAGCATGTAGTTGGATACCCGGAGGCGAACCTAGGTTTCCTAGGCCTAAGAGGGGAAGCGGTGTACCCAATTCTCATGTTGAGATTTGAGTCTCTATAGTTTCGAGCATGGTACTCTTAATGTGTAGAGGTAAATGAAAACCCCTTCAGGTAAGGGTATGTTTGATGAACCCCTCACGAATAAGTTGATCTGATGTTGAGGATGCGAACAAGTGCGACCTAGCATGGTTTTGTAGGTACGCTGGTAATAGTTGTTGGTTTAAGCATGATCATACGGGTATAAACCCTAAGGGTGGTTGTGACCTTGCTATCACATGTTGTAGTTTCCTACCATCCTGGGAGAGGACCCTTTGGTAGGGTGTGTACCAGTTCTGTCGGTTTTGAGGTGACCTAAAGAGGTCTCATAGGATCTTGAGAAGCTAAGTGAAGAGTACATGGTATGAAAATGAACCTATAGGCCCATAGATAACCATCTCTAAGTGCGTGGACGTGTTACCATGGGAGTAACCGGTATGGGGCCTGACCAAGGTAGGCAGGTTGCCATGACCCCTGTGAAGGGATGAAAGTCAGTCATGAATGCAGAAAGAGATGATGAAGGCTTGGGTAAGGTTCTAAGTCAGACATGTACTATAAGAGAACCCCAAGTCTATCCTAGGGTCAGGTAGGGATAAGACCGATGAAAAGTGGAGTTGCCTAATTCCCTAGTTGCACATGACCATAAGGTCGGGAGGTAACAACTATCATTGTCCGAGGGCCATGGGTTAGGAGATTGATCACCTTCATGAACTCATGGGACCCAAAGGGCAGATGAGTAGGGCACTCTCTGGTGCATAAGGGAAGAGGGATGACCCCAAAAGTGCCGGCACCCTATAGACCTAGCGGAGATGACTAAGGATTGTGCTTGGACCAAGTAAGTTCGGGACCAGTTTTCCATGGAAGTAATTTTGATATCAGGATGATATGTGGCACGTTTCAACTTAGATTTGAAGGTGTACTGGCAAGGTGGGCTGTACCATCCCTACTCTTGGAATAGGAAGAACTCTGTATTTGGATGGCCGCCAAATGCTTATTTCTTCTTGTTATGAGAGTGAGGGATAGGACAGTATGCATGCCACACACCAAGGACAAAGAAGTTGTGAGTTGGAATGTTGCTATAAGGAACGAGGATAGAGATGATAACATATCCTTATGGAAGGAATGATACATGCATGGTGTACAAACACTAAGAGTATAAGGATATCATCTTGTGAGGATGTTTTATCATGAACTATGTGGAATGTGCAAGTTTACCAAGGTTGAGTTTGATCACCATGAGGATGAGCTCAGAGTTTCTTAATGAAGACAAACTTAAGGTTTGAGGTAAGGCGATAAGTGGAATACATGGAAGTATATATCGTCACATTACCTGACACCTAAGGAGGTAAAGTGGTAACGAATACTCCGGTTGAGATATAACTGTCTAGAGGCTAGATGAGGTTGAGGTTGTTCAACTAACCCTATGTTTGGAAAGAAGATGAGTTTTGGCTAACACACAGATATAATGAGATATGTGAAACAAGTTAATGGTCATTTGGTTAGCCAGTTTAGTCCTTGCTGTAGTAAAAGGATGGTAATAAAACCTCAGATACACTTCTTTGGATAGGGAGGTAATAAAACCCTGATGAAAATAGTTTAGGGTTTCCGAGGTATCAAGCTTGAGGAATCATAATGATACAAGAGGTACTACAAAGATAGTAAGTGATGGTAGTATTCTGGATGTTTAAGACCAGGTTGCATGTAGCATGTGGCCATGCGAGCCACGAGGTGAAGAACGAACATCATTAACCCAGTGCATGGATGTAAAGTATAGAGAGTTCTCAAGAGGGAATGGGAGTTCATCATTATGGATGATGAGAGTCTCTCCTATACCAAGAAGGTCAAAATATAATATGGGTTATGGTAGATCGCCTTACCTAGATGACATGAGAAAGGAAGAGTTCTGTCAAGGGACAGATCTGGTTGAACTACATATGAAAAGAGATGGTTCGACTACACCATGATGTGAATTCAAAAGTTCTTGATGTGACCTAAAGGTTCACTTCCATGAGGTGGAAGTATATACATGAAGAGCTCAGTGTTTGTACAGTTTATCACCCCATACTAATGGACAGTATGATCCGGACTAGTGGGTCTGATGAAAGCATGAGTGCTCATTTAGGGTGATATATAGAGACAGTTCCTAAGATGTGATGTTAACCACCATGGCCTTTATCGGGATGCAAGATGTTCCATAAGGAGGTAGTGTCGGTCACCACTTCATTATGATGATGATGGTGAAGGAGGCCTCGCGAAGGTCATAAAAGAACTCCAAGTGTGTGCAGATGACGCCGCTTTGATCGTGCAATGGCTGAGAGAGAGCCCAGTGGTGACATGAGTCACGAGATAATGCAAAGCAGACTGACATGCACTTCACTGTGGGGAATAATGTGAAAATCCGACCCCTCTAAGCTATAGCTGAGAAAGCTGAGTCCCCGATATAGGGATCCATTTGAGATGGATTGGTGGAGATGGTTGTGTTTAGCCTTACCCCTCAGGATAACATGATGTGTGATGTGTTCCATGAGTCCGATCTAGAGCACTATGTGAGGTACCCAAGCCATGTGTTGAGCCCTGAACCTATTCAGCTTTTCAGAGGCTGAAATGTCCTGAGTCACCTATGAGGGTACGATATACCAAGGTAAGAAAGAACTCAGATGAAAGAATATGAGATGATGAAGGTTCTTGGAAAGCACCATGGATAGGGTAAAGCCACATGGTAGCCCTGATGGACATAAGAATGGTTTATCCTGTTTGTTTGTTTGCTTGATGGAATTTTGAGGACAAAATTCTTATAAGAGGGGAAGGATGTTACAACCCCAATTTTGGGTTCTTTTGCTGAGAAATATAATTTCTCATATTAAAGATTTTTGAACGAATAAATGATATAATCTATTTTGAATAAATTGATTTCATTTACAATAGCCTTGTTGCTTTATTTGTGGGCTTTATTGGCTATTGGGCCCAATAACAAGGATATTCAATTAATTAATGAATAACTAAGAATTTGAGATAAGAAAGGTGTGGAAACCTCTAGAAGGCAAATCCAAGGAAGGATTTCGTGCCTCTTAGATTCCTTGGGTTCCAAGGAGTCCAAAGTTGCAAAGAAAAGGCAATAAGAAAAGAAAATATCAATTAAGTATTTCCTTGTTAATAAAGAAATTGAAAACATTGATGAAATAGGGAAAATATGTGAAAAGAGGTATTTTGAGTTATCCTTAGTGGGATTTCGTATCCCAATGATTCCTAATAATAAAATGAATACCAATGAGGAAAATAAGAGAGAAATTAAGAGAAATCCTCAAAAAGGAATTATTTTAATAACAATAAGCAAGATAATGAGAATAATGCATATTGATGCATTTAAGGATAATGAGTATTCCTTTAAAAGGAATTTCGATTTCTTTGAGTGTCTTGGGGTCCAAGGATCCCCAATGAATAGGAAAGAGAGAGAAACTACTAATATTTATAAATAAAAGGATAAGGTGATACATTCTTAATGAATTTTGTGAATTTGATAAAAGGGAAATACTTTCCTACTAAAAGAAAGTAATATTTCGTGCTTATGGAGTTAAAGTAAAGTATAAGAGAGATTAAATGGTTTTTCGTATTCCTAATTGCCCAAGAAATAGGAAACATCAAGGAAATACATAGGAGAGAGAAGGTTTCTTCTCCTTAAAGGAGTATGTTTCCTTTTGTTAAGAGATTTCGTTTTTGGTGGGCAAGCAAGCAACCATATGACATCGTTTCTCTCCCCTATAAAATGGGTAGGATCTGGGATCGAATTCTGGAAAGAATCCCACACAGCTCTCCTTGCTTCTTGCACGTAAAAACCCTAACCTTGAAGGAAAGGTTCCATCTCTGGAGCGACGGGGGTGTTTAGGGTCTTGTTTGAGGCTGTGCGCATCCGCGACCAACCTGGGAGGGTCGGCTATCCTTCCCTGCCACCAACCCGCGCTCAATCAGCTGCAGCAGCAGCCGCACGGCTGCAACACGGCCGTGGGTTGCGGATCTCACCTCTCCCAAGCTAGCCGCACTGGATGTGTGATAAGCGGTGACCCAAGGGAGGGGAAGGGCGGCGGAGGCAAAGGAACTGGTCAGGAGGGCCGGCGAGTCCAGGAGGGAGCTATAGAGGCCGCGCAGCGCGCGGCTAGGACAACAGGTCGGCGCACCTGGCTGCTCGCGAGGAGGAAGAAGGAGTTGGGGGGCGATGGACGTTTCTACCCCCCTGCGTACTCAAGAAACGGATCACTTACGGGAGGGCAATTCGGTCTTTTCAATATGTTTCCAAAAGAAAGGAGCCGCGTTGCATGGAAACGGTGACATGGCAGTTCGTGATTGGTCCGGGTAAGTTGTTTTTACTAAAATCATAACTAAATATCCATAGCTCGGATGAGAACATACAAAATATGAAAATTGCTCAGAAAATCGAGAGGAATCTAAATAAAATATAATTGAAACCTTATTCCTTGTGCAATGCGAAAAGTATATAGAGATACCATCTTTTATAATTTAATCGATGAAGAACCCTAGTTTGGTATGATTAAAGTTATTAGTAGGGTTAAATAAATGATTAAAGTTGATATTAGCCTGTTAGTAATTAAAAGGAACATTAGGAAGAAAAAGGACGAACTTTATATATAATTAGTTAATTTAGAGTTTCATATGCATGAATATGATCTAATGGACCTTGAAACCCTAATGATGACTAATTCGACTATTAATGGCTTTAATTGACTAATTTCATGATTAAAGTTGGAATATGCTGAATCTAAGCTATTTTGAACATTAAGTTCCTAATTTGTGGATAGATGCCCTAAATGTAGTAATTAGGGTTATCTGATGAATAAAAGATGGAATTATAACAAATCGAGTTCATATGAGTTTTGGACCATAATGAACTATGAGTTAATGATAAATGTGTATAATGATCTTATCATGGATTAAAAGGATAAAAATAGTAGCTTTAATGTAAAAGAGGCTTAATGGATGTATTTAATAGTTAATTATGCCTTTAATCTGAAACTGAGAATTATATGTTGGAATAATGAGGGTTTGTGATCAAATGCGTTAAATTAGGGTTTATAATAGTGAAAGATAAAGGGAAACCCTAATTGTACAAGAAACCCTAAAAGTGGACTAGAAACCCTAGGGAGCGAGCTAGATTTAATAGATCTTAATGACATGAGTAATAATAGGAAATTGTATAAATGTTTCAGGATCTTATTGAATGCTTGCTTGCTTGGATTCTTATTTGCATGAATATTTCTATTCAAATCATCAGATCAGGTATGTGGTTACGCTTACGAATAACCGCATTAGTTTTCCGCATGTTTGCCGGATGGTTAATCGCATTGACTGCAATTAAACTGTTTGGATGTTCATACTCGCAAATTATAAAGTCACTATGACTATCACCTTAATAATAGAAGTATGGATTCTCGCACCTACATGCCACCTTGATGGATGATGCCAAAGGTCAGGCCCAGATGGGTAGACCAATGGACACCTTGAGTGGTGACCCCAGGCACCAAGAAGGTGGCCTATGTTATTGCATGACTAGTGGGCACCATGAGTGGTGACCCCCAGGCACCAAGCTCAGGGTTGAGAAGGTGGCCTTAAGTCATTGGCAAAAGGGCACCCTAAGGTGGGTATGCCAGGGTTAGGGCAAAAGCGGTGGAGAATGTCATATTGAAAAGTGTAAATTGGATTGTTAAATAATTTGATTGTGATTATTAAATTGTTAGTCATATGTGCAAACTTTTGGTTGACCCCATATACCAGTATATTTCGATATACTGACCGACGTTTTGTTTGTCAGCGTTTTAGGTACAAATGAAAAGAACAAACAATAAAGTGGCATATGTGGAATTCAATGAGAAGTAATGTACACAGGAGGATTAGTTAGAGTAACATCTTCATGGATAGAAGTTTAGAAATCCCATCTTTTAAAAAGGTAAACAAAGTTTTATTTTATACCAGTTTTTTAGCTTTAGTTGGTAAAGTTTATTTAATTATTATTGATTAGTTGTCGAACCTTTGATCCTGTTAATTGAATAACGACTCTGACCTTCGGGTCTCCCTTAATTGGGGGTTACCGGGAGACGGGGTCGTTACACAAGCAAACATATATGTCTCCAAACAACTTGCATTAATAGCAACCAAGTCTGGCGGTTATGACAAATTGACACTTACAAGTAGAGAAGATCATGAACTCCTCAGTATCAAGAGAAAGGAGTCATCTAAATATGATGTGGATAGGGTGTTGGATCATTTTGTAAGTTTTAAGGTTTTGGATTCCATTTTTTTATGTATCAAAAAGATTTTGATGGTTGTTTGATACACTTGTTATGATCTGATCTGATATGATCTTTGTTGATGATTGTGCATTTTTTGGTGATGTCATTATATTTGATACCACTTATCGTACCAATAAGTATTCCATGTTTTTTGGAATTTTTTGTGGTGTGATCACCATCACAAAATAGTTCTATTTTCTTCAGCCTTGTTGTCGGATGAGAAGTATGATTCATTGATATCATTTTTCAATCAATATTTATTGTGTTTTGGTAAAGAGCCAATTTCCATCATAACTGATCAAGACCCATCAATGAATGTTGTGGTTAGTACTTTTTTTCCATCACACAATCATCATTTCTACGGATGTCATATTCTACAAAAACTCCCCTCAAAGTTCGGTGGAATTCCTATCAAGGATCAAATCATTAGTGATTTGAATGATTTTTTCTGTATCATAGATGATGCAGAAAACTTTTAAAAGAGATGAAGTGATGTAATTGAAGAGAATAACTTATTGTCCATTAGTTGGTTTTGTGATGTGTATGTTATGTGGTGGAAGTGGGTCATATGTTTTATGTGGATGGCATGAGGACAATTTAATGAAGTGAGATCCTTAATGCATTCATTAGAAGCCACATCAACTACATGAAAACTCTCTTTGAACTTATTTGTAGTTTGGGTACTGCTTATTCTCATGTGTGGGAGACATAAAATTTCAAGGATTTTAATGATGAGTACAATAATCTTCCTTTTTCATCATTGTGGCCTTTGCAGGAGCAAATGAGAGGTGTTTATACTAAGTCAATTTTTAAGAAACTTTCATTCTAAACTTCATCGAAGTATGGTGTATAACGTAAAGGAAACTTCTGATGAAGGTGTGTTTGAAGTCTATCGTATTGGCGGTTCTAGTTGTTCTTGTATTTTGAAGAAAGATTTATCTACTGATATGTTATCCTGTAATTGTTTCATGATAGAATTCAAAGAAATTCCATGTAGACACATTCTTACTTATCTAAAGAGTTGTGATTTTTGTACTCTTCCTGAGCCATATATATTAATGAGGTGGTGTAAAGGATATAGATATCAGTCTTTGGTTTTTGACAAAGTATTTGTTATGCATTCATCCATTAGGATGAAACTTCAGCTGGTTTCTACTTATAATTCAATTATAAGCATAGTGTGTAGGAACAATGCTATAGATCTTTGTCATGAAAAGATTATTGCTTTGCTAAATGGGTTACTGGAATTAGATATTGTTGATATTAGTGTAACTGGTTCTGATATAGCTTCTTCTTCTACTGTCAAGGTCCATATTCCTAGTATTTGCAAAACTAAATGCAGACCTAGAGCGAATGATGTGCAGTAGAAATCTGGAGTAGAAATTTCCCAGTCTAAAGCAAGACAATGTGAGAATTGCTTACAATATAGTGTTAATCATGATAGTAGAAATTGTCCTTAGATTAAATAGGTGTGTATATTACCTATTAAGGAAATATATTTTGCCAAATCTACGCAATTGTCATCTTACCTTTCTTTTAGTTTTGTTTATGAGCAGGAACGGTGCACATTTTTGTTTTGAAAGCTATGGTTGGTGATTTTATAGTGGTTCTATTGATTGTGGTGTTTCTGATTGATATGTTGTTGTCTTGTTTGATCTATAATGATGCTCCCTACTCCACCGTATTGTTGTTTTTATTGTTTCTTTTGATGTTGGCTTCTTGATGTGGATCTCTCGTCTACTTTGCTTCTACATCTTCTATTAGACTTGATTCATTGTGTTGTTTTAGTATAATTCTATCCAATTATTTAGTGTGTGAGTCATATTTAAAATGTGATGTAAATGTAACAGTTCAGATGTATTTTGTTACAGTTGTAGTTCACAATTGACTACACTTCAGTTTTATTGTAACTACTTCTATGGAGATGCCTTTGTATCAAATTCAGATTTATGCTAAAGATTTTTTGAAGTCATTTGTCATGTGATATATTCAACCATTTTCTATTACAAACTAGATTTGTGATTTCATTTCTCTTCTTTCCATTATCCCGTATCAGTTTTGAGAAATCTTTCTTACTACAATCTAGTCCTTACTTAAGATCAGGCTCATTCGCTTATACTTGAATCACAAAGTTATTTTTATTTCCAAATGATACTGTTTGTACCCTATATCTACATTTAGTGTCAAATGATTACATTTTGGTTAAACATGTTATTATTTTGTTGTTCAAGTTAAGTCTCCATTCATATAATTACTCTTATGTTCACAAACTTACTTTATACTTAGAAAGATGACACTTTGTTATTCAGCAATTGCAACACAACAACTGTGTAATGTTATGTTCATATAGTTTCATTTTTATCAACCATCCATTGTGGTTACTTTCTGGAACCATTTTCTACTTTTGTAGATCCAAACTTGACAAATACGTCCAATAGTTACATTGTACTTCACACAATTACTTTTCTGTTCGTTGAGTTACTTTTCTATTCAATCGGTTATGTTTTATATCACAGAGTTACTATTGTGTTCAGAATGTTACTTTTTAGTTGTCTTAGTTATGTTTTTTGAATGTGTTATTTTATAGCTAGAACAATCACACTTTGTTATTTAGCAGCAGTCACACAAAAATTGTGTTGAACCTTAGGAACATGTTGAACTTGACAAACCCCAGCATAGATGTTCTAACTAGGCAGGACCATCCGGCTATGACACAACCGTTCTGGGATGGAACAACCGTGCTACATCTTAAGGAAAGTTGTCATTCTTAGATATATAGCACGACCATTCTAATTGAACACAACCATTCTGAAGAAAAATGACTGTTCATCATTTAAGAATCCCTTGTCATTACATTGTGGAACCATATGCTACTCTTGTGGACCCAAAGTTAGTTTATATATCTAAGAGTTACTTTTTTGTTCACACTGTTACTTTCATGTTCATATATTTATTTATACCCTCATGTTGTTACTTTTCAGTTGATAGAGTTACTTTTCAATTCATATAGTCAATTTATATCTGGAATGGTTATACTTTGTCATTTTAGCCACAATAACATAACAAATGTGTAACCTTATTTTCAGATAGTTGCATTCTTATTCAAAGTTCCTTTGTAGTTATATTTTGAAACCTTTTGTTACTCTTTTGACCTGAAGTTACATTATATGTCCAATAATTACTTTTCAGTCCACATAGTTACTTTTCAGTTCCCGTAGTTACTTTTCAGTTCTCATGTTTACTTTACGTTTCATATAGTTACTCTTCAGTTCAGAGAGTTACTTCATAAATGGAACGAGCACCTCAGAGTTGACCACAATAATTATCTTTTGGATTTTGTATGACTTTTGATACAACATGTCATACACATTAATTCTCAAACATATGAACACCAATTAACCAAAGTTACAAAATCATGTAAAGAACGTCAAAGTAATAGGCTCAAATATCACACAAAAAGAATCAAAACAGACAATTTATTGTAATCAAAACCATAATATTTACATAAAGATAAATCCATAGAACTCTTGTTCTCTCTAAACTCCATATGTTACTATTTTTTTAGCACAAAACATAATTCAGACTCCAATTGTAATTCAGACTCCAATTATATTTTTTGAGTTTAGTTACACATCTTCTCAAGCATCATTTTAAAATCAAACTGTCTTACAACATTTTTTTGAAAAAGTTGTATCTAATCTTATGCAAGCCATGTATTCAGTCCTAGCATGTTATCCTCACATGTCTTCATTTTTCTTGTCACCCGCTCCTTCTTTTTGCTCTTCTTGATCACGAGCAGGTTCTCTAAATGGCTACAGTTTTCCCTTCTTCATCATTCCTTGGAAGATCTCTATTGTAAGTGTCGAGATGTCTTTACTTGTGAAGTTAATGTCTTTCCCATTCACCAAACATTCAAGATATTTCATAACATATACTCCACAATCAACACCATCATCTTCTTGCTAAGGGCATTCAAGGTACTCAATTGTCCATTGAGACATTTGACTTCCACGCTCTGGAACTCTCTTGAAGAACTCATTAATTAAGCCCACCTGCATGCAAAACTAAACATTATTAGGTACAATGTAACCAACACCATTTCATTGAATAGTTCATTAACATTGTTTGTTTTTTCTTTCCCATCTAATGACTTCTTTCTTAGAATTGGAATTTCCTGACATTAAATTGTAAGACTTGTGCACCCCATCTCTAAAACTTTCTTCAAGAAAGCGCTAGTGATTGTCATTGTTAAGTATTATAAACACTAAATCCATTGTCATAAGATGTAATAGGATATCAATCTCCTTTACTATTATGCCAGCCACCATCATGTTTAGCTTTTGCTGTAAAAACAACATTCCAAAATTATATAGATGTAACCTTTATTGTATTGTGATAAGTTGTTGTATTCTAGTGTGAAAGTCATTTGTCTTACCAGTATATAACTGCTCAAACAAGTACATGACAATGCATTCTTCCTCTTTTTTCTTGTTGTTTCTTTCAACATCTGTACAAAGCAATCCATAACCTAAAAATCCAGACACATAAGTTAGTAGTCCATAGTATAGTGATAAATACTTACTACTTCAGTTCCTACAGGTGATTCCATCATTTTGTCTTTAAACAATATTGTTGATAGGTCCTTTCGTGTGCACCAAGTGTATTTTTCAAAACTCCATTCTCTCCTAGACATGGACATTGTTTTTTTTTCAAAAGTTTCATACTAAAGATGTTACACAAAATTTATAAATTGAACAACTAATCTATATTTAATGTTTATAATGTCTGTAACAAGTAACTATTGAATTTGATGTCTAAGCTATTGGTGAATATTTAAAAAGTAATTATAATGTCTACTGTGTAACTAATTTTTATTCTATGAGTATAAAAAAGTAATTACTTACACTTCGTCTATGTTCTGAATCAATTCGTGTACATCCTCTTTCATTCCTTTTGTCATGAAGTGCTCCAATCCTATGAATGTGGAGCTCTTTTTCTGTTTTTGAAGTGTAACTTATCTTGGTAACTTATCTAAAGGATACATAAAAATTTAGATATTTTCTTCTATGATTTACCCTTACATGTGCATGCCTTCTAATTTTGATAATTTTTTCTATGCTTCCAATACCCATCTTCATGTTCCACTTTCTCTTTGTCAACACTTTAAGCATTTCTTCTCAACTACATCAGAAGGTATTTCAACTTCTTTTTATGTACTAGTTGTCTCAAATTCTTTTAGTATATCTTCAATACCTTCATGCACCTTTATGTATTATTTTTCACCTTCAACTCCTTCTGATGTAACTTATTCTCCTGGATGAGCAACTTCTGGGACAATTTCTAAAGGCTAAGCATCTCCTTATTTGACTTTGCCATCTTCTTCCATTGTAAATGAATCTTTCTTATGCTCTTCCTCAACCACTTTCCTCTTTATAAGAATTTTGATGTTCCTTGGTGTTTCTCCCTTGTCTTCATTCTTGATTGTCAATTCAGTTATCGAACCACCAGATTTCATCTTTAGCCTATTCAAAACATGTCTACATCTACCAACTTCTTTCTTAGCTCCTCTATCCTCTTTCTAAGTACATTTACATCTACCAAATCTCACCTAGCATATTGAAATTGGGATTCTATGTATTTTTGTCTACTATATGCCTCTCATCTTCATCCTTCTATTTTATTCTTTGACTTCTGGCAATCTTTTGTTAACCTCTCAATTTCTTCTTTTAAAGAAGAAAAAGCTTCTCCTGCTATTTGATAGCAAACCTCCTTCTATAGTATTAGTTCATACTCAAGAATATGGACTCTCTTATCCAAGCTATTTAACACTGTCCTGCACGTTCCAACTTATGTAACTACCCTAGTAGCCACAACTTTACTCTTTGCACGATTTTCTCCAAGAAAAAATGGTAATTATTTGACTCTCTTTGTAGCCTCCCAATCATACATATCATCCGTCTTCAACTTTGTCAAAACATGTGCACATTAATCATCAAAAAGCCAATAATGTATCATATATGTCTTATATCAATGTATATAGTCATTCCCTTAAATGACATTCAATCTTACCATTTCAGTTTCCAAACTGCTAAGATCCTTGATCTTTTTACAAAGAGCAGCCCATTTATTTATCCTTGACTTTGCTTGTCTTTGTTATTCTAGTAATCTCATAAGCACATGCTTGTCTGGATATGAAAAGTAGACTTTAGAATTCAAATCTTCATATAGAACAATTCAATGAAATAAAAACATACAAAACAAATTACTTATGCATAGGAACATAAAACATCATGTGGTGTAGAATGTGCTTCTATGGATTTCCCCTCTTTTCTTACTTTTGAGATTTTTGCCTAATTCTTTCATCCTCTTGAAGATGTGACTGGGGACTATGTTAGTCTGATTTAAGTTACAAGTTGCAGTTACATCATCCAAGTAGTGGAGAAGGAAAAGTGGGTCACAATAGCTTGTATTTAGTAATAGGAATTTTGCCCCAAGTACAACATCCATGCTCGACACATGCTTGGGTAGTTTTCTTCCACATTGTTTATTGAAAATTCTTGTCATAGCTTCCCTAAGTTGTTCTTATGTGATAGATCCTTCTCCCTTTTTGTCTTAACACCTTCCCCGCTTTCATCATCACCTTTTATTACAAGAAACAAATCCTCCCAATTTTTTTTACAATATGTGATTTTTTTCTTGGCACAATATTTGTACCACTACTAGGTAAAGCTAGTATCACCATAACATCCTATACTCTCATCCTAGCCTCAACTCCTAATGCTATCATGAATATATTAACCTCGATATATCTTTCAATTAAATCTTCTAAAAAAGCCACATTGATATAGCAATTTTTTTTATTGTAATTTCCAGTATGAGTGTTGCGTCGAACATGAAACTTATGACAGTTAGTTGAGGCATGTCTATCAAGTTCAACAAATTGGTTGACCTCATCATTTCCAATTGGTTTTTTCTAAGCACCAATCTATTTTTCTATTATAGCTCTTTATATAACATCTACGCTAAAGGAATTGAGTACCTATAACCATATCAAAGTTGTTGTTAATTTGTTTACTTACTTTCCAATTCACAATGTTACTTTTTTTACAATGTTACTTTTCATTTGATAGAGTTGTTGTTAATTTGTTTACTTACTTTCCAATTCACAATGTTACCTTTTTCACAATGTTACTTTTCATTTGACAGAGTTGTGTTTTTTTGTATAGAATTAATTTTGATTTGACAAAGTTTCTTTTCATTTGACATCGTAACTTTTTGGTTTATAGAGTAACTTTTTTGTTAACCCAATTACTTGTCAATTGGCAAATTTAGTTTTTAGTTGACAAGAAAACTGATGTAACGACTGGACTTTCCCTGTCAACCATGATTTATTTTTGTACAAGAGTAATTAGTGCAATGGTTTTAATGAACTTGTATGAAAGATGGTATAGTTACTATGCATTGAATAATTAGGTCTATAAATTGATTATAGAGAGAATTCTAACATAATAAGGGAATGTGTGTGTGGACCACACTAATGTAACTATGTCAACTGATACGTATGGAATTTTAAGGGGTAGAGTTAAAAAAATTCAGTCCACAATGTTACTTTTTAGTTCACATAATTAATTTTTATTTTCAGATAGTTATTTTTCATTTGACATAGATATTGTTTTTTTAACATTGTTGCTTTTTTATTTATAGGGTTACCTTTTTGTTGACCCAGTTACTTTCAATTGACATAGTTACTTTTTTATTTATAGAGTTACTTTGTGTTAACATCCTTTTTTCTTAACATAGTTACTAATAATTTGACATAGTTACTTTTCCATCCACAGAGTTACTTTTTGAATAGCAGAGTTACTTTTTGGTTAGAACAATTTTTTTTCGGTTCACAGAGTTACATTTTCATAAAGAAAGTGTAACATCTATTGACATAATGATACTAATAAGTTTAAATGTCTACTTTAGATATAAGTAACATTACCTTCTACTTTTGTTCCCTTGACTTTTAGTTTTATCCTCTTTCAGAATTAGTTATTGCTTTCTCTCTTAGTTTTCTTCTTCTTCTGATCTTGTACCAAATCCATCTTCAACAACTTCAGGTTATTCATTCTCCTGTACAAGTTCAACAACCACTTCTTCCGTACCTTTAGCTCTAGCAATCTCATCTAAAGCAGTCTCATCTCCAGCAATAGTACTATTCCTCTTCCTGCTATGCCTCTTCTTCTTACTTTTCCTTGTACTTTTCATTGCACCTTGTACATTCTCCTCTTCAAGACCTTCTTCCATTACATTATTTACTAACTCAACATTTGAAAATTCTTCTTCTTCAATGCTATTGACAACATCATAGTGTGTTGTTATGCAATCTTCCTCTCCTCTTACTTTCATGTTGCTCTTTCATTGTTGCCTTCTTTGTAGTTTCTTTCCCTATTTTTGTTCTCCCAATTTAAACACATCAGCCGACACCAGATAGTTGGTTTTTCCCCTTCCTTACATGTTTCTACACAAACACAACAACACACCAGTAGAGGCACAAATGGAAATGGAGAAATGGAGTGGAATCCTTGGCGGGGAGCTGTTGGTGATTTTCTCTACTGGAAATCGAGAAGTGCAGTGGAATCCCTCGAGAATGCAACTGTGGCTCGATTTGGGAATTTTTAGGGTGGAGAAAATCATGTGAGTTGTTTTTCTTCTACTGCTTGATAATGGCATCATATTTACACTCTGCGCAATGACATCTTCTAAAATGAATTCAACTCAAATTCTCACATTGCTCATATTTATAGTCCATGCTACCGTGTTTTTCAGAGATGGGTAGCATCGTTACAATACCCGCGTGGGTATTAAAAACAAACTCATATATATATATACATATATATATATATATATATATGATGGGAAGGTAAATTTTGGAAGTTTCCCTACAGTGTCAAACCAAGGACACTTCATTGGAAACTATTTGGCTTAAGCAATGAGGCATGCACATTCAATTTCTTTCTCTAGACACTTATACAAGTGTATAGAAAAATAGAATTGAACAAGTATGCTTGGGTTGTTAAGCTGAAAACCTACCAATGAAGTGACTTAGGTTTCAATCTATAAGGAAACATCCTTAATTTACATCCCCATCATGCATCATTGGGGGTGATCCTAGGAGGCAACGAGCAGGGGTCATGGTCCCCAAAGAAAATACAAATGCCTCTTTACATATATGTATCCTAATCATAGATGCATACTTAAAATAATTTATATCTTGTGTCTTATTAGTCAACACAAATGCACATGTAGTTCATGTTTTTATCTTTTCATCTATATGAGACACTTAACTTTTATGTAGTAGAATTCTATGATTATTTAAATTTAAGAATTACTTAGATCTAATTAATGTGTCGTATAGTTGGACTTATGTATGTGCTTCTGTGATTTAGCATATTTACTTGCTCAAAAGAGAAAATGTGAATTGAAACTTTAATATTTAATCTTTTTTGACATGACATACAAATTCATATTCAACATATTTCAAGTATTAAATGCCATGTTTTATATTATAAGTTTCTAGTCTTCCACTTCCTATCAAAAGATGTAATATTTGTATCTGATTTACTTTTTATATATTCATATAAAAATATATTTAAAAAGTGTATAGGAAAATTCTAAAAAATTTTCTAAAGGGTAAACAAGTTTTACACAATATTTTTTGCATTAAACATAGTTAAGTAAATTTTATTATCTATGAAATTTCTAATTGGTTGGATTGCATGAATTTACAATACCTATGTTCATAAACTAAGACATTTTTTGTTAGTTTACTTTTCGTCTCCCTTCTCTTAATAAACTCGTTCACACAAAATAACATTCTCAAATAAACTCTTATACAACATATAATTTCCTTATACTTTTCTCTCGACCTCATCTTCTCTAACATATAATTTCTCTAAAATTTTCTCTCTCCCCCCTTAGTAATGTATGTACATTCTCACAAGTGTTTTATCTCCTTAATCCCTCCATTACTAACTTGCTCTCAGTTAGTTTCTTTGTCTTTTCTACTTCCATGCAAATAGTGTTGATTATAAAATAGAAAATATATTTCATGTGACAGTAATGGTTTTGTTTCTTATGGTCACCCACCCTCACATTAGTTTATAACCAACACTGTGAAAAAAATGAGTTGAATATGATTATTCTATTTAGGTATATTTTATATGTACTTATATATATATTTAATTATAAAATATAAAATAAATGTAGCTAGCACAATCTTCTACATCTAGATACACTTTCAACTCTCTTCATATTAAAAACAAATGTATCTACACATAATACACTTTCCCTCTAACATACTCAAATGAGTGTTTATTCTCTGTTCTCCCCACACATCACCTTTCCTCCTAATCATGTTTCTCTCTCCCCAACCCCTAGGGTTCCCTCTAGGGTGCTCCTTCTCCCATGCTCGAATGATGTCAAGTGATTCAACAATGTGGCTAATGTCATGAATGAGTGGTGCAGTTTGATAGGGTATCTCAAGAGTGATTCTAGGGTAGGAAGGATTGATGTTGTCATGCATCCTCTTATTGACATTGGAAATCATTTGGGAGAGCATAATCTATTTTATATCCATATGTTTTAATATGTATGCCTTGGTTATCCTTGTCATGTCACATCCTAGGAATATGGATTTTGGATTTTGAGGTCACAATCCCTCCCATGAAAACAAAGGATTCTTGTTTTTGGATAGAAGTGACCTCTTATGATCAATCATGAACACCCCTAATTTGACATTGTAACCCCTTATCACCAATCAAGAATGAAATGATCCTTTTGTGAGCATCTCTCTTGGTTGTTATACTAGGAAACTATAGTATTTGTAAGAACTTTATGTGTATACCTCATACTGGGTCTATATTCCCAGTGGTTTTTAACTTTCACAGTGGAAGGGAGATTGACTGATCAACCTTTCCCACATTTATGCATAGTTGGTGGTGGAATCTTTCTCAATGCATCCTTCATTTATATATACAACTTTCTCAAGATTGGATCCAAAAATGTTGTTCACCATGGAGGCTATGAGAACATGTATCTTGTTTTTCTAGCCGAACTTAATGGTGTCCTCCCTTAATACCTAATCTTCTCCATATTACCAAAACATTATTGTGTCAACTAAATATATGTATTTTCACAGTGGTGAGCACCTTGAGCATCCCACAAATCTCTACGTATACCTCAAATTGGTAGTAGATAACTAATTCTTTCTTTATAGGAAGGCATGCACAGTGGATGGAAATTACTCATCTCGCCATACAAACTGGATGAAGTAACTTTAAACTTATCTTTATTTTTTAGTCCCTCCCATATGAGACACCCCTGGGTTCCTTTCCTTACTTTTTTAATCTATTTTCCTCCAATATGTCATGATGTCGATCGACTCCTACTAAGTTTGTCATCATAAGTGTTGTCCTCCTCTTCCTCCCCCTCGTAGGTGTGCGAACCTAAACTGGTGTCCAAGTTTAATGGCATCATTCTCATAAGCTACTCCTCTTCCTCATATATATATATTCTTCTTCATTAAGAGACAACCACCTTCATGCTTATGGTTGTTGTTGTTGTCATTGTCAATGATCAAGTAGAATGGCATGCCGCCTTGAGCTATGGTGGAATATGCAGGGAAGATAGGGTGTTTGTATCATGTACTCTTCATGGATGAGTATTGAACTCTAGTTCTGTCGAATCAACCATGGTATGCATGCCCACATTATATGTCCAAGTTTAATGGCATCATTCTCGTAGGCTACTCGACTTCCTCTCTCTCTCTCTCTCTCTGTCTCTCTCTCTCTCTCTTTCTCTCTCTCTCTCTCTCTCTCTCTCTCTATATATATATATATATATATAGAGAGAGAGAGAGAGAGAGAGTCAGGCTAGAATACACTAGAGTGTACAGATTACTCCGTACACTTCAATGGTGTTTTCCTATCTAGACCTTGTCTTTTCAAAATTCAATCAATTGATCTTCATGGTTACAATAATAATAGGCCACATGCAAAATTTGAGCTCATTTAAATGAGTGTAAGTCACTCATTCAAGGATAACAAAATCGATGCACAAAACTAATTTGAAATGCATGATTCTTGCCTCATTTAGATGCACATCCTATAAGTATCCAAATGAGCTAAAATTTATTATATAGTATATTCTTAAGATATTTAAGAAGATCAACGGTTTAGACTTTTCAAAAAGTTACTTCATCTTTAAAAATGACTAAGGTGTACGATGCCTCCGGTACACTCGAGTGTAGACTAGCCTGCCTCTCTCTCTCTCTCTCTCTCTCTATATATATATATATATATATATATATATATATATATATACGATTTATTGAATGTGTGCGCGGGTACTATTGCAATTGCTACCCGTACAAAGACACAATGGCATTAGTTGTAAATACAACAAACATTCATTTTCTTCGGCTCGTCGCTCGCTCCGCCGTCCTCACTCTCTGTGTGATTCCGGTAAAGAGACCAGAAAGTTGCACAACCCACCACCACTATCCTCCTCGGAGCTCATCCCCGACCTCACCAAATGCAACAATACACATTGCACTGCACGCACCCACTTCCACGATAGTGTCGTATACGTTGACCTTGACCAGGGACACTCGTCCCAGGCAATCCCGGAGTAGGTGTTGGTGCGGTACGGTGACCATGTGTCGGTTCGTGCAACTACAGGCGAATGGGATGGACCCTTCGGGAAACATGTCTGAATGCATCATGCAACGGTTTCAAAGGGCTATTGTCGTCGTGTCACAGTTTGTCGTGTTTGACCGGTGGTTGTACGTCCACTTGGGGGCCATCGGGAACGACAGGAGGTCAATTTTAACTTGGATAAAAAACCAAAATAGCACACTTTGATAAAAATATGTACTGAAATAGCACCAAACCCATCTTAATTCCCGAAATAGCCCACTTTCAAGAGAAAGCGCCAACACTTTTGGCGTTTTACTGTTTGCAGGACCAAAAGTACCAAAAAAATGACGTTTTCAATTGAAAGCGCCAAAAAATGACGTTTTCAGTTGAAAGCGCCAAAAAAATGACGTTTTCAGTTGAAAGCGTAAAAAAATGACGTTTTCACCTGAAAACGCCAAAAACTAGGTGTTTTACATGTAAAACCGTAAAAAAAACACATACTTTTTGGCGTTTTTCAACTGAAAACGCCATTTTTTTGGCGCTTTCAAATGAAAACGCCATTTTTTGGCACTTTTGGTCCTGCAAACAGTCAACGCCATTTTTTTTTGCGCTTTCTCTTGAAAACGTCATTTTTTTTGCACTTTTGGTCCTGCAAACAGTAAAACGCCAAAAGTGTTTGCGCTTTCTCTTGAAAGTGGGCTATTTCGGGAATTAAGATGAGTTTGGTTCTATTTCAGTACATATTTTTATCAAAGTGTGCTATTTTGATTTTTTATCCTTTTAACTTTTGATATACCACTTAGCTAGATAAATAGTTTGCCGCCGTCACCCTTCTCGTCTCAGCTAGATCTTGTCCTTCCCGCGACAAACACTTCCCAGTAGTCCAGTACCCTCCCTGTTACAACTACGTCTCTACTAATAAATCCTACCATAACCATCACCACCCTAATTGGTTGTACTTACCAGTTGTCTCGACTCCTCTCCTCGTCTCCTAATCGATCCATATCCCTTCCTTGATTCCCTTCCACGTGCACTACATATGTTTCTTCTATTTGTGCTCATTTATTCCAATCCATGGCATTGTATGACTCGCATCAAGTTCGTCCCAGGTTTTGGCACATACATTCAATACCTAAGGCCATTCGTATTCTCTAGTTGCTCAAGCGGGTGGGGTTTGTTAGCTGGCCATAAATTCTCAATAATTTATGTTGTCATTCATGTCTATCTATTTTTCTTAAAATAAAATTATGTATTTTCGTTACTTTACATACCATATAATTATTTTTTATGTCTTAATGTTACTTTCAGCGCAAATCGTTACTTTTTGTGTCTTAATGTTACTTTTAATGTTGGATAGTTACTTTTCTTACTATATGTTACTTTTTGTATCCTGGTATTACTTTCAGTGTCGTGTAGTTACTTTTTTTGTCACATTGTTACTTTTAATGTCGGATAGTTAGTTTACTTACCATAAAGTTACTTTTTGGGTCCTAATACTACTTTCAGTGTGGGATAGTCACTTTTTGTTTCATGATGTTACTTTTTGTATCATGTAGTTACATTTCGTGTCCTAGCGTTCGTTCTGGTGTCGGATAGTGTTAGTTCTCGTGGTTTTTCATAGTTTGAATGGATGAAGGCCAGTAAGCAATGGCGTAGCCACGTTCAAACCTGGGTGGGCAAGTGCCCAACTCAAGTGCTATGACTATATTCTATTTGATACAAATATGAATGAGTTCTTTTGAAAAATTATAAATTGTGCCCTACCTTAGATGACCGCAAACACATTTACAATACTGGTGCCCACTCTATATAGATTTTCTGGCTTCGCGACTGCCCGTAAGTGAAGCGTAGTTCAATAAAATTCATGCAACCATACCCCCAAACCGAACCAATGCCACCCGAACCACTTTATGGTATAACCAAGTGTTTAATCGGGTGATGGTTTTGGTTAATATAAAAACCACTTTTTTGTTATGGGTTGAGTAAGAAACCGTACCTTGCATTGTTTCACGAATACTAACACCTAGTACTTGGCAGATGCCACTCCGCTGGCTGGTAGTTTATCTTGCATGCAACGTGGTTGGTGCCCAAAATGGAATCCAAGAAGTCATTGGCTTCTCCTCCGCTGCCATGCATAGCTAGGACTGAAGCATTGGTGCTACGAGCAAACATCACCGGCTGGAAAGGTGGCAGATAAGGAGAGACCTACACGGCTAAAGCTTGGGTCTTTAATGGCCAGAGTCCCGTCAATGAAGATGACCAGCGTGGCTAAATCTGTGGTCACTGACAGCCTGGTGCTAGCGGCACGTTGATGAAGATGGCCTACGTGGCTAAAGTCGAGGTTGTTGATGGCCTGACAAGAGCGGCGGCGGTGCCCGGTCGATCAAGGTGACATGCACGGCTAACGCTGGGTCGAGGACGGCTGGGCGGAGGCATCCCACCATTGAAGATGACCATGCTATTATTGATGTAGTCGTATAGTTGGCGTCAAGGAATCTCAACATCTCACAGACGTACTCAACCACGGTCGTCACAGCAGATGGGTTGCAGTATTTCGGTGGAGGAAGATGATCAACACATCGTTGGATAAGAGCCTAGTTACTAGGAGAAGCTAACATGCCGTGAGGGAAGTTGTCCCGAGTCGGTGGTTGTGACGATGGCTGCGGCGGTGATCCAGGTAGAGAGGACTACGAAGTACTTCGAGGAGGTCGTCACTGCAGGGCTGGAATTCACTGCAGAGGTGCTCTGGTCTTGCCTGCAGGGGAACCTCGACGCCATGGATGATTTGGACGGAGATTGGGAGATTGGGTTGCTTCCGAGAAGGAAGTGGAGAGGCCAGGCCACTAGTGCTAGTATTGGCCTTATTACAATATCTGCCACCTTATTACAATATTCGTCACCCCTATTCGCAACATGAATATTAAGTCTATAATTACAATTTTGTGCCACCGTAGCGTCAAGTACGGGTAGCCTTTTTACAATACCCACGCGGGATTTGAAAACCACATATATATATATATATATATATATATATATATATATATATTCATTAAGAGACAACCACCTTCGTGCTTACCGTTTTTGTTGTTGTCATTGTTACATCAATGATAAAGTAGAATGGCATGCCGCTTTTTGTATCTTGTACTATTCATGGGCGAGAACTAAACTCTAGTTCCGTGGAATCAACCATGGTATTCATGTCCACATTATATGTCTCTTGTTCTCTACTTTGTAAGTAGGATTTTGAAGTGTGATGGATGTATGAAGAGAGAAGGTGGGATTAACTTCTTCATGTTTTTTGGGCATGGGAGTCAGAGATGGAGTAGAGGAAGATAAAGTAGGGTTGTGAGATGGTGGATAAATGTTCATGGAGGAATTTTTTAAGTGGAGGTAGTATTGGGTGAGCACCTTCAATCCCTCCTTCACTTTATTTCCAAACACATTCATCTTTTCTAGGAGATTTGTGGTGGATATAGGTTTTTAGTTTTTCATAAAAGTGGGACAGAATGGAGTTGGATATGGATCTCTGGGGTTGGAAATGGGGCTAAAATTAGAGCTAGAGATAGGGGAAAGGTACCCTGGGTGGATTCAATGTGATTCGAGGTTAAGGAGGGAGATTTCGAGCTTCTGAGGGGTTAGAGAATCATCGTACGTACTCTATGTGGAACACAACCATTCTAGTCACGTGAAATGTAGTGGAGAGTTATGGTGGTCCCCCTTTTTTTCTTACTTAAGTGGTGGGGTTGAGTCCACCATGATCGTTTTGTCCACCACGACCGTGGTGGCTAGGGTGGCAAGATGGAGTGGTGGGTGCCATGCATGTACTGGTGTTCGTGTCACTTCTTAAATCCCTACTAACTTCCATGTAAAAATTCCCATCCCACTCGGTTGTATTGATGTACCACGGTTGTGGTGAATGCTTTACCAACCAAAAGCACTTCAAAATTCAATATTCTATCAAACATCAAACCCAAAATGATATTTAAGCAAATTTCTTCCATATTGTAACTATTGTGACTCATTTCATCACTCTCCATTCACCTTCACATCTAAAAACTAATTAAAGTTATTAGGCTAGATTAAGACTAATTAAGAAGGAAAAGACTAAGCTATGTATGGAAAGGCAATAAGAGAACAATCTACACTCAGGCAAGCAAGACAAGGCAAAAGAGCAATTAAAAACCTAATCTAGCAAGAACAAAGCAAGAATAGGGAAAGAAGATATCTAAGCAAGAAAAAGAGCTAATTAAGCTAAGCATGCACAAAACTAGGGTTTCAAGCAGTAAAGAGAGGTGTGGGCTGTTTAGGGGTATGAACTTGTCAACAAGGTTGGGGGTGATAACATGTAAGCATTACTCATCCATTTAGATTACCCAAACCAAACAACTAGCTAGAGACTAATGAATTGACATAAGTTGCTAACTGGCCCTGGATAAGATAGGATATGTATAGGGGAACTAGTCCTAACAACTCTTATTACCCTTACGAGGCTCATTTGGTTTAGGGATTAGGTTCAATTCAATTAGAGTCTAGTCAAGTCTAGATTTCTAGATTAGATATTCCTAGGGAAATTAGGGGTCGAGGGTAGTAATGGGGAGGTGAAATTAGGGTTTTGGACCCTAATTCCCCCACATTCTAGCCTTTGAGAAGGCTCCATGCTAATTGCACTAGAGTCACCTAATCTAGCTACTTAGATCTCTCACTTAGGCTTAGGGAGATTTATTAGGATGTAGGAAGATGGGAGGCAACCTAGGGATCCAAGAATTGGACCTAGGGGCAAATCCCAAAATTGCCACAAATAGTCAATTTCCCTAGATTCCTAGGTGATTTCACATACAAAACAACAAGAAATTCAAAGAGAATAAGATGAAAATAGAACAAAATCATTTCCAAACGAATTCATAATGTTTACATATCATTTTCCCTCAACATGGTATCAAAGTAACATAATTTCCGCCAAAGAGCCCACCAAAAGGGGCCTAGCTACTCATGGAAATGGAAAATACAAAAAGAAAGGAGAAAAAGGTAGAAGAAGCCATGGAGCTCAGTGTAGATGGAGCAATCCTCCTCTCCAATTGCTGCAAGACATCCTCCTCTCTCCTCCAAGGTGCAAGGGTGTGGAATGAAGGGGATTATGGGTAGAAACTAGGATAAACTAGTGTTTTGGTGGTGGAAATGGTGAAATGCAATGGAATGGAGGTGGAAATGGAGTAGAATGAATAAGGGGTGAAATGGGGAGCTAGGAGGTGGTAGAAGGTAGCTAACCTCATGCTAGAGCCGCCAGCTTGGTATATATAGGTGTGGGGGAAGCACTAGGTCAAGTAGGGGTAGTATGGGGAAAATAGTGCAAAAGTAGCTAGGTTTGTGTAGGTAGCACGACTGTGGTGGGGAGGGGTGAGAACGGTCGTGGTGGATGGGAACGAGTGTAGTGAGAAATGGTGAAAAATCACAGGGAATATGTCACTTTTGTATTGAAAAAGGGACGACCATGGAGGTCACCACGGTCGTGGTGGGGTAGGGGTAGCACGATCGTGGTGGTCACCATGATCATGGTGGCTCGAAATGCTCAGGCTATTCTCTACTCCATGGCCATTCTGCCTCTGCTGCTACACAGTTGTGCAAGGGTACACGACCGGTCTGGGTCAGTACACCATGGCCATTCTGTGTGGTACGGCCGTGGTGATTCTAGCTTTACTTGAGGATGACTCTATTGATTTGCAAATGACGTGCTCTCACGGCCGTTTTGTGGTACCACAGCCGTGCTGGTCTCTGGATCAACACTTTGACTTGATTCTTTAGATTTTCTTGGACATCTTTACTTCAATGGATATTTGACCACTAGGGGTAGGTTGAGGGAGCATCAGACTTCACTTTGGGTCTCTCCAAGGGTAAAGAAATCGTAGGATCACTCCTCTCTCTCTTCCATCAAGCGTGATCTAAATGCTTGAAAAACATTGAAATAATGTCCATAAGTGCATTTTACACAAATATGCATATTAAGGAAACTAACATGTAATCTAATAGGTATATATGTGATTGAAATGTGAAATGACACAAGATGAAGCCCTAAAATAGGGCTGAGTCAATACACATTCTTGTCCACCACTAGTGGATCTTTGGCCACTAGGGGTAGGTTGAGGGAGCATCAGACTTCACTTCAGGTCTCTCCAAGGGTAGAGAAACCCTAGGATCACTCCTTCTCTCTCTCTTTCGTCAAGCGTGGTCAAATGCTTGAAAAATATGTAAATAATGTCCATAAGTGCATTTTACAAAAATATGCATATTGAGGGAAATAGCATGCAATCTATCAAGTATAGATCTGATTGAAATGTGAAATGACACAAAATGAAGCCCTAAAATAGGGCTGAGTCAATACACATTCTTATCTACCACTATCGTAATGCCATTAACTCTTTCGATGGGTGTTCTAGTATATCCATCTGCCAATTGAAGAACATAGTCAGATGGCTTCAACCTTGCCAATTCCAACCTTGAATATACACTATATTGCATAATGTTGACACTAGAACCTAGGTCAAGAAGTGGGTGCTCAATAAATTGGTCACTAATGTAGCAACAGATAAGTGGAATCCCCATATCACCATTTTTCCTAGGGAATGGGACATCTAATATGAAGCTCACTTTCTTCATCAACATGATCTTCTTAGGTATTCTCCTCTTTGTATTACTCTTGAAGGTACAAGAATCCTTAAGAGATTTTGTATAGGTTCATATTTGCTTGATGATATCAAGAAATGGGATGTTTACCTTCACTTTCCTAAAGACATCCAAAATGTCTATGTTATAATTTTACTTCCTCTTAGAAGAGGGATCTTCTAGATCATTGAAGAAAGAGATCTCAATTATATTATCCTTGTTTAGAGTTGCTTGAGGACCTTGGTTCATCCCAATATTACTTCTTGATTAGCGGTTGAAGCACTTAGTGTTATCATCTCAAGAAAAGGTGGGACGCATGGTAATATATTCTCATAAGACAACATAATTTTTAGTGCTCTTGGCACTCTTACAGGACTCTTTCCCCAATGGTACTTCAGCATGACTCTTAATAACTTCCTTTTTTATCCTTTTGGGCTTCTCAACAACCTTGTCACTCCTCAAATCAGTCACCATATTCACTTGCTTATGGGGAGGAGGGGGAGCTATTGATATTTTTGGTGGTGGAGGTGGTGGCCTTTGTAGTGGTAGATTGGGATTTTAATGGATTTAAGGTGGTTGTAGTGACTTTTGTAGAGGTTTTTGTGGAGGAATATGGTGTTGACTCTTGTGGAGGAAATTAAAAGTTGTATGGGAATCGTAGTTATGGTGGAGAATTGGAATGGGGATACCTTGGTATTGTTGCAGCTGTGGCACTTGGCCTTGTGGTGGGATATAGGTACCTTGAGGAACACCCATTAATCAACTAACATTATTTGGACTATTCATGGTTTGGGAAGATGAGATTTGATCAATTATTTATTCTATCCTACTAATGTTTTGTTTTTGAGAGGACACATCCTTATTCACTTTGTCTCAGCTTCTAATATTCCAAGAACCTCTTCCTCGAACTTGGATCTATACCTTTTTCCATTTATGTTGCCTTGGTTATCCTTTTCCCTCTTCTACTTGTTGCTTCCATGAGAAGATGGGATAACTTCTCCACTCTAGAGTATAAGATTGGGACATCTGTCTTGATTGTTTTGGTTGCCATAGGACTATAAATCTTACACTTCATCACTAATAAACTCCACAAGATGGGAATATTGGATAGAAGTGGCTCCTACATGGGACTTCATTAATTTCATCACACCATCCAAGATCTTCATCATTTGAGGATTTGAATCATCTTTGGCTTGAGAAGTGCACCACTCATGTTTCTATCACATTAGAAATCCACATTTGAGGCTTGGTGCCTTGAATTTTCAGCTAAGTGTTCAAACAACGACCACGATTCTTCAGGTGGATTTGACATTAAAGAACCTCCACAAGATGAGTCCAAAATGGTTTGACCCATCTCAGAAATCCCAATGTAGAAAGGTTGGATCAACTTCCAAATAGGCACTTCATGTTGGGTACAATCCCTTAGAAACTACTAGAATCTCTCCCATGTCTTATGGTGTTTGTTCTCCTTCTAAATTAAAGATGTGATGTACCTTATCATTTGGATCAACTTCATAATCGGATATAACTTCTTCAAGATTTCATTCTTCATTGCCTCCCAAGTGATAATATCCATCTTTTATGAATATTAGTCCTTTTGCTTATCTTTGAGAGAGAAGGAGAACATGGTGATTCGGACAAAATTGTTTGTAACTGTAGGATTTATAAAGGTAGATCATGCCACATGCGTATATGGGTTCTCATTTTAAAGCCTGTAGAATTTGGGGAGGATCCCAAGAAGAGACAATGGAATAGAGAAATATTTTCTTGGTGTTTAATCCATCCTAGTAGCAATTGGCAAGTAGTAATTTCCTAGCATAAATAGTCATGACGCAGCCTGTAGACAGGTGGAGGAGGTGGTTGTGGGTCATGTGCCTCCTAATAGTGTTCATCTTGGTGAGGGTTTCAATTTTCCATTTCAACATCCAAGTGTTGATTATGTTGGTTACTCCGCCTAGGTCTCCCTATCTCCAATCGACATACAAACATGTACCAAGTTTCACCTCCATAAGGAACATTCAATTGATGTGGCTACATGCACCTAAGGCACACACTTGGAATAACAAATTTATATCCCTATTTGATCCACCCATATACAGTAAACTTTTTTCTGTAAGCACATAAGTTTGTTGGAAAACATGGCTACAGATAGGCAGTGGAAATAAAAATTTGATCGGCATATTTCCCTTTAACATACGATCATGTTAATAACTATGTAATGGGAAGGATGGTTTACCTAATCCTGGAGCAAGTCTAGTGACAATTCTCTCATGGAAACTATGAGCCTTTCTTCAAGTCACACCCAAACAATGTTACCAGCAACTCCTAGTTGTTCACCATGGACAACCGTTGACCTTGTCCTCCTAAGCAGCAAACAATAGCCTCCTCGCCACATTGTAATCCACACGGACCACTAGGAACTATTGTCTTTCTTAGAAGAGATGACAAAAAGGAGTTTTCTATTCTCATTGGTGTAGTAGCACCAACTTTCTCTCCCACAATTGTTCTCCCTTTCTATCCCTCCCTTTATTGGGTAGGACTTGTTCGGGTTCTCTCAATTGCCACAACCAGAGAAAAGACCAATTGTCAAGGATAATTATGTGTCTGAGAAGCTCCCAATACCCCTCTATTTATAGGAGGGTTAGGTTCACGGTTCACAGTCTGAGCGGAAGTGGAAGGGGCTAGAAGTTCAAGAGTTTTAGCATCTTGTGAGTGACAGAACGATTGGTTCATAGGTGAACTGATCAGTTGTCACGTGAGCCGATCGGTTCAACCATTGAACTAGTTGTTTATATTAGATCAAGGGCTCTAGGGGGGCTGAATAGAGCTTCACAATTCTCACAAAATGGATTAGACCACCAAATTATATTAAGTGTAGGAACTTAAACAAATAGCAATTTGATGTCTTAACTAGAAAGCATAGCAAGGATGAGAGACAAGGAAGAGCATGCACTTGGACAAGGTGGTTTAGAGTGGTTCCATGTCCTAACTAGGAGCAATGTCAGTCCACTACCTAGAGGTGGTTAATCTCTAGGATTTGCAATCTTGGTACTCTTATATTCCATCATAAGATTACAAGACAAAACCACAACATCCAAGGGATTAGTACCTCAAGCAAGGATCTTCAAGCTATAGAAGGAGCTTACCCACTTGAATCATGGAGTCTTTATCCATCAACATGGACTTACCCACGCCTTCTTCAAGTCTTAGGTCTTCAAGGGATTACCTATCCTTCTTGAGTGCTTTCCTTTCCTATCACCTTCACTTGGAGATCTGGAACACCTTGCCTTCTTCAACCTTGAAGAACAACAACTCCTTCTCCTTCACTCGGAGAAGATCTTCAGCCTTTTCTTCAATAAGGAAAGGGGTAGGAAGATGGTGGAGGAGATCTTTACATCAATACAAGGAGGAGCTCTCGTACAAAGGAACCTATCTCACTCACACTCACAAATTTGACTTGAAGGTAGAGAGATAAAGGGGCTCAAAGGGTTAGAACACTCTCAACTAAGCTAGGACCAAACATGTAGTGAATGAGCAACCTTGGAATGAACTCCAAGAGGTCCTATTTATAGTTGAGGGTGCCCCTTTAAGTTGTGGGACACTTAGATACGAAATATAGCCATTTTTTCTGAAAGCAACGACTCTATTTTTGCTCAAAACACACACCAACGGTCACAATCAATTTTTCTGCAAATTCCGTACAGTGCAATCGGTCAAGTTTCAATAAAGGTAACTCGACCGATAAAGTAAAAGACAAAGCTGATATTCAAATCATCGATCAAGTTTGTCCTGGGGAAACTGGAACGACCAACGAAGATCGAATTGGTCTGGTACTCAATCGGTCGAGTTTTGAGAAAACATAACTCGACCGATGCCTTCTTCAGAAAACTGATCCAGGAGGATCGGTCGAGTTTGCAACTCGACCGATTGACTGTCTGTGATCAATTTTCTAAAGTGCATCTAAAGTAATTGAAACTTGGTGTTTAGTGTCCCAATACATTTTCTCATCTTAGTTACAAGCCAATTCATCAATACAAGTGATTACAAAAATATTCTAAGTTCATTTACATAGATTTCCAAAAATACACACTTGTATAGCTTTTGACTTGAACTTGAGCTAATTAGGGCTTTTGATTTTTGATCTTTTTCATGTATCTAACACCTGAAATCAATCTTCAATACACATATTAGATATATATGAATGGAATGGTTAATTCATTATCAAAATATGGACAATGTATAACCTCTAGGTCAACAGTTTCATCATGTTTCCCAATCACAATTATTGGAAGTTAATATTTGATTAATGTACAATATGACATCATCACTAATCCTTGATCCAATTGAATTGATCAATGAATTGGGTAGTTCATCATATGATGTGGTTTTTTGGAACCTCGAGCAAATCAGTTCACTCAGTGAACCGGTTGGTTCATGCCACAGTTCAACCAATATTCAGCCAATGTAATTCCAATCAACCTGACAATCCAATCGATTGGTTCAACACTTGAATAGGTTGGTTTAGAGTCCAGTCAGTTAATTATTATTTAAATCAAATACCTAAACACTTTAGTAATCAAGTTAAACATCATTTATGAATAAGATACTATTCCAAGTGTATCATATGTGTGTGACCCTATAGGTTCCAAGTTACATTAGTAGTGAATGTCCATAAATAATTTATGACATCACAAGCAATGAGTGATATCTAGAAACACATCATAGCTACCCAAGTAATTCAAAAATTTGGATAACAACTTCAACCTACAATATGTGATTGGTGTTACAGTTCTTGTATAGTTCCTTTGTCCTTGATGTCCAAATTGAACTCGAGGCATGAAATCATCATCCTCTTCAACGTTTAATCCATGTTCCTTGAACTAGAGTAGATTGTCTGAGATATATGTAGGCTCAATATCATATATTGACTCACATGAGTAGGGCCATGCATTTCTCAATCTTTCTTATCAAGTGGTTAGGATATCATACTCCTATAGGAGAGAAAAATCCCATCTGTATCACTCACAGTCATCCCCATATGTCACAGTGCATCTGATCATCACCTTTATGGCAACCCTTATTCATGGTCACGTTGGATGGTGTCAAAGCATAGAAAATGAAATGTGATGAGTGTAGTGATTTCAATTCTAAGAACCACAATATCCACTATCACTATGAGAGATGGTTATGACTACCATGTAATGGTTTCCATGAATCACTATAAATGTGGGTCTGTCTGATACATTGTTCTCTAAAAAGTATCTATATGTTTGGTTTGATATTACACATCTTGATTAATGAGATTATGTCACCAACCAACACACACTTTAGTCTTATGTGTTATTGTTGTCTATTAACCTTCCACAAAAACAATTGGCTTGGGACATAACAAGAATGTATATACACTTGACATCCATATGATCTCATTATACATGCCATCAACTTGAATACATACGTCATTTAGTAATATCATTCTCTAGACATTTACTATGTTACATCATTATCTCATAACAAAATAAAATAGAACAAATTAGTATACTACCTTTATTATTAATCAAATCATTTACAAGATATGTGAATACAATCATCATATGATTTGCTCTGAGGGCATACATACCAACAGACTCCCACTTGCACTTATATATATATATATATATATATATATATATATATATATATATATTTATATATATATATATATCCAATGTTGAAAAGGAGTGTCTCCTTGAAGGGGAGCATTGGTATCCAAAAACACCCTTTTTTAATTTTACAAAGAGGGAGAATAATCCATGAAGATAAATTTGGATATCTACAACAATATAAAGGTAAGAGAATCTAAATTCAGTACTTTCAAATTATCTTATGGAAATATTTTTATCATAAAAGAAGAGATTGATTGCTTTTTATATATGCCACACTCTTATTTCAATTATGCAAATATTTCCAATTTGTGTCACTAACATGTGCATTTAGTATTTTAGATAATCAAGGAACTTAGACACGATCCAACAATAAAGAAAATGATATAATATATGTGTTTGGATGCTTGTAGGTCATGTCGTACCATGCATATCCTTTGCAACACACAAAATGCACTTGTAGGTCAAGTTTTACCATGGACATACTTTGCACAAGTGCATTTTGTACAACTTGCTTGGAATAATGTATGAACAAGTGATGAACAAACCAATCCTATCCTAAAACTTATTCCACACTAATATCAAGTCTTTATTATAGTTAGGTGTCATTAATAAAATCATTTATATGTGTTCCAAGAATATAGTAGTGCATTTATAGGTATATTCTTAGTCAAACTCTTTCTCTCTAAAATATGGTTGAATCACTTCTCATCAAGATGTAACCATTACAAATTTTGGCAAAGTCTTCCACTCAGTCGAACTACACTTCGGCAAAATGAAATTTAATCAAAGTACATTTGACTGAGAACAATAAGTAGAGAAATTTATAAGCAATCTACTAGCCATTGTAAATCTGACTTTTTGACATTCTATTGAATAGTTTAGCATTTATCTCATCCTAAACACTAGGGTTGTAAATGGGTAGGGTATCACCCATTTACCCACTACCCATACCATGTCGGGTAGGGTAAGGGTCAGCATATTTTTACCCACCACCCGTTTACCCTTTTCCTTCTATATCTACATCTAAATAGGGTAGGGTAAGGGAGAAACTTTGTCCTACCCGCTTTACCCATTTACCCATTAGTATAAGTCTGAATTTATGATTTCATATTTAAATATATGCATTAATGCCTGAAAACCCTCAACAAGAAAACCCCTATTTTCTAAATTTGTACAATTGTAATTCCCAAAACTTTAGAAGGAAATGGGTAGCATGATACTACCTCTTATAGTCATATATGTGAGACAAAAATAGATTCATCAATAAGAAATAACATATTAAAATGCAAGGACTTGTCTATAGATAAACTATCATGTTAAATGTTATTGATTTTGTTTTATACCATAAAAACATAATTATTACCAAGAATTAAGAGTGTCTAGTATTTTATGTGGGAATATCATATGAATTCTTTGTTAAAATATGTTATACCATCTTCATGTTGTTTACCCATTTCACCCTTACCCTATCCATTTACCCTGCAGGGAAAAGGGTGTGGGTAACGGTAGGGTAAAGATTTTTAGGAAAAGGGTAAACACCCTACCTGCTACCTGCATATTTGACATAGGTGAGGGTAAGGGTAAGCATTTACCCTACCCATTTACAGCCCTACAAAACACTCCTAAAGTGTTTTAACTATCCCTAAGTAGTTTCTATAAATAGGAGTGTTTTATGGATACCTAAAACACACTTGAGAAAACTACTACATGATATCCTACTCCAAGCTTAGAATTCTACATTGCTATCTTCATATGCCCTTAGCTAGTCTAAACCTTAGCTCAACAGTAGTCTCCTACTTCACTAAATATAGCCTTGCCTAATCCTTGTGGAGAGTCAAGAATCACTTGTTCACAAAGAGTTACAAATTGTATATCTTATGAGAGTTGTAATTTCTTCTTTGTCTCTTGTTTTCTTTACTTTTTCTTCTTACTCTTTCCTTCACAACTCCTCAAACATGGAATATCATCAATTTGATGATCTCATCATCATTCATCTTAAAACAACTTGGACAAAAATGCTATACTATAAATATAATAAATATCAGTTTCCTCTTATAAGAAATTGATAAAATTTTCTTTTTTATTTGCATGATTGGAACAATTTTGGAAATTTTGGATATAAAAATTTAGAATCTAACTTTGCATTATATAAATAGGTGTCTTTTTTTATAAGGAAATTGTATCATACATACTCAATCGCAAATTAACATTGCATGATATATTCAACGAACTATAATATAGTATATACTTCCCTCATGAGTGGGTGATCTCTAAAGGGTCATAGATACCAAATATAGTCACAAATTATACATTTAAATAACATTTTAATATATAATACCAAAAACACTTTTATATATTTAATAATCCTCCCAAAGGATATCAAAATAAAGTAATGTAAAATTTATTTTGTTAAGTTAATGTTTGTTTGCTTAAATAAAACATACAAGAAAGGATAAAAATAGTAGGATGATTTCCTTCATTTATAATGGAAAAAATTTACATCAAAATAGAAGACAAGTGGGCAACAAATTGCGCCGCTAGTCCATTTTAGAAATATTGTTGTTTTATCGGGTTATTTTTTCCTAAATGTCTTCCTATTACACTAAGTTTTAATCTACAAAAGGAAACCAATCGAACAACAACCTGGGAATCTCAATCTTTGTTTTATCATAGAACTCATCTCCTATCTCTGAGATTATATACTCTGGTGGTTCCCTCTTTATTTATGCCTAGGAAAATATCTTTTTGCTTCCAAATCCATTTAAAAAAGAAACCCCAAATCATTCTTTTTGTGGTTCTCTCATGGTGGTTATGGATCTTACTAGGAGGTGACTGAAAATATGCTCATTGGAAATTCATGGATTTAATTTTATAGTTTTTGAAGATTCTTTTGTCATTGTCACATACATAGTAAAAAGATCATATTTTTTGTTTTTTAGAAAGGGACACAGCGAGATAAAAGAATTTTTAGACAAAAACCTTAATCTACGAGATCCTTCATAGCCATAAAATGTCATTCTATAAAACACAAAGAAGGAATATTTCATGTATCGTAGTGTGCTTTTACTATCAACATCAAGATATGTCAAACTGGATGTCAATCTTCTATTTGCATATTTAGATCCAAAGTCATTTTGCAGTGGCACAGTTGTCCTTACAACAACAATTGAGAAATAAATCATCCATATTGATTATAAAACTTATCCTACAAGATTCTCCACACATACCTCATCTTCTACATTGTCCATACCGAAGAAGGGAACTCTTCAGGTACTACCTTGGCCTCTTATAAGAAGAGGAATAAACTTTTTGACATTGTAATGTCTCTCTCTCTCTCTCCTTTCCTCCTACTATCATAAGTTGTTGTGCATTTCTTCCTCTCATTCAAAGGGAGAAATTCATGGGAATCATGTGTGTTTCATCATATTAGACATCCACATCTTTATATAAGTGAGTAGGGATGGCAATAAATATCATGTTGTCATAAGTATTTCTACTATGTCATCAATGGTTAGAACCTCACACAAGTTCACCCATATGAACTTCTTGATCCATACAGTATCCTCTATTGTTCTCATAACACTGAGATACTCAACTTCTATTGTAGATTTAAACAACTATCATTAGCTCGGAACCCTTTCCATCTTACAGTTCTTGTTTAATCCTTGAAACCAATACCAAACCAAACCAACCCATTATGAGTGGGTTGTTTATCATCCAGTAATCAATTGGGGATGAGAATGGGAAACCACATTTATGGTTTACTTCTAAAAGAATTGGAACCATGTCAAGATCATGTTCAAATCCCATACTTGTTCTAATGGAAGTAGTGAAGCCACCAACCTTGTCATTGTACTACTTGTCCCTGTAACACTCCAATTTTCATATCACATGAGTGGAAGCTAATTTTTTTATGACTTAGGAGTGTTACTAACATGATATTCATTAAAATAAAAATAAAAAGAAACAAACACATACTAATGTATATAATATATTCTCATAAATTCTTAGGAAAGGAACTCAGTTATGTTGCACTTTATAAGAAATTTTAAATATATGAAGCAAAAGACTACACTCTGCCTTAATGTCTTGGATCATCTTGATGGCACCCCAACAAGAAAACCTTTTTAAACTATGTGTCCTCTCTCTTTATTGATCTTCTTGAAGATTAGTACCTGTGGGCATCTCATCTCCAGACATGCATTTATAGTAATACTACAGTTAGAGAAAGTGGCAATGAATTTCTAATAAGATAAATATGAATAGACAATACTTGAAAGACAAAATTGATAAAACTAGAAAGATGAACTAAAAGGTGAAGTTATTCACTCTTGCTGAATTATGATAAATTTTATTTATGACTTTTATCTAATTTGTTGCCACAATTATATGATAAGTCCTACTCTGTGATATCAAAGTGTCCTCTATATTGCAACACACCACCTATTGGCACAAGATGCCCTTTATTGACATCAAAGTGTCCTCTATGGTGCATCACACCCTCTAATGGCACAAAGTTCCCTCTATGACACTTGCATTGTCTTTTAAATCATCTCAAGACTCTTTAGAGAGGTTTTTAAATACAATGTATATCATTATGGTTCTACTATCATATTACTTTCTAAAGTTTGAATCTCTTATCTTAAAATATGAGTTTCATATGAATGTATTATCTTTAAATATTTATCTCTAATCTTTAAATCTGAATCTGAATTTGAATCTATACTATATATATATGATTCTATACTCTAAATCTTTATTTTAAATCTAAATCTAAATCTAAACATGTATTCTCTGAACAAATATGTTTCTATGTAGATGATGTACTGAAATACTTTACAGTGAAAACACAAATAAATCAAATAAGTGAAATCTAAATTTGATATGCTCATGGCATGCTAGATAAGAGTACATAATAGCTATAATGATGATGTTGAATTCATCAACATGTAAGAACTTGAAAACATGAAAGTCATTTAAGTATTGCATGAAAAGGAACACTCTAGATCTTTAGCATTTAGACCAGTCATCTAAATATGACTTACTGACAAGAATTCAAGGGCATGACACACTTACCTTATGTTTGGATAAAACCATATATTGTGTTGGGAATATGATCTTGAATCTAAATCTCATGTAGAAATACACACAGTGTGTATTCATTTTCATATTTACCCTTATGGATTTGGGTTCAACTAGGTTTTGATGTATTAGAGTTTCATATTTTGTCTAGTTTAAATATTGATTCAACTCGATGCTCTCTATTTTTCTTACGCATACTCTCTATTGTATAGGTGTAACATATCATAATGGTCATGTTATCCTTTTTAAACTGTATCTTGACAATCCTATCATTGCACTATGATATCAACACATGTTTAGGTTATTTCTATCAAATTATTCCACATATCAATCAGTCACATCGTAGTATCCCTAATCAATATCAACTACACATAATGACCTAGACATTTATTCTCTATCAGCGGTACATATAATTTCAAATTATTGTGTGCAAGTTTAACAATTTCATAACATGTTTAAAGCATGGACAACATATGGTCATAGCATTCCATATAGTTACTAATATATGAGATGATTCACATGTTTAAAAATTTCAGAAGGAGCATATATATTTCATAGCATTTACCTATCAACATAGTATCTACCACTCATAGGGAAGAAAATGGATTTATGGATGGAATCAAATATGTAGTTACTTATGTAATGGGTCCTAGCCCAATTCCATAAAATTGATCATCAAACTATCATCATCTTACTCAAGGTTGGCATACAAATAAACCTCACATTATGGGTCTGATGACATTTTATTTAATTTACTTAATCATCTATTGGCATAGATAATGATATTCTTTGATTAAGGGAGATTCATTACTCTTCATGTGAAAGTCATTCCACTAAGATAACCAAACACTAATTCTAATTTAATATAGTAGTAGATGACATTTTTATCTTTCTAATGGTATCTTGTTTGTATTTTTCTAGAATATGATACAATTTCTATGATTTTTGCATGAAAAAATATTTACTTCTGAATTAGCTAAACTTTACCTTCTATCCTTGTAACTTTGTGGGCCCAATATGGAATATGTTTAGCACTTGATCTATATGATCCAACCCAAGTAGGATGCTTCTTATGCTATTTGAGTGGATGGTGGTCTATTTCCTCTATGAAATAGAGTTCCACTTCAAAGGTCTCCATTTGAGTGGTGACCATGGTGCTCGAGGATCTTTTGGCTCATACAAAGATTTTTGGGATGTCCAGATTGTCTCTCATATTCAGGCGACCAAGCTCCAATGTTTTGAAGCTCTTGTTGGGCTAAGATATTCAAACTAGAATCTTCCTCCTCTAAACTAAAGATTTGGGAATAGATACCACCATTGGATGGAGCCTCATATATCATAATGTCATTGAGAAACATGTAGGCCTACAATATGAGGCCTTCAGTGATCCCAGATAGCCATCCTGGCACTGCTTTCGTGCCCCCAACAACCTAGATAGTGAGGGTGCAACTGTAATGCCCTGAGTTTTTGTCACTTTTCACATTCTATTTTCCTATGTATTTAGTTCATAATTTCTCACTTTGATATTATTTATGCACTATTTATCATCACTAGCATGTGAAACACTATTGCATAAATTAATAAGTAATTTTACCAAATTATGCTAAATTATCAACATTTATTCAGACTTACGTTTATCATTTCAGGCTATTTGAGCACTTTCAGCACAACTCAATGTTACCAAAATAGAAGTCATTGGTACCAACAATAGGTTGCATTGTGGTACTTCTGATACCGAATAGATTGCAACTTCTTCCTCACATGCACAAGATGCCCTAGCAAAGAAGGGTGCATGATTGGGTCAATTCACTTCACATCCAACTACTTATACCTTTTGCTTTGCTCGACTAATAGGGAGAGGGTTAGGCAATAGGCACCAATGGTGGAGAGAGAAATCCATGAAGGGTGAAGGGGAGCTAAATCTAATAAATCTTGCATAAGATACTTCCATCAACTATCTATGTTTCCATTATGTGAGCTGGGCTTTTTCTTTAGGTCAACACTTACTCATCCCCTTATGGGGTGATGAGATAGTTTCATTCTTACATGAGACCTTCAACAATCCATGTTTGCCAATGAGAGTAAAAGGTTAGTGTAACACCCCTGACCTGGGTTATGACCTAACCCTGGAAGTTTTGCATAAATATGTAATTAATATACTTGTGAACACTCCCTGGCATGTAATTAAGTTCCTCAGGAACAATTTACTTTCAATCTTGCTCATTTTTGTATAAAGTTGTAGCATTGTGTTCTATGCAGGGACCTTTGTGCAAATTACCCAGTTTAAGGGTTGAACTTGCAAAATTCACAATATAAGATGTATCTCTGATGTTGAAACATCATGAGGATGGTTATGATGAAGTTTGAGGGATTTCCCAAGCTTGAGCACCAAGGTGCAGCTGTGGAAGCAATTCCCATGCTTAGAAACCCTAATTTGGGGTAAAGTGCAATTTACCCAAATTGAGGGGTCCAAGTTGTAATTCTTAATATCTAAAACATCTTTTAAGACTCTTTTCATCATTTAGAGTGGAAATGATGAAAGGGGCACATCAAAGATTGATCAGATAAGAAAAGATGAACTTTGTGGTAAAAGACACCTAATTTGGGTATAGAAACCTTTCATGGATGTACCCTAGTTGTAGGTTGGCTTCCCTTACCCTTAGATCTTGAGATTTCATGAGATTTGCATAAGGATAGATGAGTTTGGACGTGCCTTTGAGCAAGGAGGGACCTAGATGTGATTTCCAATCTTGTAAGGTCCTTAGGGTGTAAAAGGGGCTAAAGTATATAAGCCACCTCTTTACAAGATAAGTGAACGATCTTTTCTTTCCCTCATTCTCTTCTCTTCTTGCTCAAACGGCCAAGGATAGCTCTGGAGCTCAGGGGGACGACAACCTATTCTAGGTAAGAAAACACCACCTTCTAGCTCGAATTCATGGAGGAATTCACTTTCTAAGGTTGGTTTTGTGGTTAGCTTACTTAGTTTTCTTGTTCTAGCCAACCAAACCAACGTTTCCTTGGAGAATTCACCTCTGACCAAGTTGTGGAAGCTCAAGGACGCCATTAAAGCTTGGATCTTGAAGGCTTGGAGCTCTAAGATCAACCTTTAGGCGGGTTTTATAACTCTAAACTTTTGCTTTATATGCATGCTTTAATTCTTGCAATTTACTTGGTAAATTCTCCTTCTACCTCCCTTCTTCCTTGCACGTTTGCAAGCAAATCAGTGGAGAAACTGACCTTGCTAGAGGTTGAAGATGAGGGGCGTGATTTCCTATGTTACTTTTTCAAACGACCTTGGACCCTTTTGGTCCAAACGGTTGCAAACCGTTTGGGTTCAAACGGTTTCAAACCGTTTGCTCTCAAACGGTCTTGCAAGACCGTTTGGATTGAAACGGTCTTAAGACCGTTTGAAAGAGTTGACCAAGGGACGACCGTTTGAGAGTCTGTTCCTAATATATTGAATTTCATCTCTGCAAAGAATCAAAGTCTAATTCTTAACCAATTGGGAGTTGAAGCCACTTCAACATGAAACCCTAATCGGGTGAAAAAGTGCTGATTTGGAACATAGATCTTGTTGAGTTTTGGGTTGAAGGACCCAAACGGTCTCAAGACCGTTTGGGGATTCCTCCAAACGGTCCTAAGACTGTTTGGACACAACCCAAGACCGTTTGAAGGTCTAGGGTTGAGTTAATCTAATGGTTTGAGGGTCCAATTGTAGGAAATTGATGAAATTGATGAAAGTTGTTGATTTTGACCTAATTGGACTTCAACCTTAGTCAAAACGACTTGGACTTTGGTCAAACTTTGGGCAAACGGTCTCAAGACCGTTTGGATGATGTCCAAACGACCTCAAGACCGTTTGGGCCAAGTTTGAGCCCAATTGGAGGTCAATTGATAGGTTCAACCTTGAGTTGATTCATATTGTTGAACATTGATGACCATCCGATTTGAAACCCTAATCGAGAACGAATGAACCCTAATTGGATTGCAATTGAGGGTCAATTTGATGTCTAATAGGCTAAGGCTAACCCTAATTGACTCAATTTATAAGTGGTTAGCATAGCTTTGACCAATTGAGGGCTTCAATACACATATCCATGAACATTGGTAACCTTTGAACCGCTTTGGAGGTCCAAACGGTTTGAGCCCTTTTTTGGACCAAACGGTCTCAAGACCGTTTGGGCTCAAACAACCTCAGGATCGTTTGGTCCAATCGATCTCAAGTAATTTTGATCAAACGGTTTCAAACCGATTGAAGCTCCAAACGGTTTGGAAGTCAACCCTTCCAAACGGTCTTCACCTCCAAACGGTCTCAAGACCGTTTGGATCCAAACGGTCTCAAGACCGTTTGGGTGGTTGAAACCGTTTGAAGGTTGAAACTGTTTGGAGATTGGTGATGGTTTGTACTTAACCATTTGATGGTGTAACTAGTTCAATGGTGATCCAATCTAAACCCTAATGGTAACCTAGGTCATTAAGGGACTATGTGATTAGTAAGTTAACCCATGATGGTGATCATGTGGCAAATTACCAAAATACCCTTAAGGGGTCTAAAGAGATAAAACCTTGTTCTAATCAAACCCTAATCACATGATGTTGATGTTTTGACTTATGTTAGTCAATGGAGACTTATCTCAACCTGATCTAGAGTGGTGTTGCCACCATCTACTAGTGAGAGGAGAGAGAAAGTATTTCTAGAGAGAGAAAGTACCCTTTTTAAGGTGGAAACTCAAGTGAGATACTTCATTTTACACATAAATGTGCATGATTAGGGAATGACCCACCTATGAGAGGTCATGGAAACCCTAGTTATGATATCTAATGATTCTTAATCTTATTTAAGAGCACTAATAATGATGTTTCTCTTACATGATGATGTAATGAGTACAAATCACCATGGAGTGAATAGTAAACCCTAATTTCAGGGTGATGACATGAAAGATGAATAGTAAACCCTAATTGTTGAATTGTTTACTATTATCTGTTGAATTAACCATGCAAGTTGTTATGAGATGATGGTCATATCCAGGTATGGAATACCATGTTATATTCATTGAAAGCATGCCTTAAGCTTTATGAATAGTGAACTACCTTGATACACTGCTAAGTGACATCTTTTGTGATTTATGGGCTGTAAGAGCCATAAACACCATCAAGGTCATGCTTGACAGATGACTTGTGATGAGATGACTGAGAACTGATGATTGAAAAGAGTTAGGCCTGCTACATTTTGTATTCTTATATAAAGCTGTGATGCTAATGTTATTGTTTGAAGAACAATGTATGATGTTAAGAATACTGAATGTACCTAACTAATCAAGTGAAATGTAGAGCCCTGATCATAGAACCATCATTGTCAGAGTCTAAATGATGGTAAAACAGGTTTTCCCCAGGGAACTCCTGGATCACATACTTTTGAGTATGTGGGGTACATGGATGTGTAGAACCTTACATCCTAGTGTAGGTATTTGATGTAGATTCATGTAGTCCGTCATACCTTCACTAAGAGAGAAAGGGTGAGAGGATTTGATGTAGATTCTAGTAGTCCATCAAACCCCACCACAAAGTCTAAAAGGTGAGATGTATCTCTACACTCCCTTAAAGACACAAATACCACATCGGCGAAAGATAAACAAGAAATCTTCCGATGGCGAAGAGGGTACAGAATGCCACTGTAACTCTAAACATAGCGAAGGTCCAGTTTACCCTGGAGAGCTATTATTAAAGGACATCCCGCCAGATGTCTATCAAACAATCCTCTAACTGACTGAGGAAGGTGAAGGTCATAAGAATCTGGCTCTTTTAATGACCTATGTATGATACTGATGTGACTTCTTAGCGATCAGTTGGAGTATGAGTGGTAAGCCTCATCTCCACAGGGCATAACAATAATGTTTGAAAAACATAATCAACAACGTAGTATATCTGTTAGAGTATCTACGAGTTATTTGATTGATGTTACCTTGAATGGTATAGATGTTCTCATATTTTAATATTGATTGAACTCTTGCTTATCATCAAAACTGCAAGTGAATATCTTGAAGGCTTTTATTTCTTTAGTTATTCCATGTCTTGCTTATAAAGCTCCTAGTGGAGAGTTATAACTCTCGCTGGGGCAATTATGTATAATTGTCTCACCCCGTAGACTTCTACTTTTTAGGTGGTCATCGAAGACGGAGAAACAAGAACATAGGTGACCAATCCCAGCAACAAAAGCATCAGGAGCAGTAAATCTCAGGTGGAGATTCATCCTGCTTTATGGTGTAGTTAGAGTCAAGTCCTATGTGTCCTCTGTACTCTCAGGTCTTGGAATGTTTTGAGTATGAATTCTTGAGAGATTTTGTACCATGTTGTATATAATTACTCAAGAAGTAATTTGTCAGTAATGTAAACAGTTAAATCCTTTTTCTATGAAAAAGGTTTGTGGTTTCAAGCTCTTATCTCGAAAAGTTTTATTTTCCCATGATTTTTGTCTTCCGCTGTTTAATCGATGCTTCCGCACATGTTTAAATCGGGATTAATTCGTGGTTTGGAGATCGGAGCCCACAGTTAGTGAGTCCAGTCCATCTCTACAATAATCCACTAGCTTTTACTACTAAAAAAGCAAATCCCCCCCTAAATCCAGCAACTCATGATCATCCAGAAGAAATTATTTCTCCTATGATCTTTCTAAATAGAGAAGGTAGGGTCGGGACGTATGAATGGAGAAGTCTAAGGAGAATTCCCCTAACTTTGTTACTTGGTTAGAAGAAATAAATGGAAATAGATCAGAAAACTCCTTGAAATGGGTTCCCATCCTCAGTTCAATAGCCAGAGGCATTCATGAAATATCGATCTTGAAACGACTATTTCCTGATTTTGTAGGAGAATCTCCTTCCTCTAGACTCCAAGAGAACCCCACCTCTAGATTCAAAAAAGGTCGTCAGATTGATCCTGAATCCTCAGAAGCCTCATGCAGTTCATAGAGTCAAGGAGAAAGATCCCATGGAGAAATAGGGATTCGGGAGGCTCTGACGCCTCTTGTCGCATCCAATCCCCTACATGGCCAAGGAAAGCCATCTGTCTGATGATATCTACCTTGACCTTGAAAAGATCACGAGTGTCCCATAACGCCATTTATATGTGAAAGTCATCGGGATCGTGCAATTGGCACAAATGTTGGTTGTGGATCACTTCCACAGAATCCTCCCAGAGGTACTGGATTAATAGTAGATGAACATAAGAAGTGTATGGAGTGGGACCTGACAGGGGATCCACTCCCTAAATTTGTGAATAAACTCATCTATTCCAAACACATTTGGAAGGTATGTTGGAATAGGTGTATTTTTTACTTCTTAAATGATGGTAAGCAAAAGGCCAAAGTATAACAATGGAGAAAAATTTTATGACTATATCCAGTTTGTCAAAGTTACAAAATATTCTGCCAATTAGGACTTAAGTAGAGGGATATCCAGTTATCTCAACTCTACCTCCCATAAAAGCTCCACGTAGTAGGTCCATGTCACCATGTCTAGTCTTCACAGATATACACCTGAGGTTGGAAGCATACCCCAAACAAAAGGATAAAAGGTAGAAGATATCAACATAAAGGCTGGTATGTGCATATTAAATGTGGATTGAGAAATATAAAGAATAATGGACTTCAAATAAACTAGGTTTCTAATAAAAGAGGAGAGTACAACCCAAACAGGTATCAGAAGAATATGAATTTAAAAGATGATAAATAAGAAGAATATTTTCCAATGAACAAACATAAAAGTTGTGCTACACAACATATATAAATCTTTGGCGCAAAACCCATTACAATAATATGAACATGCATGCATGTGAGATAACATAGAAGTAGCATAATATGAAGTCACTGGAAGATAAGCTTACAATCTTAAAACTTGATAGAGAATGGCACACAACCAAAATCCCTTAGAATACAAGCCGGGGTATGGGGCATATGATCCCCCATCCCAATATATAAAAGTGCAGGAGGACTAGAACCTCAGTGCATGGTACTTAGGGGAATAAAAAACCAGGGGAATAAAACCCAAATAACTAAAGTATGTCGTTACTCTTGGGCTATTGAATAAAAAAGAAAGCCTAAATGAAGAGGCAAGTAATAATATGGCCATATAAAACAATAAGATCAGGATATATAACAATTATCATGTGGGAGGACCCAAAGACAAATGTCTATCAATCTCCACAAATAAGATGCAACATAAGTTCATAAATTCCACCATAGAAATGTTGTAGCATCAAATACTCAAATTTGAGATTCCACATGGAACAAAATAAACAACGTATAAATGAGTGTCGAGTAAGAATATCCATCAAATTAGTAAAAAAATTAATAAAAGAAGGGGGAAAGAGAGTAGCCCAGTAGTGTATCTCAGAAATTTCCAAATGGAGGGACTCGGGTTGGACTCTAGTTGTTTCCCTCGGGGTGCAACAAGGCCTCACGTTATTGAGTGTGCAGCGGTGCCATCAAAGTATGATATTGGTTCTGGGGTTTACCCTTGGTTGGGTTAGGTCCAATAGTATCCTTTCATAGGAGGGGTTCCTCGTCACAAAAAAAGATCGATAAAAGAACATAAGTACACGAATGATTTAATCTCTTAGGAGAAACAAAACAGTGTGTAGGGCATATGTCCATAGGACCTAGAGAGTAAGTGGAATTAGTTTAATTGATTAATATGGAAAATAGGGATGCAAATATACCGTACATGAATTCTATAGGTTCCCAAGGGTAAAACCCTAATTCCATCTTAGTCCACAAGCAACCTATTTAAGGCATATATGATATCTGGTTAGGTTTACATCAACTGTATATACCCTAAAAATCAACTTTTTATAGTTATTGAATTAGGTTTTCAAAACCATGCCATATTGCAGATATATTTTTATGAGTCCAAAACATATGTTACTTTATTTTTCTAACTTATATATTATTAGTTATGAATTTTGGAAAATCTAGTCATTTGGATAAATTCATAAAAAATATATTATTTTAAGATTATAATTAGGTCATGAAAATAGTACTATTGTATAGAGTATAATGCCATGATTCCAAGACATATTTTATTTACTTTTTCTAAGTTGTATATAATTACCTATGGATTTTAGAAAGCTCCACCAATAGGAAAAATCTATTAAGACACGTATAAACATTTCCAATTCTATATAAAAACCCCTATTGAGGTTGATCAGTAGGGTCATGTCAGATGGTCCAGACACACGGCCAGCCAGGCGCACAACCATCAACCAACAACCCATGTGGTCAAAAGATTGAAAGACAGAAATATCCCTTTGGAGCATATCCATCAAACAACTCGATGCGACGACAAAATTGAGAAAAGGCCAGAGACCATCTTCTTCATTTGTGAAGAACTAGTGCCCACAGAGCTTGATCCGATGATTTAGTTCCATAACTATGTGTGCCTCTCCTCCAAAACCCCACTTAGTGAAGTTCCCAGGACTTGGCCAGTCCCAACGGACCCTCAAGTGACTCGTGGGATGGCTTTAACACTTCAAAGCTTCTTCTCCATTTTCATCTCAAGGGAAAGGAGAAAGAAACAATCCAGAATGGAAACGTGGGCATAAAATCTTCTAAGAATGCCTCTAAAGAGTCTGCGAGGGAATTGACTTGAGCATGATGCTGAAACAAAGAAAAATAATGGTCATTTTTTCTATATTTAACTATCCATTTCCTACGAGAAACAAGTTGCTAAATAAGACGGAAAAGAGAAATATCATAGCAAAGATGCAATTGAAGATGCCAAAAGATTGTTTGGGTTAGAGGGATGGATCCTAGGGAATTCCCAGTTTTGTTGTGGTGAGATCCTCACTGATGAACTCAGAGAGTCTCCTAAAGTTAGATGGTGTTCAAAGGTGTGGGAGAGATGGAAACCATGGCTCTCTGAACGGGGTTTGGCTACCAATGTTCCAAGGATGGTCATGGGGATTTTCTATAGGAGTCTGAAGGTCCTTGCAAAGTGTGGAAAGTAAAGGGAGATGAAATAGGGGGAAATAGGGGAGATATGTGTTGGGATATGACTATGGGGAAGGGGAAACCAAGACCCTCAATTTTATACGCCATCGGGTGCGAGGTAATCTAAGGAAGGTGAAGGAGAAGAGATTAGAGAGAAAGGATGAAGGGAGAGAGGTAGGAGAAATCATGGAAAGAAAATCTATCGAGATGAAATAGTAGAAACTAGACTTGTCAAATCATTCGAAGGTTTAAGAAAAAACACCATTCATAGGATGAAATCCGATGGTCACAAAGAATCTAGGTTTCAAAAAATAAGTGAGACAACAACTTCACAAATATTTAAAAACTTAACTATGTGCCAAAATGTAAATAAATTCATGAAATGTGTTATATTCACATGATGGTTAATTGAGAGGAATAATATGATTAACACATGTATTAGTTCGACAATTGGAACACTCATGTACAATCGCCTAACTTAAAGTGAAATTAATGGTGCAAATATATTAACAAGTAATATATGGAATTTTTACATAATAATAATATATAACTCTTTTTGTAACAATGTGAAACTAATAGAACTCAATTAAGTGATTGTTGGTGATAAATATATAATAGTTTGATATATAGAATGGTATTAGGACAAAAGTCCTAATGGTGTATAACACACTAAGAAGAAATGTCAAAATCCAAATCTAATGTGAACATCGTGTTCCTTAGGTCCCAAATGGCTTGGGTGTCGAGTTTCCTTTTAATTGAACAACAATAACTATCCTAATTTTATTTAGAGAAGAAAATAGGAGAAAAAGCCAAAAATGTTAAATAAATTACTAGTTGTCTATAAAATTGGAAATAAACAAAAAATTAGAAATCCACATACCAAAATTACTCCATGTGTGAATTTTTACATTAATTTGACGATGTTATCTATCCTAGTATAGTTTAGGAGAGAGAATATGAATTAAAGCCCAAAATATTAAATATGATTGTAAACATTTCTTAAATGGAAAATTGATGCTAAAATCAGATCCTACATGCCTTTTTTCTCATGGGTGAAAATTTTCACCTTATTTGAACCATATTTGACATTTCAAGCAATTAAGGAAACAAAATGTATCAAAATACCCCTAAAATGTATATTACATGAGTTGTTATGGTCAATTCCTAAAGTTGTTTATTATCTTTCTTTCATTCTATGCTTTAAGTCTATCCACTTGACCCAATCGAGAGAATGACCTCTGGCCTAAGAACTTGAAAATCACTTCCTTGTGTTTAATTAGTTGGTTTCGGCCCTACTGAATCAATTTTCCTAGCATTTCCCAATTCTCTCAAAACAAAGAGCATAAGAAGGAGTGAATCTCTTTACAGTAGCAAAGAACTTACTTTACTTTGTTGAATTGAATGAATCAAGGCAAGGGATCTAGCCCCAGTGTCCATTTATGAACAAAGACCACAACAACCGAGTATGGTATTGATGCTTGTTGTCGTCCCCTTGTGAACTAGCCATAATCAATAGCTTTGTTGGTACAGAGGGGCTAGGAAGTGCAACCTAAAATGTGGAGTTCAACCGCCGCATGGAAGAATGGTTACAGTATTGTCAATGGTACTGAGTACTCACTTTATCAGTGGATGTGACCCATGATGAGTTATTTCCCAGTCTATGCAAAGTCATGGAAGAGAATACCCATGATTTAGACTAGGAAATGGTCATATTCTAGTGGAAGTGGTCTTTGTGGGACTTGGAGCATGGAGCATTTGTGTGGAATACCAGCAAACCAAATCCATCTCCACCATGGGACCTTCTGTCATTTCTTTCTAGCAATATCCCATCCATCTCTAATCTTAAAGTCAGACCTTCCCCTGAAAAGATTACAATCATCTTTAAAATTAGGATGAGTTTGTTCTTCAAGATAACATGTAAACTTTTAGCACCTCTGAAGTTTGGACAACACCATATATTCTCTACAATATAACTACTAACCTCATAGTTATGAAACTTCTCCAATCTGTATACAAATTCATGCTCAACCATGACTATTAGCTTCTTCCTACTCTTTATCCAAGGGCCATTCCATATGAGAACTTTTCCCCATTACCTAGAAAGAATTCAATTTCATTTAGAAGATGATCCCTTTGTCAAAACATTTTTTTTTCAAAGACATGACAAACTAGCTTTGGACTCCACGGACCAGATAGACTCTTTCTTAATATCTCTTACATGGATCCATTTGACCCCAAGAGCTTATATTTCTCTACAATACTCCACAAATTCTTGAGAAGACCATTGATAGCCCAATCATCCACAGATCTAATACCCAATTCTCATTCATCTTTAAGTCTATAAATAATTTTCCAAGAGATTGTATGAAAATGCTTTCTTTCTTCATAACTATTTCAAAGAAAGTCCCTTGTATACTTGTCAATCTTTTAATAATATTTTTAGGAAAATAAAAGGTTGTAGACTAGAAGATATTATAAGTAGATAAAGTCAAAATAATCAGATTCATTCTCCCTAATTTAGAAAGCAAACGACCCTTCCAAGAATTCGGCCTCCTTTTAATCTTATCAATGATAGGGGTACACATTTCTTTTGTGAGTCACATAGTAATAAGGGGAACTCCTTGCTACTTTACTGGTAGCATATGAATCTCAATATTAAGCACAGAAGAAACATTAGTGCCAATATCACATTTACTAAGAAAAGTGTGGCTTTCTCATTAATTAACCTCGGTCATGATATCCCGCAGAATGTTTCAAGAATGTATTTCATACAAAGAGCATCCTATTCATTAGCCTTAGAAACAAAGATCATCTACGAAGATAATTTGGGAGATTACCACATCATCTAAGGCACATAGTGGCTTAATATTCCTTTTTCTGACTTCTTCATTTATGATGGCAGTGAGTCCCTACATTGTAATGGTAAATCAATAAGGGGACAAACGATCCCCTTATCAAACCTCATTAGATGTTAAGAAGTGTTCTTTGGGAGTCCAATTTACCAAAATATTATAGGAAGAAGTGGAAAAATTCTCATGTATCCACTCTATCTTACAAGCAGAAAACCACATCTTCCAAATAAGAAAAATAATGTAGTCTCTTATAATGGTATCATAAGCTCTAGCAAGGCCAGTTTTGATACAAACATTCTTCTCAACCCTAGTGAATGTACTAAGGACTTCATTTTCTAGAAGGATCACATCCCCAATCCTACTCTAATAAATAAATACTACTTGATTCATGTTAATGAGTTGAGGAAGAAAGGACTTAATTCTATTAGAAAGGATTTTAGTTATCACCTTATAGATCAAGTTACACAACAAAATAGGCCTAAACTCCTTAAGACCCACAACTCCAGAAATCTTAAAGATAAGAGTAATAAGAGTATTATTACACCCCTTTCGCATTTTCCCATAACTAAAAAGGCCTTGTATGGAAACTACAACGTCATCACCAATAACGTCCTAGATACATCTAAATAAAATAGAACTATAACCATTAGGCCCAAGGGCCTTGTCATCATTCATCTTTTTGACTACTTCCTCAATCTTAGTTTTATTGACAAGCTTTCTAAGGCTATCTTTTTGTGCCAGTGAAATTCTTAGAATAGACCACTCTTCATTCCACACTACTTAATCATCAGGAGCACCATTGAACATGTCATTGTAGAAATTTTTTGTTTAATCTCTAATGAGATCTGAATCATATATATAATCCATGTCCTCCATTTTGAGGACATTGATCATAGTTCTTAGTCTTCTGGAATTCAGTGGTGAATAAAAGAAAGATGAGTTCCTAACACCCAACTTCAACAATTGAAGTCTACTATTTTTCCTTAAAATGTTCTCTTCATCTCCATGGCTTTAATATCTTCATATCTCACATTAAAGAATTCCCTTTGTTTATTATTATCACCAAGGTATTCATTAACTACTTTCTACAAATTTACCACCCTCTAGAGTGGTCCAAGTGGTCAAGCATGGTGTCTCCTCATGAAGGGACTCGGGTTCAAATCCCAGTTGTCGCCTTGGTTTACCACCCTCCTGGGCGTCCGACCTCCGCCTGAGTAAGGGGGGGGATCTTTCTCTTCTAACCTTTTTTTACTTTTTACAGATTTAGAGCTCTAGATCCCAACTCTTTGTCTTGCAAAAAGAAATTCCCTATGATTATCTCTATTCCACTCCATCAGGGCATTTTCACAATTTGTAGCTTCCAATATACTCTGAACATTGGAGTCCCAAGGTAGTTAGCACCTCTCTAGGCTACCATTACAATATCCTCATACGAGCATTGGTCAGTCCATGAGTTAATGAATGGAAAAGTAGATGCACTCTTATTTCCCACATCTAACCTCGGGTTAAAGATTCTATGATCACTCACTATCATGGACATTGCTTCTCACTACCAGTAAGGAAATTTAGATAGAAAACATATATTGTTAAAAATGTGATCAATCCAGTAAAAGGTACTTTTTCCTTTCTTACTATGAATGGCCCAAGTAAAAAAGGGACCCTTGGTCGTTAACTCCATCAAATCAGTAATAGAAATGGACATTACTAAACTCATTCATACATCTATTAGAAGATTTCCATTTCCCTAGATTCTCACCGTTAAGCCTAACAACGTTGAAATCCCCCATCAAGCACCACTTTGCAGGCTTATGATATTGAATATAGGTTAGGGACTCCCATAGTAAAGCTCTATCTAAATCAGCATTAGCTCCATAAATTGTAGTTTGATAAAAGCTTGATAGTCCCCTCCTAATAGAACAATGTATCGACTACTCATTGGTGATAATATCCTCTATTTCAATAGCTTGATCCATCCAAAAAAACAAAGTATAAGTATAGGAATAAAAATTAGAAGTATCAAAATATCTAGCACCAGGTCATAGCATGTTAATAAAGCATTCTAGGTAATGCTTCTTAACTCCAATATTATCTTTATTTCTCTTGATCTCTTCTTAAATGTGCAATATTTTATTAGTTTATTCCCTCACATTCCAAGAAATTATCATAAATGGGTTAATAATTTGGGGAAACAGTTATACTCCTACATCCCTAGTGTCTATTCCCCACTCCACAGAGGTATGACTCTTCTCCGAGTTACTATCCTTCTCATAAAAGTTGGATAATAGATAATGTTTGTTCATAGATGAAGGGGTGCTTTCGCCCGGCCTGGTGGTCGGCGTAACAATAATGACATTTGCTGATATGCCACCGCCTGTTTACTTAAATCATCATCTATGATTAATGCATTCATTCCATTATTGTGGAAACATTCCCCCATAGCACAGCCAGAATATGGTGCTAAAAATTGGAGAGGAGCACGATCCGAAGTGGTGGCCGCTTCAAGAATGGAATATTCCAATGCATTGACTGATGACAAAATTTTAGTGGTTTTTAGAATAATCTAAGTGGTGATCTTGATTTTTTCCTTCTCACCTCTCATCTAGACTCACAAGAAGGACTAGTTGTGATAATTGGCCCCATGATGCCCTCTCTCCTGTCAATTTCTAAGGTGATCACATTTACTTCCTCATTGTCTCTTACTACCACCTTGCCTGATTTTAGAATCACTTTAATAACATAAATAAAAAACCAATCTATCTTTAACCTCAGTCTTTTGTTTAGGCACCCACTTTTTCCTCATATTTTTCCTTGGAGTCTTCTGTACAATCTTGTTTCCACCTTTAAATTTTTCAAAAGGAACATTGTTAACACCCAATTTTGTGAATACTTGAGTGCCTATTTTCCCCCTATTTATCATCTCTGCTATGTTTTATCTAGATAATTTCTATCATTTTGATATAGTTACCCAAGTTCATCACTCTTTCCATTCTTTGTGCAGAATACACCTATTAGCAGTTGAAGAATCTAAAGTCAAGTGGTCGTTGAAGTTTTCACAACTTTGGTGACCAATGAAGATTACCACAAGACCAACGGTCATGAAAGAATCAATTATCAAAGGCTACTGGACCCCCACACACTCTGCGACTGATGACTCTATGCCACCCTTGTGGTCGTTGTGAAGCCAATTTCTCAGTGATTGAAGGACAACTCAGATTAGTGAATGATGATCCTCACCTTTTCTACGACCATTGAAGCTTTACCACGATGAAGAACCGAAGGATGATTGATCTCTTTGACTGATGGAGTTCACTTCTTCAGCATCCATTCTCTACTACTGCAATGACCAAGGAACCTCTGCATTCTTCACAACCCTAGAGACCGATGAAACCCATAACCTATGTTGTCAATGAAGCTCTTATTTCGATAAGAAGAGCCTATAAATAGACCCCCACTTCATCCATGAATGGGGTCACAATATTCTGGAGATGAAGAAGTGTTGTTGCATTCTAGAGCCATCCATCATTCATCCCATCAGTCTTTGATCTCTAAAGATGAGAGTTAGAGGAGAGAGAAGATCTACACCACCACCATCATCTTGGGCCTACCCTTTGAAAGAAGGACTAGCCTCTCGCCATAGTTCATCCTAGATCCAGATCTGAAGAAGACGTGCTCTATCCGTGGTTGTTTGTGATTGTATTTGGTGTATCCCCCTTCTTCCCCTTTAGATTTGTTCATCTACCTACATCTACTATGTTGTTGTCCATCATGTCCCTCCATGTTTGTAAATCTATAATGCTACTCATTACCAAGAGTGGTAAAACATAAAGCTTGGGTTGGGAGTAGCCACTAAGGCTCTCCCAACATATATATACTTACTTCCTTTTGAATATATATACTCTTAGCAAAGGTTATCTTTATAAACTTGTTCTTATTTCTTCACTTGCATGATTAGATACCATCTTGTGATGTTGGACTATTGGTGCCTCAAAAGAGTAGTACTAATCTTATATAAGTGTTATGGAGTTGTATGAATGCATGAGAATGTTGGAATGCTTAAGCTAATGGTCATATGGTTATGTTTGTGATTGTTTGTTTGCAATCAAGAGAGAGAAAGAGAGAGACACAGAGAGAGAGAGAGAAAATCTTATAATCTAGACATATCCTATGCTTGAGAGAGGAGGGAATAAACATATATGTTGATAGCTTGTAACCTTGCTAAGGGTATACAAAGGGTGTGATTATTGCTTGTTGGTGAGAGATTTTAGTTGGTGAAACCCAATCCATATTTCCATCCATACTTGACATATCACTCATTATCTCTTCTTGTACTTTTCTTGCTTTCTTACTTTGTTTTACTTAGTTGTGTTTCATTGTTGGTTGGAGTAACCTCATTCTGTAAGGAACAACAAATTTAATCCACCCCTTTTGTTGGTGTATCTAAACCAAGCTTTCATGTTCCTATCACTTATCGTCACTTGCCCCTATGATTCAACCCTGATCTACTACATCAGACCCCGTATAATAGTTGTGGAGGCATGAGTGTCAGGTTATAAATTTAAGAGTCTGACTACTCTAGACTGCTCCTTTTTGGACGTGCAATTTAGGTTGGTCAAGCACCACATAGGTACAACTGATGGCCAAAGAGACCACAGGTCAAGCACGTAGTAGGCTCCCATTTATATTCAAACTCAATGCTATCACTCTGGCCATCACTAAGAATCTACAATTCCATGGGGAAAGTGAACTTTGTAGGAATCACACATGTAATCTCATGAACTCCACTCTTCTAAGTTCTAATGTTGTCTTATTAGAATGAAGAGGCTTTTCGAGTTATGATCCAATGCGATCAAACAATTCCACATCCCAGAGATCCAACAACCAAACTGGGATATCAGTGAGCTTCAACTCCTCAAGCGACTCTCCATGCTCCCACTTCTTGATGATCAGAGGCCTCCCAACATGGGCCGCCAGCCACCAAAATTGGAAGATCTATATCATTAGCAAACATAAAGAGGAAGAGCTCCCCCCCCACTATCTGATCACAATTAACCTTTAAATCTATATTTGAGCAAGATGTTGGGCAAGAGTAGGCCATTGTGGCTTCAACCCCATGACATACCTCATTGTTGTCCTACTCCATATTTCTAGATTCTTCTCATATATGGCCTTTGAGTACACTAGCTTCCCATCTTTGATCTCTATCTCTATTTTGCACAAGTTGACGTGACCACCAGTATACCCTTTCTTAAATAGATTTGCCCACTCAATGGACTTTATCGCCAAAAACACAAATCCCTTCTCTCTCTAGCATGCCCCTGATGGTTTCTTCTCAATGGGAACTAGGGGTTCTAACACCACCATCTCCTTCGTTGTTGCCTCCCCATTCACCCCTCTACATGGTTTAATCGTTAGTTTCTATACTGAAATAAGGATTAAAAGTGTAATTTTCTTTTGTTTACTATTAAACCATATACAATGTATCCTACTAGAATCATCGCATATGACTCTCAGAGATAACCAACAATATTTAGTTATAAACATGATTCTATGTTTTTTATCATACTAAACCAAGTAATATCTTAATACAAACAGATAGTGTGTAGCTAAAATCCACTAAATACATAGTGTGTGTCAGATTGAAAATGCAATTTTGGTAACTAGAGTTGATGAAAAATGTGATCCAATGTAGACATTGATGTTTGAAATAAAAGTAGGAGTTCAATTGAACATTGTCATAAGTTTTGTTAATGTAAGTTCTCTAGGTTCCAAAGGTTGCTTCCACAAATGTAATACCCTCTCTTAGAAACAAAAGGAGGATACTAATAGTTTTATTCATAATATAGTGACACTTTGTGTAACTTGAGTTACTCAACTTGTTACATGTGCATCCCACATTTCAATCTGAAAATATTGTAAGAAACGACTTGTGAGTCAATTGAGATGCATTATAGAAGTTCATACATGGGAATTTATGAATCGAGATACACCATTTTTTGATGGCATATGGTGTATAAAATGACTCTCAAATCCTTTGATATATGATGTGAAACACATCATGTCCCAAAAGGGACATGTCACGTCATTCTAAATCCTCAACATTTGTATCTATGTGCTGACATGTCGTGTGGCTTCCTAAACGTCTAATGTCTAATAAGTTTTAGATTGATGTTCTTTATTTGAATTTCTCTTCACATAAACCCAAGATAAACAATTTGTACTTATTGTATTCCAATTTCAAAATTGAAGTTGAGAATTGTTAGATCTAGGGCTCTAGGGGGGTGAATAGAGCTTCAAAATTTCTCACAAGATAGATTAGACCTTCAAATTATATCAAATTCAAACCAATAGCTTAAGTTTAATTTGAAGTCCTAACTAACAAGCATAGCAAGGATGAGAGGAATTAATAGCAAGCACTTGACAAGGTCATCTAGAGTGGTTCCACTCTCCAAATTAGGAGAGTTCTACTCTCCAAACTAGGAGAGAGACAGTCCACTACCTATAGAGGTTAGCCTCTAGGACTTTGCAAGTGATTTTCTCTATATATTCACCAATAAGAATTACAACACAAGACCACCAAAGGACTTACTCATCCAAGCACCAAGAGTCTTCCACCTTACCAAGGACTTATCCACTTTGCAAGAGTCTTCAGCCTTCTTCCAAGGACATAACCACTCTAGAACAAGTCTTCTGCCTTCAAGGACTTTTCCACTCTTCTTGGATCTTCAGCCTTTGCCTTCTCCTTCACCTAGAGAAGATCTTCACCTCTTCTTCAACCTTGAAGAAGAATAGCAACAACTCCACCTTCACTTGGAGTATCTTGCTTCACCTTTGCTTCATGGAGGAAAGGGGTAGGGAAGATGGAGTAGATGAGAGCTTTAAAAGCACAAGGAAGTATCTCTCTTACAATAAGCCTATCTCACTCATAATCACGAAATGAAGTGTAAACTAGAGAGAGAAAGGGGCTCAAGGAGTTGCAACACACTCAACTATAGCAAGGACTTAGAATAGCATGAATGAGAAAACTGGGAATGAACTCCAAGGGGTCCTATTTATATCTAGGGGTGTTACCTTGAGTGTGGGATCACTTAGGGTCGAACTATAGCCATTTTCCAAGATGCAACTGATCTATTTTCGTCCAAAATAGATCACCAACGGTTATAATCATTTTTTTCTATATTTTTTGTACAGTACATTCGATCAAGTTTCAATAAAGGTAACTCGACCGATCCACTAAATGACAAAACCAATTTTCAAACTATCAATCGAATTTGTTATGAGAAACTCGACCGATGAGCTAAAATTAGTTTTTCTCAGTGAGTCGGTCGGTCGAGTTTTGTGAGTGTGCAACTTGATCGATGGGTCATCTTCAAAAAATCCATCATAGGATCAGTCGAGTTTCCAACTTGACCGATGAACAGCCTGTGACAAATTTTCTAAATTGACATTTGAGTGATTAAACCTCGGAACTAAGTGTCCCTGATTTTTTCTCATCTTAGTTACAATTCATATCATTAATACAAGTGATTACAAAAATCATCTAAGGTCATTTGGAGTGATTTCCCAAAGCACACACTTGCATTGCATTTGACTTGAACTTGAACAAGCTAGGGCTTGTGTAATTTGATCCTTTTCATGTACCTAAAGCCTGAAATCAATATTGTACAAACATATTAGATACATAGGAATGGAATACTAAAGTCATTATCAAAATATAGACAATGTAGAACTCTCAAGTCAATAAGAATTGTATGTGTAAAATGATAGTATGACTATAAAATACATGTAATATAAGAAGAAAATGCATTATAAGCATGTTTCATAAGCATATATATATATATATATATATATATGATAGTCAATGTTCTCAACAATTAGCATTATGATTCTATCATGTTAATGCTCATTAATGAATTATTGTATTTTATAAAATGATAAATTAATTTCTAATAATTGTATAATTTCATTCATCCTTATCAATTTCACCAAAAAAAATAAAAATAATAATAGTGATCAATATAAATCACTTTGATAAATCAAAATTCATGAAACTATCAATTATGAAATTTTGAATCATCTCGCATTTGTAGTTTATCAAAAATGTTCCAAATTCATCATAAATAGTATGAGTTACTTATTGATGCATTATTATCCTTAAATTGCTTTCAAACATGGTTAAATCTCTAAAATATAACAATAAATCAAAATTCATATCTCTCGATCCACAATCCAACATTTAGTGGATATTATTTAATGGATTACAACTAACAATTTCATTTTGTCTTGATCATTGGTGATGTATGATGGTCCATATTTATCACTCTTGGTTGAGTTTTAGATGTGATCATCTCATAATAGGTAGATTTGTACATTCATTCATGATAGACGCATAACGATGGGAATGGTCAACAAGTCTGTCAAAATTATGTCACAATTTTGGCATTGTTTTGAGTTATAAAATTGATCAACTCATAAAAGATGCAAACCAATGGAAATGTTCAAAAACTCTATTAAAATTATCTAACAATTTGGACATGGGGTGCTACTACTTCACAAAAATTTGTGAACAAAATAAACTAGATTTATTGTCAAAGTCATAGGGTAGAGAATGAAAAAATGGATGGAATGGAACTTTTGAGGACAAAAAGTTTTTAGGCATCTAAAAGATCATGTGCTTCATATGTAAACTCTATATTCAACATAACAACCCTTTCCTTTTTTTCATTGGATCCGTAGGAGCATTCATGGTAGGATATGTTAACAAACACATCACTATATGTCATCGATCAAATTATATTTGGAAACATACGACAATCACTTACGCTGAGTATAAACCCTAGCATGACATTAGGTGATCGACATTAGGGTAAGAAAAATATACATATAGACAAGTTGAGAAAGAATACATATTGTCGATTTGTTTTGGACTAACATAAAATAATATGCTTCTAGGAGGAAGAGATGACATAGTGCGTCTTTTAAATCTTATCCTTGGATGATTTCAACTATTTAATAGATTCTAAGAAAGTAATTCGTTAAACGTGACGGTCATGTAAGCGTTTTCTTTTTCTGGAGGGAAGTAATGTGGACGTTATGACTTTGAAGTAAACACATTTCTTTGGGATATATATTAAGTGTTGAGGAATATCAAAATAACAATTACAAGGCATTTCGTAAGAACTTTCACCATCAAATTGTAGTATCCCTTTGTAACTTTTTGTATCAACTTTTGGAAAATGAAATGCCCATAATATTGTATTATTCCCATGTTAGAAATGCTTCAACAACAACAAAAAAGTATTTGATATCATATTATATGTCATCGATCAAATTATATTCGGAAACGTGCGACAATCACGTGGTCTTTTAAATCTTGTCCTTGGATGATTACAACTATTTAATAGATTCAAAGAAAGGAATTCGTTAAACGTGACGGCCATGTAAGCGTTTTTTTCTGAAGGAATGTAAGGTGGACGTTATGACTTTGAAGTGAACACATTTCTTTGGGATATGTATTAAATGTTGAGTAACATTAAAATAACAATTACAACGCATTTCGTAAAGACTTTCACCATCAAATTGTAGTATCCCTTTCTAACTTTTTGTATCAACTTTTGGAAAATGAATTGCCCATAATATTTTATTATTCCCATGTTCCAAATGCTTCAACAACAACAAAAAAGTATTTGATATCATACAATAGAAACATAGATTCCTTTACATAAAATGGGCTCTCGCAATTGACAATTGAGTGATCAGTTAGTACTGACCAGATCTCTACTTTAACTTTACATATTCAAGTACTCAAAGGACATCTACAACATATGATCCTAAAAATATAAGAATAAACAACCAACAACAGAAGTGGTCAATTTGTACGAAACTTTTGTATATAAGTTGAACAGACATGATCCTCCAACACAAATCATGAACGCCTAAATGCTAGATCCATTATCAGATATCCGATTGACGTCTTCTTGTAAATCTCCAAAGTTACACATCACGTACTCTAAGAAGTTATCGGACGGTTCTTGTTTCATGAACTTCTGATATGTTGCACAGGGAGCCAAAGGCATGGGAACACTACAAGGCAGCAAGAGAGACGTAGAAGGTAGAGGAGCAGTATTGGCCCTCAAATTCACATCTCTAGGTGGATTGTTCCCATTTGGTTCTGGTTGTATAATTGCCCTTAAATTTGGTAGTTGGTTGTCAGTTGCAATGACATTTGCGTTGCCAACGCCGACGTCGTTGTGTGGGATACGCATCTGGTCCCTCGGTGGCGGCGAATGTAAGTTTACTTCTTTGGATTGGGTAAGGTTTCCGCACATGGAGGGTGTGGCCCAGCTCTGTTTCTTGTTACAGCCATTGATCTTCTGTCTTTGATGGAGATCCTGCGATCACCATATATATCCACGCACATTAGATTAAATTTCCGTCACAGCATGTGTTATACTATCTATGTTTTGTTCGTATGAATTGTGTTTGTGTAGTCGTAAATGAACCAAACTTGAAAGAAGCTGGAGGGGAGACGGATGGTTGTGACTCTTACTAGGAGACAATTGGAGACTTGTTCTATGGTAATGCCAGCGATTTTATGTTCCAGCTTTTTGGAGACCCTTTTCGCACCGCCACCAGCTGCAAGGAATACGGATCGTATTTAGCTACTAATAAAAAATATATGATTCGGTGTATGTTATCATAATCGACTGAGTTCATGATAATACAAACACATACTGTGCTAGCATATGCAACTACAATGCACTATTTTTATAGTGGGAATCACGAACATTGCAAATGCAATATTCATCCACACGTCGGTAAGCCTACAGTTGACGAAGAGCACAAGAAAATGCAAAGATTGAAGTTCCAAATAAAAGAGGGAAGTAAATTGAATAGGATCATGATAGTTGTTAATGGTGTAGCCAAACAACAACTTATAAATTTGGTGTGCGAACGTACTTTGCAAATTTGCAGTTTGTCATACTCATACAAACCGACCCCCAAGTAATTAATGATCCCTATGATCTCTCTAACCCATCATCTAACAAAAAGATAATATAAGGAAGAAACAAACAAGAAATGTGTTTAGTAATGCGCGCACATTCCTTCTTGGTTAGATTTGTAAGAAATTAGAAGCACGTAACAGATACCCCGACAAAGCAACACAAGCACTTGCATGCGGCTACAACACTATTGTGCAAATTTCATTAGGTTTCCAATTACAATATATAGGTAGCAAAAACCAATGTTGGAAACTGAAAAGACAACTAACTCACTTTCATCGCCCACTTCTCTGACGAACATCTCACAATGCTCCCGCTTCCTAAACGGCTGCGGCACTGGCGGCGGCTTGGAAGGCGTCTCACCTGGTACAAACACTGATGGATCCGCATTCCCGGCCGTGACATCGTCCACTTTCCTCTCTGGCAACACCACTTTCTCCTCCCCCATTCCTCCGGCAGGCGTCCTGGCGCCGCAAGGATCACCAACGGACTGCTGCACTAACGGATCCGACGCAGCCGCCGCAGGCGTCGTACCAGTGGTATCTGCACCATGAAATCCGGCATTCGGCTTCACCTCTTGCTTCTCCCTTGCCACCCCCCTCCTGTAGGCGTGCTGCCACAGGTGTCTCAGGGAGTAGTCATCCGGCGTCTTGACGAGGTAGCCGCAGGCGCCGTCGGTTATGCCTTGCTTTACGGAGTTCATATCATCGCAAGCCGAAAGGACTGCATTGGTCAGTATTCATATACATACATGGATCAGAGTACGGAGTCGTCCCACAAGACAGAACCAGACGATTCCATACATAAATCAAAACGAACTAGTCGAACTAGAAAAAAAAAAGGGAAGAACAAAAAATCTGGGCATGGACTTACTGACAACTGGGACATCCAACTCGTCGCAGATTCTTCTGAGAAGAGTGAACCCATTCATCACGTTGTTCTGCACGTCAGTTAGCACTATATGGAATCTTCCAGGGTATGCCCGGAGCTTCGCCAGGGCCTCCACTCCACTAGTGCAAGTCGTTACTGAAATTAAACAGTCGAGATCTTAGATGTTGTCAAGAACAAGCGCTAGGAAAACGAAAAGACAAAGTAACTATTTAAGAAGCCCTATATACCGTTGTATTCACAAGCTTCAAGTCTTTTCTTCATGATCAAGATCGATGTCGGGGTGTCATCGACAAGAAGGACATTCAACACTTTGGGAAAGACTTCTTTCCTTTTTGCTGCTGCCATGAACGGCCGGCTGACGGTGGTCTGTTTCACTCGCAGTGGTGCTTAGAAGGGGCTGTCTGCATATTTATACAGACCATTATTGACTTAAGCACCGCGGCACAAGAGGAATAGTAGGCATCCTTATGAAGAATGCGTGGGAAAAGTATAGGAGTTTGGGGTTTAACACTTGGAATCCGGGAGCGCGGTGATCCTGGAATCACGGTCCCTACCACCTAACGCAGACGGAAAATGTCTCCGGACGTTTTTGTTGACCGTTATACAAACACTTTCAAATAAATATTTGCACTTTTGTTCAGTTTACATTCCCTTTGGAACACTAAAGGTTATAAAAACAACAGTTTTTCTATTTTGATAATCTGTCAAAAAATTCTCGACTAAACAATTTTACTTCTTCAACAAAAAAATTCTTTTCTTTTAAATATTATCTTTTTTGTACTGCATCCTTTTGTTCTTTCCCACTAACATATTTTTCATTCTTTTATTAAGTTAACTTAATTTAATTAAAAATATTTTCTCTTTGTTAAAGTCTTTCCTCTAAAAATATAATATCAATTATTTTTTTTTCAGGAATTTACTTTCCATCATGGTCGTCATTACCTTGAAATAAAGAATTTCCTTGCAAATATATTTAACTTGTGAGTATAGTTCTTTACGATTAAAATTTTAAAATTTTTATCTCTACCCAAATTTTATTTCATCCAAAATTGGTTTCTCCCAAGTAAATACCATCAGATTTTAAAAAAAAAATTTGTTTACTTCCAAATTGACAAATTGATTTCTAGAATAACATATATATATATATATATATATATATATATATATATATATATATATGCTTATAATGAACTGATCCTATATCATTATCTTTTCATCTGTTAAGAATTGTGAAGATGTTGGAGTCGTGGTTTGTTCTAAGTTAGTACGCATCAAATACTTTTCCTTTAAGAAAAAGTTTCTCGATAAATGCACTTTCTAGCCAAATAAGTAACGACAAATTTCTACATAATGGTTTACAATGAACCAATTCTACATAAAATTTCACCATAAATCAAATCTAGGTAGTTATCTTTTCTTCTCTTTAGATATTGTGGAGATTTTAGAGATTTAGTTTCTTCCAAGTCCATAACTATCAATTATTTTTCATTCTAAAAAAATTTGTGGTTGTTTATGGCACAAAGAATTTTCCTTGAGTTTGTCTACTACTTAAATAAATATATTTTATACATATATGGAGTGTTTTCCATGAATAAATTTGTTTACCCATGTCCATACTAATGTAGCAAATAGCATTATTTAAATATTATTTCATCCCTATCCCTTTCACATATGCATGTTAGCAATCAACAACTTTTAATAACTTCTCTTTCCCGGTCCCCATCTCCTTTTCCTTTCCTTTCCTTTCCTTTCCTTTCCTTTCCCTTCTCCTTCCCTTTCCTAGTCTCATTTTCCTTTTATAATTTCAACAATACCAAACATTACTTAAAAATCTACTCTTTCGTAAAACGAGGGTTACTATTTTTATGTATTGCCCTTTGTATATACAATACAAAACCACCTTCATTTTTTGTATGAACAAATTTTTTTATATAAACCAAAACCACCTTCATTATAGAGCAATAGACTAATAAGGTTGAGCAATAGTTCGACTTTTTCTTTGTATGATTGTGTGATCTATATAACTTTGTCATATCTAGATGTATCATTGAAAAACTACATTAAAATAACAACTAACAATCTGCTAACGACTTCTTACAATCTAATGACTCCTGCTATATTTTTTTAAGCTAGAAGAGACATTGGTCTCCCCGCTCCCTCAAAGAGCATACCAGAGTCTCGATGACTACAAGGGTGATAAATATTGTGTGCAACGGGAGGTTCAAACCTGGGTCCCCTGAGGAGGACCTACCATGCTCAACCATCCATGTTATACACGTCGAATAAAATATATACTTTTATATGAGGCCGGATATGTGCTATATCTAATGACTCCTGGTATATTACTCGGGTGCTATTTGTATTTTTTAATGTACTTATTGTGAAATGTACCTGCAAAAATGGCGTCTTGTGCAAGATATATTGTTCTCCCATGTAACGGTGGATATAAATAGGTGAAATATCATTTCCATTTCTTTCAACAGGTACAAACATTGAAGAGTACTAAGGGACTTGGGCAATATTAATACATCATCGAGGCCTACCATGCCAAATCATCATTCAAAGTACTAAGTCAGAATTATGAACTACATGTATTTTGAAAGCTACCTGAGCTAAAGAACAACATGGTACGTATAGCATCTTGGATTTTTTCTCTCCTCCATCTATGCACAGTGACTCATGATACACTCTATTTAACTCAATGATACCCGTAATCATCGTTTGGATGTTTTGGAGTTACATGTTTCTCAATTGATGAGTTATGATGACTAATTGCAATCTTGAACTCAATTATGCAATGTTGAGTGCCTTGATTATCATTGAGAGTATTTGAATTTTTGAAACTACAAAACATGGTGATCTTGATCTAAATCATTTTCTATTACAAATAGGAGAAATTTTTTGATCCAACGGTGAAGATTCCACCCAATTTGAAGGTTCGAGGAGAAAGATATGACAATTGAAATTTTCTTTATTTTCTAATCATTTTCACTCTTTTTCTCCTTTGTTAGGCCTCGGCCTTTCTCCTTATTATGGGGCCGGACCACCCTCACAGCAGTTGGGAGCGACCCCCAGTCACGCGATAGTGTTTGCCAATTGAGCGGTTGGGGAGTCACCCCCAAGCTCGCACAGGGTCAGCGGCTAGTAGCTAGGTCGCGGGGTGCTACACCACCACCACCCACACGCCTCTTTTGACTTCGAGTGCTAGTTTTTCCTCACCAAACGATCTTGACCATGATGCTATGACCTCATCCCTACCCTTTGTGAGAAAAATGGGCTATGAGATAGGGGCATGGGAGACCCCACCACGTCACTGGTCATTGTGGTCGTGGCAAGGGCGAAACAAGGGGCCTGGGCCCTTTTTTCCTCTATAAACCCTCCCCCGAATGAGTTTGTGAGCGTGCTTTACACCTTCCAGGCCCTTTTTCTTACTCCCTCAGGCACTATCTCACCCTCGGCCTCTTCTTCTTCCTCCACCTAGATGTCACTGCCGCATTTGCTGTTCTAGGGCTTTTGCCCCTAGTCTCACTTGCCCCGATTTAGTAGCAGCATCCTTCTCGCCAACCAGAATCAGTCTTAGGCGGCTTCCTCATATGTGTAGCAATGGCTATGATCCCTCCCTTGTCGGAGATGTCGCACTGCAAAAAGATGAAGCCTGGGGGCGGGACCATCCTCGCGGGGAAGATGAGCCATCAGTTGTAGGATCCATATCCTAAGGCCCAGATCGATCAGACCAGCCTCACCTCTATTAGCCCCTTCACACATGTGTTGACCAGTCAAAGGCGAGCCGTTGACCCATGCCGCATTGGCACCTGTGTGACTCAGACCGACCAACCATAGAGTGCCACTTCACCCTCCTCTAAGTCCAAATGAGACATATTACATAAGAAAATTTATGTACTCGACGAGAACTATCCAATGAACCTTGTTTCATGGCCTAATTCCACTTGTAGCTCCTATTATGTTGAAAATGACATCACTTTGATATCTTTTACATGATGACTGGTGTTAAATGCTCAACCATGAGCATATAATGACCCACTTGTTTCTTATGGTCCTAATCAGTAACATATCATGTCTTATGGTCTTTGATTCGAGCCTTATCATGCTTTTTCCTATTAATAACTCTTATTCATGAAATGGATCATTAAATTTACATCATATGGACTTTAACGCCAATGATCACTAACTTTGATGCTCAACTTGACTATATGAAATCCAAATTGTCATGTTTGATCTCAATCAGTAACTCGACATGCTTTGATCACCTAAATGATTCATGGATCAATCTGGCTGACTATTACAACTAAGTGACCTATGCATGACATTGAATTCTGACCTAATGTTCATGTTTCTATATTTGAGATATAATCTTGTGCATATGCCACAGCATTTCACCCCTGACTGATGGGCAGTCAAGAGAGTATGATCCAGACCTTAGAGGGTCTGACGAGAGCATGTGTGCTCATTCAGGATGATTTGTGAGAGCAATTCCTACCCCTAGCAAAGTTTGCTTGTTATGATAGCCACCATAGCCAATATTGGGATGTGTGAAGCTCTGTAAGGGAGGATGTGTCGGTCACCACTTCACTTTATGATGTCAGTGAGAGGACCTTGTGAAGGTCAGAGAGACCACAGTGTATGCAGATTATGTCACTTTGATCAAGTAATGGTTGAGGAAGCCCAAGATTGACATGAGTCGTAACCTGATGCGAAGCAGACTGACATACAATTCACTATGGGTGAATATGTTTTATGAAAACTCGACCCCTCTGAGCTATAGCTGAGAAAGCTGAGTCCCCAGTACATGGGTCCATTTGAGATGGATTGGTGGAGTTGCTTATGTTTAGCCTTACCCCTCAGGATAATATGATGTATGATGTGTTCCATGTGTCTGATCTAGAGCACTATGTGAGGTGCCCGAGCCATGTATTGAGCATTGAACCTATTAAACTCCAAGGGAGTCTAACTTACCCTGAGTCACCTATGAGGGTACAAGATACCGAGGTGAGAGAGAGCCCAGGAGTAAAATATAAAAGATGATAAAGGTTCTTTGGAAGCACCATGGAGAGGATGAAGCCACATGGGAGACAATGATGGTCATGGAAAGGTCTTATCCTGAATTGTTTGTATACTTGGTGGAATTTTGAGGGAAAAATTCTTATAATAGGGGAAGGATGTTACAACCCCAATTTTTGGGTTCATATGGTTGGAAATGCAATTTCCCCAATAAATGTATGATTATGGAATTTGTATGAATTATATGTATTGAATGGATTCCCTTTGTAATATTTCCTTTGTGAATGTGATTTCGTGGGTCATAATATGATAATGAGTCCAATATGATTAAAAGAAAAAGAAGAAATCAATTAATGCATTATTAAGAAGGAAATTTGAGATAATGAGGAAAATATGAGAAATATGTGGAAAGATATGTGGTTGACTCATCATGGATGAGATTTCGAATCCACAAGGTTTCTAATGGTAAAAGGAATCCAAATAAAGAGAATAAAAGAATAGGAGATAGAAAATATGCATAAAATATGTCGTAATAAGTGATAACTTACATATGAAGAAAAGTCTCACATACTTTCACGTTTGAGTCCCAAACTTGGTAGACACGTAGATTAATTATTATGGACTTTCCTGTAAAATTTGGGATCAAACAGATAAGCGGTTTAGGAGATATGATTTTTTAAATATTTCCTAAAGTGAAGAGGTTATTTACATGTCACGTTTTTCAATTTAATTAGAAACCTTTGTTCTTGACACATAGTTGATAGCCATAGGATCCAGGATCTGATGGAGGCTGTAATTCACACTCTTCTATTAGAAATAGGAAAGGAGAAATAGGGAAGTGAGTCTTTAAGATTGATTTACTCATTTGCCTCTACACGAGAGTTCTTGGAAAGTATCCCTTAAGATTGGGAGGTGATTTTGGACTCAAGGATCCTGGATTTTCTAGGATTTTGGGACACATAGGAGTTTTGCCAAAAACTGCTCAGAGCAGTTAGAATGTACTCCAATCCACTATATATATAGGACCCCAAATTGATGGGTGAGGCTATCATCTAGTTTGTGAATCACTGTGGGATCTTAGTCCTCTGTGTTGGCTTCGGTTCAAAGTCAGAAAAGCAATTCTGCCCTTGTTCTTTCTCTCTGCATGCCTACAGACTGTATTCCCCTATTCTAGGCATGAAGGCGAGCTTGCGGGAGGGCCAACCCTGGCCACCTTTGGCAGTAGCGAGGGGCTTCTGTAGTCGCCAAGGGGTCGATGGTGCCCAAGGAGTTTTTACCGAAGGGAACATGGTGCTAGAGGCCAGAGTCAACTCTTTGGTTGACCGGTTGCGGCCACTGGTTCGCGAGAGAGCAGGAGGATCGGGGGGAAGAAGATGAAGGCCAAGGAAAGTATGTCCCTACCCTCGAGTGACGCACAACACGGGAAGGGCAGAATGGACTTTCTATTCTTTTATCTGACTTAACCTCGCTGGAGCGGAAAAAGGAAAAGAAACACACAAAAAGCTGATGTGGTGGCCAGTGATTGGCTGGAAGGTAAACAATTTACAAATTTCATATCTAATTAATGGTAACTCGGATCAAGACATGTAATATATGAATTTTGATCAGGAGAACTAGAGGAATCCACTAAAAATATAATTGAAGCCTAATTCTTATTTTAATTCAAATGGTTCTTAAAGTTGTCACCTTTAATGTTGTTATTAATGAAAAACCCTAAATTATGATGATTAATGATTTGGAAAGGGTTATATGGATGTTTAAAGTGGAAATTAACTTGTTGTTAATAAAGGGATGATTTAGATATAAAAGAATGATCTTTACACATAATTGGCTCAATTTGGGGTTCCATGTACTTTTTTTTTTGAGGAAGGACGGGAAGCCCTATGATTGGGACTCCCCGTCATCTATTCATTAGCTAAATCACTAATTACAAAAGGCATAAAGTTCGAAGGAAAATTCTGAGAAAAAGAAAATCTATCTACTTGGCCCCTACGTGCAGCATTTGCTACCTCGTGGGCAACCTTGTTACATCTACGGCTAACATAGCTAAGATTACAGAAAGAAAAAGATTGCTTCAGCTGGAGGATGTCGTCTACAATGGAGCCATTGTAGTCTTTCCTTAGGTTGCTGTTGTTGCATGCATGGATGATAGCCTTGGCGTCGGATTCCATTTCTACCCTATTCCAGCCCTTATCTCTTGCCCATGCGAGTGCTTCCCTTATCGCTAACGCTTCTGTTAATGTGATATCACCTCTTGTCATTACCCTTGCCCCCAACATCCCTACGACCACCCCCCATCATTTCGAGCTACAGCACCAAGTCCCGCCTTTCCTTCCACCCCACACGATCCATCCACATTGACTTTAATATTTCCATGCACCGGTCTCCTCCACATGGATCCAGCGTCAGAGCTAGATGTCCCGCAATCCGTCCCCCCACGCTACTGGGTTGCCGAGCCCACCTGCACGGCATGCATGCATTCATGTCCCTCTCCCATATTCGGAGCGCCGGCCTGGAATACATGCATGCATTCATGGCCATATAGCGGCGGAGGAGCACCCCCATATTCGGAGCGCCAGCCTGGAATACATGCAAGCATCGGCCTCTCCATATAGCTGCCAAAGCTGCCACTATCACCTCCCTCTCGCCGGTTGTCGTGTCTTGTAGAGCTGCCGCCATGGTTGATTGGATCTCCCCATCCTTCCTGTCCTCCACCCATTGTTAGATCACCCTCAAGGTTTGATCCCACAAATCTGTTGCGTTCGGGCACCTGAAAAGCATGTGAGGTATGGTCTCTTTTTCGTACATGCATAACATACATGTTCCATCGTCAATACAATGTCTGTCAAAAAGTCGTCCCCTCGTAGCAAGCCCGCCCGTACATACTCTCCACAGAAAGTGTGCCGTCTTTGGACTCCATCCATCCTGCCATACTCTCTTCCATAACCCGTCTCCTACCCGATCATTGTACCTCCGTGCCTCCTCCACCCCAAGCAGCCCCATCCAGTAAGCAGACCTAACTGTAAACTCCCCGTTCTTGGACGGCCACCACATCAGAGAATCAGTGGGCTTCCTATTGCTGATTGGGATTACACAGATCTTTTTAGCAATGTTGTCCGGGAAGCATTCCCTCACCTTACTCTCATCCCATCTCCATCCGTCCTCCATCATGAGTTCCTTGACTTTGTGGTATTACAGGCTGCACTCATGCTTGAAACGTCTTAGTGTGTCCCCTTCCTTTAGAACCCATTTGTCGTCCCATATGTCAATATCTACTTCGTCCCCCACTCTCCACTGGACCCCTTCCTTCAACACTGCCTTAGCTCCCCATAGACTCGTCCAAACATGACTCGGGTCATACCCCCTCCTCGCTTCCCAAAAGGACATCCTTGGGTAATATCTCGCCTTGAGTACCTTGGTAACTAGAGCTTCTGGGTGACAAACCAACCTCCAAGCTTGTCTGGCAAGAAGGGCTTGGTTAAAGGTGTGCAAGTCCCTAAAACCCAACCCTCCCTGCCTTTTTGGTTTACATAGTCTCTCCCAACTCATCCATGAGAGCTTCCTCTCCTTCTCCTTTGCTCCCCACCAGAATCTAGCCACCATCCGCTGTATTTCCTCCATAGTACCCACGGGCAACTGGAAAACACTCATGACATAGGTAGGAATTGCTTGCGCCACTGCCTTGATGAGGACCTCCCTTCCTGCTTTTGACAACAATTTTTTGGACCAGCCTGGAAGTTTCCTCCATATTCTTTCTTTTATGAAGCTGAACACCTGCTTTTTCGACCTGCCCACCATTGTGAGGAGACCAAGATAGCAAGCATGACGATCCACGACACGTACTCCTAAGAGGTCACGCAACTCCTCTCTTCTTGTGCCTCATACCCCTTTGCTGAAAACAACCTCTGTCTTTTGGAAATTTATTTTCTGACCGGATGCCTGTTCATATTGGCTGATGATTTCAACTATCTTCAGGCATTCTGCATTGGTTGCTCTAGCAAAAAGAATACTATCATCTGTGAAGAAAAGATGTGAGATACTGGGTGCTCCCCTACACGGCTTAATGCCATGTATATGGGAGTCTCGGACAGCAGTGCTTAACAAAGTGGAAAACGCTTCAGCACATAAAATAAAAAGGTATGGGGAAAGAGGGTCACCCTGGCGAAGTCCGCGTGCAGGCCTCATGCTCTTGGTCCTATCCCTGTTAACGACAAAGGTATGCTGGACAGAAGTGATACAGTCCTGGATCTTGTTTCTCCATTTCCCCCCAAACCCCATCTTCTCCATAATAGTGTCAAGGAAACTCCACTCGACTCGATCATAGGCTTTGTACATATCAAGTTTCAAAGCAAGACTACCCTTCTTCTTTCCCTTATCTCTCTTCATGTTGTGAAACACCACATAGGCTATGATGGCATTATCAGTGATCATTCTCCCCGGCACAAAAGCGCTTTGGTTTTCAGAAACAATACTATTCATAAGCGGCTTTAATCTATTTGTCAGCACCTTGGAAGCAATCTTGTACATCACATTACACAAACTGATGGGCCTATACTCACCCACAGATTTTGGCTTCTTAGTCTTTGGGATCAGCACCACTAGCGTTTCATTTACCGTCGTCCAGTCCCGTTCACCCTTCCACCAACCCTTGATATAGTTTGCAACATCCTTGCCCACCACTCCCCAAAATTTCTGATAGAACATCACCTTCATACCATCCGGTCCCAGTGCTTTATTTGGATGCATCTGGTCCAGCGCCGCCTTAATTTCCTCATCAGTAATGTCTCTCTCCAACTCCTCAGTCTGGTCTCCAGAGATAACTTCCCGAATCCCCTTGGTGGCCTCCTCAAAACCCGATGGATCACTAGACTGAAAAAGCTGAGTGAAGTAATTAACAATGATGTTGTTTATCTCTTCTTCATGGTGTCTCATCTGTCCCTGCTCATCCTCAAGCTCCTAAATCTGATTCCTTCTTCTCCTGTTTGTAGCTTTTTGATGGAAGTAGGCAGTGTTCCTATCCCCTTCTTTCAACTCCTTTACTCTCGCCCTGGCAACCCAGAACTCTTCATTTCTTTGAAGCCAATATTGCAGTTCCTTAGACTTTTCCTCTGCCTCCAAAAGATTTGTGTGATCTGGGGGACATGCTTGGAGTCTTTTTAAATCATCTTCCAAATCTTTAATCTTCTTCTATCTATTCCCAAACTTTTCAGCAGCCCATTCCCTCAGTTTATCTTTACATGTCAGCATTTTCGTATTCAGATTAACCTCTCTGTCATGCTCCCAGACTCCCTTAATTATGTTAGCACATTCTTCCTCATTCACCCACATGGGTTCAAATCTAAAATGCCCTCTCCCCCTCCTCTTCTTGCTGCCCGTGTTATCAGCTTTGATAATAATAGGTGCATGATCTGACTCATAGATGGGAAGGTGGATCACCCTATAGAATTTAAACATATTTCTCCACTCAAGCTCCGGCAGGAATCTGTCTAGCCTCTCTTTTACTAGAATTCTTTCTGTCAGCCCCCTTTTCCACGTGAAAATATTCCCCTCAAAGCCCACATCAATCAAGTTGCATTCATCAATAATGTCTCTGAAGTTCTGGATAAACTTTTCATCCTTTGGCGGGCCCCCCTACTTTTCAGCATTAGAAACAATCTCGTTGAAGTCCCCGAAGAAGATTACCGGTTCATTTGCCTCATTTTTCAACCTCCTCATGAGCTCCCAGGTCTTTGTCTTACTCTGCTGATCCGCCCACCCATAGATCCCAATGGCTCTCCACGTACAGTCTGCTACCCCTTCTTTAACCAACGCCGATACATGCCTGTTAGAATAACTCAGAATTTCCAGCTCTATATCCTTCCACCAGAAACCAAGTCCCCCCGCTCTGCCAGTACGGGAGATGCACATCCCATCCGAGAAACCACAGCTTCTTTTGACGTCTTCGAGTTGCTTATCCACCATCATAGTTTCCATGACGAAAACTATATTTGGGCGCTCCCTCCAGACCCATGCCCGGAGAGCTTTACATGTGTCAGGGTCGCCCAAGCCCTGACAGTTCCAGCTAAAGATTTTCATTGTCCTTCGCGGGACTAGACACCGCCAGTCGCCGCTACTTGGGCTGCAACACCCTCTACCATCCCCACCATAACCTATGCAACTGTCCTCTGTCTTTTTTCTCCTGTAGGTTGTGGTACCTGGTCATCCAAATCCATGTCACAAAGGTCCCCGCTTCTGACCCGCTTTCCAGCTGCGCTTTCCCACACCACCTCTTCCTCAGGTATGCCCAACCGAGCACCCCGACTCATTTTATAAACCCGCGATTGGTGTTTCTTCTTTCCTTGTCCCCGTTTAGATCCCTGCTTTTTCTTTGTCCCCGCTTCTGTCCGCCTTGCACTCTGGTAATGGCCCTTTTCTCTCGTTTTTTTAGGTACTGGACTTCCTCTAAGCCCTGTGTAAAGCTCATCTGTATTCCGATGTCATGTCCTTCACACCCGTGCAGACCCAGTTCTTCACGGTTCTTCGTGTCATTTCCCTGAACAACATAGTCACCGTTGTCATCAGAGGTGTGTTTGCCTGATTATTGGACGTCTCGGTTCACATTAGCAAGTTCCTCCTGTCCCCTTTGCACCCCAAGCTGCTCCATCATCTCCCCCACCAGAAGGCTCGACGCCTGGCTTCTCCCTGAACTCCACAGCCCTATGAGTTCTTCCCTTGTCAGTTTTTTATTTCTAACAACCCTCGTCGACCCCAGAAACGCCATCACACCTTCGTCTCCCCCCAGGGTCCCTTTCTCCCCTCCGGTATTAAAGTTGGCATTGCCCACGCCTCCGACGTCTCCCTCTCCCGACTGTCCACCCACGATGTCACCCTCGACACCCCCTCGGAGTCCCGCACATACACTCGCATCCCGCCTAGGGCTTCGACCCTTCCGCCCTCCTCCTCCCGCTCCGCTTCCTCCTGCCCCAGCACCAAGCCCCCCCACAATGCTGCTGCTATCGCTGGATTCTCCTGTCCTCCTCCCATCATCCGACGAACTCACCCTGAAGGTGAGTGTCTTCCTCGCTCCTCCGCTACCTCCCTTCCCACTATCCTCGTGCCGACGCTGCTTCCATGGAGAAGCTCTCCACCAGTTTCCCCACTGGTTCTGTCACTCCATGTCGTCGCCATAGATTTGGCAGTCTTTGTCAATGTGTCCAAGCCGCCCGCACATGAAGCAAAGGGTCGACAAGCGCTCATACTTGATCTCCAACTCCACGATCTTCCCGCTCTCAACCCTGATCTTCAAAGATCGTTTGAGGGGTTTGGTAACATCCAGTATGATCCGGACTCATAGGGACGAGTCCCAGCCCAAGCTATCTCTGTCCATCTCCAGCACCTCTCCGATACGAGCCGCAATCGACCTGATAGTGGCGTCCACCCGATGCCCTAACGGGACGCCGTAAAGACGAACCCAGAAGGGTGACGAGTCGATTCGTAGCTTTCCTGGCTGTTCCTCCTTATCGATCTCCTTGAACAAGAGAAGCCTTCCGTCAAAGTTCCACGGTGCTCCCTCGATCACCCGTTGTTTGTCCGACCAGTGGGTGAATTGCATCACAAAAGCTCCACCCTCCAGTTGTTTGAATTCCACCGATTCGCGTAGGCTCCACACCTGTGCCATCGTCCGCTCCATCACCCGGAAGTTAAACGATCTGTCCGTCAGTAGTCTGCCCACCAGTTCCAACGTTGTGTGATCCTCCGCCTCCTCTCTGTTCCCTATCGCATGTACGTCGATGGGTTCCTCCTCATCCTCTGTCAACCGAAGACCAGCGTATCTTTCTGCCAGATCAGCCGCCATCCTGGGACGGGACCAAGAGAAGACCCGCTCGCTTGAACCTGCAAGAGTAAACCCTAAGCTAAGGGAGGAAGACGTTCACACCCGCTAGCCCTAATCACCAGAGTGACAAGGACGCAGGGGAACGGGAAGAATTTGTGATGGGGTTCCATGTACATGATTATGCTTTAATGGGCTTAGAAATCCTAATTTTAATAATAATGATTTTTAATGTTTTTAATTGTGTAATACATGAATAAAATAGAGATATGATGATCCCAAGCCAATTTGAGTATAAAAGACCCTTAATGTGGATAATTTGAGTAAATAGGGTTTTTATGAGTAGAAAAGTTATTTTAGGGTTTGTTGACCTAAAAAGGATAAAGATGGAGAATTAGATCTAAGAAACCCTAATGAACTCCAATTTGGATTAGAAACCTTAGAAAGGTATCCCAAGTCAATAAAGTGTTGTTTGGGATGTGACAGTAACAATTAGGTGTTATACATGTTTTCAGGATCAAAGGTTGCTTGATTTGGTTGCTTACCTTCCTTGATTTGGACATCTAGTTGGATTTGGATATCTTGTTTATGTTTGAGGCTTCAAATCAGGTATGTGGTTATGCTTATGGCTAATCTCTTTAGTTTCACGGCGATTTCTATGGTTTTGTCAGTTGTTTGAAATTAAATGCTTGGTTGACATTTATTTCATGCAACTATAAAGTGACTATGGCTATCACCATAATTATACATGCATGACTAGCTCAGATCATGGTCCTCCTCTGTAGCTTTGATGATGATGAGATAGATGACCTAGTACGTGGTCTACCCACAAGGTAGGATCATCAAGTTATCGGATGACCTAGTACATGGTCTACCCGTGAGGTAGGATCATCAGGTTATCATGAGTCGATGTGTTGGTCTACCCTTGGGTAGGACCATACGACTCCACGACCCTATGTATTGATCTACCTGTAAGGTAGGATCATGGGGGTTAGTTGAGATCTACCATATGAGAGGTAGTATCCATGTCCACTGTAGGGACATCATAGAGGCTAGGGTATGTAAGGATTGAGTAGTCATGTTTAAAGCATAAAGTCTGTTTTGTTAAATCACAATTGCTTGCAAAATATTGTTACAATTAAATGCATGATTATTGGTTCCCCCACATACCAGTATAATTCATTATATTGACCTTCGTTTTGTTTATCGGCATTTTAGGTTTATTAAGAAAATGGATATTCTTTTAAAGTGACAATGATGGAATAAATCTTAATAAAGATTGGAGGATTTTAGATAGATAGATGCTATATGGGTAAAGTCCATTGGCTCCTATATTTTGTAAGGTATGTGAAAAGAAAAAATTTATTCCATTTTAAAGCTTAGTTGTTGTAGAATTTATTAATTATTATTGATTATTTGCAAAACCTCTAATCCTATTTTGGGATAACACCTCTAACCTCTTGGTATCCCTTAATAGGGGGTTACCAGGAAGCGGGGTCATTACAAAAAACCCATTCCTTCTCTCTTTTGACCTTGATCTACTCTGATCTTGAAAAAGGAGCTACCTTGGATATTTGGAAGGGCTAAGCTAGGGGTTTTCTTGATTGACCTTGATTTTTAGACATGCAAACCCATCTAAGAGGATATTTATATAACTTTCATCCCGTTTCTTGCTTGCTTTCAACCTGTTCCATATAGATCGTGCCCTACAAATGTTATTATGAAAAGAAACGATCTTATGTTCACTACATTACATACATGCATGATACTTGTGTGTTGTTAAGATACCCTTAGATCACGTAAACATTCCATCTTGTATAAACATGGAATACCTTGGTTTTGATGGTATGAAATAAGGTCTTCCCACGTAGAAATCGTTAGTTTTACTTGGTGCTGATTTGATTGTGATACTTGGCCTATAATCTGATGACGCTTCCTTGCCTTGAGATAATGTTTGGTTAAGTAAAATAAATGATGGTTTTTCATGACTTTGTAATTGTGGTTTTTTTAAAAGAGTAGATGGTGATGATGTTACCTAGAATTAGAATTTTAACCCTACTTGATATATAAACCCATGACTAAGCAAGTCAATAATCCAATAACTAAGTTAAGTAAATGAATCGATGGTTTTGTCAAACCCATCTATGAATCGATGGGCATACTAGGTACTTGAATGGATATTTTACTATCTCCAAAATATTTGATGGTTCTCTTTTGCTTAAGTACAATAGAGATTTGATGGCCCTATCCTTAGTTAAAGTAATTCAATAAATCAATGGATAGGTTAAGTATAAGATCTTGAGTTTCTGACTATGTCTAGAAAAAATTGATGGTCTTACATATGTGCAAAGAATTTATGGTACATATATGTACACTAATGAAATGATGGTTCAACTTAGTTACTAAACCAATGATTCTCCCTAAGTCCTTTAAAGAATCGATTGCTTTAGGGACCATCAATCAACCAAAGGTAATGTTGAAGTTAAGGACGTGATACTCTCACTAAGTTCCTTAATGATCCTATGGGTTAACTATGTGTGTTGATTAGGTGGTACTAATTCAAATTAAACCTAAAAACCTTTCTTGTAAATGGTTAGCTAATGTTGACCTTGATGCCCATGATCTGATGGCTTTTTTTATAAAGTACTTTGAAGAACCGATTGATTTGACTTTGGTTGAGTGTCTTGAAGAACTGATGGCTTTCATTTTGGTTAAGTATTTTAATAATCTGATGGATTTGTTCTTGAGCTAATACTCGCATGATTAGATGAAATTGATATTGGCTAAGTGTCCAAATAATCCGATGGTCTTGTTAATTGACTATGTATCCCAATGAACCGATGGTTTTATTTAGTGAATAGATTGACGGTCTATCTAACATTCAATCCGATGGGTTTTTTGTCCATCAATAATATGAAGATCTTGAATTGGACTAAGTAACATAATGAGTTGATGGCCTTGTTCTTGGATACATTCATCAATAATTTGAAGATTATGTTTTTACTAAGTGTTTCAATGATCTGATGTTCATGTTTTTGACTAAGTGTTTCAATGATCCAATGATTATGTTTTTGTCTAAGTATTTCAATGATCTGATGATCATGTTTTCGACTAAGTGTTTCAATGATCCAATGATCATGTTTTTTACTAAGTGTTCCAATGATCCTATGATTACTCTTTAAACCATGTGTTTGAATAATCCAATGGGAATTCTAATTATAAGAAGTGATGTTTTTGACTATGTATAAGAATGAACCAATGGTATTTCTACATGAGTAAGAGAATCAATGGGTTATACAAACCCTATGTACAATTGTTTAATCACCCTAGTAACGGTGGAGTAGTGATAGTTTGATACCTCTATTATCCACTAGTGTTGAAATAATAACAGACACACTTCATATTACTAATGGTAACTTGTTATGTTACCCCTGAGAATGTCATAACCATTCATATGATTATTTAACTATGATGATAGGTCTTAAGTTAATGGGTGTGTTGATAATATGTTGAGTTTCTATTGGGCATAGAAGATAATGATGTACCTGAGAAAGTTGCACTATTCTAGTCTAAATGACCTTTGGGCATGACCTAAGCCCTATTGAAGGTTCAATCCTTTTCATGAGTGATAACGATTAATATCATGTGATGGTGTGATAAAGAATACAGTCTCAGGGATGGAAACAAACTAGTAGCATGTGATGTTGTAATAGAAATTATATCTCATATTTTAACAGCTTTTGGAGTTGTTATGTACCAATGTTTTTTAAACATGAATTATGGTTTGTATGTCAAATTTGGTTTAAGTAGCCTTAATTCACTCAATTGGAAGTAAATATTCAAGTGAAGCCCTAGTCATGTAATGCCTTGTGTTGGAGAACCATTATTGTGTCAGAACTTGCTGGATGGTAAAATGGGTAACCTAAAAGGGAAGCCCAGAGTCGCATACTATTGAGTATATGCAAGTACAATAGAATATATTCTTGACATCCTGATCCCAAAATTTAGAGGATAGTTGCGGCCATGCCTCAGATTGAGAGTGGTTGAGACCTTGTCTTAGGTATATGTATATGTGATGTGATTGAGAATAGTTGTGGTTGTACCTCAAATGATAGGGTTTTGAAAATCCTAATTTCTAGTGCCATGACCTGTGTACCTAGGACGGACTAGGTTGATTGTAGCTTGACACATATGTCACTATGGCGGACTAATACTGACCGAGGGTGAAGAGATATTAGGATTCTAACTCTCCTAGTTCTTGTACATAACTAATTTTGACTTTGTAGAGGTCAGTTGGAAGTTTGAGAGGTATGCTTCAAACCCCCTAGGTCTTAATAAAAGATGTAATCCAACCATATAGCATATATGATGAGCGTTATATAGCGATTCACCTTGGGTGATAACCCTTTCTTGATCCTTTCATATATAGATGATGAATAATGCAATAAGAGGAAGTAGGCATGTTGATGATGCTCAGCAATGTTTATGTTGTTAAGATATGTTGATGTGGTTAACATATACTTATGTATTAGCCATTCTTATGTTGTTCGTTGTGCTTATGCTATAAGCAATGCTTCTGATGATATATATGCCTGTGATTTTTAGTTATGTCTAGTTTGTTATAAATAACGTTAACCATTCGATTAAGATTTTCATTATGACCCTCTTGACGAAGATTTTATATCTAGAATTTTATTCATGTCATGATATCTACTATATCTATTTAATTTTATAATCTGTTGTGAGAAATAAATGTTTTTGGGAGTTATATCTCTCAGTGGGACATGGGCCTCACCTTGTGGGTCACAACATCTTTTTAGTTGGTCAGCAACAGTGGCATTAGACCGTGGAAGTGAGGAGGAGTTGTGTTTGACAATCCTGGAAGAAGGTTATTAGATGTCTAGTGTGTCCCAGAGTCGTCCATGTACCCTCAAATCCGGGAAGGAAAGTTTTTTATATGAAGTTTCAATGGACTTGAGCTTTTGGTAGCTTTCTTATGTGTGAACATGATGTATATGTGGATAACTCTTGTTGTATATATGTTGTGACCAAGGCCACAGAGTAATTGTGAAAGAAACTTGGTTTGATATATGAAATAATGAAAGATATTGGGCCTTTATATGAATGTGCTTGAACATGTTTGTGAAGTTCAAATAGGTTTTAATTTTTTTCCCTTTTTGGGACATGGTTAATTAGTGATCAATTGTGTGTTTGTTATGAGTAATATCATTTAGCATGGTGAGATGCCACGGTAGGGGTAGTACCAAAGGTAAATCACTCAAACCGACATGTGTTCGACACTGACTCTAGGACTAGCATGATCCAAATTATAATCAGGACCAATATAGTTGGGCCTTGAGTAATGGATCAATTTGGACTGTTGATCCTATGTGAGGTTGGATCACAGTGCTCCCTATGATTGTTTTGATTTTTTGTCAACAAAACTGTTGAATTTGCTTCCAGGTCTAATAGAGGAAAAGCAGACAAAATCTACTTGTGGTGAGAATGTCAATGAAACCATACTAGAGAGTATATACCCATTACCTCTTCATCATTATTAGATCTCAAAATAAAACCCTTTACTTTTTTGATGTTTCTAAATGTTAATGAAAATCCTACAAACTAGAGTGCTTATACCCATTAAAATCTTACCCTAACAAGCCCATAAAGACATGTGCTTTATAAAATTTTCAACCATACACCAATCTATAAAATAAGAATAATGATATGTAATAATATACAACAATATATACATTACTAATAGTATAATTATTAATATATTTAGTAACATTATTAATAATTCACTTCTAAGCATGAAAGAGGTTATAGGAAAAAGAAAGAAAAATAGCCTCCTCTAATTTTCTTTAATGGTAGGTTAAGGAAAGGTAATGATATGATTCATATGGAATATGTTAAAGTAAAAGGATTATTGGGATTTTCATAATGGGTAATGGGAATAAACTGTAAATTAAAATGTTGCCAATGTTTATAAGGATGAATTTCGAAATGTGTAGTTTAATCTTCAACTTGATTTATAATTTCTAAAACTTTTTGTTTGTATGAGATCGTGTTAACCTGGACTCAACCCAAGATAATACAATATAATTTTCTATATATTTACATTAATTTTTAAGACTTCTTAATATCTCAAACGAAAATTTGGCTTTATACATATTATTATGTATTTTCAAGACTTATTAGGATCTCAAACATTTCGTGAGTAGTCTATATATGTTGTGGTCTACCTAACTTCAACTTGTCTATTGATATTGTTCCAATCTTATACACATATCTAATGATATTCTATTATGCTAAAATATTATCACATGCATATCATTTATTGATATTGTTAATTTATACTTCTATAATTTTCAAAATAAAGAACATAAGATATGGTCCAAGTCCAACAATAATTTGGATTTCTATATTGTAGGTGATGGCCTAGTAAATTATAGCTATTATGAGATGATGAGCCTATTTTATTTTTTAAATACCTTTTATTTATTTTATTATGTGATTTAAATGTCTTGCTTAGGATTATTTTTAATAAATGAAAACCATGTTGTGTAGAAATTTACACACTTCTTGTATGTTGTGAATGTACCATAGTCAAATTTTACTTATTAGATTTTTATAATTTTTTGGTGCTAGAAAAAAGATAGGTTGTTGGGTTGCTTCGAGCAATGAGATGCAATGACATGAATCAATGTGATTGCATTGATCAATGAGTGTAGCCACTTTTTAGGTCTCATATGAGCTGACCATGTCAACTGCGTTCGATCATTATGGGAAGTCGAAGCGAGTTAGATATAGGAACTTTGACCATTGTAATTGGTCAAAGTAGGAAAGATTGGGTTGATGCAACATGTTTTGGGTCAAAACAAACAACCAGTGGTTCATGCATTCATATTTTGGTTGTTGCAACCCATTATATGGCCAATGCAACTTGTGGGAGGTCAATTTGAGCTATAAGGTCTAAGTAGGTTGTTTTATGGCTAGAACTATGTGCTTTTAGTTTGTAATGTAATTTTCACATAAATTTTGTTGGAATGTATGCCAAGAGAGATAGTCATATGATGATTGTAATGTGGCACATTTTCTTGATTTGATTATTAATAAATGCAATTTTTTGTATATGTTTGGGCAAGTATGAAATGATGCTATAACATAATAGATGTCTAAATAATGATATTACTCGATAACATATGTCTTCAGGTTGAGGACCTGGACAATGAGATCATGTGTATGATAAGAGTATATACATTCTTGTTATGTCCCTAGTTAGATATTATTGTGGAAACAATATAGACAATAATAATACATAAGACTAGAATGTGTGTTGACTGATGAAGGAATCTCATTTTTCATGATATATGATATCAAGCCAAACACATAGGTACTTGTTAGAGAACAAGTGTACCTGAAATACCCACCTTGATAGTGATACATAGAAACTATTGAATGATAGTCAGAATCAACTCTCATAAGTAATAGTGGTGATTGTGGTTCATAGACCTAAAGTTACAACACTCATCACATGTCATTTGATGTACTTCAACACCATCCAGTGTGAACTTGAATAAGGGTTAAGATACAAGCAATGTTTGAGTATGTTATAACACATGGGGAGTGACTATGAGGGATGTAGATGGGAATTTGTCCCTCCTCCAGAGTTGATATCCTGGCCACTTGATAAATGAGATTGAGAAACATATGGTCGTGCTCATGTGAATCAATTTGTGATATGTGAGCTCACAAGCATCTCATATAGTCTGCTCTAGTTTAAGGAATGTGGGTTGAATATTAAGAGGATGACAATTACATGCCTTGAGTTCAATATGCATATGGGTGACAGGCAAAGGAACTATACGATCATGATAATACTAATCAAAGATTTAGGTTGAAGTTGTTCTCTAGCTGTCTAATTACTTGGGTACCAATGATAGTGTAACATACCGAATTCTGGACATTTTATCCTTTGATCCTTTTTCCCATCTTTTCCTTTCATTTCTATCCTCTTTGGCCTTTCTGTTTAATTTGTGGAGATTATGATGGTTTAATGAACATTTGTTCACCTTTTTCACCAATATTTGGGTTTATGCACAAATACCTCAGTGAAAGCTTAGTAATGGGTTTAATATGTAAAATGTCCACTTAAGTGATAAAAAGAATAAAGAAATTCATGTCATAACTTTATAGGACTTTTTAGAATATGAAAAAGAAATGAAATCTCAAAATATATATAAAGGAGATGATAAATACAATAATTGGGGATAATATGGGATATTTTGGATAAAAGAAGCTAATGAGGAATATATTGTTCCAAAAATCCTAATTAGAAACCCACAAAGATAATTTGGGTCACAATGTCGTTTTCTTGACCTAAAAGAAACTTAAGGGCCAAGTATCACCTAATTTGGAAGATAAATGCATATATTAAAGTCTTTATTAAAAGAAAATAGGAGATAAGCCATTAAGGTGAAATAAAATATCTAACGTCCTCAAATTGAAAAACTAACTCCAAATTCATAATCGAAATATCAAAATTAGTCTATTTGTGAATTTGTATTTAATTTGGTCAATGTTAAATATTTTATTTTATTTAGGAGAGAGAAAATGCTTTAAAGACCAAACATAATAAATATATGTTAAAAAAATAATTAATGTCAAAATCGTGTTCCTCACGTTTATTATTGCATATAGGTCAAGTTTTATATTTTTAGAAATTTTCTAGATGCCTCTAATAAATTAAAAGGATAAATAAGTGATAAAATTTAAATAAATTAAATAAAATAATAAATATCTTCAAAAAAATAAAATAATACCAAATTCGTGCTCTTTATGTTATAATATATCTTTGGATGAATTTTGACTCAATTTGGAAAATATTTGATAAGAAGGTTAATTTAGGAGAGAGAAAGTGTGTAAAATATTAAAATCATTAATTTAAATAATAAACAACACCAACAAATGGAAATAATCCAACATAATTAATATGATTTTTGGGTGAATTTTCATTATTTTTGGAGGATTTTATAGTCACTGATGAGAGAGGAAAGAGAAAATAGTAATTAGCTTAATGGACTAATCTAACTTTCTCAAAAGGCAAATATAATTTAATATTCGGATTCCTCACCCCAAAATCAATTAATCTACCAAATTTGAGTTTATTTGGACTTTTTTTGCACCCTCAAATAATTATAGAATTTTTTTTACATTAAATGCATCAAAAGAACAAAGTTGGAAGTTGTATTAAATTTCCAAGTAATCCCCTACCTCTAGCCGCGTGAACAGTAATTTTCAAAATTTTGTGATTTTCGGATGGCCATATCTCCCTCGTTTCTCAACAAAATCAAGTGATTTTTGTCTCGTTGGACTCCTCTTCCAAATCTGCTCCATATTATCCTATATTTTTAATGTTTTTGCGATTATCCAAAGATTCCCCAATTCTCCCAAAGCTTCTCTCTCACCTCGCACATCTAAACCCTAACCTAGACTCCCATGCCTATAAATACCTCTACCCCTACATGAACCGGCACCTTTGCAACCCGTTCCACCTTTCAATCACAAGTTTAGTCGTCGTTTTGACCCCCGTCGAGCGGCCAAAGTCGCAGAACTTGCGGTGGCTTTTCCTCCCTCATCTCTTCACTCCGACAAAATACAAGGTATGGTAGGATTTGTCTTGTCTTTGGCTTTCATTTGCATGTCTAAATCCCAAGTTTTGTGTAGATTTGTGATTTCACCCAATTTTGGCCAAAGATTCTCTGTTGGCCATGGCTTGCGTACAAGTGGGGAAGATGACCCCTCGACGTATTACGCTTTTACCCCCGTGATTTCCATGCTTCTTGTCTCTGCCTCCCATGAGGACAAGACCGTCTTTTTCTTTCGTTTTGACCAAAGTTGACCGGTGTTAGGACCTGGCTCTGAACCGTGCCAGCGGGGTGCCAGCAAGGTGCGGGCCCGGCCCACCTCTCCTCTCTCTCGCTCTCTTGCTTTCAAATGTTGAAGCCTACATGGAAATTGTTCATTGGTCAGTTTTCAAAAATTGATATCTTTTAATTCATTGGTCTAAAAATAGAAATAAAATATGTTTTGAAATTAGGAAAAAATTATCTATCCATTAAAAATATATTTGTCGCTTGATTCTGAGTTTTTCGAAAAGATATTTTGTGGTGATTTAAATTAACTAATAATCATGAAAAATAACCTTAAAAGTCAATATCTTCATAATACATCATATTATATGTTATTTTGATCAAAAAACCCTAATAAGGCAATGGTGATGTTTTCAAAGTCTAATTTGAAGGTTTGCGCAAAAAGTTAGTAACTTTAGGGTTGTAGGCATTTAATGAATGAATATAGTTCTAATACATAAACATGGTGTTGATACTAGGAAAAGGGGAACATGGAATCGATTTAGTGGTGCAAGTTGATAATTGGAATCAATATTAAAGGTATGTGTATTTACACCTTAAGTTGGGAATATGTGTGCCTTAACCTATACTTTTCCTTAATGAGGCTTATTTGAACCCTATATCCTATATTCATGATTCTTTTGCTATACTTGCCTCATAATCTGTTTTGGAATATTGTTCTTGGGTCTTGGTACCCTTCTGTCATGTTCTATTTGATTGATGCTATTACTTACCATTGATTCTAGCATGATGATTTTATTAGACTAACTAGCTATAGTAGCGGTACTTATGTACAACCACCCATAGATGGGGAATGGGTTATTACTCCCCTGGGGAATGTGTTACTCTCCCCCACAGATTAAATATGTGTAGGTGATTGGGAATGTGTTGCTCTCCCCTCACCCTTTGGTTGAAGGTCTGGTAGGTTCCTCAACCCTACTTAGTTAAGGTAGACAATATTAATTACGCATGCAATTCTTTTATTATACTTTGCTTATGGCAAGCATCTATTGAAAGATTTTTTTATATATGGCCTCATTCTCTTGTTATCTTCATCTTATGATGAAAGATAGCCTATTTTTACATATTTTGCTTATCTTGTTATCCTAGAATAGTTTGTGACACATACTTTTTCTTCCTTTCCCTTTTGTTGGGTGCCTTCCCAACCACCCAGGTGATGAGCAAGTTGATGGATAAGTGATGTCGCTTTTTGAATGCACTAACAAATTCACTCGGGGTTTATATCCCCGAGCTTTTACCAAAACCAAGTGCAACAATACTACCCGCAAGCAGACGGATCTTATCGCAGTATAGTTGAGGATCGAACCCAAAGGACAGCGTTTTTAAGAATCTTTGTCAGTTAGATCTAGCCCAAGTAAAACTAATATTTAGAACAATTGGTTGATTTTGGTTTGATTAAACTAATTGCAAGAAAGTAAATGCGGAATAAAAGATGGGTTTGGATCAATGATATGGAATCGCTGGGATGGTACCGGGTTTGACCACCGCTACGCACACAACCACACTCTCTTGAAAACAAACCAGGCACGATATAACATTCCAAATAGAGCTGCTGCAGAACCCCCCATACTGGCGTTAGGTCCGCGTAAGCATCACCATAGGCAGCCGATTTCTCATCGCCATCCGGATCACATGTCTTACGGCTCTGAAGATACAGAAATCCACGGAGGTTGTGAACCCCCCATACGGGCGTTAGGCGCACAGAAGCGTCACCGAAGGCTAGATGGCTCGTCCCCTCACGGATCATACACTTACGACCTCGATGAAATCCCATCCTATTTCTAGTTTGGGAGTCAGCTGTGTTAACCGATAAACAAGCAGGAAGGTGACATGCGAGCAAACATCGACGTTTAGCAAGATGATGCAAAATCCAACTAAGGTTGTGAACCCCCTATACAGGCGTTAGGCGCACAGAAGCGTCACCGAAGGCTAGATGGCTCGTCCCCTCGCGGATCATACACTTACGACCTCAAGGAACCCATCGGAAGTTATCGTCAAGGGTCAAACATGCTAAGTGACGTTCCAACCCATGCCTTGAAGTTATCGCGACATAGGAACCCATGCATTGAAGTTATCGCAACATAGGGAGCACAAAGATGAAAACACGCACATAACCAACTTACAAGCTTAACGATAAACAACAAAATGAAGAGTTATATACATTGCCTTGGAAAGTTTAACAAAAGAACATGGTTTGCGTGGACAGCGGGGCTAGTCCCCGCACCCCAGCGAAAGAGGACTACTCGCTCATGATACGAGATACAAGAAGGATAGGAGAGAAAGATAGATCCGCCATGAGCTCGGTGCAGAGGGTGGACGCAGCTCGGTGAAGAAGATGCGCTCCTTGCGCCGTCTTCTTCCTCTTCTTAGCCTCCTTGGACGCAACACCAGCGGTAGATGGAGTGGAACTTGATCGGTGTGGTGCTCTGGCAGCCTTTCGACGTCCGGAACCGATGCCTCGAAATGGGGACCCTGGGGGTCTATTTATAGTTTCAGATCTGATCCCAAACGGTTTGGATAAGTTGCTGGAAATATCTTCTCCAAACGGTTTGGAGACCGTTTGGGCGCCAAACGGTCTTGGGACCGTTTGGGCGCCAAACGGTCTTGAGACCGCTCGGGCACCAAACGGTCTTGAGACCGTTTGGGCATCAAACGGTCTTGCTTTGATCGGTCCTGGCTTTGGCGTGGTCGCGCGGCTTTAGTTCTTCAATCGATCCTTGCGCTTGCATCGAACGGTCTTGGGACCAAACGGCCTTGGGACCGCATGGGACCAAACGGTCTTGAGACCGCATGGGACCAAACGGTCTTGAGACCGCATGGGACCAAATGGTCTTGGGACCGCATGGGACCAAACGGTCTTGGAACCGCATGGGACCAAACGGTCTTGAGATCGCATGGGACCAAACGGTCTTGAGATCGCATGGGACCAAACGGTCTTGAGACTGCATGGGACCAAACGGTCTTGGGACCGCATGGGACCAAACGGTCTTGGGACCGCATGGGACCAAACGGTCTTGGGACCGCATGGGACCAAACGGTCTTGGGACCGCATGGGACCAAACGGTCTTGGGACCGCATGGGACCAAACGGTCTTGGGACCATATGGGACCAAACGGTCTTGGGACCGCGTGGGACCAAACGGTCTTGAGACCGCGTGGACTTCTTGGGCAACTGGTTTCGTCTTGTTCTTTCTGTATTTCAGCAAACGGTCTTTAGACCGCATGGATCCAAACGGTCTTGAGACCGTTTGCATGGAGTTGCCTGCTACACCTGCTGTTATAACCCCAATTTTTGGGTTCAAATAGTGAGAAATGTAATTTCTCATATTAAAGCTAATTGAACAAATAATGATATGATTTGTTTTGATTAAATGGATTCCTTTCACAATAGCCTTGACTGGTTGTGTTTTGGGCTTTGTTGGCTATTGGGCCCAAATACCGAGGAAATTCAATTAGTAAATGAATAATCGAAATTTTAAGAAAAGAAATATGTGGAAACCTCTAGAAGGCAAATCCAAAGAGGATTTCATGCCTCTTGGGTTCCTTGGGTACCAAGGAGTCCAAGGTTACAAAAAGGAAGCAATAAGAAAAGAAAATGGTAACTAAGTATTTCTTTATTAAGAAATAAATTGAAAATAATGGTAATACGTGGAAAGCAAGTAAAAAGAGAAATAAATGAGTCATCCTTTGTGGGATTTCGTATCCCAAGGATTGCTAATAATAAAAGGGATACCAATGAGGAAAATAAAGGAGAAATAAAGGAAAATCCTCAAAAAGGAGATATTTTAATAAGAAATAAATACAATATGAGAAATTGACTTTTAAAAAGAAGATAAAGGCAAACCAATATTCCCCAATGTGGGAATCCGTGCCTTGAGTTTTCTTGAGGTCCAAGGGACCCAAAATAACGAGATGATTGCAAAGTGGAAAGAGAAAATAGCAAATTTGCAAAATAAAAAGATAATGAGATACATTATTAGTGAATTTGTGATATTGATAAAAAGAAAGTATCTTCCTATTAAATGAAAATAGAATTAGTGCCTTTGGAATAAAGGGCAAATAAATAAAAGAATAAAAGGAGTTATTTTCGAATTCCTAATGTCTAAAGAAGAAAGAAGACTAAGGAAATAGGAGAGAGAGAGAGAGAGAGAAAGGGAGAGGATTGCTTATCATGAAAGGAATAGAATTCCTAATAGGAGGGAACTTGTTCCCTCTTAGATAGGCCTCCTAGAACGAGGGTTCCTCCCCTATAAGAGGGGTAGACCCCCTGGATCGAGCTCCAGAGAATCCCAAGAATTCCTCTCTATCACCCATCGTCTCCTTACGTATAAACTCCAGTTACAAGAGGAAGAGTTATCCTTGGAAGGACGGGAGCAGCTAGGAGCCAACGGAGGTTTCTGCTGGTAGCCGGATGCTCCACGACACTGGGGGTTGCTTTATCAACAGAACCATGTCTTGATCTACTCACGACGGCAGCCATAGACCCGCAGCACCTGCTGCAGGTCGTATGTTTTTTCTGCCCAAAACATCCGCGTGGGCCGCGACCTGGGCGATGCCCTAGGTGCGCCTCATGGTAGCGGAGCTAGGGCGGCCAACGGAGGTGATCCCCGAGCTCTGGAGAGGGAGAGGCGCGCCCGCAAAGACTGCAGAACGGCGCCTAGGGCGGCAGCCCTCGACCTGCCCAAGGTTGAAGGAAGGAGAAGCACGATGGACGATACTACCCTTCGATGGATATAAAGCAATCCACTTAACCCGGGGCTATTTCAGTTTTTTCGAAATGTTCTCAAAGAAGGCAATCCGCGTTGCATGGACTAGGTGACGTGGCATCGTGCCATTGGCTCAAACAGGTAATTCATACAAAATTCATATCTCGAGATTCGTAACTTCGATTAGGACAAGTGATATATGAATTTTGATCAGAAAAGTTCAAGGAATCCAATAAAAATATAAGTGGAGCCTGGTTATGCTTGCAATTCGAAAAGTAATAAAAGTTAGCAACTTTAATGTATTAATGGTAAAGAAACCCTACTTTGATATGATTAATGTGATTAATAGGGTTTAATGAATCATTAGGGTTGATATTAACCTGTTAGATGTAAAAAGGAACATTGAGTTCAAAAAGGAAAAACTTTGCACATGATTAGTTTAATTTAGAGTTTATATGCTTGAAATTGGAAAAAAGTACATAAAGTTATCATATTTACTGGTTTAATTAGTGAGAAACCCTTGAAATTGATGATAGTTGAATATAGTGATGTTCTCTGAATGTTTAGAACAAATAGTAACCTGTGGATAATAAAAGGATGATAATTGCACATAATTGGCTTAAATTAGGGTTTCATATATCTAAGTTTTCATTAATGGGCTTAGAAACCCTAATTTAGGAAGATATGCCTTCTAATAATTTAATTGTGAAAATACATGAATAAAGCAATGTTATGTTGTTAAAAATCCAATTTGAGTACCAAAGATCTTTAATGTGAATTATTTGGATAATTAGTGCTTCCTATTGTATAAAAGTGGAAATAGTGATAAATATGGTTCATAAATGTGAGTTGAACTATAATGAAATATGATTTGTCAATTTGAAAGAAACCGAAGGTGATAATTAGCCTTAATGTTGTGGATATGACCTAAAAGGATAAAGATAATAGTTTTAGTGTAAAAGAAACATATTAGACTTAATTGACATGTAATTGTGCATATGATGCAGAAATTAGGGTTTGTGAACTAAAAGAGCATTAAAAGTGATAAATGCATAGTGAAGGCTAAAACCCTAATAACACCCTAGAGTTGGCTTAGAAATCATAAGGTGGAATCCAAGTTGATCTTGTGGATGTTTGAATAAAACAATGACACTTGAATGTTATGCATTATTTTCAGGATATTGTTGATTGCCTGTTAATTGTGTTGAATGTTAATGCATGGACATCAAGTTACTATGGATCAGGTATGTGGTTACGATTATGAATAACCGCTTTAGGTTTTCCGATGGATTCCCGGATGTTTAATCGCGTTGAATGCAACTAAACTGTTGAATGTTTATTTCTTTCATGCAAAGTATAAAGCGACTATGACTATCACATAATGTATATGCCTTCTAGCTCAAACCTTGATTCCCTCTGTGTCGTAATGGTTGACCTGATAAAAGACTACCTAGAGGGTAGGTACATCAGGTCATGAATGACTTTGACTACCTAGAGGGTAGGGTCATGAATGACTTTAACTGCCTAGAGGGTAGGGTCATGAATGACTTTGGCTGCCTAGAGGGCAGGTCCATCAAGTCACCTTATAGAGGTACCATGTAAGTCCTAAAGGGACAACACAGAGTTGTGAAAAGATGGATTGAGTAGTTTGGCTTAAAACGTAATCTTGGTTGTTAAATGATTAATTGAATGATTACATGGTTATCATAGTTACATGATTATCTGTTTCCCCCACATACCAGCTACGGCTGACCGACGTTTTGTTTGTCGGCGTTTTAGGTACAATGAAAAGAACAAACAGTAAAGTGGCACATGTGATACTAAATGAGAATTAAAGTGCAAAGTAGGATTAGATAGCTTAGTATCAGTATGGATAGAAGAATAGAGATCCAAGCTTTCAAAAGGTATGTAAAGAAAATTTTTATTACCATTTTCAGTATAGTCTGTTAGAATTTAATAATTGTTTATGGTTATATGTCGAACCTTTGATCCGGGATTAATGGGTGCGGCTCAACCTCTCGGTCTCCCTTAATTGGGGGTTATCGGAAGGTGGGGTCGTAACATTTGGTATCAGAGCGTAGGTTCCTCATTTAACCATTAATAATTATTAAATTTTACAAACTCCATAGAACCCAAGGGAGTTATTAGAGGAGTATCCGAAAGACAGAGGTGTCTAGAAAGGGATCACGACCGGGGGCTGGCAAGATTTTCCTCCGCACCGCTAGTCGGAATACGAGGACTCCCGGACCCGTGTGACCGCCTGGCCAAAGTCTTAGGGTATGAATCGAAATAAGATACCTTTAGGACTTCTCATCTTATTCATCCCTTCTCATCACAAAATTCTGATAAGGACATAAAGGATTATGGTTTCCTTTCTTCTCCTCACCCTCTTGAGGTATGGGTAAGGTTAATACGGTATAAGGAATCCTCCACTAAATTAATGAAAAACATGTAAATAAGATGTCATGGACATAAGCTTAATAGGTTAAGGGCAAAATAAATAATAGATACATGCTTAGGTCGTATGACATAAGTTTTCAGGTCCTCAGAAGAGACCTGAGGCTAGACCTTCTTGTTAGGAGGATAAGTTAGTCTTGAAGATAGAGATCTCCATTGCAGGAAGAGACCTGGCACATCCTTTGGGGATGATGCTAATCCTAAACCTAAGTGTAGGTTAGAGAGAGATGGGTTGGACGAGGTGTTTGAAAGGACATGCCTTTGGGATGCCATATGACCCATGGGTGCCCTAGCACCTTTGGCAACCCAACCCTGGGAAGGGTCGTGCATGTTAGGGTAAAGGATAGCTCCTTAGGTGATGATGTTAGTGAAGGACCATAGAAATCCTATGGGCTTGAGCAAGTAGGGTATAGCTGACACCTAGGGCATGTCATAGTGCTGACAATAGGAAGAAACCCTGGATAAGGAATTATAATGGGGCATAAAGGGTTATGGATGATCTTGAGCAACCATAAGTTCGAACCTAGGCTTCACCCATGTAGAGCATGCCTTTGAGATTGAACCTTCATGAAGAAAGGACCTCTAATGGTGAGGTTGGATGTGGGGTTAGCTCTAGAGAGAGCAGGAAACCCAGCAAGAAAGTTGGAAGCCTAAAACCCTAAACAATGGATGATAGTGGTTGCTTCATGATCGATCCATGAAAGTTGATGATAACTTGGTTGCCTTTAGAGGGACCCAACCCTAAGTGTTGCTCGAGTTGAATGATGATAAGAAGTGCATGTCATGCCTTTTGCGTGCTTGGTTCGTAGTTAAGAGATAGAGCATGCAGTTGGACACCTACAATTAAACCTAGGGTTCCTGGGCCTAAGAAGGGAAGTGGTATACCTGATGCTCATGATGAGAAGTTGAGTTCTTATAGAAGCGAGCATGATAAGAGAAGCCCCTGAATTTTAAGGTGTGTTTGATGAACCCCTCATAGCTAGGTTGATGATAAAGGGAAAGTCGAGTATGACCTAGCATGGTACAGTAAGTGATCTGTTTATGCCTTAATAGCTTGCAAGGGTTAAGTAGGCTCATGTGGATATAAATCCTAGACATAAGAGATTCTGTGACCTTATGGTCAAGTGATAGTTTTCCTCCCATCCTGGGAGAGGGACCCCTTTGGTAGGGTGTACATCAGTTTTGGTGGTTTAAGGTAACCTAAAGAAGTCTCATAAGATCTTGAGAAGCTAAGTGAAAAGTACATGGTATGAGGATGAACCCATAGACCCATATACATCCATCTCTAAGTGCATGTAGATGTGTTACCATGGAGGTAACCGGTATAGGGCTTGACCAAGGTAGGCAGGTTGCCATGACCCTGATGAAAGGATGGAAGTCAGCCCATAAATGCAGCAAGAGAGATGAAGACTTGGGTAAGGTTCTAAGTGAACATGTACTATGATGGAGAATCCTAAGTCTATCCTAGGGTCAGGTAGGAATAAGACCGATGAAAGTAGGAGTTGCCTAATTCCCCAGTTGCACATGACCGTAGGGTCGGGAGGTAACAGCTATCATTGTCTGAGGGCCATGGGTTAGGAGAATGATCACCTTCATGAACTCATGAGACCCAAAGGGCAGATGCGTAGGGCACTCTTTTGATGCATGAGGGAAGAGGGGTGACCCCAAAAGAGTCGGTACCCTATAGACCTAGAGGAGATGACCAAGGATGTAAACCTCGGTAAGTCCAAAGACAAGTTTGATATCATGATGTTTGTGATGTAGAGACATATGTGGTACGTTGCAACTTAGATTTAAAAGTGTACTGGCAAGGTGGGATGTACCATCTCTACTCTTGGAACAGGAAGAACTCTGTATTTGGACTGCAGCCAAATGCTTATTTCCTCTTGTTATGGGAGTGAGAGATAGGACATTACGCATGTCATACACCAAGGGTAAGAGATGTTGTAGGTTGGAACGTTGCCACGGGTTTTGGGGATAGATAAGATAATCTACCCTGGTAAGGTGAATGATACATGGATGGTTTGTAAACACTAAGAGGAATGGGGTAGTTCCCTTATGAGGATGTTTTTATCATGAGCTATGGGGAACTTACAAGTTATACCAGGTTGAGTTTGATCACCATGATGATGGAATCATAGAGTGTTCTTATGAAGATAAACATATTGTTTGAGGTGACATGATAAGTGAAATGCATGAAAGTGTAATGTTATCTAATACCTAAGGATGTGAAGAGGTAATGGGTGTTCTGGTTGAGATACATCTGACTTGTTTGATTAGAAGCTAGAAGAGGTTGTTTGGCTAACCCTAAGTTTGAAAAGGAGAGGTGTATGGATAACACTCAGATATAACAAGATGTGTTGAAAAGTTAAGGGTTGCCAATCTAGTCCTTGAGGTAATGAAAGGATGGTGGTAGAACCTCAGATGAACTTCTTTGGAAGAGAAGGTGACGAAACCCCGACTAGAGTGGTTTAGGGTTTTAGAGGATTTGATCTTGAAAGTATCATGACATACAGGAAATCATGATACACCATGGAAAATGGCAATAGCACTTTAGATGCTTAAGATGAAGTTGCATGTGGTTCATGATCATGCAAGCCAGGAGGTCAAGGACGAACCCCAGTAACCCAGTGTATCGATATAGAGGACAAAAGAATCCCTGAGAGGGAATGAGAGCTCAAAACTATGGATGTTGTGATAGGTCTTCCCTGGATCAAAGAAGGTCGAGATGCAATGTGGGTTATGGTAGTTCGCCTTACCTAGATGATACGAGAAAGAAAGAGTTCTGTTAAAGGACAGATCTAGTTGAACTACCCATGAGAAAGATGGTTCAATTACACCATGAAGCGATTTCAAAGGTTCTTGAGTTTGACCTAAAGGTTCACTTCCATAAAGTGGAAGTAGGTACATGAAGAACTCAATGTTAGTATAGTTATCACCCCTAACTATGGTTAGTATGATTCGGACTAAAGGGTCTGATGAGGGAAGGTGTGCTCGTTCAGGGTGATATCTAGATACAGTTCTTGTCCTATGAAAGATGTGACATAGACCATCATAACCAGTATCGGGTTTTATATGAAGCTCTGTAAGGGAGGTTGTGTCGGTCACCACTTCAGTAAGGTGATGTTGGTGAAAAGTACCACATGATGGTTAGAAAAAGGGACCCTAGTGCGTGTAGATGAAGTCACTTTGATCGTGCAAGGGCTGAAAGGAGCCTAGAGACGATGAGAGTCATGAGCAGATGCAAAGTAGACGGACATACAGTACACTGTGGGGGAAAATGTGACATGAAAATCCGACCCCTCTATGTTATAACTAAGAGAGTTGAATACCCTATACATGTGTCCATTAGAGATGGATGGGTGGAGAAGGTTATGTTTGACCCTACCCCTCAGGATAGAGTAATGTATGATGAGTTCCATGTTTCTAATTTAGAGCACTATGTGAGGTACCCTGACCATGTGCTGAGCAATGAACCTAGTTAGCCCCAAGGGAGGCTGAAATGGCCTGAGTCACCTGTGTAGTTTATAGACGCCAGGATGAAAGAACTCAGAGAAAAGAATATGTGATGATAAAGGTTCTTTGGAAACGCCATGGGTACGGTAAAGCCACATAGGGGCCAACGATGGACATGGAAAAGTCTTATCCTGAATTGTTTGTTTGCTTGTTTGAATTTTGAGGACAAAATTTCTATAAGAGGGGAAGGATGTTATAACCCCAATTTTTGGGTTCAAATAGTGAGAAATGTAATTTCTCATATTAAAGCTAATTGAACAAATAATGATATGATTTGTTTTGATTAAATGGATTCCTTTCACAATAGCCTTGACTGGTTGTGTTTTGGGCTTTGTTGGCTATTGGGCCCAAATACCGAGGAAATTCAATTAGTAAATGAATAATCGAAATTTTAAGAAAAGAAATATGTGGAAACCTCTAGAAGGCAAATCCAAAGAGGATTTCATGCCTCTTGGGTTCCTTGGGTACCAAGGAGTCCAAGGTTACAAAAAGGAAGCAATAAGAAAAGAAAATGGTAACTAAGTATTTCTTTATTAAGAAATAAATTGAAAATAATGGTAATACGTGGAAAGCAAGTAAAAAGAGAAATAAATGAGTCATCCTTTGTGGGATTTCGTATCCCAAGGATTGCTAATAATAAAAGGGATACCAATGAGGAAAATAAAGGAGAAATAAAGGAAAATCCTCAAAAAGGAGATATTTTAATAAGAAATAAATACAATATGAGAAATTGACTTTTAAAAAGAAGATAAAGGCAAACCAATATTCCCCAATGTGGGAATCCGTGCCTTGAGTTTTCTTGAGGTCCAAGGGACCCAAAATAACGAGATGATTGCAAAGTGGAAAGAGAAAATAGCAAATTTGCAAAATAAAAAGATAATGAGATACATTATTAGTGAATTTGTGATATTGATAAAAAGAAAGTATCTTCCTATTAAATGAAAATAGAATTAGTGCCTTTGGAATAAAGGGCAAATAAATAAAAGAATAAAAGGAGTTATTTTCGAATTCCTAATGTCTAAAGAAGAAAGAAGACTAAGGAAATAGGAGAGAGAGAGAGAGAGAAAGGGAGAGGCTTGCTTATCATGAAAGGAATAGAATTCCTAATAGGAGGGAACTTGTTCCCTCTTAGATAGGCCTCCTAGAACGAGGGTTCCTCCCCTATAAGAGGGGTAGACCCCCTAGATCGAGCTCCAGAGAATCCCAAGAATTCCTCTCTATCACCCATCGTCTCCTTACGTATAAACTCCAGTTACAAGAGGAAGAGTTATCCTTGGAAGGACGGGAGCAGCTAGGAGCCAACGGAGGTTTCTGCTGGTAGCCGGATGCTCCACGACGCTGGGGGTTGCTTTATCAACAGAACCATGCCTTGATCTACTCACGACGGCAGCCATAGACCCGCAGCACCTGCTGCAGGTCGTATGTTTTTTCTGCCCAAAACATCCGCGTGGGCCGCGACCTGGGCGATGCCCTAGGTGCGCCTCATGGTAGCGGAGCTAGGGCGGCCAACGGAGGTGATCCCCGAGCTCTGGAGAGGGAGAGGCGCGCCCGCAAAGACTGCAGAACGGCGCCTAGGGCGGCAGCCCTCGACCTGCCCAAGGTTGAAGGAAGGAGAAGCACGATGGACGATACTACCCTTCGATGGATATAAAGCAATCCACTTAACCCGGGGCTATTTCAGTCTTTTCGAAATGTTCTCAAAGAAGGCAATCCGCGTTGCATGGACTAGGTGACGTGGCATCGTGCCATTGGCTCAAACAGGTAATTCATACAAAATTCATATCTCGAGATTCGTAACTTCGATTAGGACAAGTGATATATGAATTTTGATCAGAAAAGTTCAAGGAATCCAATAAAAATATAAGTGGAGCCTGGTTATGCTTGCAATTCGAAAAGTAATAAAAGTTAGCAACTTTAATGTATTAATGGTAAAGAAACCCTACTTTGATATGATTAATGTGATTAATAGGGTTTAATGAATCATTAGGGTTGATATTAACCTGTTAGATGTAAAAAGGAACATTGAGTTCAAAAAGGAAAAACTTTGCACATGATTAGTTTAATTTAGAGTTTATATGCTTGAAATTGGAAAAAAAGTACATAAAGTTATCATATTTACTGGTTTAATTAGTGAAAAACCCTTGAAATTGATGATAGTTGAATATAGTGATGTTCTCTGAATGTTTAGAACAAATAGTAACCTGTGGATAATAAAAGGATGATAATTGCACATAATTGGCTTAAATTAGGGTTTCATATATCTAAGTTTGCATTAATGGGCTTAGAAACCCTAATTTAGGAAGATATGCCTTCTAATAATTTAATTGTGAAAATACATGAATAAAGCAATGTTATGTTGTTAAAAATCCAATTTGAGTACCAAAGATCTTTAATGTGAATTATTTGGATAATTAGTGCTTCCTATTGTATAAAAGTGGAAATAGTGATAAATATGGTTCATAAATGTGAGTTGAACTATAATGAAATATGATTTGTCAATTTGAAAGAAACTGAAGGTGATAATTAGCCTTAATGTTGTGGATATGACCTAAAAGGATAAAGATAATAGTTTTAGTGTAAAAGAAACATATTAGACTTAATTGACATGTAATTGTGCATATGATGCAGAAATTAGGGTTTGTGAACTAAAAGAGCATTAAAAGTGATAAATGCATAGTGAAGGCTAAAACCCTAATAACACCCTAGAGTTGGCTTAGAAATCATAAGGTGGAATCCAAGTTGATCTTGTGGATGTTTGAATAAAACAATGACACTTGAATGTTATGCATTATTTTCAGGATATTGTTGATTGCCTGTTAATTGTGTTGAATGTTAATGCATGGACATCAAGTTACTATGGATCAGGTATGTGGTTACGATTATGAATAACCGCTTTAGGTTTTCCGATGGATTCCCGGATGTTTAATCGCGTTGAATGCAACTAAACTGTTGAATGTTTATTTCTTTCATGCAAAGTATAAAGCGACTATGACTATCACATAATGTATATGCCTTCTAGCTCAAACCTTGATTCCCTCTGTGTCGTAATGGTTGACCTGATAAAAGACTACCTAGAGGGTAGGTACATTAGGTCATGAATGACTTTGACTACCTAGAGGGTAGGGTCATGAATGACTTTAACTGCCTAGAGGGTAGGGTCATGAATGACTTTGGCTGCCTAGAGGGCAGGTCCATCAAGTCACCTTATAGAGGTACCATGTAAGTCCTAAAGGGACAACACAGAGTTGTGAAAAGATGGATTGAGTAGTTTGGCTTAAAACGTAATCTTGGTTGTTAAATGATTAATTGAATGATTACATGGTTATCATAGTTGCATGATTATCTGTTTCCCCCACATACCAGCTACGGCTGACCGACGTTTTGTTTGTCGGCGTTTTAGGTACAATGAAAAGAACAAACAGTAAAGTGGCACATGTGATACTAAATGAGAATTAAAGTGCAAAGTAGGATTAGATAGCTTAGTATCAGTATGGATAGAAGAATAGAGATCCAAGCTTTCAAAAGGTATGTAAAGAAAATTTTTATTACCATTTTCAGTATAGTCTGTTAGAATTTAATAATTGTTTATGGTTATATGTCGAACCTTTGATCCGGGATTAATGGGTGCGGCTCAACCTCTCGGTCTCCCTTAATTGGGGGTTATCGGAAGGTGGGGTCGTAACACCTGCATAAAATGAAAGATATTTAGTTAAAACCTTGATTATTGAATCACTGAGTAGTTTTGTGCATTATGATTCATATTAGGATGAAAAGATGTGGAATAGATATTAAATTGTTCCAAAAAGGTAATTGAAAATCATGATGAGTATGCACTCATCAAAACACCCCGAACTTAAATCGTTGCTCGTCCTCGAGTAACATAAAATTTGAAACTGTTGCCTGATGGAATACTTTCGATCTGTGTGATTTCTTCATCTTCACATCACAAATGTTTTCTTTTTGCTCAGTATGAGTGAGTACCTCAACTTCCTGGGACCACGAAACACGTCTTTCCATAGCTTCGTTCCTGAGTTCGTTTCCCAACAACGCTTCCTCCCCGCCTTTTCCAACACCAAGCATGTCGAAGAGTTTTGTAGGAGTTCATAGATACCCGTAGAATCGACAAGTATGCATTTGATCTGACACTGGTGTAGTTCAGGATGGTAGGGCATGTATTGTGCCCTTAGGTAGAAAAATGAGTGAAATGTGGTATGGAAAGAAGAAGTAAATCTCTCCTCTATTCGACTCGAGATTTTTATTTGTTTTGCAATTTCATTTATTGCATATATTTTTTTGTGTGCGCTATGGCATCTTTTGTTGCAGATCTCTCCTCTATTTGACTCGAGATTGCATTTATTTTGTGTGCACTTTGGCATCTTTTTATTGCAGATCTCTCCTCTATTCGACTCGAGATTGCATTTTTGGTGGTACGCCCCTATTTATTAGAAGGGGTATGGAAGAAGCGGATATGGGGAAAGTGGCGTGCCACCCCGAACTTAGGGTTTGGCACAAGTTTGGCTATTTTGGTGGTATTTATGGATGGAGGGATACGAAGATGATAGAAGAAGTGTAGAAGAGAGTTCAGATCAGGATGCAACTTGATTTACAATTCAAAACCGGGTTATTCTCTTTGTCATACTCTGCTGAAATAATGACTTGATGCGGATCCGGTGGGGTTTCTGAGTCATTGTTCCACTAGTCAGTTAGGAAGCGCGACGTGTTTGATCCCTATCAGTTTGACAGATACTTATCATTATGTAAAAAGAATTATGATGTTAGGAATCATAAGTTTCACAGGATGATTTCAGGCAAGTTTCAAAAGTCAGTCCTCTTGAGGATTTGCTTCGAATAAGGAGGATGTTATGATAGAAGATGCATAGCAAAAAGTTAGTTACATTTTTATCAACAAAAGACAAAATTTCATCAGGTATCTGTTCATAATTTTGAAAAATTTTATGATAGAGACATATTGAATATGAAAAGGGGGTGTGTATGTGGAAGTGGAATACGTACCACCCACCCTCCACCCCGAACTTAGAGATTTGCTCGTCCTCGAGCAAACCCTAAATTCAAGCTGGAGGGGAAAGGAAACACCAGGTATGACTGTCGAGAATGAATTCGTTCTGATCAGTACCAATCTGATCTCGTGTCCTGAAAGAAAAACTCTCTCATAAGGCAAATTTTATTTAAGGAAAATTTAACTATAAGGAACAAAATTTGAAAAGGAAAAGTAAAATAGATTTATTGGTCGGGTTGCCTCCCGACAAGCGCCTTTGTTTTATGTCGATGGCTCGACAGAGTTCTTCGGAATTATGGTGGGTCCTTTGGATTGTTGAATTCCAACATTATTTCGGTGCCTTTGTCAGCTGGTGTGAAGTATCTTTTCAAGCGGTGACCATTTGCTATAAATTCTCCAGACCCGTCGCTCCATAAAGAGAAAGCACCATGGCGGGAGATGCTTTTGACGATGTAAGGTCCGCACCAACGTGAGCGGAGTTTTCCTGGGAACAATTTTAATCTGGAGTTGAAAACTAGGACTTGGTCTCCCACTCGTATGTCTTTTTGTTTCAGATGTCCATCATGCCAGAGTTTTGTACGTTCTTTGTAGATTCGTGCATTCTCATAGGCTGTCATTCTGAGTTCATCCAGCTCATGGAGTTGCAGAATTCTGGCTTGACCCGCTTGTTTCATATCGAAGTTTATTTGTTTAATTGCCCACCATGCCTTATGTTCAAGTTCGACTGGCAGGTGGCAACTCTTTCCATATATCAATCGAAAAGGGGTAGTCCCAAGGGGAGTCTTATAAGCAGTGCGATAAGCCCATAAGGCGTCGTTGATTTTTGTCGCCCAATCTTTTCGATTACGTCCAACGGTTTTCTCAAGGATAGCCTTAAGTTGTCGGTTGGAGACCTCTACCTGTCCACTGGTTTGTGGATGATAAGGAGAAGCTATCTTGTGTGAGACGCCATATTTTCGTAGAAGAGCTTCAAGGCTTCTTTCAATGAAGTGGGATCCTCCGTCAGATATCACAGTTCTCGGCACTCCGAACCGTGGGAAGATAATATCTTTGAATAGTTTGATGACTAGTTTTGAATCACAGGTGATGGTTGGTATAGCTTCAACCCATTTGGAGACGTAGTCCACCGCCACAAGGATGTAAGAGAATCCATTAGAAGATGGGAATGGCCCCATATAGTCCACTCCCCAGACGTCAAATATCTCGACTTCTTACCATAGATTTAGTGGCATTTCGTCTCTCTTGGTTATATTGCCAGCTCTTTGACACCTATCACATGATATGACAAAATCATAACAGTCCTTGGATAAAGTTGGCCAGAAAAATCCACATTGCAAAACTTTTAAGGCAGTCTTTTTAGAGCTCATATGCCCACCCACGGGTCCTGAGTGGCATTGTTCCAAAATAGAATGGGCTTCTTCTTCGGCGACACAACGTCTATACAATCCATCTGCACAGAGTTTGAAAAGATATGGTTCATCCAAATAGTAATGCTTCACATCATGCATAAATTTCTTCAGAGCGTTCCCGGTGTATTGAGGATGGATGACTCCGGCGGCAAGGTAGTTTACTAAGTCTGAATACCATGGTTCGAATCCTGAGACTCTCATAAGCTGATCATCTGGCAGAGAGTCGTTTATCGGAATCCCTTCAGCATCCAGAGTGTGGATGCGACTCAGGTGATCTGCCACGACGTTCTCCGTCCCTTTTTTATCTCTTATTTCAAGGTCAAATTCTTGTAGAAGGAGTATCCATCTGATCAGCCTTGGCTTAGCATCCTTCTTTGTCATAAGATAACGGATAGCAGCATGGTCAGTGTAAACGATTACCTTCGAACCAGTAAAGTAGGATCTGAATTTGTCGAAAGCATAAATGACTGCTAAAAGCTCCTTTTCAGTAGTAGCATAATTCCTTTGAGCTTCGTCGAGGGTCTTTGATGCATAATAGATCACATAATGTTTCTTCTCTATGCATTGTCCTAAGACAGCACCCACCGCGTAATCACTGGCATCGCACATAATTTAAAGGGGTGGTCCCAATCGGGAGCTCTAATGATGGGAGTAGTTGTAAGGGCTTTCTTCAGCATATCAAAACTTTTGACGCATTCTTCATTGAAATTGAAATCAGCATCCTTTAAAAGTAGATTAGTCATTGGCTTCGTTATCTTGGAAAAGTCACGTATAAACCTTCTGTAGAATCCAGCGTGACCAAGGAATGCGCGAACTTCTTTTACATTTGTGGGGACATCCAGTTTAGAGATGACTTCTACCTTGGCTTTATCAACTTCAATTCCTTTGTTGCTAACCTTGTGGCCCAAAACAATGCCTTCCTTTACCATAAAGTGGCATTTCTCCCAATTTAGCACTAGATGTGCTGCTTCACAACGTTTGAGGACCATGGAGAGATGCTCAAGACAGGAATCGAAGGAGTCCCCATATACAGAAAAATCGTCCATGAAAACCTCCATAACTGTTTCAGTAAGCCCTGCAAAAATGGCAGTCATGCAACGTTGAAAAGTTGCAGGGGCATTACACAGACCGAAAGGCATCCTTTTAAAAGCATATGTCCCAAAGGGACATGTGAAAGTAGTTTTTTCTTGATCATCTGGATGTATGGGGATCTGATAGAATCCAGAGTAACCGTCCAGGTAGCAGAAATATTCTTGATGGGCCAATCTTTCTAAAACCTGATCGAGGAAGGGCATAGGAAAATGATCCTTCCGAGTGGCCTTGTTTAATTTTCTATAATCAATACACATCCGCCACCCAGTGACTGTTCGGGTGGGGATGAGCTCATTGCTTTCATTTCTTATAACGGTAGTACCTCCTTTCTTGGGTACAACATGAACCGGGCTCACCCATGGTGAGTCCGATATCGGGTATATTATTCCAGCTGTAAGGAGTTTGATGATCTCACAACGGACCACTTCCTTCATATTCGGGTTCAACTTTCGTTGATGCTCGATCATTGGCTTATGGTCTTCCATCATGGGGATTCTGTGCATGCACAACGCTTGGCTGACTCCTGTGAGGTCACTCATTTTGTAGCCTATGGCTTTCTTGCTATCCTTTAATACTTCCAGAAGTTGCTCTTCTTGTTTGGTCGTTAAACCAGAGTTTATAATGACAGGACAAACATTGAGATCATCTAAAAACATATACTTCAGCCCTTCAGGTAGGGGCTTCATTTCAGGAAGTTCTGGTTTTTCACTGATTTCTTCTGGGGTTTCGGTAACCTTTAATTCTTCATAGGTAGCTTCAGGATTTCCTTTAGTAGAGTCGGGAGGTTCAGTGCAGTCCTTATCTTGTTGGTCAATAGGTTCATCATTAAAAAGGTCATATAGAGAAGTTTCCAAGGGATCGCATGACTCGTCATATTCTTGAGTAAGCTGTGACATCTGCTCAACACAATCTATCAGATAGACCTCCTCCTGTATACTTGGTCTTCTCATGCTTTCAAAAACCTTGAACTCAAGAGTTTCTTTACCTAACCTGAGCAGTAATGTTCCAGCTTCAACATCGATAAGGGCTCTAGCAGTGGCGAGGAAAGGGCGACCGAAGATGAGAGGGTATTTGGTGTCTTCTTTTATGTCCATGATGACAAAATCACATGGGACATATGCGTCCTTGCCTACCTTGACCGGGATGTCTTCGAGAATTCCTAACGGTCTTTTTACTGAATTGTCCGCAAGTTGAATAGTCATAGCAGTTGGAAGCAATTCGTCGAACCCTAATCTCTTGCATAGACTTAGCGGCATAATAGAAATACTTGCGCCAAGATCCGCCAATCCTTTCTTGCATGATGAATCACCGATGTGGCATGAGATTCCGAAGGATCCTGGATCTTTTTGTTTCTTTGGCATCTTGCTTAGTATGATATCTGATGTGGTAGCAGCCAATTTTACAGTTTCATATTCTTCAGTGATGTACTTCTTGGTGAGAAGTGACTTTAGATACTTGGTCCAGGCTGGTATCTCATTAAGAGCATCTAAGAATGGTATATCAACATGGAGCTTCTTCATAGCCTCTTTGAATTTGATGAATCTAGTATCAAGCTTGGTTTCCCTCAGTCGGTATGGGAAAGGAACACGAGGCTTATATACAGGAATATCTGGTTCAGGTGTCTCTACTTCTTCATCGACAACTTTTTCAGAACTTCCCTTATCAGTCTTGCTTTCCTTTGATTGCAATTCCGGTGTTGTCAAGTTTTGGTCTGTCATAGGTTCACTCTCGTCAGAAATAACCACAGTTGTCTTTGTTGGGGGATCCAAATAACTTTTCCCTGATCTTGTGGCGATAACCTTCAGCTGCTCCAGATGTTTCGGATTGTTCTCAGGTTGTCCGGCGAAGACTCCAGCTTGTGGCTTAATACTAGCAGCAAGTTGAGCTAGTTGAGTTTCAATAGCCTTCTGTTGGGCTTGTTGATTGGCTATCATCGTTTGTTGTGTTTGCAATAACTTTTCAATGGTAGATAGCTTGTCATCAGAAGGGATGGATCCTGTTTGACCCTGTTGTTGGTTCAAGCTTTGATACTGAGAGTTATTGTGATAATTATTATAGTTTCTGTTCTGAAAGTTTCCCTTGAAGTTTCCTTGATTCCCAAAGTTCTGTTGCTGGTTAAACTGATACCCAGATGGGCCTCTTGGTTGATTATTCGGAACAAATTGATATGAGTTCATAGCTCCTGAAGGATTTCCGTACTGGAAGCCTGGGTGATTCCTATTTTGATTCGGATTGTAATAGTTCTGCCCAGGGTTGGTGTTAATAGCATTAAGATTTTCCATCTGGCAATTATCTCCCTGTCCACAGGCATTGCTTAAAACAACATCATAGAGAACATTGCATGATAGTGTGGAATGGTCAGTGCCTTTGCACGCTTCACAAAACAAAGAAGTGGACTTGACCTGTTTTGGTTTCCTAGTTGGAGAATGTCCTCTTCCAATCGCAGCAAGGGATGATTCTATGTGATCTTGCTTTGCAACTAAGACTTTCAAAGTTTCAGCTATAGATTTGTATTCTGGGATAGCGTCAGCCATAGCTACCTTTAAGACTCCTTTACCAATAGATCTGCCCCAGTTGGCTTGATTTTCTGCTCCCAGGGTGACTACTCTCCATGCGCTGTCGTAACTTTGCCGCATGAAGTTCCCTCCAGACGAGGAGTCAAGGAACATCTTAACATCATCCTCCACACCCCTGTAGAATATCTCTATCAGCTGGTTCTTAGGAATTCCATGGTGTGGGCATTTGCGTAGGAGCTCCTTGTATCTATCCCAAGCTTCGGAAAGAGTTTCTCCTGGGACTTGAGTGAAATTTGTGATTCGTCCCCTGATCTCATATGTAAGAGATGGGGGGTAGAACTTTTCCAGAAAGGCGTTTTGAAGCTGCTCCCAGGTGGTGATGGGTACATCACTCTGTAGTGAGTTGTACCAACTAATGGCTCTATCATCCAGAGAGTACTTGAAGAGACGGAGTCGAATAGCATCATCAGAGACTCCATTTTGCTTCGTCATAGCACACAGGTCAATGAATCTGAGAAGATGACCTTGGCTGTCTTCAGCTTGTTTACCGTAGAATGGGTTGTTTTGAAGCAAGGTTATCCAATGTGCTCTAATCTCAAAGTTGGCAGCTTCGATGGGAGGAGGCTGCACCGGATGATAGACATTCGCGGCCTTTGGGATAGAGAACTCTCTAAGATCCTTCTGAAGTTCCGCTGCCTGTGCTGCTGCCTGTGCTGCTAAGATCTCCTGTTGAACCGCAGCTCTAGCTTCTTGCATGAACCTTTCTCTCTGCGCATTGATGGCTTGAGCCACCCTACGGGCTACTTCTTCTTCTTGCGCCATTCTGGCTTGATTCTCTCGGATCAGACGATGGAAGGTTCTATCGATTTCGGGATCAAAGCTCGCAGTCAGTCCGAGACTATCCGAACGGTGCATGCACTAATCGTCAAAGAGCACCTGAAATTTGAAAAGGTTTGAAAGTGAGATCCTTGGTGTAGAATAAAGATCAAAAAGATGAGCGATAGTTTCAAAAAGAAAACAAAATCCTAGATTAGTCTTAAAAGAACTAGATTTGACTGACTGATTTCGTTGTCCCCGGCAACGGCGCCAGAATTTGATGTGGCTTTTTGAATGCACTAACAAATTCACCCGGGGTTTATATTCCCGAGCTTTTACCAAAACCAAGTGCAACAATACCACCCGCAAGCGGACGGATCTTATCGCAGTATAGTTGAGGATCGAACCCAAAGGACAACGTTTTTAAGAATCTTTGTCAGTTAGATCTAGCCCAAGTAAAACTAATATTTAGAACAATTGGTTGATTTTGGTTTGATTAAACTAATTGCAAGAAAGTAAATGTGGAATAAAAGATGGGTTTGGATCAATGATATGGAATCGCTGGGATGGTACCGGGTTTGACCACCGCTACACACACAACCACACTCTCTTGAAAACAAACCAGGCACAATATAACATTCCAAATAGAGCTGCTGCAGAACCCCCCATACGGGCGTTAGGTCCGCGTAAGCATCACCATAGGCAGCCGATTTCTCATCGCCATCCGGATCACATGTCTTACGGCTCTGAAGATACAGAAATCCACGGAGGTTGTGAACCCCCCATACGGGCGTTAGGCGCACAGAAGCGTCACCGAAGGCTAGATGGCTCATCCCCTCGCGGATCATACACTTACGACCTCGATGAAATCCCATCCTATTTCTAGTTTGGGAGTCAGCTGCGTTAACCGATAAACAAGCAGGAAGGTGACATGCGAGCAAACATCGACGTTTAGCAAGATGATGCAAAATCCAACTAAGGTTGTGAACCCCCTATACAGGCGTTAGGCGCACAGAAGCGTCACCGAAGGCTAGATGGCTCGTCCCTCGCGGATCATACACTTACGACCTCAAGGAACCCATCGGAAGTTATCGTCAAGGGTCAAACATGCTAAGCGACGTTCCAACCCATGCCTTGAAGTTATCGCAACATAGGAACCCATGCATTGAAGTTATCGCAACATAGGGAGCACAAAGATGAAAACACGCACATAACCAACTTACAAGCTTAACGATAAACAACAAAATGAAGAGTTATATACATTGCCTTGGAAAGTTTAACAAAAGAACATGGTTTGCGTGGGCAGCGGGGCTAGTCCCCGCACCCCAGCGAAAGAGGACTACTCGCTCATGATACGAGATACAAGAAGGATAGGAGAGAAAGATAGATCCGCCATGAGCTCGGTGCAGAGGGTGGATGCAGCTCGGTGAAGAAGATGCGCTCCTTGCGCCGTCTTCTTCCTCTTCTTAGCCTCCTTGGACGCAACACCAGCGGTAGATGGAGTGGAACTTGATCGGTGTGGTGCTCTGGCAGCCTTTCGGCGTCCGGAACCGATGCCTCGAAATGGGGACCCTGGGGGTCTATTTATAGTTTCAGATCTGATCCCAAACGGTTTGGATAAGTTGCTGGAAATATCTTCTCCAAACGGTTTGGAGACCGTTTGGGCGCCAAACGGTCTTGAGACCGCTCGGGCACCAAACGGTCTTGAGACCGTTTGGGCATCAAACGGTCTTGCTTTGATCGGTCCTGGCTTTGGCGTGGTCGCGCGGCTTTAGTTCTTCAATCGATCCTTGCGCTTGCATCGAACGGTCTTGGGACCGCGCGGGACCAAACGGTCTTGGGACCGTTTGGGACCAAACGGCCTTGGGACCGCATGGGACCAAACGGTCTTGAGACCGCATGGGACCAAACGGTCTTGAGACCGCATGGGACCAAACGATCTTGGGACCGCATGGGACCAAACGGTCTTGGGACCACATGGGACCAAACGGTCTTGGGACCGCATGGGACCAAACGGTCTTGGGACCGCATGGGACCAAACGGTCTTGGAACCTCATGGGACCAAACGGTCTTGAGACCGCATGGGACCAAACGGTCTTGGGACCGCATGGGACCAAACGGTCTTGGGACCGCATGGGACCAAACGGTCTTGGGACCGCATGGGACCAAACGGTCTTGGGACCGCATGGGACCAAACGGTCTTGGGACCGCATGGGACCAAACGGTCTTGAGACCGCGTGGACTTCTTGGGCAACTGGTTTCGTCTTGTTCTTTCTGTATTTCAGCAAACGGTCTTGAGACCGTTTGCATGGAGTTTCCTGCTACACCTGCATAAAATGAAAGATATTTAGTTAAAACCTTGATTATTGAATCACTGAGTAGTTTTGTGCATTATGATTCATATTAGGGTGAAAAGATGTGGAATAGATATTAAATTGTTCCAAAAAGGTAATTGAAAATCATGATGAGTATGCACTCATCAATAAGACCTGAAGATCTTACATTTGGCATGGACTTAGTTGATGGAGTTGTTGCTTGGAGACAATACTGTGGTAGTTGGACTTCCATCTATCTAGATCCTAGTTTATGTATGTTGATGTAACCCTAAAAGGGAGATTGTTGATGTATTTTTGTACAATCTTTTATGAAATTGATTTAGTCAGAAATTTTTATTCCGCTACTTTCCAATGTGTTTTGTTCACCATGTTTTAGTAAGGAGGTGATCTTGCCTCTTTACAGATAGGTTGCTAGATACCACTAATCATTTGTGATTTCATAATTTAGTTATTGACATTACTACCAACATAATTTAGGACATATAGGGTCACACACAGAGAATGCACCTGGAATAGGAGTTTGTTCATAGATATGGTTTTACTTTGTTACTAACATGTTTAGGCAATCAACTTAAACAATATTCACTGACAGTTGGCTAATTGAAGTGTCCATTCGACCAACTGTGGATCCATCCTGACTGACTGGAGTATCCAGTTGACCGATTGAAATGTCTAGGTTGACTGACTGGAGGATCAGTGAACTCATGCTCACGTCATGTCAATCATCGCATTGAAAGTCAATATTCTTACAAAAAGGAAAATAGCCAATCAATTGACTTGAGTGTCCAGTTGACCGATTGGCATGCCAATCAATCACAGTAGATGAAAATTCATGAAATTTGTCTCCTCATATCCCCAGGTTTGTGGAAACCCTATCCCATAAACTCCTATATAAAGGGGGGTCAAGGCTCTCTGGAAAACTTTCCTCATCTCAACATTGTGGTAACTTATGAATGAGAGGCATTTTACCTGTAAAAGGGAGAGATACCCAAAGGGGATAAATTTGATGCTAGAATGTTGACAACCCAAGGGACAATGCCTTCCCATCAATTTTAAAAGATGACAAAAGTTCTCGGTGATCTGTGTGCACTACATAGAGGCATGGAGGTTGTTGCCATCATGCTAGGAGGACGTCATCAACCGCCTTATGTGGTGCTATAGCAGGATGCTTCCACCAACAACCATCCAGGTGATGCTTGAGAAAGAAACACATCGTTGCAAGGATTGTCGTTGAACTTGCTCTAGAACCAGGTATATGCCTTGCAACCTTCCTTCTGCTTAATAGTTATCGGGGCAATCCACTGGTTTATGGGGAATATGGCAAGATTTTTTGTTTTCACTTCCATCTTTGGCGTCATATTTCCCTACAAATTTAACTATATAAATACATGTTCTTCATTCATGACCTCTATTATATTTTTCTATAAATGTGGAGGTTGTTTTTGGGTTGTAAGAAGTTGTTCTTGGAGGCCATGTTAGCACGTTGTGGAGGATCTAATATTAGAATTACACTCATAAACTAGTAGACAATTCATCCACATAAGTTTCTTTAGTTACATTCCTAAATTAGTAGATAATGCATCCATATTAGTTTCTTCTTTTCTTCTCATCTTTTGTTAAGATTTCACTTCTCTCTACTTTTTTGGCAAAATTTCTTCATAAATTCTGGTAGAAAAATGGCTTCTCTATCTAAAATCCCTACTTTTTAACTTTTTTGACCTAATTGGAGCTAGGTCATGCATGTTTCGGCCTTTGGGAGCCTTTTGTGATTCTTGAAGCTAGTTTTCATTATCCAAATTTCTAAAAATTTGTTTAGAGTGTAATTTATAACCATAATCGTCTAAAATCACCTTCAAGCCTTTTATGGTCAAAAGATGAATTATTTATGATATTTTTGGCTATAAATATGGGACCTCCAAGAAAATCTTCTTCTGTATCGTTTCTTGATGTTCTAATAGAGAATTTGTTTTACTATCTTATAGATGTATGTTAGAAAATTTGCATGATTGTTTACTAAATTATCAATGGCTATATTTATTGGAACTTCTTGCATTATAATCTTATATAATCAAATCTTTGAACAATAATTCTAGATGTGTTATTATCGATATAATATATATATGTCCAATCTTTAGTAGTGCCTTTTGATCCCTCTTAGTAATATGTACTATATGCAACCAAAATGTGAAAATGCTAGCTATGAATGTCCATATTGGATATATATATATATTAGGATATTGATGTACAAAATGATTTAATTTTTAACATGTTAGTATGATGGTTTTGCTTTATATTTTTTCCATGAAAGAAAATTAACCAAACTAAGTAATCACTAAACCACTAATCATGTGGTTCTCATGTGAAACCCTAATCATGTAGTTGTGATGTGATTGTATATAGTGTTTGTAATGTTAAAAATTAGGGAAGCTAAACACATAATCTTTTAGAAATCCAAGGACAATGAGGAGATCATCAAAGTCATATATTGTTGAATAATATGTGGGTTATTGAGAATCCATACAAGGTATGGGTCCTTTAGCACCTTGAATTCACTCAAGTTTTTGAATGAAGTTGAGTCGTTTCTCATGTTGTTTATATCACTATAATAAATATGGGTTTTAGTGAATGAATGCCATCAAGGATAAAGAAGCTTCATGAGCACTCACTATTTATGAAGGCATAAGCTTCAACAAAAACAAATTAGCATTCAATGTGAGAACAAAGAACAAACATATTTTAAGGCCCCTAATTCTTCTTTAATTGGAGAGAATTGACAAGTAACTATGTATTCCTTTTGGATCTCTCTAATATAGATATAATTCCTCTATTACCCCATTCCAAACACCAAAATCTATTAGGGAAAGTGGGAATGACACCCTAGTTTTGTTCTTCACATTGCACCCAACTAGATATTTAGTGATGGTCTAGAATTTTCTCTCTCTTCATGTATGTTCTATCTACTTCATCATTGCACTATTTCTTTCCTCTTGCTAGCAATATTGTGTTTTATGTATACTGACGTATCTTGATGTTCAATGTTAATTCGTATTAACCTTATTCCATGGGTCATAACTTTCATCTAAGTATATTTAAAGTTGTAGCTATCATAGAACAACATTCTCCCTTTCCTTTTTGGACCCACCTTTTATCTTCATCGTGATTTCAAAGTTGATGATCGGGTAGAGGTTTCTTTTGTAAATCTAAGGATTCAAAATTCATCAAAATCAAAGCTCGTATTGGGAAGATATGTCTAATTGGTAACCTAGACCTTCAAAAACCCTTTGCTTGACCATTGACAGGCCATATGGGGACCCAAGAGAGTGTGTGGACCACATCCCCTTTCTTTTCTTTTGTCTTGTTACTCTCCCACTCAGGATTCCGTGTATGCCATCATTACAGTTTAATGTTGATCCAAAATGGATCCAACAACAATGGGACTATAGTCCACCTTTTGTTAGCCTCCTATTGCAAGGCTACTCCACCAACTTGCCCCTCCACTTTCCATCCCCCTCCACTCTCTCTCTCTCTCATTACTTTGGCCTACTTTTTCACACCTAACCCACACCCAGTTCCAATGGGGACCAAAGGTCAGATGGGCTAGGAAGGTAATGTACTGCTACCCCCTCCTTTTCCCTCTTTTGTCTGTAGGCCTTCAAAACCCTATCCTTCTCACATTCTAACCCCCTTGTCACATGTAAATCTCCTCACCAACTCTAACAACCCACATTCTACCTTTTCCAACTATTATCCTAATAGTGTTGCCCCTACAATCCCTCTTCCCAATTCCATCACATTCAATATGGTTTCAAAACCCTAAGCATGATCTAGAAGAAGACCTAGATGGTGTTAGATCAGGAACCTAGGGCTCAAATCTTCCAACACTCACACTCCATCTCTCACTTATCCTCTTATCTCTATTAGTACCTCTTCACCATAGGGAAACACCTCGTCCCAACCTACTCGTGTCAACTAGCCAGGGCCTCAGTTTGTCCACACGTAATTCATCCCAACAAGTCACAATCAAGGGTTGAATTAACATGACAAGTGGGCCAGCAAGTGAAGGAAACACATCCTCAACCAGCCCTACATGAGCCATTGTCACTCACCTATGTCGGGAGAAAGATCCCAACCCTTGGTCACATACCCAACATTGCCTAGCACCCAAATTTGTGGGTATTTGTCCTTTTTTCTCCCCCTATTATGGAAAGTGTTAGAAAAAAAGTGTGGGAATTGGCTTGTTTATCTAACAACAGTCATGTAATATACTAATTTGACTGGAAAATTATACCTTTCTATTAAAATGGTTTCACAACCTAGTGCTACTCATGCTTGTCCTTATTTTGCTAAAAGTGATACATTTATGTTTATTTAATGATCTCCATGCCCTCTTATGATTCCCTTTATTCACTAATGTTTAAATGTTGCATTAAATCTCCAAATTACTAACTTTATTGTACTTTGGACTTGTTTAATGCTTTAAATCATCTTTATTTAACTACAATGACTACCTTGACCCTAAAAATGATTATTTCATGTACTTTCATGATATAGCTTAATCAAAGGAAGAATCTTGGCCTATTTCCTTTTTCATATGATCACTTAACTTCGAAATTAGCATCCTTTTTAACATTATGTGCCATGTTTTACTAAGATCTTATGAATGTTTTTCTTGAGTAGCTCATATGACTTATAGACTCACATTTTCACACCAATATCCCCCAAAATTGTGATGTTGAAATACTTATATGATTTGATCTTTAATGCTTTTGCAAAAGTTGATCCTTAATGTACAACCCTATCTTACACTTCAAATCAGTCATTAATGACTTGTGACACAAAATTCCATGTAAACACTCATATGCCCTTTTAACTACATGTGACATACATGTAACACCTAACAGATCTGAATGCATATGTAGATTATTAGACTCCAATCTTACAAGAATCATGTCATAGTGTTGCATATGTCATCTTAAGACTTCAAATCAGTAGACTTATCATGCTTGTAGCACTAACTCCTCACTTAATCTACCTTATGCTCTTCTTGATCATATGACTTGGGAATATGACATTATTGCATAAAATTGATCTAATATGACTTGACCGTGATCTTACATGTTGAAACATGGAGTTTGTGCTCTGGGAAAATCAAGGTCTAAGAAAAGAAAGTGCTTCTATTGAAGAGGCACAAGCTTCTTGTCTTCAAATCTCATGCCTTTCCTATTACCAAATCGGAGTTCATCTTTATCTAGTAACTCTTAATGTGGATGTTTCACCTAGACCTAAGGAATTGTTGGGACACTTGTACTATATTGAATAATTTTATGAATGTTTGGAATTTTAGAACTATGAATGAACTACTTTGAAGCCAAGGCCTAGGAGAACATCCACATGACATAAATAGTGTGTATTATATCAAAACCAAACTAATCTAAACACCATATTATATATTGTATATCATAGGTCCCCTTTGAGTTGAATATCCTATAGAAACCTTTCCAAGGAATATAAATACTCATTTATCACAAGGTATGCTTATTCGGATAAACCTACGTTGATATTGGCTTGTTTGTATGTATGAACTTATGAATTATTGGTTGCTTAGTTACTTGTTTGAGCTATTGTTCCTATGAATACTACTTTCATGTTTATTTATACTATGTTGACAAACCTTAAACATAAGATAGAAAAATACATATAAAACATTGTGTATCTGCTTGAATTCTTTGGTTAGAGCATAAGGCATGTTGAAACATGGTTAGGTCATTGCCTTTGATCTTGAGGCTCCTCAAGTATAAATAGGGTGACATTTAGGGTTCTCCACAATTTCCCCTCGTGGACCTTTGTTTGAAATTCAAACAAATGCCTAGTGTTGATATAATGAAATAATAAACTTAAATATGATTTGCATAAAAGAATGTCATTTAAAGTTTCCACACCTTGTCTTTTATTCATATTATGTTCTTGCCAAGAAAATTTTAAATTACTCTTACACTATGCTTACATGTCATTTAATAGCGTACAAAATGCTTTAGAACTGACATATTTTGTTTATAATTTGTAGATGTCAAATGAAGAGCCACTGCACTCAGGACAAATAAACTTCAAAAGGATATATCGATGGGATATATGTTAGTTTTATACCTTGAGAGTTAATCATATGATGATTGTAATGGCATATCTTGTAATTGATTTGATTATTAATAAAGGAAATTCCAATTATTATCTTTTCTTCAATAAGAGACACTAGTACATTTTTACCTTTGGTGTCACTTTTCTTAGTGTCAGTTTATAGAGGAAACTGACACCACATACCTATTCATCGGTTATTAAAGTGGAAACGTTGCAATTTGTCAGGCCATTTCGTTAAGCAAAAAACATGGGTCCACTTTCATTTCAACATTAGTTTATTGGGGAGGAACTAACATCATATATAGGAAGAAAAATTCAATTTCCCAAGAAAAATGTTAAAGCACATGTGACATCAGTTGTCACAAAAATGATGATGCAACCCTTTCTAAAAAGTAATTGTTTACATTTGAAAGGACTATGGTGTCGGTCATTGTCTAAGAAGATGACACCATAGGTCATGTGCCCCACAAAAAAGTTTACCTCCAAAATTCATGTGGTGTTTGTTCCTCTTGCAAAAATCAAATATATAGGGCCACCATGTGCCGTATGAAAAATTATTTCCCACAAATTGGATTATGTCATCGGTTTGTGTCTTGAAATCGACACAATAGGTCTTAGTGAGTTGGCATTTTTTAATAGGGATAACGACATATGTGTTCAGTTTCTTAATGACAAATTGATTGTAGAGCTGAGCCTATTTATCGGATTTGTTGACCAAACTGACGACTAGTTCATTAGTTTTAGTTTCTTCATATTAACTGATGACTAAGTGATACTCAACAGAACCAATGAAACTATTTTTCCCCAATTATGTGCTTCATCATCCGATACCTAAGATTTCTTAAGCTCAAGCAACCATTGTCGTTGGTTCTTTGTCCATTGGTGTCGATGTTTGATTTCCAACTATCGGTTCTACTTTGCTAGTCACCACCATTTACCATTCATGTCATTCTATTGAGGCTCCTCTCTCCACCGGTGTTTCCATCAACCCCCATATGTTGTTTTCGCCTCTACCCTTCAGTCACCAGCCCTACTTCTAGTTTTTGTTGTCAGGCCTATTGGCATTACCCTATAGCCACTAGCCCTATTACCTCCATCTCTGGGAGGTTTCCACCATCCCTACATTCATTGCACTACTGCCTCTACTTCTGCTTCCTACTATTAACCGTTGCTTACCCTGTTCCACTAATTTAGTTTCTCTAACACTACTATGAGTGCACCCTCTGTCCCTACTGTGGGAGATCATTATTCTCTTTTGATTCCCCCATATTTCCAAATGCATGTCTAGTTTATTGAATTTGAGAAATATATCCCTTGCCTATCTATATAATTATTTATTGAGTGTATTTTTTTATAATATTTTGTTGAAAGCATTGTTGTATAATTATAAATTAACTTGATATGAGTAACACATTGATTGAATTTTCCTAAATTGGTATGAATTTACCTAAATTGATATGAATTTACCTAAATTTATATGAATTTATCTCAAATAATATGAATGAAACCTAGTATTATACTAAATTTAATATGATTTTACCTAAAATAACTTGATTTATACTTGAAATGAATTATGAAATGTAACTATAGTTTTAATTTGAAAATTTCAGAAACTGTACATGTGTAATTGGAATTCATTTATAATTTTTTGTATGATTGGGAGCATTACTCAATTTGAATGTTTTATAGATAAATAATTACACCTAGAAATCTATTACATTGAATTGATATGAATCACATAAATTAACTTTATTTAAATGGAAATCTTTATACTAACATATATTCAGAGCGTAAATCCTAATTTAGACTTGAAATCCATTTAAGATTACTTTTAGGATTAAATCTCAGATAGTCCTCAGTTTGGGACTATTCTTGAACACTCAATATCATTTAGGAAGTAAGTGTATAATATGTATTCTTTTTTTATCCCTCAAACCTTGCTTCTCTTTTTGTATATATCAAAACATGTGTGTATTTACAATGCATGGAACTAAAAATAAGAAACAAGTAATATCAGCTATATGCCACTATAAATAGAGAAGTATCAAAATAAAGCATCTGTATTGGTCTTGACTCGACTCCAAATAAGATTCACATTCTTGAATTTTTTGTCAAATAATCTTGCATTCCTCTCTCTCCAAATTTCATAGAAAATCATAATAGCAAACACACAACTTCTCTTCCTGAGATTTAGCACATCAATCAAGTGAGTAGGAACTTTTTTAATAAAGTTTTCACTCAGAGCACTATTCCATAGTTCCTTAGCCCAAGCACATGACCAAAAGAGATATTGAAGGTCCTCAGCATTCTTCTTACACAAGATGCACGTGGAAGGGAAATAGAGCCCTCTCTTCCTAAGACTGCCCTAAATGAGGATCTTAGCTAGAACAAGTTTCTAGATAAAGAACTTACAATGATTAGGAACTTCACCTTTCCAAACCCATCTATACCAATCCACTCTAGCATGCTTCTACCTGCTATACTTCTAGAAGTCCTTCAATCCCTTAGGATTAACTCCATCTAGCAGAAGTCCATCTAGATTCTCATTGGGATTGAAAAAGTTGTTAACTTCAACAATACGACTGTAATGTCTAGATTTAGAAGAGATCCAACCACCCTTCTCCTCCAACACACATTCAAGATGAAAAAATTTGCCTTTGCTCAAATTTGAAATATCCTTAATTGAAAAATGTTGTCTAGGAAGCAACCTTTTAAAATCCATGGGTTTCTCCATAATAAGATGTTTCTACCATCCCCAGGTTTGAAGTAAACCTTCTCCATGATGGTGTCTGGGGCATAGTGATATGTTTCCAAAGACATGAAGCACTGCTTTTGGATTTCACTTTGCATATGAAAGAACCTCTCAGATATCTTTCATTAACCCATTTGACCCATAAACTATCTTTTTTTGGTACACCACTTCACACATTCTTAATAAAGCAACCTTTGACACTATCTCTCGTGATTCTTGTACCAAGACCCCCTTCATCTTTTGGGGCATAGATGTGGTCCCAATTAATAGTATGAATGGTTCTGATAAGCTCCAACCCATATAAAGTTGTGGCATGATTTATCAATCTCATCAATTACTCTACAAGGGATGGAAAATGAAGCAACCCACTACAAGTGAAAAGAATCCATAGTAGAACCAACAAGCTCACACCTCCCTATGAGAGATATTTGTTGTGATATTCATCCCTCCAATATTGTTTTGATCATTCAATAATAGGAAAACAAAGGCTCGTTATAAGTCTACCTTTAATTAAGGGCAACCCCAAATAGTTCATAGGTAAAGACCCAATCCTCATATTCAACAAATTTGATACATTCACTTTGTCCACTGCATTGTCACAAAAAACAAGACTCTTAGTATTACTGGCTTTCAATCCTAAAATATTGCCAAAATCACTAATAACATCATTGTTTGATGCGCATTTACGACACGTATCAAATGCATATTGAAGTAATATAGGTCCAAGAGGTCGGGATATCAAACATGGGAAAGAGTGAACCCAAAGACTACTATTAACTATGACTCAAATAGCTAGACCTATGAAAAAGGTGTTTGTTTGATTAACTAATTAATTGCAAGAATTAAACCTAAGTTATTGAGGTTGTGATCACAAATGGAACAGATTTCTTACGAATACAATTTGACCATAATTTATACTACAATTAAAATTAATTACAGATATACAGTTCACCTAACCCTAGACCAAGAGACCTGTAGAAAGAATTACTCACTTTCGCAGCGTAATTCACAACCTAATCTAATACAAATCCCACTCCCATAGTTATTAGTTAGGTGCTTTAACAACACCTTTGGGGTATCCCCTTCACATCCATAAGCCTTCTCTCAAAGTGTGGTCTAGACTATGTAAATCTACGACCTATCCAACCCTTAATCCCTCTCTCAAAGAAATAAACGGTCTAATAAATCACCTATGGTGATCAGGCATTTATAATTCATGAAGCAATCGTAGAGATATGTCCAGAAATTAGAAAACATAAACATTAACTCATAGTTTTCAATTACATTATATAAATGGGTTACTTCTGGTTCCTAGGGAATTAGGGGATTAGCCCCACATGATTCAGTTTCTCTACACATATATGGAGAACATAAAAATAAGGAAAACGTCAAAGAAGCAATGAAAACCCTAGAGAAGAAGATTTGGATGACTCCCTATGACTAACGTGGTGATTTGTTGTCTTTTTGCTGCAAATTGGTCCACCTGAAGTGCTTGAACCACTTGGAATGTATCTTTATTCTTTATTTTCTCTTCTCCATCATGAAATGAAATAAAACATGCTCCCTAGGTCTATCTGCAATCCTCCCTAGTCATATAATTGACTTAGGGTGTCAAAAAATTATGGTTGTTGGATCAAACACAATCTTTAATCTCTTCTGATCATGAAATTTAGTACCACCGATAGGGTGCCAGTGGCATTGAAACCTTTTTTGGATTGTGATTCCTTATGAATTGTTGATACTACCAACTTAGGTATCGATAGCACCGAGTTTATCTATGACATGTCTTTACGATTTGCTCAGTAAAAGTCGATACCACCAACTTAAGCTCAGTAGCACTGAACTCAGTAGCACCAAACTGAGTTCCTTTGACTCAACTATGTTCTTTTCTTCCAATGTTGGTACCACCGACAATGCTATCGCTAGCACTCAGTTGATTCAATACTTACCAATTTTGCCTGCATTTAACAAGAAAGAACATAAGTCCCACAAATGATGATAAGTCGGTATGAAATGGTATAAATAATAAATATTTGATGCAAATGTATGTCACATGCTAATAATGATAAACCATGCACAAATAACATCAAAATAAACAAATGTGCACATTATACATAATAAAATAGCCTATGAAAAGTGACTAGAATTTAGTGCATCAAATGTTGCTCATCCTTAAACAACACACCCTCTTTATTTATTTGAAATAAGTCAGAAAAAGGACAAGTAATATGAATTTCCATTTCTCAACTACCCCCACCAGGCAACCCCAAACTGACCTTTACTGACCACCGAGCAAATAACTACTCTTTAAGTGACCAAAAATATTCATTAAAGATGTTCACCCTTAGACTAGTGAATCACTATCAATAGAGAAGTTAATATCATACTCAATCAGGCATTCGCTTGGTGCATTTTGTGATTCCTTATATACATTGCTCTTTCCTAACTACCAAACTAATTGCAAGAAGTTATCTGCATAAGAATGAATGAGGAGATCATTCATATTTGTGTCATACCAATAAGAGCAATGAGTGGACTCAAGTAGGTGGTTTATGAAGAATCACAAGTAACTTTCAAATCATTTATGCAAAAACAAACATGATGAACCTACTGAATGAAGGTAAAATGAAATGCATGAATCTTAATGCCCCTATTGTTATGGTTGGAATAATGCATGCACTAAAAGTTTCATCACTTTGATGGGATTGAAATAAAACAATACATCATGTAGCTGTTTTCATCTCTTTTTCAAGAAAAATTCAAAACTGAGCTTAGGGCGTCCTTTTTTGCCTCTTTATTCATATTAATTTTTTTTCATTAGACCAATATTTTAGTATGCTTGAAGATTATTCTCAGGCTTCAGTACAACATCTTATCCTTTTTTTTTCATTTTTTGTGGGGTACGGATGTTTATCCATGTACTTTATTTTTAGAAGAAAACAACATAGGTACATGATGTAAGAATGAATGATGCAAAATATATGCACTCTACATGGAATTGTTATGCAACTAATTGAACTATACAAAATCTCTTTTTCTCATTTTGTAACTAATGTAATAACTAATGCAATAGAAATATTGGCTATTATGTCACGTATTATGCTATGCAATGCAATCAAGAGGAACTAATTTGGCTTACTTGATCATCTTAAGGTGGTGGATCAAATGTATGAAACTTGGATGGAATCATGAGATTAAGAGACAATGCCTTGCTTAGACTATGATATGTCCCTCTACTATTGACATGTGTACAGGGTTCCCTTGGGATTTCTTTCTAAAACTTCAATTTCAAGTCATGTTAATTATTTTTTTAATTCAGGCTCAAACCCCATCATCATCCACTATTACTGGATAATTAACATTTCCATTCATATCAAACGTCCTTAAGTTGAGTAACCCATACACTTCCTTTAGGTGATGCTACCCTTAGAGTATACAACTAAGTTTTCAAAGATATGACAAAAAATTTGTTTGTTTTTTCAAAATTTTAGATTTTATCTACAAAGACACAGAAGAACACACTTTATTATAAAGGTAGAAATCATGATGATATTGTTCCATGATTACACTAGATATATATGGATCCTACAAACTCAGAATGATAAAAACTAAAAAGCAAATAATGATAGAGTTGTTCCAGCACCCCCCTAAGAATTAACTAGAATATGTCCTCATAGTTAGAATCCAACATCCCATACATACCTACCATAGAGTATGGGTCTTCTTGTTGAGTAAGTGGTGGAGCAGAGGAGCTCAAAGTTCCATGTCTTTGTGAAGACATGTAGATGATCGCCGTTGTGTGAAAGGCATGATTGCCTCTTCTTCTTCTTCCCCAACATCTCCACCTTGCTCCGACTTGGTGTTGTCTTGTTCTTCCTCTTCCTCCTCGACATCCTCTTATGGCCACCTCATGTTTCGCACCCCTTGTAGTTTAAAGACAGGGTCAGGAAGAGACCTTAAGAATAAACCTTTCCATGGTTCTCAATGAAGAGGTGTGACCTCTTGATGTGCTTGAAGTCCAGCTTTGAGGAGGTCCTCAATGGGGTGGAGGTGGAGAGGTCGAGGTTGAGGTGCATTTCTATTGGAGTAATAAGTCCTCCAAAGTGGATTGGGGCTTCCTATACACTTTTCACTTGACTTCCAGCTTATGTTGCAAAAAGAAGGAGTCGAGGTCAACCGACTCTTCATCCAAAGCCAATAATGCCCAAAGAACATAGAGGTCATCCTACTGCACCTTCCCCTATCCCTATGTAGACCTAGTGAGGATGGTGTTGGTTAGGTAGCGGTGAAGAATCTCAGGAAATGGGTGCTCGATGTCCATGATAGATTTCTTGTGCCACTTGATCATGAATCCATGTGGCAAGTCCATCAGGAGCCTCCATGCCCATGAGTAGTTGTAGTTGTTGAGAGTGTAGTGAATGTCCCCTATTGACAACCCATAGATGGTGTTGAACTCCTTCAATGTAAGGTAGTGGGTGGTGTTGAAGAGGTGAAACTTCACCCAACCTTCCTCCTATCCTTCCCCATTCTTGGGGATGCAACACACCTATAACGAAGCCAAGAACTCACAGACAATATCTTGGTAGGTGGGATAATCATCAAAGAATGGGTGATCATCCACCATGCCTTGGTTTGCACAGACCTGCTGGAGGCTCTCGGTGAAGCTTGCTTGGGCAAGAAAGGCACGGTCACCATATTGTATGGGTATCAACTCCCACTTCATTAGGCTAGTGTAGATCTTCCCTCTGGTCATCATTGACGTAAGCCATGTGTGTCGATTTGGCATCATCATGTTGTCTCTTGCTACTGATGAAGCTGACTGCCTTGTTGCCATCGGTCCAGAATGAGAAAAAGATGGAGAAGGGATCTTGGGGAAGACTCTGATCGCCTGGAATCTCTAGATCATTTCATAGTGCAAAGGAGGAGGTGTGGGTGTGTTTGAATAACTGCCCACACCTCTCCTTTTATATTTGTGATTGGTGCTGATGCGCCATGTCGGTACCACCAACATACCCCCCACTATCCATGTGAAATTGATATCACTTATTAATATTGACAATTCTCTTTCATTGATGTCACGACACACATATTACAACCCCTCGGTAGTACTGACAACATGTCAGTGGTACCTACTTCTGAAAAGCGGTGTCAAATTAGTACCACCAACTGTTGGATGTAGACAAACTTGATCATTGATTTGTGCATCTATGGATTTTGTGTTTTAATGTGTCAGTACCATTGATAGGAGTGTTGGTGGTACTGAGCTACTATCTAGCCACCATGTTCATGAAGATGTCGGTGCCACCAAATTTTTGGGTCAGTGGTACCGAGACATTATTTCTCTCAGTAGTATTGAATGGTTCCTCAGTGTCTCGAGCTTGGGACGTCATCCAGGTGTTGGTGGTATCGAGCCTGCATAGTGGATTGGGCTCTTCCTCTATAAGGAATCAATTCCACTGACTGGGTTGTCGGTGGTACCCAGTTGATTTTTGGGCATCCCTGTTGAAAAATGTTGGTACCATAGACTCCTTGGTGAATAGTACCGAGGTGATAAATTTCATCCTTGTAAATTTTTGCAAATTTCGGTGCCATTGACTCGGTTGTCTATGGTATCGATGTGATTTTGAATTTCTCATGTTAACTTCATTGATGATGTCAGTGCCACTGACTGCCTTGTCAGTGGTACTGACTTTCTACTTCTTGTACACCAAACAAAACTAATCAAGGTACCTTTTTTTAAAACCTACAAGTTAAAATGGAAACTAGAAAAATCATAGTTCTTAAAATGGATGTAAAAGACAAAACCAAAGTATGAAAAAGAAAATTTGGGTTGCCTTGCAACAAGCGCCCTTGTTTTACATCATAGGCCTGACGATAAGATCACAAAATCATCAATGAAACTCGAAGAGCTTCAACTCCTCTCCCTCATGTATTAAATCTCCCCCAAAGTAGTGTTTCAACCACTGCCCATTCACAAGAAATAGATCAGCCCCATTTCTAATCTCCACTGCTCTATGAGGGAATGCCCTTACCACCACAAATGGACCACTCCATCTAGACCAAAGTTTCCTCGGGTGCAATCTCAACCTAGAATTGAATAGAAGCACCTCCTACCCTAGAGTTAACGCCCTATATAAAAATTTGATAGTCATGGATCTTTTTGGATCTATCCTTATATATCCTTGAGCTTTCATATGTATCTAGCTTGATCTCAATCAATTCATCGAGCTCCAACATGCGCTTTTTCCTTCATCATCAATATTGTAATTCAATTTCCTCAAAGCCCACTTGGCCTTGTGTTCCAATTCCACAGGTAAATGACATGCTCTCCCATAGACCAACCTAAATGGAGTTGTTCCTATTAATGTTTTATGGGTTGTCCTATATACCCAAAGAGTGTCATTTGATTCAGTGTTTTGAAAACTGAACCAGACTGGCCGGTTCGACCGGTCAGACCAGTGAACCGGTAGCTGACCGGTCTGGAAGCCTAAAAAACCGATTATGAGTCTTTTTCAGGTCTAACCGGTTAGAAATACGGTCCAACCGGTCCAACCAGACGGTCAGACCGAATCGGACTGAACCAGTGGTTCAAAGAGAAGAGAAAACTGAAGGTAGAATACATATAGGTTTTTACATATATGTATATACATAAGGTGTTATATATATATATATATATATATATATATATATATATATATATATATATATATATATGTATGTATGTATGTATGTATGTATGTATTTATATAGAAAATATAAATATAAGGTAAATGCATATATATGTATATATGTACAAATATATGTATATTTGTATACATGCATATACATATATATATGTGTATATTTGTATACACATAATAATATATATGTATACATATATATACAATGTATATATGTTCCAATATATATATTGATAATTAATATATATATATATATATATATATATATATGTATGTATATGTATGAATGTATACATATACACAACAATATATATGTAAACATATATTTTTATATATACATATATATAATGTATATATATTCAAATATATATATGTATATATACAAACAATATATATAAACCTATATATATATATATATATGCCCAGCTCATCCAATTTGACCTATTCAACCAGTAATTGTCTTTTATCATGGTGACCGGTTCAGTTTTTCCGGTTCAACATTTTTTATGTCATTCTGACATCATTTTTGGTCTGACCAGTTCAACCACTCCAGTTGAACCCGACTCAATCTGATCTAAATCAGTACTGGTCTGACCACTGGTTCGGTTCTAAAAACATTGGTTTAGATAGGCAAACACCATTGGGATGTATAGTTTGATCTATACACTCGAGTGCATTCTAGCCTAACTCTTGTAAACTATTACTTTTCATGTATAAATAGTTACATTTGTAACATTTGTAACAAATATACATTACATATTTATTTCATAAATTTCTACTGTGTATTTCGTCCGGTTTTACTTTTTGTGTCGATAGTTACTTTTTGGTCAACATACTTTTTTGGGCACTGAATTACTTTTTTGACCAAATAGTAACATTTCGGGCGGCACGGGCAGAAAATTTTAGGTTACCTATGGGTATTAAATATAATTTATATATATTTATATAGCGTATGTATTCACTGCCCGCACGGGTAACTAACTTTTGTTACCCATGGGTCTATTTTGTAATAGGAAGAGATCTAATTGTAATGATACAACTAAAATAATAATACAAAAACTCATTTTGTAAATACAGCATAAAATTTTTATTGCCCCACTACATACAGTAAAAATGATATTTATAACAATAGTTTACGTAGTATTAAAAAATGAGTCTTTCTATTAGAGTTTTGGTCATCTCATTACAACATTGGTTGTCTCGTTACAAATATGAGCCTTCCTATTACAAAACAAATACACGGGTAACTAACATTAGTTACTCGCACAGGTAGTGAATGAATGGCTATATATATATATATATATATATATATATATATATATATATATATAGAGAGAGAGAGAGAGAGAGAGAGAGAGAGAGTCGGGCTAGAATACACTCGAGTGTATGGATCGCACGAATACACTCAAGTGTGTTTGCATATCAAGACTATTTTTTGCAAAATGTAAACCATTGATCTTCATCGTCATACTATAACTAGGCTACATACAAATTTTGAGCCCATTTGGATGAGTGTAAGTCACTCATCTAAGGGCAACAAAATCGACTATATATATATATATATATATATAGAGAGAGAGAGAGAGAGAGAGAGGGAGAGAGAGAGAGTGTGTGTGTCAAGCTAGTGTACACTCGAGTGTACTAGAGGCACCGTACACCTCAACCATTTTTAAAGATGTAGTAAAATCCAAACCTTTGATCTTCTTAAATATCTTAAGAACATACTATATAATAAATTTCAGCTCATTTGGACACTTATAAGTCATGCATCTAAAGGAGGTAAAAATCATGCATTTCAAATTAGTTTTGTGCGTCGATTTTGCTGTCCTTAGATGGGTGACTTACACACATCTAAATGAGCTCAAATTTTGTGTGTGGCCTATTATTATTGTAACCATGAAGATCAACAGATTAGATTTTAGAAACATATGGTTTAGATAGGCAAACACCATTGGGATGTACAGTTTGATCTATACACTCGAGTGTATTCTAGCCAAACTAACTAACTAACTATATATATATATACACACACATTAATCCCCATTTTTTATCATCAATTGTCTACATACCATTGTTATTTTGCTCTTTTGAATGCTAGTCATTACTCTCCCTTTAAATCTCTAGTCTCCTCCGGTTTCTCCCATCTACCCTGTTTATATCAATATTGTTCTAATTCATGCATATCAAAGTTTTGTAATTAACTACTGTAGTAATACATTTCTTATGTTGTATGACCAGAGTGGAATGGAGCTAGCAGATGTTTCTACAACATAGTTTGGGGACACAACAAGTCAGGGGTGAGGCCAAGGTCCCATGGACTTACTTAGTCTAGCTTGTTGGTTCTAGCACATAGAGATGATGGTGCATTCAAGATGACATTGGAAAGTCAGCATTCGATTAGCCATCATTTGAGTTGGTTATGTTATAGGGCTGGACCAGAAACCAAATTTGACCATTAGACCAAACCGCTGGGTTAAGTCTGGTTTGGAAGGGTATTACAGTCAAGTTTGGTTTGCAAAGTGTTCAAACCCTACTTAACTTGTCTGATTCTAGTCCATGCAATCGATTAACTGATCAGAGTAAACTTGGCCAACTTTATATCTATGTATGTGTGTGTGTCTATATATGTACTCAAGAAAATTATTCAAGTCATTATTTCTTTGATGTATATACAACATCTTAAATTACATCAACATTATATTTATTATCAGTGTTGCCATGACTTGTATATTGATCTTGTATCTTATATATTTATACATATCTTCTATATATATAAAAGTTATTAAATGTAACTATGTTTTCAATGTTATATAAAGAAGTATTTCAATGTTATATAAAGAAGTAATAACTACAAAACAACTATGGCGATGGAGGGTGCCGAGCAGGTTGGGGCAGGTTCCGTTGCCCTAGCCTCCATGGCCACTCTCTCCCCTGATCCTCAGCCCCAGGTTGATGGCCCGGATTGCAACCCGCCTCCTTGGGTGAATCCTAGGTCGGATGTGACGGTGGGCAGGTCGTGGGCGGAGACTTTCTCCAAGCCAATGCCTGTCCAGCAAAACCTGAAACCGGTAGTGCTTCCCGATGACCCCAGGGCTCCGGTGTTTCTTCATGGAGATGACCGTCCATGGATGAGCTTCCCCCCCCCCCGGTCGTGGAAGCTATGGAAGAGTTTCACAGAAGATCCATCATCGTTCAAGTCCTTGGGCGGAAAGTTGTGGTGATCGAGCAGCTCTATGGCTGGATGTTGAGATCGTGGTGAATCAGAGGGGAGCTGCAGGTCTCTCCAATGGTGGGCGGCTTGTTCCTGGCCAGGTTCTCGATGGATGAGGACCTCAGTACATCCATTGAGCAAGGTCCTTGGTTCTTTGACCAACAACTGGTGCTGATGAGGAAGTGGACACCGGAGGCAGATGTTCGAAGGACGGCCCTGACTTCCACACCAGTTTGGGTCACCTTTCTGGAGGTGGGACAACACATGACTAGAAGAGCCATATCCATTATTGGGTATGGCATATGCACACCTAAATTCATTGATTTCCTCACCAGAGGGAGTCTAACTGGAGTGGCTCACCTGTGTGTGGAGATTGAAGCTGAGAAGAAACCTCCTCCTGTGGTCATGGTTGAGCTCCCTGACGGTAAGGCGTTGGAGATCAAAGTCTTGTATGATGCGCTTCCTGACAGGTGCAATAGTTGTAAGGTTTTCGGGCACAGCATGGGATAATGCCCTGGACCACAGGTGGCTTATCCTGAACCCCCCATTTCAACAGTTCGGGATGACAGGGGACAATAGAAGAAACGCAGGCCTAGGAGGAAGCCGTCGAGAGGACCTCCGACTGTGGGACAGGGGTCGTCTACACCTCAGGTGGAGGTCGTGGAGGTTGCTGCTGTTTGTGAGGCGGAGCCGCCTGCTAGTGAAAGCCCATCTGTGTGTCTGGGCCTTGGGGCTCAGGATTCCGTGGTGGAAGATAGAGGAGATAGCGGTGAGGGGCAGGTGTCTGAGGTTATGCCTGAGTGTGAACAACCTACTGAAAGGTCATTCTAGGAGGTGCAGAGTGGCTCAAGGAAGGACTGCTCTCCTGTTAGTAATGGGAAGAACAAGGAACCCATTATCGAGTCCTCAAATCAGTTGATCTGCTAGAGAATCTGGACAATGAGGGCTTGGTAGCTACAGGTTCCAGCATGAGCAAGGTGGCTATTTCACCCAGGAGGACCAGGAGAGGCGGATCAACTCCCAGAAGGGGAGGACACCATAGAGTTTCTTAATGTGTATCCTCTCTTGGAAACTATGGGGTGCCTCTCGACCCAGCAAACAAAGGAAATTGAGAGGGATCATTGAGGAGGTAAAAGCAACTATGGTGGTCTGTCTGGAGACCAAGATAAGGAGACATATGGCAGATAGAGGGAGAGTTCTTATTCCTCAGGGTTGGGAGTGTGTCTCCAATCTGGAGTAGGTGGAGGGACGTAGGATCGCCTTGGGCTGGAATCCTCAGGTTTGGGATGTGCAAGTTATTTTTCAAATGGACCAGATGATTACTGCAAGCTGCATCAATAACGGTGGGTTGCACATTGTGGTTACGGGGGTTTATGGGCACAATGCGGAGAGCTGCCGCCGCAGTCTGTGGGACATCCTGGGAGAGGCAAATCAAAAGGAGTTGCCACAACTATTCATAGGTGACTACAACAGCATAAGGAAGGCGGGTGAGACGAGGGGAGGGTTGTCGGTCCCTGATTCGTGCATTGCTCATTTCAACGACGCGGTTGAGGCAGCAAACTTAATGGAACTCAATATGAGTGGAGGGATTGTGACTTGGCATAATAAACAAGTCGTGGACAGGAGAATTGCTAGTCAGCTAGATCGTGCTCTTATCAATGAAGCGTGGTTAGATTTGTTCCCCCAAGCATGTGTCTAGCTGCATGGCCATCTGAATAGTGACCACGTCTGGCTACAGGTTCACCTTGCACACGGGATCAGTAGGAAGAAACCTTTTAGATTTTTCAACGGGTGAATGGAATGGTTGAGTTGTAAGAGAACTATTGAGGAGGCCTAGACAAGGGATGTCCGGGGAAATCCTTTATACGTAATGGCTGAGAAACTAGAAAGAATGAAGCTGGCCCTTAAAGAGTGGGTGAAGGGATTGTCTAGCATTAAGAATATGGTCTCTAATGCGAAGCAGGTGCATGCGGAAGCTGCCAGGAAGTTGAGAATTGATCCTCTTGATAATCAACTCATCTTAATCGAAGAGGAGAGTGACAAGAAGTTGCAATAGCTTGAGAAAGCAGAGGAGCTTTGCTTGTGGAAAAGAAGAAGATTGAAGTGGATTCAGGATGGGGATAGGAACACATGTGCTTATCTTTCTGTAGTGAAAAGGAATGAGATGAGAGATCATATACATACTTTGTTCAAACAGGATGGTACTCCGACCAGGTCCCCTGAGGAAGTGGTTGATGAGGCTATTGTGTTCTTTTCCGAGCTTTATAACTCTTGTGATGAGGGTTCCTCGCAGCAGTGCCACCTGCCTCCTAGATGGGTCACTGACAATAGAGATCTTTATGGGCCTGCCTCTGAGGAAGAGATTAAAATAGCCCTATTTTCCATTGAATCTGGGAAGGCCTCGGGCCCCGACGGGTTCAACTCTTTCTTCTTTAAAAGGATGTGGGATGTGGTGAAGAGCGACCTGTGTAATGCCGTGAGGTGGTTTTTGGTTGGAGGGAATATGGTGAGAAGCATCAACCATTCTTTTATCAGACTGATACCTAAGAAGAAGCTGGTGCATTCTCTGAATGACCTAAGGCCCATTGCCTGTTGTGGCGTGGTATATAAAGTTATCTCCAAATTGATGGCGGCTAGACTCAAGAAGGTCCTTCCTGGGATTGTATCCCCAACTCAGTCGGTGTTTGTGATAGATAGAAATCTATCGGATAGCACGCTTCTGGCGTCGGAGTTCCTCCTCGACTTCGGTGTGAAAATGGGGGCGCGGAAAGCTTGTATCAAGTTAGATATTGATAAGGCCTATGACCTGGTCAGGTGGGATGCTCTTAAGAGAATCATGGTGGAGATGGGTTTCTACAGGAGATGGGTTGATCTGATTATGGAGTGTGTTTCCACCACCTCCTTCTCGGTCCTTGTGAACGGGGTACATTATGGTTTCTTCAAAGCCTCCAATGGTCTTAGACAAGGTGATCATTTGTCTCCTCTCCTTTTCACTCTCATCATGGAAGCGCTGACCACACTGGTTGAGGATGCTATAAGGGAGAAGAAGATGGTGACTTTCAGGAAAGGAGGAGTGAAGGTGCCTCCGCACCTAATCTTTGCCGATGACATGTTGTTTTTCCTATCTGGGAATGGCAAGATGCTGAAGCATCTTCTTTGGGTGTTGAAGACGTTCGGAAACCTTACTGGGCTATTCATAAGTTAGATCAAGTCCAAGATTTATTTATCCAGGTCCTGTGATGCAAGGAGGGGGAGATTGAAGGAGGTTGATGGCCTCCCCCTTGGTGTATTTCCCACCAAGTACCTTGGCATCCCCATTAGTGATGGTGTAGTGAGAGGGAAGGATTTTGCTATGTGCGTGGACAATCTTCAGGACTTCACGGCCAAGTGAACGGTGCTCCGGCTGTCACTGGCGGGACGGTTGGTCCTGGTGAGGTCTGTGATTATTCCCAAGATTAGATTCTGGTGTAACCAAGCAGAGATACCAGCCTTCGTCCTGGACAAGATGAGATCCTTAGTTGCATCTGTCATTTGGGGAGGGAAGCACCATGCTGTCCCGTGGGGGATGCTTGCTAGAACCTATAAAGAAGGTGGGATTAACATTGTCGATCTGCCCAACATTGCTGCTATGGATACCTATAGACGTATTGATCATTTCCTAAGGAACAAGGAGTCCTTGTGGTCTGCATGGATGAAGCAACGGTATGGCGACAGCCTTCCCGTGGTTCAGGGTGCTCAAGTGTCCAGAGTGTGGCGTGCCATGGCCGTGGGCTAGAAATCTATCTCGTCAGAGTATGTGTTGCAGATGGGAACTTGGGTCTTACGGGATGCTGATTTCAAGCTCAGCTCCGTCATCTCATTTCACACTCCTCAAGTTCCTTGGTTCGAGGTGCTATGGCACAATCACCATAAACCAAAATGGAGTTTCTGCCTCTACCGGTGTATTCTGAAGAAGTTACCCACGTTGGACAGAATTAGAGCTTAGAGCTTATCCTCCAATGCTATATGCTGGCTTTGCAAGGCACACGAAGAGAGCCATGAACACCTGTTGTTCCAGTGTTCCTATATGAAATATTTGTGGTGTAGATGGAGCTTGAAGATGGGTTGGGGCGGAACCCCCCCCCTTTGTTGCTGGATGATGGGATACATTGGATTATGGAGAAAAGTGCCCAGTCTAGGATTTTTGCTGGTCTTAGCCTGGCTGGGCTATGTTTTTTTATTTGGGATGAGAGGAATCGGAGACTCCATGGCAAGGGGGAGAGGGATAATACCTGTTTGTTTGACTTTTTTGTGCATAATCTAGGTGAGGTTTTTAAGGCCAAACCCAATATTAGGTACGGGGTTGGTGCGGTGGTTCTGAGACAGTGGGGTTTTTGCTGACTCAACTGCCTGTACAGTATACGGGTGCTTCCCATATACTTATTTTTGTTGTGATAGTGATATTTAACCTGCTCCAAAAAAAATTATTAAATGTAACATTTATACTACATGTGATATAAAAATGTCCATCTAATTTAGACAATAAAATTTATTTTCATGTTATTAGAGTGATTTTTATTGAAGAACACCAATAATTGACATCAAAAGTGAACCAAATTATTATTGACGTGTTTATTAGTTGATCTCCATTTGAATATGCAGCTAGTATATACTAGATATTAGTGGTTTTAGACCAAACTTAACCAAAGTCGACCATATTTTAGTGGTCAGTTTAACTTTGGTCTAGATCCTTTTAGCAGTCAAATTTGGTCTGAAAAAAATGTAGACCACTATATGTGGTTTAGTACATGATTTTTGGGTTAGACCAGACTTGACCAAACCATGCCCACCCCTATTACATTATAGTAAATTCTATCAAGTACTAGTCAAATTATAATATAATTGTCGTAAAATTAAATACATTTTCACTCAGGAAGATATGAAATTCATCTATTAAATCAATGTACTTCATACACAACATAGTAGGAGATAAAATACAATTAATTAAAATAGTTCTATCTATGTTCTTATATGATAAATAAAACTATCTTGTCCCCCAAAGTTGAGTTGTTGCCACATTTCTTAGGAACTCACCACCATCCAATTTTCAAATGTTTGCATGACCATCTAGGTCATTTTCATTATTTTATTAGTAGCTTCTGAAGGGCCTTCTACTCCTTCATCAAGATACTCACCTAATCGAAGAATTTACATAATGAAAAGTAAAAAATTTAAATAAAGTATTTGGTGTCTTGGTTTTACCTGATAAGATCCTATACAATTAAAAAGCATGAGAAAAAAAATCTAAAAATAAAAAGACATATGAAATTGTTCATAATTTAACACAACCACATGCAAAATTCAAACAAAACTAGTCAAGGATCAAAGCAACTACAAGTAGGAAATGTCTAAATCGGATTGTAGTGTCATGTTCATTGAAAACCACTTCATTTGGATCCATAAAGATGTCATGGTAGTCTCCTTAGGGATGCCTTGTTAATGTGTTATTCCTAGACCTTCCCCTTCATTGTATGGAGGCCACATTGCTGGTGTAGGGAAGAAGAATGAACTCATTTCAAACCAATTAGAAGGTCACATGAGAGGAATAGGAAACTCTATATATGGTGTGGTTGGCTCGATGCCATGATCCAAAAAGGAAGACTCGAGCTCCTCCCAAGAATAACAAATTAGTATTGCCATGTCATGCAACCTACCAAGAATAGCATTGGTGTGGTTAGCAGGTGCATATCCATCATTTAGTTTTTACCTTCTTTCATACCATTGATAACCACACTCATCAAAGTCAAAGGATCTTTTGGGATTGTGTTGAATAACTTCTCAAGTTTGACTAGTTACTCCTTCTCCGCATGATTTTCCATGACCGTTCCAAACTCACACACCTTTTTATATGTCTTTGAGAACTGTGCCACACCATTGACATTGATACCTATACCAGAACTGTGTTTTCTATGGCACTGGCTTGATAACATTTTCATATAAATACTTTGTGGTGATGGGATGTCTTTAACACTAAAATGTATATTGTTCATGTCATTTGATATTATAGTGCTAATAGTTGGGACCAGTTTTGTTTTTGGTTGCAATCTTGTGAAAGTTGTTGGGATGTCAATGAATTACTATTGAAGAATTGTTGTATTCTCTTTATTTTTGTTTTCTCTTTACTTAAGTCTTATGTAATATGGGCCTAAGTATAACATACCCATTAGGGTTTTTTGGTTGATTCTTTGTTCTATCCCCTCATGTATATATTAGAGGGTTGTACTCTTTCCAAAATATAGAAAGATGGTTACTTTCTGCATAGTATTAGATCATAATGTATATCCACTTCAAGACCCCTCCTTTTCAAGATGACGTTGTTTCTATCTCCATTCTCATCCCCACTCATCATATTTTTTCTTCTCCACCATTGTTGAACACCCCAAGGGACATATATCTCCTTTCTAGCCCTATCCTCTTCCCAACAACAGGATATAAGAGAACTACCTATGGCCTTTTCATTGGTCTTATGCCCCAAAGACTGGTTGTTTAGAAATCCATACGGCATCCTTTTTGTGGTCATCTATGACCATCTTTTATAGGGATTTATTTATGTATCATTTTATATGATTAGATCTCTCTAACATATCTCTATTTTTCTTAGTGATATATAAGGTTCACTATTTATTATGGTCTTTTCTAGACTTAGATTTGTTGTTTTGTCACCTATATAGTATATTTGTGGCCCAGTATGGAATTTTGTCGTCCCAAATTTACTATTGTGCATTCGGTTTCACTTGACACGGCGTGTCAACTTATTGAAATTGCATGTCAGTGATTCTTTTACCCATTTCATTCTCTAAATTTGTTGTATGTTATACCTTGTGTTTGTATATTATGGGTTCATCTACTTCCTCTATTGGGATTCTCGAGACACACACTAAGTGTGTAACTCTATGAAATTTAATGGCTCCAACTATGTCCTATTGGAAGTGTCATTTCAGATCTATGTACACTCTTTGGAAAACTTAAGCATTTGATAGATATACCTCCACCACAAGAAGACATGTCTAATAAAACGAAATCTATCAAAGAATCATTTGACAAAAGAAAGGTAGATTGTAAAGAGTGGGATAAACATGACTCTCTATTTCTCTCCTAGAATCCAAAGAGTTTTCAATCATATAGCTCTGCTAATCCACTATTCACCGATGCAACAAAGGAGGCATGTGATAACCTTAACCAAGTGTACTCTAGTAAAGTAAATGCAACTCGAGTATTTGATATATAAAAACATTTGCATTTTATTTAACTTGAAGATAACTCAACCTTTGATTCACATTTCGAAAATTTTAAAGGGATTTGGGGCAAGCTTAAGCTTTGTCACCCCTTATCATCTATCTTTCCAAAAATGCAAAAGCAGCAAGAGGAAATATAATTGTGTTAATTATTGGCATTTGTACCTTTTGATTATGAATTTGTCCACCAACAAATTCTTGCATCTGAATTGTAACGAACTAGAACCTAGAATATTACCCTATTCCATTATTAAAAATCTAGTAAGATTTGACGAAATAAGGTTAAAAATTAAAATACATTTACATAATGACTTAATTATGTGCCAGCATGTAATAAAATCATGAAATATGTTACATGTATTTCCTTTACTAGCATAATGGATAAATAAAAATGAATAATACTCTTTGGAGTAACCATTCATAATTCCATGTCCATAATTATTAATAATGTTATCTATTTAAATAAATATGAAATTAACTTATTAAATATGTAAAATAAGTAAAATTTAGAATTTCATGCTAAATAATAATATATATCTCTTTTAAAAATATATTGAAGATAATAAGACTCAGTTAAGTAAGTGTTTATAAAAATATAATATTTTGTTAAATACAATACTTATGTGCCAAAATTCCTAATGGTGCCATAGCTCATAAAAGGACATCTAAAAAATTAAATATAATGGTAAAATCTTGTTCTTTGTGTGCCAATTAGCTTGGTTGCAAGTTTCAATTTTGTGTTCCCTTAAGTTTGTGCTATGATGAACAAGTTTTTTTCCTTTCGAATATCGCCGCTTTTGTCTTGTGTCTTTTGGCAAGACCAGTTTGTGTTAGGTTCACCATCATAAGGAAATATCTATGGTTCTATTAATTGTTGGTTTTCTCATTCCCTGGATTGCCACTAGCTATGCCTTGCTAGCCATGGTAAAGAGGGTGGTTTTGAGGTGATGTACATTCACAAACTTTATTTGAGGTCTATGGATCTATCAAAAACCAGATGTCGTCGGTGTTGTCATACAACTACATGAGAGTCGAGATCCTAGAATTCAATCTCTGATCTCTAGCTTCCACCATGGTATCAGACTTTTTCATTTTTTGTTCTGTGGGAAGGAAGATGATAGTGTGTGTTCTCCCGACGTAGCCCCTTACAAGGATTTTCATAATTGGTAGATGTTTCTAAAATTAATAGTAAATTATTCATAGCCTAGAAAAATAAAATAAAATATTTTTTAGAATCATTATATTTTTCTCTATCAAATGGTATCGATCTTATCCCCTGAGTTAAATATAATAAATATGTGATGTTTCAGAGATTTTCTTAATTGTTTAATATCTCTAAAATTTTGTAGCTAAATATTGATAACTTGGATAAATAAAATAACATGTTGTAAATTTAGAAAGTTATAATCTATTCAATGGTACCAGTTGTATGACCTAATTCCAACATAAAAAATATGAAATTTACATGGACTTATATAATTTTTTAGACCTCCTAAAATTTCATAATTAATAATTGATAAGCCTAAAAATATAGTAAAATATGTTATGAACTCAGTAAAATATAATCCACAACGTAATATGGTTTTAAAGACCTAATTCACAAATAATAAAAGAACATTTTTATAGTTTACTAGGAAGCACACATGTGCCCAAGCACGTCGTTGTTCAATTAGAAGCATTTTACTTTGGTATTTATGTTATTTAATAATTAAATAAGTGTAAATTGTGTGTGATTTGATTTCAATGGAGAAGTGAGTGGGAAGCATAAACGTCTGAGAGAGGGGATTCCTAGTTTCAAGGAAATAAATTTGTGGGTGGTTATTTTGGAAACTACACGTGGAGAATTAGAGAGGACAACCTATAGATATTTTCATGTGAGATGGATGGACGTGTGCCCGTGATAGTTGTGGGAAGTCGTAGAAGTAGACTATTTTTTATCAAAACGTGTTGATTAGTTACATGTGGGATATGAGATAATGAATAATGGTGAGAGTAACATAAATAAATATTTTTAATAAATTGACGTATGTGGCAATGAGTTGAATGATATACATTAAAAACCAAAATTTGAAATTAATACTACTATAATGTGGTGGACGTTTTATTTTAGTTAAACTTATCCCAGCAATCATGAAGGGAGAGGGTGAGGAGTTGGGGAGTCCAAGATATGGGGGTTCCATGGTAGACATTAAGAGGGAATCATGGTATTTGGAAATCAATTCACTGACTAAAATAAAGTTTTTATAGATATTAAAGCAGTTAAAGAAAGAATTGGAAAATGTGGACTGGTAAGGTGGCACCCGATAATGATCTCAAGCATTGTGGGAAAAGGGAAGAGATAGACATGGAGGAGATAGGATGAGAGGAGTTATGGAAGGGTGAGTGGCGGTTTAAGAGATGAGGGAGGAGAGTGTATGTGTGAAATGGAGTGGGGATGAGAAGTAGTGGGGATCAGTTTTAAACACAGAGAAAAAAGGTTAAATTTAGTATAAATCCTCAAAAATGGAAAGAAGAGAGAGAGTAAAGGAGAATACAATAGTTGAAAATGGAGTGATTTGATTGGCTAATGGAAGTGTTTGTAATTTATACAAAAAACTCCCCTTTTTTATAGTATTATAGATATAATTAATACATGTGTAACCCTATTCTTATATATGTGATTAATAGGGTGCTTGTGGACTGAGATGAAATTAGTATTTTGACCTAAAACATATGTAGATTCACTCTATGACTTAACACTCAAGTTGAGGTATGTACATCTTTTTCTATTTTTTAGGCACTACTTTTATGAACAAAATAAGCATTCCCATATGAAGCATGAATAGATGTTATCTTAGTCATCATTTTTAAATTCTTATTTTCTTGGACAATACTTATGAGTCCTCTGACCCCACATGCTTTATGTTGTATGCTCTCATCTTGTTGTTACATACGGACTAAATTTATACTTGCCTTTCCCTATTTATGTGCATGTTTAGACTAGCTTTATTTCTTATAGTGGTACATCTATACAACCATATATACAGGGGCGTGCTTTTCCACCTAGGGTGTGCTTTTTCCTCCCATTATTTAGTGAGGCATGCTTTTCTACCTAGGGTGTGCTTTTCAACCCATATTTTTAGGTTGAGATCCAATGGTTTTTCAACCCTTCTTGAAATAATTTTAGTATTTGTTTATTACATGCACAATTTATTGTTTTTATTATTAATGGAAAAATTTTAAAGGCAAGATTTTCCTACTTGATATTCCTTAGTAGACATGCCTCATCTCTTGGCCTGATATATTTCTCTTGGCACTTATTTCTCTTGATCATCCTCATTTTGATCCTCATCTTTTAGACTTTATGAAGTAATGTCTATTTGGTATTTACTGTACATACTCAAATTTTCTGATGTCCCTTCCTTTTATTTCCCCCCTTCTTGGGTGTTGTCTTTCAATCCACCTAGAGGCTCGGGTGTAGGACTTGGAAGACTGGACTTGGTGACATGGACCTACTAGGTGAAGCTCATGGGAGATAGAGTTGAGATAGTTGGATATCCCTCTACTTTGATCCTTATGTTCTAACTTTCATGTAAGCCCTATATGGGAGATAATGTTGTACTTTTATGAAATTGAATATAGTCAAGAAATATATTTCCTCTGCTATACATTGATCTCTTTTTGTATATCATCATTTGAGGAAAAAAATTATGTTTATTCGAGCATGTTTGAAAGTATGTTTCGATAGATGAATTTATTCTCAAAATTGATTAGAGAGTGGATCCCCTTTGGGGTCCAACTCCTTACAAGATGGTATCAGAGCCATAGTGGTCGGATTTCTGACTATTATAGTTTTGTCTCCCTAATTAGAACCATTACCTTACATAGTCACCCTCTAAGTGAGATACCCTAGAAATTACCTACAACAATTCATGAGATGATGAAAGGTTGATTTAGGATCATAAGAAGTACATATAAGGATCATGATGAGTAAACCCTTACATTAAAAGGCTCTAGTTGCACAAACCCTATGATGTAGGTTAGTAGTGATATGTATGTTTGAATATAATAGGGTTTCAATTGATGGTGGAGTTAGGTTGTGAGGACAATGAAGTAGGATAAGGAGATCTTAATTGGAAATTGTGACTTTGTTTCTCTCTTTGATTTTGGGCCCTATCTTAAATTTTGTATCGTAAAGTTTTGTCATCAAAATATTTTCTTTATATTTTTATATGTACATAAATAAAGTTTTTTGGATTTATTGAGGTTTTCTCAAACTAATTCACAATAAAGAGATATGTGAAGTTTTATAGAGAAACCCAAAAATAAGTTGGGTAGAAATCTCAACCCTATTATTGTGTATGAAGTGATGACTAGGAAGATATATCTTATGATAAAGGTTTAGTTAAATTACCATTTGTATCCTATGACCTTTGGTTGATAAAATTAAAATTAGGGCTGGTAGGTTAGTAACAAAAGGACCTAAAACTCAACCCTAGGTGGTCTTGACTCGTTAGTTGAATGCATGATATATGGACAATATTAATGACTAAAATTTTCACAACTAAAAGATGCATATGTGACCATACTACCTTGATGTTGTTTAGCTTGATTTGTTAGGTTAAACCTTTTTAAGTGGTGGAGTATGGGTGATTGATAATGTTTGGATGTTTAGATTTCGAGAATGAAATCCTTTTAAGGGGAGTGTTGTAACGAATGAGAACTTAGATTTTACCCTATTCCATTATTAAAAATCTAGTAAGATTTTGTTTCTTAAATTTGATCAAATAAGGTTAAAAATTAAAACACATTTACATAATGACTAAATTGTTGGATCTAAGGGCTCTAGAGGGGGTGAATAGAGATACAAAATTTCTCACAAAATAGATTAGACCTTCAAATTATATCAATTAGGAGTAATAGCTTAATGGCAATTTGAATTCCTATCTAACAAGCATAGCAATGATGAGAGAGATTGATAGCATGCACTTGATAAAGGGATGTAGAGTGGTTCCACACTTCAAACTAGAAGTGAGTAAGTCCACTACCTAGAGAGGTCAACCTCTAGGACTTTACAAGTGCTTTTCTCTATTATATCACCACGGAGATTTACAGCAATAGACCACCAAAGGACTTACCCATCCAACCACAAGGATATCTCCACCTTAACAAGGAACTTACCCACTTAGCTTGAATCTTCAGCCTTCACCTAGGTTTTACCCATTCAAGCTCAAGTCTTCAACCTTGAAGAACTTTTCTTCTCAACTTAGATCTTCCGCATTTGCCTTCTCCTTCATCCGGAGAAGATCACCACCTCTTCATCAACCTTGAAGAGGACCAGCTACAGCTCCTTCTTCACTCGATGGAGCTTGCTTCATATTTTCTTCATCAAAGAAGGGGGATAGGGAAGTAGTGGAAGATTGAGAGATTTACATGTACAAAGGTGGATCTCTCTTACAATAATCCTAACTCACTCACAAATCATGAAATGAAGTGTAAACTAGAGAGAGAAAGTGGCTCAAGGGGTGGTAGCACACTCAACTATAGCAAGGACCTTGTGTGTAGTGAATGAGCAACCTTAGAATGAACTCCAAGTGGTCCTAATTATAGATGGGGGTGTTCCCTTGAGTTGGGGAACACTTAGGGTCGAATTATAGCTATTTTTACACAAGGTAATGGATCTATTTTCATCCAAACAAGTCACCAATGGTTAGAATCACTTTTTCTGTGTTTTCCATATAGTACATTCGGTCGAGATTCAATAAAGGTAAATCGACTGATCGGCTAAAAGACAAACCCGATTTTCAAACTATCGGTTGAGTTTGTCCTGGGAAAATCGACCGATCAGTTAAAATCACATTTGCTCAGTAACCCGATCGGTTGAGTTCTGTGAATGCACAACCCGACCAATGCACTCTCTAGAAAATTGATCCAAGGGATCGGTCGAGATTGTGACTTGACCGATCAATAGCCTGTGATCAATTTTCTAAAGGGATTAAAAAGTGATTAAAACTTGGTATTAAGTGTCGCACATATTTTTCTCATCTTAGTTACAAGTCATATCATCAATACAAGTGATTACAAAATTCTTCTAAGTTTGTTTGAAAGGATTTCCTAATTAGCACACTTGCATTGCTTTTGACTTGAACTTTGACAAGCTAGGGCTTGTGTAAATTGATTATTTTCATGTACTTAAAACCTGAGATCAATCTTGAATACTCGTATTAGATACATATGAATGGAATGGTTGAGTCATTATCAAAATATGGACAATGTATAACCTCTAGGTCAACATTCTCCCCCTTTTTGAAAATGACAAACCATTCCTCAAACATATTGAAAAGAATATTGAAAGAATACCTTTGCCTTGTGAATTAGGGGGATTCAAGATTTGAACAATGTGAACTGCTCCCCCTCAATCTATGCTTACTTTAACCTGCATAGTTAGCCTTTCTACACAAAGCAATATAACATGCATGTACTATATGATCTTTTAGCAAGTCACGTGATATAGCATATAAAGAACAAGAAAAGGATCACTTAAGAAATAATAGCAATATGATTGAGTTTCAAGACATTGAAATTTCTCTCCCCCTTTTGACATTATCAAAAAGGAAGGGGGTATAAGAGCATACAAATAGACTTCTCCAAACACAATCAATCAGATATTTAAACATGCAATCTCATAACATATATCAAACAGAGACGAGAGAAACACACAAGCTAGGTCATAATCAAAATATGGTGAAACATGGCACCAACTCATAATATATAACTGATGAAAGAGTAGGAGTATACAAAAGATAGATTACAACTCATGAAGCATGTTCTCATAAAAACAACTACAAGCGAGAATCAATGAAAGCTAAAGATAAAATAGTACATCTCAGATTATGTGCCCAGATGTTTCTAATACAAAATAGCCTATAAACATATATATGATCAGCAAACTAGACTAAAAACTAAGAAACATCTATACATCGAAGCTATCTATGTCCACAGCATCATCATCATCCTCAGCATTGGTCTCGTAGTCATCGTCTCCATCTGAAGGTGCAGCAGTAGTGCCTTCATCACCGGAGTCACCACCATAGCCATCATCATCAGCATCCTCACCATCACCAGCATCCTCATCGGCATCAGCCTGGTCAGGCATCTCCTCGTCCACAGAAGGACCAAAACCATGATCAGGCCAACAAGCATTCTACTCATCCTAAGTCATACCAAGAGCATAGAGCTCATTGGCCTGAGGGAAGGAGGGATCAGAATCACCCAGACTGGCAAGAAGAGTGGCCAAGGGGCCAGCAGGCAATGGTAGGAAGACACGAGCAGGACCACCAGTAGCAGAGGGTGTGGGAGTAGCAGTGGAAGGCTCAAGTGCAGGGTAGATGATTGTATGCATAGGATGCATAATCACTACCGGAGTATGGTTGTTAGGTGGGGTAAGGGTGTGCATAGGATAAGTTCATGTTTGACATGATTGAACATAAATCCTGGTGCAGGTGCTCCTGGACCTGGAGGTTGTATGCCTATTGGTGCATCATGTAACCCATGAGGGATCCATTGGACACACGGAATGAGGCACGACTGGGTTGGGGTGGCTGAAGAAGTGGATCTTGGGTAGAGGTAGAGGTAGAGGTAGGGGAAGCTGAGGTAGAGGGTGAAGCACTAGGTGTGGAGGAGGAAAGGATAGGCATAGATTTCTGAATGGTGGTCTCACTGATGCACACTCCCTTCCTGGCAGGTCTGTATTGGAAGTCAGAGAAGAGTGATTTCTCAGTGGTGAACTGAAAAAGACCACAAATCAGGGCAGGATAAGGAGGATGGGTGCCACAGGTGTTCTTGCCAGAGTCAAAGTAAGTCATATGGTGGAGAATATATCTAGACTGCTTGACTCTGACATTCTCTAAGATGCAGTACATGATTATCAAAGTGTTCTCTGCAATATCTGTTTGATTTTTCTTTGGATGGATGTTGCAGTTGACCACTAGGGCTAATATATGATTCTTGAGATCAAGGTAGGAGGAGGGTAGGGTTCTCTTCTTCTTATAAGAAACATTAGGTTTCTTCAGATAGCGATGGATATCAGGAAGAGTGATCTCAATCTGCTTGTAAAAACCTTCAGGGTCTAAAAGGTCAAAATACTCACCATAATCCTTACGCCAGGTGTCATTCTCATCGGCTCCTAAAAAGAAAACATTCAGGATATCCTCAGAGATTTGGAAGTTCTTCCCACCGATCATGGAAGTAAGGATCACTTGAGTATTCAGAGGGGGTACAAGGGAGTCGTAATTCCAACGCAAATTTGTGTAGAATTCATGAACTGCTTTTGTGCTAGACATCGAATTATGAAAGCAATCACGCTCGACAACTAGGGTGGATAGGTGATGAACATAAAGCAACCTTGCCACTTGATCGATAATAGCTTGACACCTAGGGCTACGCTCAAAAAGGGCTCTAAAAGGAAAAGGACTCCTAGGAAGAAGGTCAGTATACCTATTTATAGACTCTATTGAGACAAAGAGGGTCTCATCAAATGAAATCAAGTGAGAGGACAAAGAAGAGGATGGTGCATTGCTAGAGGCAGGTCTCTTTCTTCTATGAGAAGCCATGGAGGTGAAAATAAGGAGAAGAAGAGAACAAATGCACAAAACAAACCACCAAAAATATTCACACACCAAGGTTGAGCAAGGGGGAAGGTTTAGCAAGGTCATTCTATGTATGATTAGGGCTAGGTTAGGGAAGGTAAGGTCTGGGGTTGAGAGCTTAGGGCTAGAAGAAGGGGAATCGATCGACTATTCTCTTGTTGAGAGGGAGAATAGTCGGCCAAATCCAAATTAAGTTGGCTTCAGTCCGCCAATCGGTCGAGTTCTGTGATTTTGAAACTCGACCGATTGGTCATTTTTTACAAAGATCTCGGCTAGGGATCGGTCGAGTTTGTCCTGGGGAAAACTCGCCCGATGGTCAACCTGACATAAAACCATCAAACTTAATTTCTAGCCATTTGAATGCTAATTAAATTTATTTTTCAAGTCCATTATATATATTAAACATACTTAGGCACATATCACTCATCATTGGGTACTATTTTGTGATAAAATAAGCGTTTACGAAAAATACCCAAAAATAAGAGAAAAACAAGGCAATATGAACTTGAAAAAACAATTTTAAGCATATTAGCACTCAAAGATGATCAAGATAGATGCCAAACACAGGATAGATGACTACTAGCTAGAAGGCATATCAGATTCATCCAAAGTAGTTATAAACAATTTTGATCTAATAAAATTAAATTGCTCTCTAGCTAGAGGTTTAGTGAAAATGTCTGCAAACTGATTTTCCATGTCCACATGTGTAATATAAATATCCTTCTTGGCAATGTGATCATAAAGAAAATGATGGTGAACCTCTATATGTTTATCTATACTATGCAATATAGGATTATAAGACAAGTTAATTGCACTAGTATCATCACAATAGATAGGAGAAGCATCAAAATGAATGTTAAAGTCTTGGAGTATTTGCTTCATCCATAGGACCTGGGCACAACAACTCTCGGTTGTAATGTACTCAGCCTCAATGGTTGATAATTCCACGGTGCTCTGTTTCTTGGAGAACCAAGACACCAAGCATGGTCCTAGGAGGAAATAAGTGCCACTTGTGCACTTTCTATCAATCAAGCAGCCTGCATAATCAGCATCACTTTAGGCAGTAAGAATAAAGTCCCTTGACTTGGGATACCATAGTCCAAAGTTTTGAGTTTTGGCTAACTACCTTAGAATCCTCTTAACAGCTATAAGATGAGATTTCTTAGGATTTGATTGAAATCTAGCACACAAGCCAACACTAAACATTATGTCAAGTCTAGAGGTAGTTAAGTAAAGTAAACTTCCAATCATACCTCTATAGAGCTTCTCATCTACCTTTTCACCTTCTTCATCTTTATCAAGTTTGGTGGTGTTTGACATGGGTGTGTGCATCGGCTTGGTATTCTCCATCCCAAAGTGCTTAAGTAGTTCATTGGTGTACTTGCCTTGGTTGATGAAGTTCCCATCTTTTGTTTTCTTAATTTGAAATTCGAGGAAGAATGTGTGTTCACCCATCATACTCATCTTGAATTCACTCTGCATAATATCACTAAATTCTTTGCAAACATCAAGGTTAGCTCCGCCAAATATGATATCATCAACATATATTTGAATGATAAGAAAATTGTTAGAAGTGTGCTTTAGAAATAAGGTAGAATCCACTTTGCCCATGATATGACCATTATCTAACAAAAAGTTCTTTAATTTCTCATACCAAGCCCTAGGTGCTTGTTTGAGTCCATAGAGAGCTTTTTGCAAAAAAATAAACATGGTTAGGTAGATTATCATGTTCAAAGCCTGAAGGTTGTGCAACATACACTTCCTCCTCAATTGTACCATTCAAAAACACACTTTTAACATCCATTAGATACAAAAGAAAGTTTTTATGACTAGCAAAAGCAAGCAACATACGAATGGACTCAAGTCTAGCTACAGTGCATAAGTTTCATCAAATTCAATACCTTCCTATTGATTGTAGCCTTAAGCCACTAACCTTGCTTTGTTTCTTACCACTTTGCCGCTTTCATCTAGCTTGTTGTGGTAGACTCATTTGGTGCCAATGATCTTTCTATCACTTGGTCTTGGCACAAGGGTCCTAACTTTGTTCTTCTCAAATTGTTTCAGCTCCTCTTGCATAGCTAGGATCCATTCTTTATCCCCAAGAGCTTCATTAACATCTTTAGGCTCTAGTTGTGAGATGAAGGCGTTCTTGGCTTGTTCTTTGTTGAATGCAGCCCACATCTTCACTCTTTCAAATGGATCACATAAAATCAGCTCCTTAGGATGATTCTTTGCAAACCGGGGAGTTGGATCCTTCTTTTCATCATCTTTTTCTTCTTCTTGATCAGCCACCTCTTTTCCCTTTTGGGTGATGTTGAGCTCTTTAAGAATAGGAATTACTTCATCTACAACATCATCATTTGAAACAATATCTTTGGGAATAGAGGGATTAGTCTCAATAAACTTAACATTAATAGATTATTCTACCTTAGCAAGATCAATATTATAAACTATATATGCCTTGCTAGTAGTGCTATAGCTAATAAAGAAAGCCTTATACGATTTCAGATCAAACTTGTCAAGAGAATGTTTTGTATTCAAAACAAAATAAGGACATCTAAAAACATAGAAATACTCGATAGAAGGCTTCCTACCACGTCATAGTTCATAGGGGGTTTTCTTAAGCGATGGATGTGTGAAAACACAGTTTTGCACATAACAAGAGGTACTGACAGCTTCAGCCCAAAACTTCTTAGGAGTATCAAACTCAAGAAGCATGGTCCTAGCCATCTCCTATAGAGACCCATTCTTCCTCTCTACAACCCCATTTTGTTGAGGTGTTCGAGGTGAAGAAAAGTTGTGTGCATAACCCGATTCTTGATAAAAATGCTCAAAAAGCTCATTTTCAAATTCTCCCCCATGGTCACTACGGATGGAAACAATCCGATAAGAAGCTTCATTCTCAACTCGTTTCCAAAAACTAAAGAAAACATCAAGTGTAGCACTCTTTGAAATGAGAAATAAGATCCAAGTATATCTAGAGAAATCATCGACAATAATAAGGCAATACTTGGAACCATGAAGTGATTGCATTCTCATTGGTCCAAATAGATCAATATGAAGAAGCTCAAGAGCTCTCTTAGTGCTAAGGACTCCTTTGGATTTGAAGGAGGACTTGGTTTTCTTTTCTTATATACAAGGTTCGCATTCCTCACCCTTTTTAAAATCCAATTTAGGAAGTCCTTTTACTAAGTCCTTTTTGCTCAACTTCTTTAATGGATGCATATTTACATGACCAAGCCGGCAGTGCCAAAGAGAAATATCATTCAAATTGGCAACAAGGCATCTATGAACCACAGGCTTAATAGAGTTAAGAACAATAATGTGACATCCCTCTATCTCACAGATAATGAAATGCCACGCGAAAATGTGCGGAACTTCCATAAACCACATATTACCAAAAACACAGGTTAATTATAACCAATTCTGGAAAGCAGATAAACAAAGAAACTATTACATCTAGATCCTTATCCTGCAAGGAAACATGTAATATAAACATACATAAACCTTGATACGTATCCACAGCTCATTGGATCTAGCAATCATATAGGCACAAGAGTTCACCACATGTTTATATACAGAATATGCCATACCAGGCCAACAGCAGGATAAATAAGTTACATCAGCTATAAATCGTAAAACGTGGTCAAAACACCTCCAAGGACCTGAGAGTACATGGATGACTCTAGGACTCTACTACAAAACAACCAAAATAGCAGCATATTCATCCATTTCCTCCTACTATTCTTCCTGCTGCTCAGCCGCAACCTCACGACCACCACCATGTCTAGCATGATCACCTAAAAAGGTTTAAAACCAGTGGGGTGGACACACAGTCCCAACGAGAAACATACACCCCGTTGAAACTATAAAACCACAAAGGAGAGCTAGAACAGATAAAGCAGGTAATTGATATAAGCATCTCATATATACGGCATACTGAATAGAACTAGCTTACCAAGATATCTAGGAGGCATATAACTAGATATTTCTTTATGGAACATGATTGACAAGATAAGCTTTATAAGAACTTGTCACAAGATATGAAGAACGTACAAATAACTATAAGATATGACTAGAGCAATTATACAATCAAGGCCTCAACCAATGTTCTGTGTTTTGCCTTAAGCAATACATACTATATGGCTAGATTACAATTTTATTATGCCCTGAGGAAGTGAGTCATCCCGCTCAAATCCAACCTTTAGTTGCGAAGCCCAAAAACCGGTGCCATACAAGGTCAATGGGAGAGCCAGACTCCATGACCTCACCTCCTCGTGGTCAGTGTACGATATCCAAAGCAGGACTGCAGTCTCTTGCTTGAGTGGCCTCAGCCACAGGGTTAGCTCATGCAGTCTACCCTTTTTATCTAGCCCACCTTGGTACAGGTCATGGCGATAGTATATTTGAGCCACGAGCTAGTTCACTGTGCTCCTTGAGCCATGAATGCATTCATGCTCTATTGTACTGATCAATGGGCTTGTTTACCATGCTCTTATACACATCTTGAGTCCACAACCACAGTTGCACTATAATCCTCCTACTTTTGGCTAGGAGAAACCCCACATATTCAAAAATATACACTCCACGTAATCCCACAGGATAAACCCGTTTCACCATCACCAGCTACTGACGATGATGGATCTATGGCCAGGGAAAAACTACATGAAATGTTCCACTATAATTAATTAGTATATTTTAGGTGAATTGTTGAGGCAACCGGGTTATAAAACATAAACAACATTGTATCACATTATTACTGTCATTGTCACATTGCCATGGGATCTCAATCTCTCATCTCATAATGCCACTGCCTCTCAAGGCTTCATCATCATACATCATTATGGGATATCAATCCTTTATCTCATCATAGAGGATAACACCTCAAACAGGCACTCAGACTTTATTACAGCACCAGACCTTTCTCATTATACTGGTGATACATGTCGTCTCATCAATAAGGAGTATCATTAATCAGTGTTATACCAAACACATACACCTCATAGCTCTTACCTGGCTATGAATTCAATTAATAACACATGCACGGTTAGTATGCATATCAAGAGAGATAACTTGATCACCCAACATAGATCTTTAGAGCACATGTTATGATATTCATGCCATTAAGATTTAGGATGCATATGATCTGAAACAACATTCATTATTATGAACACATGAAGCATAAAGTTGTAGATGGTAAGCCAATCAAATCATATTAAAGTTACCAAACCGTGACCATACACCATGCCCTATCTCTCATGTCATCATGAATACAGCCACCCCTAAGGATGATCTTACTTAACATCAACCTTAGGTAAAAAAACATATCACTGGTCACAACCTATCTTTCATATCTCAAAGTCATCTTAACCAAGGATGCATGCTCAACATAAAAGGTTTACCAACCTAAAGTTCTGGGGCTAGACGCATCCCTCACTAAAGGTGTCGCCATCAAAACCCATATCGGGAAACACCAAAACCAACCCATGTCGCCCAGGTCACCAAGAAGGGATATCTATAAAACATCACATCGACCAAGGGCATAATGCCCACAAACACCACCTAAGGCAAAGGTTCATATCAGTCAAAAGGGTCGAACACCACTTAGCATATCGCCCAAGACTCATCCCTAGAAGAGGGATATCGAGTAGAACACATAAAATGGGGGGGAGGGGGGTATTGAGCAGAGTTCAAAGACCATGATGGGTTGATCATCTTCAACCTCAAGACTGCCACCAAGGAGCCCTAAGAGTTCAAGAGAGTTGGCTCACCTCTAAAGACAATTAAATGATAGAGGGTATTGCACAACTTCCATCATCTATCAGGCAACAAGGGGGTCCATCACCATATCAGCCAACCAACCCAAAGCTCAACTCATCATTGGATTAGGAGACCCTAAGCTCACCTCTCAACAACTAAGTGAGAGAGGGGTTTTGCCCAAGGAACTCTACATCCATGGTTCTGCCAACCCAAGATAACAATCTCCACAAAGTCTAGGGTACATCTAAAGCAACCTTATAACCATTAAAGTAAGAAACATAACTAAAAGATGACATGGCCGATCAAGATAGCACATATAGCATGCAACATGAAAAAGAAGTAGTATAGCTAGGGTTAGGAGTTATGTAACCCGCCTCAAGCACACTCCTCAAGTTCCAAAGCTCCAAGCACCAAGCTTCCAAACTCCAAGGCACCACCACAAGAGGAGAAGGAGCAAGGCACTCTCTAGGGTTCGGCCACCACTAAAGGAAGAAGGAGACTAGATCTACGTCGCCCACCAAGGAGAGAGTGTCGGCCACCAAGCTCCACTAAGGGGAAGTGTATCGGCCACCAAGGAAGAATGAAAGAAACTAAGGGAACTAAAGGAGCTGCTAGCAAGCAAGAAGGATCGATTATATACTTAGGGGTGAAGAAGGAGAGCATGGAAAGGTGGCACCCAGCCCTAGTACACATGTCCTCGGGTCATGCCACATGCTAGCACCCTCAAAACCACATGTCCATGACTTGCCACCCACTAAGAAAAGCAACTGCCACTTGTCCCAAGATGATGACACAAACGAGGCTAGGGTGGAGGGTGTGTGTCACCCAACATGGCAACTTGACACACCACCAACACCCTTGGATGATACACCATGGCCGATACAAGGCACCAGGCTCACCCTTTCCCGATACCAAGCCTCAACAAGGCTCAACAAGGTAAAACAAAGCCCAACAAGGCTCAACAAAACCCAAATCTACTCAAGCAACAAGACCAACCCATCATCTTAGACCTAGAGGATGCAAGGAGAGAGAAATATGTCTCTCAAGGTGACAAACTTGCACACCAACCCTAAAACTTGGGTAATTTGCAAGTTGTACCTCAACCTCTCAACAAAGCACAAACAAACCCTAATCACAACTTCAGGTGATTAGCAAGCATCTCAACACAAAGTTTAGGCAAAAGCAAACAGGGTAAGCCCAAAACGAAGGTCAGGGTCCTTACAAGCCATAAACCCCTACAAAAGGATTTCACCCCCGAAATCTGAAGAGAAAAGCGAGGGATACTTCCTCCTCATCTCTTCCTCAAGCTCCCACGTGGCTTCCTCAATGCCACGATGATGCCAAAGAACCTTTACAAGAACCAGGTCCTTCCTCATCAGCTTCTTCACTCTTCTGTCAAGGATCATCACTGGACCTTCTTCGTAGGTCACATCTTCATCAAGCTCAACCTGAACTAGATGTATCACTGTCTCTGTGCTTGGATGACTTTTCTTCAGCATACTGACATGGAACACCGGATGTAACATGAGCAACTCTGGTAGTAGTTCTAACTTATAAGCTACCTTTCCAACACATTCTATTACCGGATATGGCCCCATATAACTGGGTGCCAACTTGCCTTTCCGGCCAAACCACAGCACACCTTTCCATGGTGAGACCTTGAGATACACCTTGTCTCCCACCTGGAACTCTAGAGGTTTTCGGTGCTTATTTGCATATGACTTCTATCTGTCATGTGCAGCTTTCAACTGTTGTTGTATCACTTTGATATTTTCTATTGTCTGTTGTACTAACTCAGGACCCAAAATTTGATATTTACTAGACTCATACCAACATAGAGGAGATCTGCACTTCCTGTCATATTAACCTCATAAGGTGCCATGTCAATACTTTGTTGGTAACTATTGTTGTAGGTGAACTCTATCAAATTGAGATGCACGTCCCAACTGTCTAGGAACTGCAAAACACAAGCTCAGAGAAGATCCTCCAAAGTCTGAATAGTCCTTTCAGACTGACCATCTTTCTGTGGGTGGAAAGCAGTACTGAACCTCAACTGCATTCACAATGCTTTGTGCAACTATTCCCAAAAATGACTCGTGAACTGGGGACCTCGGTCGAAGACTATCATTATAGGCACACCATGCAAATGCACAATTTCATCCACATACACTTGAGCAAGCTTTTCTGTTGTATTTGTTTTCTTTACCAGAATGAAATGAGCAGACTTCATCAATCTGTCCACTATCACCCAAATGGAATCATGATTCCCAGCCGTCCTTATCAGACCAACTATGAAATCCATGGTTATATGATCCCATTTCCATTGTGGTATCGGCATGGGTTGCAATGTACCTATCGGCTTCTGATGCTCATCCTTGACCTACTGGCATACCGCACACTTAGCTAAAAACTCGACCACATCTCTCTTCAAACCAGGCCACCAATATAGATCCTTTAGATTATGATACATCTTGGTGACACCTGGATGCATAGCATACATCTATGTGTGTGCTTCCTCGAGCACTAACTTCCTCAAATCGTCAACATCTGGGACCACCATCCTGTCTTGATAACAAACTAGTCCATCCTCAGACTCATGGAAGTCATCCTGCTTCTCGCTGCCGAACTCTGATTTAATCAACTGAATTGTAGCATCTGCCTGTTGCGCTTCTTTAATCTGCTATCTCAACGTAGGTTTCACTTGCATCTGTGCCAACAGTTCTGCCAACAAAGATACTTCCAACTGTACATTCATCTGCCGCAAAGAGACAAACATATCCCGCCTATGGCATACCAAAGAACTTAACTGTGCCTTCTTCATAGGAAGAGAAGGAGACTTCCTACTAAGCACATCATCTACCATGTTCACCTTACCAGGATGATACTCAATGGTGCAATCATAATCACTGATCAGCTCCATCCAGCGATGTTGTCACATGTTCAGCTCACTCTATGAGAAGATATACTTCAGGTTTTTATGATCCGTAAAGATCTGACACACTTCCGCATAAAGATAGTGTCTCCAAATCTTTAACGCATGGACCATCGCTGCCAGCTCTAAATCATGTGTCAGATAACTTTCCTCATGTTTCTTAAGTTGTTGCGAAATAAAAGAAACCATATGATCTTCCTGTATCAGTACATATCCTAAGCCTTTCATGGAAGCATCACAGAAAACAAAATAGCCTTTCCCAGGCTCTGGCAGCACCAACACTGGAGTACTAGTCAGCTTTTCCTTCAAACTTTGGAAATCTTGCTAACAACAATCATCCCAAACAAAAGGTACATCCTTCCTGTTCAACTTTGCCAACGGCAACACGATCACACTAAAGTCCTTTATAAACCTCCAGTAGTATCCTGCTAAACCCAGAAAACTACGAACTTTAGTCGGCGTTTTCAGTTGCTCCCACTCTGCAACTGACTCCACCTTCTTAGGATCCACTCTGACTCCTTCTGCAGATATCACATGTCCCAAGAAAGTTACTTCTTTCAACCAGATCTCACACTTACTAAACTTGGCATACAACTGATGTTGGCGAAGGAGAGTCAACACTTATCGAAGGTGTTGTTCATGTTGTTGATTGTCTTGACTATAGATCAAGATGTCTTCTATGAAGACCACAACAAACTGGTCTAAAAATGGATGGAACACTCTATTTATCAGGTCCATAAAAGCAGCAGGTGCATTGGTTAGCCCGAACGGCATAACCATGAACTCAAAGTGACCATACCTCGTCCTAAAGGCTGACTTTGGTATGTCATCTGCCTTGATCCTCAATTAATGATATCCAGATCGTAGATCAATCTTTGAGAACATTGTAGCACCACGCAACTGATCAAAAAGATCATCTATCCTTGGCAAAGGGTACTTGTTCTTGATCATGACTTTGTTTAACTGTCGGTAACCTATGCACAGACGCATCGATCCATCCTTCTTCTTTATGAACAGAACTGGAGCACCCCACATCGATGTGCTTGGTCTCATGAAACCTTTATCCAACAACTTCTGTAACTATTTCTTTAGCTCTACCATCTCAGTTGGAGCCATCATGTATGGTGTATGAGCAACTAGATGTGTCCCTGGCACTAGATTGATCTCAAAGTCAATCTCTTAAGGTGGGGGAACACAGGGAAACTCATCGGGAAACACATTCTCAAACTCTCTGACAACTGTCACATCCGGAAGACTCGGACCCTTCACTTTGGTATCCACAACATGAGCTAAGAATGCCTTACATCCTTGCCGCAACAACTTCTCTGCCACCATGGCTGATACTAAACACGTCAGAAGAATCTTCCTATCTCCCTGGAAGATCCACTTCTCACCATCGTCAGCAAACACCGCTTGCTTAGAACCACAGTCCAGCACAACCTTATACTTCTCTAAGGTATCCATTCCAAGTATTACATCGAATCCATGCATATCAAGTGGTATAATATCCACTTGTACATTGTGTCCCGAAAAGGATAGGACACAATATGGACACACCTCTCGAAGCATTGAGGAATCATCAAGAGGGGTTTCTAACAACAGGCTATCTTTCTTACAGCTAACATGTAAAAGACATCTATCAAGCATACTACGAGTGATAAAAGAGTGTGTAGCACCCGGGTCAACCAAAATAGATACAAAGTAAGAAGAAGACAAATCAGAATGAAATAACTCCATATGACCTGCCACCACTCACGGGTTGACTATCGCCTCCGACTGATTAATAGCATAGAATTGAGTTGTTGCTTGTTGTCCACGTCCTTTGCTTCCTTGAGCAGACGATCCTGCGTGCGACACTAGGTCGCGCCCTCGCCCTATGATGCTACTAAACTGCTGTCTATCCAGACCTTGTTGATTCTGTCTTGGCCGCTGCGTCACTTTGACATCCCTCCTTGGGCAATTTGACTTCAAATGCCCTATCTATCCACAAAGATATCATGACATGTCCTCTAACTGTGGCCTAGATGGCCCTGTTACTGCTACTGAAGCTGTGATGTAAGCTCTGGATGGTGAATAACCACACCCTCTTCCTTTACTTGGAGACCACTGCGATGGTGCACTAGAACCTTACCTCACAGAAGGTGCAGAAAGCCTCGGCTTCTTGTGGTTGTCAGACCTCTGTTTCTGGAAGTGAGCAAGTCTTTTCTTGGTCATAGCCTCTCTCTTTTCTCGGAGTGACCATTCAATCCTTTAGACAGACTCCACAAATGTGGCAAACCACTCTCGGTTTTCAAAAGCAACAGTAGGTGTCGATAGCTCAGCACTCAAACCTGTCTCAAAACGTTTGATCCTCTCAACATCTATTGCTGCCATGTGAGGACAAAACCTCAACAGGTCCATGAACTTGGCTTCATACTCGGTGATGCTCATCGATCCTTGACGCAGACGCTCGAACTGGTTGATCTTCTCGTCCAGATAGGTCTTAGGGAAGTATCGACTCACGAACTCCCACCGGAAGACGTCCCAACAGATCACCTCATCGGGTCGCTTCTCCTCCTCAATGGCCCACCATTAGCCAGCACTGCCTTTCAAAAGGTAGGCAGCGTGCTTGACTTTGTCTGCTTTGGGGATGTCAAGGATCCGGAAGGCCTTCTCAAGACCTGTCAGCCACATATCTACATCTGTTGGATCAGCTGTTCCAGCATAATCCGAAGCTATGACTCAGTGAAGCCGCTCGAAGGTCTTCCCAATACCCGGAGATTCACTATGGAGAGCATGTGCTCTTGGTGGAGGCACTGGCAATCTATCCACCATGTGATTCATCGTAGCCATTAACTGCCCCATAAGATGTTGATAGGCAGGGTTTTCAGGAATGGTCGAATAAAACTGGGGGACCCTAGGCACCCGATCTTCATGTGTCTGCACTCATGCTCCATCAACAGATGCAGCAGTAGTGCTCTCGGCAGCATGTTCTTTGTGACTTCCAGACATCTTTTAGCTTTATCTTCTGCTAGGAGCAGAAGGTTATTATGAGAAAATCTGGAAAACTCACATGAACAGACACAAACCTAGTCCTAGATCCCTGTAGACTCAGCAAACCTAGAGCTCCGATACCAAAATCTATTGTGACATCCCGCTATCACACAGATAATGAAATGCCACGCAAAAATTTGTGGAACTTCCATAAACCACATATTACCAAAAACACATGTTAATTAAAACCGATTACGGAAAGTAGATAAACAAAGAAACTATTACATCCAGATCCTTACCCAGCAAGAAAACATGTTATATAAACATACGTAAACATTGATATGTGTCCACAACTCATTGGATCTAGCTGTCATATAGGCACAAGAGTTCACCACCTATTTATATATAGAACAGGACATACCAGGCCAACAGCAGGATAAACATGTTACATCAACTATACATCATAAAATATCGTCAAAACACCTCCAAGAACCTAAGAGTATAGGGATGACTCTAGGACTCTACTACAAAACAACCAAAATAACAGCATATCCATCTCTTGCCTCCTACTGTTCTTCCTACTGCTCGGTCGCAACCTCACGACAACCACCACGTCTAGCATGATCACCTAAAAAGGTTTAAAACCAGCGGGGTGAGACACACAGTCCCAGCGAGAAACATAACCCCCACTGAAACTATAAAACCTCAAAGGAGAGCTAGAACAGATAAAGCAGGTAACTGGTATAAGCAACTCATATATACAGCATACTGAACAGAACTAGCTTACTAAGATATCCAAGAGGCATATAACTAGATATTTCTTTATGAAACATGATTGACAAGATAAGATTTATAAGAACTTGTCACAAGATATGAGGAATGTACAAATAACTGCAAGATATGACTAGAGAAATTATACAATCAAGGCCTCAACCAATGTTCTGTGTTTTTCCTTAAGCAATACATACTATACGGCTAGATTACAATTTTATTATGCCCTGAGGAAGTGAGTCGTCCCGCTCAAATCCAACCTTCGGCTGTGAAGCCCAAAACTAGTTCCATACAAGGTCAACGGGAGAGTCAGACTCCATGACCTCACCTCCTCGTGGTTAGTGTACAATATCCAAAGCAGGACCGCAGTCTCTTGCTTGAGTGGCCTCAGCCACAGGGTTAGGTCACGCAGTCTACCCTTTTTATCTAGCCTACCTTAGTACAGGTCACAGCACTAGTATACTTGAGCCACGGGCCAGTTCACCATGCTCCTTGATCCATGAACGCATTCATGCTCTATCGTACTAAGCCATGGGCTTGTTTACCATGATCTTATACACATCTTGAGTCCACAACCACAGTTTCACTCTAATCCTCCTACTTTTGGCTAGGAGAAACCCTGCATATTCAACAATATGCGCTCCAAGTAATCCCACAGGATAAACCTGTTTCACCATCACCAGCTACTGACGATGATGGATCTATGGCCAGGGCAAAACTACATGAAATGTTCCATTGTAAGTAATTAGTATATTTTAGGTGAATTGTTGAGGCAACCAGGTTATAAAACATAAACAACATTGTATCACATTATTACTATCATTATCACATTGCCATGGGATCTCAATCCCTCATCTCATAATGCCACTTCCTCTCAAGGCTTCATCATCATACATCATTATGGGATATCAATCATTTATCTCATCATAGAGGATAACACCTCAAACAGGCACTCATACTTTATTAGATCACCAGACCTTTCTCATCATACTGGTGATACATGTCATCTCATCAACAAGGAGTATCATTAATCAGTATTATACCAAAAACATACACCTCATAGCTCTTACTTGGCTATGAATTCAATTAATAACACCTACACGGTTAGTATGCATATCAAGAGAGATAACTTGATCACCCAACATAGATATTTAGAGCACATGTTATGATATTCATGCCATTAATATTTAGAATGCATATGATTTGAAAAAACATGCATTATTATGAACACATGAAGCATAAAGTTGTAGATGGTAAGCCAATCAACTCATATTAAAGTTACCAAACCGTGAGCATCCACCATGCCCTATCTCTCATGTCATCATGAATACAACCACCCCTAAGGATGATCTTACTTAACATCAACCTTAGGTAACAAACATATCACTGGTCACAACCTATCTTTCATATCTCAAAGTCATCTTAACCAAGGATGTGGGCTCAAGATAAAAGGTTCACCAACTTAAAGTTCATGGGCTAGGCGCATCCCTCACCAAAGGTGTCGCCTACCCTCACCAAAGGTGTGGCGGGTAGCACTATCCCTCACTCAAGGGATATCGGGTAGGGTCATATCCCTCACCCAACGCTATCGACTAGGCCACCAAAACCCTAAGGTACCAACTACACATATCGGCCACAAGCATGACATGCACCCATGCACAAGGGGATAATGGGCAGACTAGATCTAAAGGTGTGTCGTGCAGCCATGGACCAAGAGCGTGTCGTGCAACCAGAGGAAAGGGAATATCGTGCAACCAGGAAACATGGGTGTATCGTGCAGCCATGACCAGGGGTGTGTCGGGAAACACATCCACCCCATCGGCCAAGACGCCCTGTCACCCACTAGGGTTAGGGTTCCATATCGGGCAACCATCAAATCCAGCACACCCACGGTCACACTATTGTTATCCCTCGTATGATACCATAGCGCCCAAGGTCATCTATCATTCAAGCTAGGGTTTGGGACCCTATAACAGTCAAGGTACCACGTCTTCCATCAAGGCCAGGGAACTACATATCAGTCCACACTATGGCTCTCAACCAGGGTTCCACCATCAAGACCCATATCAGGCAACACCAAAACCAACCCATGTCGCCCAGGGCACCAAGAAGGGATATCTACCAAGCATCACATCTCCCAAGGGCATAACGCCCACAAACACCACCTAAGGAAAAGGTTCATATCGGTCAGCAGGGTCGAACACCACTTAGCATATCGCCCAAGACTCATCCCTAGAAGAGGGATATCAGACAAAACACATAAGGGGGGGTATCGAGCAGAGTTCAAAGACCATGATGGGTTGATCATCTTCAACCTCAAGACTGCCACCAAGGAGCCCTAAGAGTTCAAGAGAGTTGGCTCACCTCTCAAGACAATTAAGTGAGAGAGGGGTATTTCACAACTTCCATCATCTATCAGGAAACAAGGGGGTCCATCACCATATCGGCCAACCAACCCAAAGATCAACTCACCATTGGATTAGGAGACCCTAAGCTCACCTCTCAACAACTAAGTGAGAGAGGGATTTTTCCCAAGGAACTTCACATCCATGGTTCAGACAACCCAAGGCAACCTAAGATAACCATCTCCACAAAGTCTAGGGTACATCTAAAGCAACCTTATAACCATTAAAGCAATAAATATAACTAAAATATGACATTGCCAATCAAGATAGCACATATAGCATGCAACATGAAAAAGAAGTAGTATATCTAGGGTTAGGAGTTATGTAACTGCCTCAAGCACACTCCTCAAGCTCCAAAGCTCCAAGCTCCAAGCACCAAGCTTCCAAGCTCCAAGGCACCACCACAAGCGGAGAAGGAGCAAGGCACTCTCTAGGGTTCGTCCACCACTAGAGGAAGAAGGAGACTAGAGCTATGTTGCCCACGAAGGAGAGAGTATCAGCCACCAAGCTCCACTAAGGGGAAGTGTATCGGCCACCAAGGAAGAAGGAAAGCAACTAAGGTAACTAAAGGAGATGCTAGCAAGCAAGTAGGGTCGATTATATACTTAGGGGTGAAGAAGGAGAGCATGGCAAGGTGGCACCCGACCCTAGTACACTTGTCCTGGGGTCATGCCACATGCTAGCACCCTCAAAACCACATGTCCATGACTTGCCACCCACTAAGAAAAGCAACTGCCACTTGTCCCAAGATGGTGACACAAACGAGGCTAGGGTGGAGGGTGTGTGTCACCCAACATGGCAACCCGACACACCACCAACACCCTTGGTCGATACACCATGGCCGATACAAGGCACCAGGCTTACCCTTGCCCGATACCAAGCCTCAACAAGGCTCAACAAGGCAAAACAAAACCCAACAAGGCTCAACAAAGCCCAAAGCTACTCAAGCAACGAGCCCAACCCATCCTATCAGACCTAGAAGATGCAAGGAGAGATAAGGACATCTCTCTAGGTGAAAAACTTGCACACCAATCCTAAAACTTGGGTAATTTGCAAGTTGCACCTCAACCTCTCAACAAAGCACCAACAAACCCTAATCACAACTTTAGGTGATTAGCAAGCATCTCAACACAAGGTTTAGGCAAAGCAAACAGGGTAAGCCCAAAACATAGGTCAGGGTCCTTACAAATAACATAAAGATTACCCCTTCTAGTTCCCTTATATATAACTTGGTAGGTGAGGAAATCTAGAATCAAACATTCAAAAGAAGTAAATAGAACAAGGTAACCATTACCACAAAGTTGACTAACACTTATTAAATTGTGATGTAGGCCATCCACAAAAAGAACATTCTTGATGCATAAGCATTCACCTACATCACCCTCACCTTTGACTTTACCTTTCTTGTTGTCCCCAAAGGTGACGGGCCCTCCTTTCTTCTTTGTGAAATTGTTGAAATGGCTTACATCACCGGTCATGTGCTTTGTGCAGCCACTATCAACAATCCCTCTATATTTTCCCTACAAGAAAGGAGAATGTTAGTTCCCAACTCAAACTTTGGAATCTGAAGTTAGCTTGGGGACCCATTTCATCCTTGGGTTGGTCCCCTTAGGCTTGTAATGACAATAAGTAGAATGATGATCGTCACATTTGCAATAAGAACAAACCATAGGATTCTTAGTGACCAAAGATTCTCCTACAAAGAAAGAGATCTCATTTCTCTTTTTCTTACCTTTGGCCTTTCTCTTTCACTTTGAGGCTCCCCCTATACATCCCAAACCACTAGTACCACTTTATTGGGTAGAATGATCAAGGATTTCATTTAGGGAGTTCTTCCCTTTGAGGAATTTCTACAGGGATGCTCTTAATCTATGGTTATCATCATTCAAAGAAACAATAGTAGAAGATAAATTAGATATGTCATCCCTAGCATGAACAAGATCAGCCTCAAGACATAAAGCTTTAGTAAGATATGAATCCTTTTCAAGAGAGATAGTAGCTACATTAACACTAGGCAACAAAGGTCTAGAAGATAAATCATTTACTTGACTAAGCAACCTAGCATTTTTCGATTTTAGCATTTGAATCTCTTTGAGATAAACATCTCTCTTCTCTATGAGCATCAATAAGCAACTTAAATTTAGCATTTTCAGTTTTAAGCAATTCAAGTTCTTTTAGGCAATTTTGGTTCTCTTTCTTAAGATTTTCAATGTTCTTAAGGTAGATACCATTCTCCACTTCAACCCCGTTGTAGTGGAGCTCGAGATCAAGATATTGCCCTTGCAAGTTATCAATACTCTCAAGATTGGTTTTCTCATTCAATTCCAAAATTTCGAGCTTAGCATAAAGATCACCAATGATTTTTCCTAACCATTTTCTTTTAGATTTACATTTAACAAAAGAAGAATAGGTAGTAATAAGCATGTCAATAATAGCTTCATTAGGCAGTTAATGCAAGCCTACCTCACTTACCACACCAATGTCTTCACTTTTTGAGGCCATGAGAGCAAGGTGGCACTCTCCATCTTTGGAGCTAGAGCTGCTTGAAGATGAAGCTTCCCAAGCTGCATTGGCTGCATTCTTATATCTCTTTTCTTTCTTGTCCTTCCTCTTATGCTTGCTCTCCTTCTTGTAATCATCTTCTTTCCTTAAGCTTCTCTTGTGGTGAGACTTTCTTGACTTTGGGCATTCTCTCTTGTAGTGCCCCTTTTTACCACACATGTAGCATCTCGGAGTAGAGGAGGAGGCTTGCTTTCCCTTGAAGTACTTGCCCTTGATGTAGTTGGCTTCATGCTCACTAGGGCCTTCATCTTCACTAGAGGAGGGAGAAGAAGTCTGGCAAGCAAGTTTTTGTTGAAGGATGACAGCCTCCACTTGTGTTTTGAAAGCACTATCTTTGATCTTCTTGGCTTCCTTCTCTTATTGCTTAGCTTCTTCTTCTTGTTTGTCAAGTCTAGGCTCATGGGCTTGAAGATTGCCAATGAGTTCTTCAGTTGGGATGTTACCAAGGCTCCTCACTTCTTCAATGGAGGTAACCTTTGACTCCCATCTCTTTGGAAGAGTTCTCAAGATCTTTGAATTGATGATGCCTCTTTCCAAAGGAGTTCCCAAAGTAGCCAGCCCATTGACTATGACATTCAGTCTTGAATAGATCTCTGCAATGCCTTCTTTCTTTCCCATCTTGAAGTTCTCTAGGAGGTTGCCCAACATGTAGATCTTTGCCTCCTTAACTTGCTTTGTGCCTTCATATGTGATGCACAGCTTGTCCCAAATCTATTAGGTGGTGTCCCATGATAAGATTCAGGTTAACTCCATGGGAGTGAGGGCTACGTAGAGGATGCTAATGGCCCTTCATTGAGTTGAGCTTCCTTGAGAGAAGCTTCACTCCATGTTGCAACAACTCTGATTGGCTCTTTGTAAGGTGTAACCATCATCTTCCACATATCAAAGTTCATCCCTTTAATGTAGAACTGCATTATTCTCTTCCTATAGAGGAAGTTAGTGCCATCAAAGATCGGAAGACGCATGGAGAAGCCTCCTTCTAGGTTGAGTGAACAAAGTAGGTTATCGCTCATCTTCTCGTCTCGTGGGAGATTTTTGGAGAAGATCCTTAGCTCTGATACCACTTGTTGGATCTAAGGGCTCTAGAGGGGGTGAATAGAGCTATAAAAGTTCTCACAAAATAGATTAGACCTTTTAATTATATCAATTAGGAGCAATAGCTTAATGGCAATTTGAATTCCTATCTAACAAGCATAGCAAGGAAGAGAGATATTGATAGCAAGCACTTGATAAAGGGATGTAGAGGGGTTCCACACTTCAAACTAGAAGTGAGTCAGTCCACTACCTAGAGAGGTCAACCCCTAAGACTTTGCAAGTGTTTTTCTCTATTATATCACCACATAGATTTACAGCAATAGACCACTAAAGGACTTATCCATCCAACTACAAGGAGGTCTCCACCTTAACAAGGAACTTACCCACTTAGCTTGAATCTTCAGCCTTCACCTAGGTCTTACCCATTCAAGCTCAAGTCTTCAATCTTAAAGGACTTTTCTTCTCCTCTTGTATCTTTCACCTTTGCCTTCTCCTTCACCTGGAGGAGATAACCACCTCTTCATCAACCTTGAAGAGGACCAGCTACATCTCCTTCTTCACTCGATGGAGCTTGCTTCATATTTTCTTCATCAAAGAAGGGGAATAGGGAAGTAGTGGAAGATTGAGAGCTTTACATGCACAAAGGTGGAGCTCTCTTACAATAATCCTAACTCACTCACAAATCACAAAATGAAGTGTAAACTAGAGAGAGAAAGGGGCTCAAGGGGTGGTAGCACACTCAACTATAGCAAGGACCTTATGCATAGTGAATGAGTAACCTTGGAATGAACTCCAAGTGGTCCTATTTATAGGTGGGGTTGCTCCTTGAGTTGGGGAACACTTAGGGTCAAATTATAGCCATTTTTGCAAAAGGAAAAGGATCTATTTTTTTCCAAACAAGTTACCAATGGTTAGAATCACTTTTTTTGTATTTTTTGTACAGCACATTCGGTCGAGATTCAATAAAGGTAACTCGACCGATCAGCTAAAAGACAAACCCAATTTTCAAACTATCAGTCGAGTTTGTCCTGGGAAACTCGACCCATCAGTTAAAATCACATTTGGTCAGTAACCCGATCGGTCGAGTTCTGTGAATGCACAACTCGATCGATGCACTCTCCAAAAAATTGATCCAATGAATCGGTCGAGATTGTAACTCGATCGATCAGCAGTCTGTGATCAATTTTCTAAAGTGATTAAAACTTGGTACTAAGTATCCCACATATTTTTCTCATCTTAGTTACAAGTCATATCATCAATGCAAGTGATTAAAAAATTCTTCTAAGGTCATTTGAAAGGATAATTAATTAGCACACTTGCATTGCTTTTGACTTGAACTTTGACAAGCTAGGACTTGTGTAAATTGATTCTTTTCATGTGCCTAAAACCTGAGATCAATCTTGAATGCTCATATTAGATACATATGAATGGAATGGTTGAGTCATTATCAAAATATGGACAATGTATGACCTCTAGGTCAACATTAATTATGTTCTAGCATGTAATAAAATCATGAAATATGTTACATGTATTTCCTTTACTAAAATAATGGATAAATAAAAATGAATAATACTCTTTGGAGTAACAATTCATAATTCGATGTCCATAAATATTAATAATGTTTAGTTATTTAAATAAATATGAAATTAACAGATTAAATATGTAAAATAAGTAAAATTTAGAATTTCATGCAAAATAATAATATATAGCTCTTTTAAAAATATATTGAAGATAATAAGACTCAATTAAGTAAGCATTTATAAAATATAATATTTTGTTAAATACAATAGTAATGTGCCGAAATTCCTAACGGTGCCATAACTCATAAAAGGACATCTTAAAAATTAAATATAATGGTAAAATTGTGTTCTTTGTCTACCAATTAGATCAGTTGTCAAGTTTCACTTTATTTGAACAATAATAATTATTTAAATATAATCTGAGAAGAAAATAGGAGAAAACCCCAAAGTGTTAAATACATTACTAAAAGTTTATAAAAGTAGAAATAAACCTTAAATTCTAAATCTACATACCAAAGTTTGTCTATGTGTGAATTTTCATCTTATTTGGGCAATCCTATCTATTTTTGTGTAATTATAAGAGAGAATGTATATTAAAGACCAAAATATTAAATAATATGTTAACCATGCCAAAAGGGGAAAAAATAATTTGAAAAACATAATCCTCATGTTTAGTTTGCTTGTATGCCAAGTTTTACATTAAGATAGTATTCCTATGTGCCTTAAATCATTATGAGAATAAAATAAATTATAAGATCTGAAATTATCAAATAAATAGTGAAACACCCAAAAAAAATAAAATGGGGTTCATATTATATAATAATGAAAGTGCTATATAGATACGGTGGAAGGTCGGACATTGGAATGTAATAAAAAGAAAACTAAAAAAATAAAATAGAATAGAATTCTAAGATATTAGAAGAGTATGATAATTATTAAAGTAGATATTGCAGTAGTAACATGAAATCCTATATATATTAGTGGACAAAGCAAATCACCACAAACGTGGAAAATAATGATAAACTATAAGCCTCATTTCTTAAATAACTTTTTTTGGAGAATTATAATTGCCTTGAATAAATTGTGGAAGAAAATATTGAAGTAATAAGAAACTGAGGGCTAAGTCTGTTTTGCATCGAAAGATTTTGTAAAGTTTTTATTATCATGCGTAGTTTTGGATTTTCATTTCCTTAATAAACCGTCTCTTCTCAGACAATTGAGTATTGTTCGATTGAACCAAGAAATCATCTTCTTTCATGGTTGTATAGAAGAAGGCAAGTAATAACTATTTAAGCGTACCTTCTCTCCATGACTTCTCTCTCTCCAATTTAACCATCGCATTGAGATTCCATTTTGAATAGTTTCTACTTTGTTTTATTTAAATATTGTTAAATCTTTTACGGCTGACTTCTCACACAATCATATTATCACCCTAGATATATATATGGTGTGATGTTACTTCTTCCTGTATTGCTTCAAAAACTCAATGTTTCATCTAATTTCACAATGTCTCCTCCTTATACCCAACTCTATCTTTAACTAGTAACCTTTTCGGTAGAATTCTCTATTATAGGTCCTGCTCATATAAATTCCCTTAACCAAAACTATTCTTGTTGCTTCCCCAAGGTGGCCTGGGGATCATGGCGTCGGGCTTTGACATGAGTGTCAACCCAGGATGACACCCAGTGGTTGTCGAGGCCGATTCTTTGAGTTTGTTTTTTGGATATGGTGGAGTCCCAAAAGAACTTGTGGATGCTCCCTAGTGAGGTAACAAATAGACCTTTATTTTCATTTTCTTCATAATCAAAATTTGTTGATTTTTTATTCCCTCATGTTTGTGCTATGATGAACAAGCTATTTTTCCTTTCTGATATCACCGCTTTTGTCATGTGTCTTTTCGCAAGACCAGTTTGTGTTAGGTGCACCATTATAAGGAAATATCTCTAATTATGTTAATTGTTGGTTTTCTCATTCATTGGCTTCCCGCCGTATGCGCCTTGCTAGCCATGGCAAAGAAGGTGGTTTTGAGGTGATTTACCTTCAAAAACTTTATTTGGGGTCTATGGATCTGTCGGAAACCAGATTCCATCGGTTTTGTCTTACAATGACTTGAGAGTCAAGATCCTAGAATTCGATCACTGATTTCTAGCTTCCACCATGGCATCAGACTTTTTCATTTTGTGTTTATACGGAAGGAAGATGATAGTCTATGATCTCCCGACTTGGCCCCTTACATAGAATTTCATGATTGTGTGATTGGTAGATGTTTTCAAAATTAATAGTAAATTATTCATAGCCCAAAAAAATAAAATAAAACATATTTTGAATCGTTATGTTTTTCTCTATCAAATGGTATCGATCTTATCGCCTGAGTTAAATATAATAAATATGTGTTGTTTCAAAGATTTTCTTAATTGCTTAATATTTCTAAAATTTATAGAGAAATATTGATAACATCAAAAAATAAAATAAAACATACTATAAATTTAGAAAGTTATAATCTATTCAACGATACCACTTGTATCACCTAGTTCCAACATAATAAATATGAAATTTTATGGATTTATTTAATTGTTTAGACTACCTAAAATTTCATAATTAATAATCTATAAGCCAAAAAAATAAAGTAAAATATGTTATGAACTCAGTAAAATATAATCCACAACATAATATGGTTTTGAAGACCTAATTCACTAATAATAAAAGTACATTTTTGGATTTTATATAACTAATAAAAATGTAACCCTATTCTTATATAGTCTTTAATAGGGTGCTTGTAGACTGAGATGGAATTAGTATTTTGACATTGAACATATGTAGACTTGATCTATGACTTAACACTCAAGTTGAGGTATGTGCATCTTTTTTTATTATGTAGGCACTACTTTTATGACCAAAATTACCATTCCCATATGAGGCATGAATAGAAATTATCTTAGTCATCATTTTTAAATTCTTATTTTCTTAGACAATACGTATGGGTCCTCTGACCCCACATGTTTTATGTTGAATGATCGCATCCTTTTGTTTCATATAGACTAAACTAATACTTGTCATTCCCAATTTATGTGCATGCTTAGACTAGCTTTATGTCTTGTAGTGGTATATTTGTACAACCATATTTATAGGGGTGTGTTTTCCGCCTAAGGTGTGTTTTTCCATCCATATTTTTAGGTTGAGATCCAATGATATCTCAACCCTGCTAGAAATAATTTTAGTATTTGTTTATTACATGCACAATTTATTGTTGTTATTATTGATGGAAAAAATTTAGAGGCAATATTTCCTACTTGATATTCCTTAATAGACATGTCTCATCTCTTGGCCTAATATATTTCTCTTAGCATTTATTTCTCATGATCATACCTTATTTTGATCCTCTTCTTTTGAACTTTCTAAAGTAATTCCTAGTTGTTATTTATTGCAGATACTCATATTTTCTGATGTCCCTTCCTTTTGTTTTTCCCCTTCCTGGGTGTTGTCTTTCAATCCACCCAGAGGTGGCACAACCTTAGGTGTAGGACTTGGAAGATTAGACTTGGTGACATGGGCCTGCTAGGTGAATCTCATGGGAGATAGAGTTGAGATATATGGATATCCCTCTACTTTGATACTTATGTTCTAACTTTCATGTAAATCCTATATGGGAGATAATGTTGTACTTATATAAAATTGAATATAGTCAAGAAATATATTGTCGTTGTTATTCATTGGTTTCTTTTAGTATATCATCATTTGAGAAAAAAAATTATGTTTATTCGAGCTTGCTTGAAAGTATGTTTGGATAGATGAGTTTATTCTCAAAATTAAGTAGAGAGTGGATCCTCTCTTGGGTCCCACTCCTTACATGAATTGTTACCAATGTTAGATGATTTTTATCTTCAATTACCTTGTTTTGTGTCTTTTACTATTACTTTCGAGGAGCATGTTATCCTTGTTGTTTTCGTATGAGGGTGTGGTAATCCTAGTTGTGGCTAGCGAAAGAGTCTCAACGATAGTGGGAGAGGATCCTCTTCTTCCTCATCCCAATCTTCCTCATCCTAATCTTGATTCTACAATTTTAGCAAATGTACTAATCATGATGAAGATAAATATTGAATAAAGTAGGGATATTAGAATGGGCCAATGAAGTTTCAACTAATGATATTGATGGAGAGTCTACTTATGTTCCTCATGTTACTAATCCTCAGATAGTAGCATTGAGTTCTTATAACCTTGAAAATTGGATCAAGACCTCTTCTACTTCTACTATTATACTAACATTGCCCAAAACTCAGGTGACCCCTCATGTCTTCAAGCCTCTTTGTCTTCATCAAAAGATGATTGTGTTATTGACTCGGGTGCTACAGCCATATGACTGGTAATGAGAAACTATTTAGTTACTTTAAGAAATATACTTATCATCCTCATGTGTGTCTATAAAATGAATCCACTTCTCTAGTTCTTGGGAGAGGAGATGTGAATAGAAATCTTTTGAAAACGATCTTGTTTGTGTTGAAATTCATGTTAGACTTGATGTCTATTAGTAAAATTACCAAAAGCTTAAATTGTAGTGTAATCTTCTTTCATTACAATGTGTCCATGCAAGATCTGTAGACGAAGAAGACAATTGGTGCATGATATTAAGGTGGGTATGGTATATACTACCTACCGACCTCGTCAAACACCTCGCCTACTACTCTTGTGGCCCAATATATTTCCCTTCATCAATGGCACATCTGATTGGCCATCCTTTTGCTTCCAAACTGAAGCATTTATTCCCATACTTGTCTACTAAAATCTTTTCTTATCAGTCTTGTCATCTTGGTAAACACTTTTAAACTTTGTTTCCTCCTCATCATAACAATAGAAGTCCAACTTTGTTTTATTTAGTTCATTACGATGTTTTGAGACCTAGTCGTATTGCTAATTGTATTGGTGTGTGGTAATTTGTAACATTTATTGATGGTTGGTTGTGTTATACTTGGATCTATTTGTTTTAAGAGATCATTCTGAAATTCTAGATATTTTCTCTAAATTCCTAAATGTAATAAAGACTCAATTTTATACTATCTCCTACATTTTTCTGTGCTAATAATGCTTATGAATATGTGTGACATGCTTTTCAAAAGATTAGTATCACCAAGGGGATTATTCACCAAACTTCTTGTCACTATATCCCACAAAAAATGGAGTTTCTAAAAGGAAAAATAGCTATCTACTTTATGTAGCTCGCACTCTCCTAATTGAAATGAAAGTCCCTGGTCTTATTGGATGGATGCCATGCTTTTAGACAATTATATCATCAACCAGATTTCCTATTATATTCTCTAAAATAAGATTTCTTATAACCTTCTTTATCCCCATGACCAATCTTTGCTTTGCCACCAAAAGTTTTTGGTTTCCTATGTTTTGTTCAGAATCACAAACCTGGTAGTGATAAATTATCATCATGTGACTTATGTTATTGTTTACTTAGACACTCTTGTACACAAAAGGGGTACAAATTTTTTGATCTTGTTTCACATGGTGTGTATGTCAGTGCTGACATCACCTTTTTGCAGATACAACTTTATTTTCTGAACCTAGTAATCAGGTGCCACTTCCAACTATGCACATTTGTTAACCCATTGTGTCTTCATCTCTACTCAAAGTATCCCCTACTTTGGAAATCTTCTGAGACTGATGATCCACCTCAAGATAATGATAATATTACTGATTCTATTACAACTTTTGATTCCGACATTCTCATTACATTATGAAAGGGGCGATGATCTGGTACCTAACATTTCATCTATCATGATGTTTTTACAACTCATTTCAATACTTTCATGTCTCAATTTACTACTACTTTATCTGCAACTTCTATCCCAAAGAACGTTTAGGATGCACTACTACACTCTAGGTGGAAAGGAGTCATGGATTAGGAGTAGGATTCACTTCACTCTCATGGGACATGGTACCTTGTTGATCTCTCTATAGGTAGTAAATATGTTGACTATCAATGGGTTTTACTATGAAATACTTGCTTGATGGGACACTTGAATGCCTAAAGGCCAAACTTATTGCTAAGGGATACACACAAGAAGTTGGGATTGATTACTTCAAAACATTTTATTTTGTTTCTCATTTTAATTATGTTCATATTCTAATTTTTATTGCTATTAATAAAGGTTGGCACTTACATCAACTGGATCTTAAGGACGTCTTTCTATATTAAAAATTATAAGAGATTGTTTATATGTTACAACCTCCAAGTTATGTTGCTCATGGGGAGTATTTTGGGAAATTATGCCTTTTAAAGAAATCCATTTATAGCATCAAAGAGCCCCCAAGTATAGTTTGACAAGTTATGCTCAGTACTGCACAAATTTGGCTTCACACAGTCTCAAGGTGACCACTTTGTATTTATTAAAACCACTACCTCTGGCATAATTATTCTTATTGTTTAAGTGGATGACATCATCCTTAGTGGTAGTGGTGATGAAGGGATTGTTTATAAAAAGAAATATATTATGAAGCATTTTGTAACCTAAGACCTTGGGCATCTATGTTCTTGGCATTGAGGTACCACATAACAAGGATGGAGTATCTTTGTCTCAGAAAAAATATACTCTAGATTTACTTACTAAAATCAGTGTGCTTGGTTGCAGATCTACAGTATCCCCTATGGATCAAGAACGTGATCTACGGTCAGAATCTACTCATCACTTAGAAGATAAATTTAGTTATAAACACTTAGTTGGTAAACTTTTGCATCTTACTGTTACTAGGATAGATATATGATTTACTTTTGGTGATCTTAGCCAATTTATGGATTGTCCTAGGTAGTGTCACTGGGAAGGTGCATGTCAAGTATTGAGATATTTGAAGAATACACATGAACGGGGACTGATTTATAAAAGATATGGGCATCTAGATGTGACAAGATATTTTGATACTAATTATGCATGGTGTAAGTCTGACAGAAGATATACCTTTTAATATTGTATATTTGTAGGGTTAACTAAGTTACCTAGAGAAGTAACAAACAAAATATTATTGCCAGATTTAGTGCGGAATCTGAGTATCGTACAATGGCACATACTACTTGTGAGCTATTATGGTTCAAATATATTCGTTTTGACTTTTATTTTCCTATATCTCATGCTATTCCAATTTAATGTGAGAGTTGTGTTGAAACTTTCATTGCTAGTAGTCTTGTCTTTAATGAAAGGATCAAGCATATTGATGTGGACTACCATTTCTTTGAGTTGTTGTGCTCACTAAGAAGATCACTACCCCTTTTCTACCTACACATGAGCAAACTACAACTATATTTACAAAGCCTCTCTCTAGAAAGAGAGTTGAGGAGTTGTGTTGCAAGATGGGCATGATTGATATATATGCTCCATCTTGAGTGGGAGTACTGAGATATATTTATCTTCAGTTGTTGTATTATTTTCCTTTTACTTAAGTCTTATTTAATATGGGCATAAGTATTATAAACCCATTAGGATTTTTTGTTTGTTTCCTTGTTGTGTCCCCTCCTATTTATAGGATAGGGATGTAGTCTTTCTAAAATATAGAAAGATTGCTACTTTCAATAATTATTATCATATAGGTTAACAAAATCGTCGCCTTTATCATTTTGATCCATCATTACTGGAAAATTTGTTGAGATAGAGACAAAGGCATGGTTACCCCTTGCAACATTGAGTTCATCATAGTGGTTAATGACATCTTCAACATCCTAGTGAGGTCCTTCTTATTCTAGAGATCAAAAAATGTTGTCTAATTATATGCTTTTATTCTATTTTTCATATCACTCGAAGGTTTCTAATAGAGTTTACTATATTTTTATTCAAGTTCGATAGCTATTCCACGAATCAGTAAACTAGAAATCCAAAAAGTTTCTCCCTTTCTTGGTGTCAATCACAATTGGCTTTCAACAACCATCACCTACCCAATACCACTTAGACTAGATAATGCCCTAAGCTTCAAAAATTCTTCTTAAGATTATTTTGACTTGTCTTAATTTGATTTTCACTTTTTTCTTACCAACTAGTTTTTGTTTGGACTTCATGATCCATCTCCGTCTAGGATTCTCAAGTGAATTGTCCATCAATACACCTCTAATGATCAAACTAATTATATAATGATGCCATCATTTCCTTGTCGCCCCCCCCCCTCCAAAAAGAATGTGTTTATTGATTGATCATTTACATTGTGAGGTAGACATTGTAACATTTTTTTGTGACATAGCGAAACCAAGCCGAGTGAGCTCAAAATGATAAACCCTTAAGGCATGCGAGGTTGTGGTCTGTTCACCCCCCTCCCATGCCAAATTAGCATGGGTTGTTGTCCGTAGAGTGCCTTCAATTTGGTTTGAACTAGGGTCCTTCATTGGGACTTACCAAGCTATTACCACTCAGACTGGACTAGACACTACAATATTGACTATGGGGAAGATGTATGTAAAAGAAAACATGCCCTTTATATGGTATTTTATTATATATCTTGAAATGTTGAGATATAGTTAGTAGATTAGAAGCACTATTGATAAGAAAACCTATGATAACTAAAGTTATACCATGTTGTTTGATAAAGATCAAAAATCATGATTTTTTAATATGCATCATATTATTTATCTAAGATTGCGAGTTTGTAGTAAGTTCCATAATTTGTTTGGAGGTAAATCACATTAATGGTAAGTGGAGTTGCTTAACAATATCAAAAATCTAAATAGATTGTAAATCTATTTAAAAGGTAAAATAATGAGATTCCAAATAAAAGTCTCCAGTGTCTTATCACGAACACATTTATGTGGTACCACTAGAAATAATAACATGGAGAAAAATATGTATTTATAACTAATACATCTCTAGTGGTACATGACAACATATAATAATTTGTACGTGTGGAGATAGCTTAGATGATCCAACCATCATACATGGTATGTTACATTCACATGAGAATAGCATGCATCAAAAATAATGTCATATTCCAAATAACATGATGGTTAAAATAGGAAGCAATATGCAAAATTAAAAATTAAAAATTGCATTAATAGGTATTCACATTAATCACAAGCTACATCTAAATATAGGATAAGGTATCCAATTAAGGTAATGCATATATGATGGACAGTAGAAAGACCACAACACTCCAATGAGGAAACAGCAACAAGTTGCATAATGTTGAGAATGACAGTATTGGATATTCAAATTAATCATAAGACATTGAACCATAACAAACATATGAAATCAGGCCAATGCATGTATCTTGGGCACTAGAAGGACCACAAAATTCTAACTAGGAAACAACAAAACATGTTCACAAAGTTGAAAAAGACAACATTGTTGGCTAAATTGGATATTATTATAATCCCTTTGTTTTGATGATGACAAACATTTCATTCTTGTGGATCTAACGTGATACTTGAGTATTGCAAGAATTAAGTGGATGACACAACTTTGGAAGATCTAAATTCTCACAATGTTTTACTTCATGATTGTAATCAAATGTAAAAATGTATACAAGTATATAATGTATAAGTACTTAGATATCATGTAAATCAAGCGTTTAGATCTTCCCTAGCCACTCACAACACTTAGATAGGTCATCCCCTATAATAGTGTCACAATTGTACACTCATACACACACTTAGTATTCATCTAGAACCACCAAAACAGATACATTCTCGGTCAAACTATTTGTCGACCGAGACACACTCGGTCTAACATCTTCTCGACCGAGAGTCTCCCAGGTTAATCCTTCTAAAAGGTTCTATAGCCATTAGACCTAGCAGACAAGGTGGTTGGGAGTTGGAATCAAACATTATATACACTTACTCCAGACCATCCCTCGGTCGACGAAGACCTCGATCGAATAACTCTCGATTGACAAACTTCTCGACCGAGAAGAACTCTTTCTGCACTTTTCCGAATAAATAAACTAGCCATTGCTAAAGCAATTAGTGGATACCTAACGGCTAATTGAGCACTTAGAACCCCCTATAAAGTGTCTAGAATGTCCTTAAGCATTCATAGGCCACTCCTATAAATAGGACATGCCTTAGGACACTCAAAACACACTTGTGCAATACTTGAGCATACATACTTGCAATTGGCAATCCTTTCTTGTGAGCAATTGAGCAACTTCTACACTTGCTAATCTTTCCCATTACTACAAGCTCATGTCCTATAGGCTAGAATCTCCTTTCCACCATACTTACACTTTCACACATATTGGTTAGGAGATCAAATGCTTGATATAGGAAATCAAGCCTTGTGCTACAACGTTAATTGTAATTTCCATTTTCCCTTCTTGTTCCTTTTTATTACTTGTACTCTCCTTGCTACTCCTAGGGTTGGAGGCTGCGGATTGGAGAGGGTTCTATCTTCTTGTTGGCTAAATTGAACATTATTATAATTCATTTGTTTTGATGATGACAAACATTTCATTCTTGTGGATCTAACGTGCTATTTGAGTGTTGCAGGAACTAGGTGGATGACACAACCTTGGAAGATCTAAATGTGCACAATGTGTTAATTTCATGATTGTAATCAAATGTAAAATCTTATACAAGATATATAATGTACAAGTACTTAGACATCATGTAAATTAAGCATTATATCTTCCCTAACAAATCACAACACTTAGATAGGTCATCCCCTACAATAGTGTCATAATTGCACACTCATACACACACTCAGTACTTAGTTTAAAACATTGAACCAGGGTCAATCTCGGTCGACAAACTTCTCGACCGAGACACTCTCGGTCGACAAACTCTTCGACCGAGAATGACCCAGATAGCCGTTAGACACGGCAGACAAAGTAGTTGGGAGTTGGATCAGAACGTTATATACACTTGACTCCAGACAGTCCCTCGGTCGACAAAACTTCAACCGATTGGGATCTCGGTCGACAATTCCTCGACCGAGAATGTCTCTGTCTGCACTTTTCAGGATTAATTAACTAGCTGTTGTTAGTGCAACTAATGGATACCTAACGGCTAGTTGAGCACTTAGAACCCCCTAGAAAGTGTCTAGAATGTCCTTAAGTATCCATAGGACATTCCTATAAATAGGATAATCCATAGGACACCCAAAGTACACTTGTGCAACACTTGAGCATATACTTACAATTTGTTATTCATTCTTGTGAGCATTTGAGCAATTCCAACATTGGATATTCATTTCCATTGCTCTAGATTCGTGTCATATAGGCTAGCATCTCCTACCCACTTCACCAACACTTTCATACACATTGGTTAGGAGATCAAAACGCTTGATATAGGAAATCAAGCCTTGTACTACAACGGTATTGTAATTTCTGTTTTTCCTTCTTGTTCCTTTATATTGTTTGTACTCTCCTTGCTACTCCTAGAGTTGGAGGTTGCGGATTGGAGAGGGTTTGACTTCTCAGGTGGAGAAGGGTCTTCTTGGTGGAGAAGGTGGACTTTGGACTACTTCAAGAAGGCTGTCTCAATGGGAAGCTACCTCAAGAGGAAGGCTACTTCAAGGGGAGCTTGAGGTTACTTCAAGGAAGGCTGCTTCAAGGTTGGTGAGACTACTTCTAGGTGAAGGATGTCCGAAGGGTTTGGTGAAAGTGTTGTAATTTAATGTAACATCCTTGCGAGGTAATAAAATTAAATACTTTCAAAATCTCAGTTGGGTAAGCAACCTGGTAGTGGATTGACTGCCTTAGTATTTGCTAAGGTTGGAACCATTCTAAATCCTTGTCCCCTTGTCCAATATTTTTGTGGTTGCTTGCTTTGAGTTAAATTACTTTAAAATAATCATATAACCCTATTCACCCCCCATAGTGGTTTTTCAATTGGTATCCGAGCAGGCTTCAAGGAGCTCTAATCGAGTCTTGAAGAATGAAGGGTGGTGGTGTCTACAACCGCAAGCAAAAGAAAAGCATGGACCAATCTTCAACTAGTTGCAATTGGTGCTTGGGAACAAGGCACACTACACCTAGTTGTCCATGGAGGTCAAAGAAGGAAGAAGTGCATAAAGAATGCCTAATTGCTACAATAAGTGAACAAGAAGAAGAGGTAAGTCTTTTTGATCTACCTAAAGAAGAGTTAATTGCTAGTCTTGAAGAGACACATAATAAGTATATTGAGTGCAAGAAGAAATTAAAGAAATCTAATAAGGCAAATGATGAGTTACATGCTAAACTTCTTGCTCTCACATCTGAAAATGAGGATCTTAAAAAGGTTACTGAAGACCATGATATTAAACTGAAATCCGTTGAAGCAAATTGCAATCTTCTTTCCCTAGAAAAGTTAAACTTGCAAACTCAAGTAAATGATCTTCAAAAACAACCTATTTTATGTACACATCTAGATTATGATGTTATTGTGCAAGAAAGAGATTCCTTATTATCTAATCTAGATCAAGCAAAGCTAGACATCAATAAGAGAATGGATGAGATTGTCAAGCTACAACAAAAAATTAGTAGTTTGAATAACAATAATACCCTTGATAAAATTTTAAACAATTCTTATCATCAAATTGGAAGGAGAGGACTAGGTTATAATCCTAGAGAAAACTCTTATCAAAAACCTAGTTGGAGAAAGACAAAGGCGTTAGAAAATCAATCTATATATGTACCTAAAGGCAAATATACATATATACCCAAGAACAACCTAGAACAAAATCATAGAAAGAGATATGAAGTTGATTCTATATGTTGCCATTATTGTTTGCGTCTTGGACATTATTCTTTCTCATGTCCCTACAAGAAAAAGGATGTTGAGTTAGTGTGGGTTCCACAACCCCCAAACTAAATGAACAAAATTAAGTTGAGATATGACCAAAGACTCAAGTTGTATATCTCTATGTCTATCTCAACTTAACATAATGAGATAACAAATTGATTCAAGTAATTAAAATTTCTAACTTGAAAATATACATTTTTAAACAAATCTGCAGAAACACATCTTTAAGATTTTGCCTTACTTAGAGTCCTCAAAACATAAAGACCTAAATATAATTAGTTGATATTTGATCTAAATGTTACCTTGATATTCATATGTTCTATCTCAACCAAACTGAGTTTTTAAATTGCATAATTGAATTGGAAGTGATCTTGTTTTACTTGGAAACAATTACTGAAAACAGTTCTGAAACAGTATAGAAACATTCTCGATTGAGAAACTGTTTGACCGAGAACATTATCGGTCGAGAAATAGTCGATCGAGCAGGTTACTGTTTTTAAGTTTGCAATAAATCTGATAAAACCTATACAAACAGCAGCATTCTCGGTCAAGAAAATGTCGACCGAGATAAATTTGGTCGACAAACAGTTCGACCGAATCAAGTTCTGCTGAACCTGTTTTCAATTAATCTAGTTTGCTATCAATTTGTTATTAATGATTGATTTAATATGCAAATCAAGAATAAATCTTGGAGACCATCTTTGAAACAAGACATATTGATCTTTTTGCATCATGATTTAAGGTATAACATTATGAATATGAAATCCTTAAACATATTGCAAAAGTATTATATGAAGACTGATTTTTGAACAAACCTTATTCATTGATTGAAAAAGTTTATTAAACTTGTTCATTTACATGGTTTGTCTTAAAATTGAAAATCCATGAATCATGAATGAGATTATTTTGATTTACATGGTTTAAAACTGAAAATTATGCATCATGTTGGTATAATCAAGGAAATTACTGTTTTATCATAGTCCACATGGTTTATCCTAGGTATTTCTTGGTCTCTCTATGTAGGAACCATGTGTATTAAAATTTAAATGGTCATAATCATTATATTTCATGAAATTACATGCTTCCATCTTGATCATTGTATTGTGGATATGCTTCTACCGTTCTATCATAATCATTGTGCCATGATCATTATGTTTCATTTGTTTGTCTAAAATGATCCTTGATCCATATATACAAACCATAAATGGATATTGTTTTTTATCATTATGATTCAGCTCATATGAAGATTCCATTTTGCATAAACAGTAAAACTTCATGCCACAAATGCATTTTAAATTGAAAATCTGCAGAAATTATACTTCACATATAAGTGTTCAAATTGGAAATCTGCAGAAATTGCCTCTTGGTTGAAATCAAGCTTGACCAAGGGGCGCTATGGTCGAAGTCAAGGTCGACCTAAAATAAGCTTGACAAAATGCTTATTTGTACATCATTTTACTTCACTTAATCTTAGTATCTTGATTCAACATGTGTTTATCATATTGAAAACATAATTTTAGTGCATAAAAGGTCAACTTATTATGATATAATATTGATTGTGATCTTAGAATCCTTAAATTATCTTGACTATAAGATTAAGGGGGGGCTCACACAAACTACCTTGATTACAAGATTAAAAGCTTACAAAAACTTTGTAAACATCATTTGAAAGTTTTTTATGACCTTAGTATCCTTAAAAGTAGTTTTGGTTATGAAAAACAAAGAAATTTACAATATTCATGAATATGACATATATCTTGTTCTTAATGGAATTTTCTAAACAAATTTGGGCTTAACATCTCGTGTATTTGGTTAGAGATACATGCATGTCTTCTACTATAAGCTTAAAAGATTCTCATGTCATTTTCAGGGTTTAACATCCCTTGTAAAATGGAAGAGAAATCAAAATACATATGCCATGAACTTAAAAGGAACTCATATCATTTCAAGGCTTAACATCCTTTGCAAATGATTGAGAAATAAATTGTGGCTAAATTTAACATTAATTGGTTTGCATTAATCCCTAAATTTTAAATTGAATATCTCTTTAAGGGGGAGCATAGCATAAAATTAAGGGGGAGAAATAATGATTATCTTGGATATCTTTTTGAAATGACAAAGGGGGAGAAATAATATAAAATCAAAAACATAAAATAAAATGAGTTTCATAATATCTCGGCCAGCACCCACTTGCAAAACAAGAATGGCTATAAAAGGTAAACTTCATGTATGAAACTCATATGATTTATATTTCCTTATCTTATATTTAGGAAATGTTTGTCATCTTCAAAAAGGGGGAGATTGTTGGCTAAATTGGACATTATTATGATTCCTTTGTTTTGATGATGACAAACATTTCATTCTTTTGGATCTAACGTGCTATTTGAGTGTTGTAGGAACTAGGTGGATGACACAACTTTGGAAGATCTAAATGCACACAATGTGTTAATTTCATGATTGTAATCAAATGTAAAATCTTGTACAAGATATATAATGTACAAGTACTTAGACATCATGTAAATCAAGTGTTAGATCTTCCCTAACAAATCACAACACTTAGATAGATCATCCCCTACAATAGTGTCATAACTGCACACTCATACACTCACTTAGTACTTAGTTTAAAGCATTGAACCAGGGTCAATCTCGATCGACAAACTTCTCGACCGAGACACTCTCGGTCGACAAACTCTTCGACTGAGAATGACCCAGGTAGCCGTTAGACACAACAGACAAAGTAGTTGGGAGTTGGATCAGAACGTTATATACACTTGACTCCAGACAGTCCCTCGGTCGACAAAACTTTGACCGACTGGGATCTCGGTCGACAATTCCTCGACTGAGAATGTCTCTGTCTGCACTTTTCAGGATTAATTAACTAGTCGTTGTTAGTGCAACTAATGGATACCTAACGGCTAGTTGAGCACTTAGAACCCCCTAGAAAGTGTCTAGAACGTCCTTAAGTATTCATAGGCCATTCCTATAAATAGGACAAGCCATAGGACACCCAAAGTACACTTGTGCAACACTTGAGCATATACTTACAATTTGCTATTCATTCTTGTGAGCATTTGAGCAATTCCAACATTGGCTATTCATTTCCATTGCTCCAAATTCGTGTCATATAGGCTAGCATCTCCTACCCACTGCACCAACACTTTCATACACATTGGTTAGGAGATCAAAATGCTTGATATAGGAAATCAAGCCTTGTGCTACAACGGTATTGTAATTTCTGTTTTTCCTTCTTGTTCCTTTATATTGTTTGTACTCTCCTTGCTACTCCTAGGGTTGGAGGCTGCGGATTGGAGAGGGTTTGACTTCTCAGGTGGAGAAGGGTCTTCTCGGTGGAGAAGGTGGACTTTGGACTACTTCAAGAAGGCTGTCTCAACGGGAAGCTACTTCAAGAGGAAGGCTACTTCAAGGGGAGCTTGAGGTTACTTCAAGGAAGGCTGCTTCACGTTGGTGAGACTACTTCTAGGTGAAGGATGTCCGAAGGGTTTGGTGAAAGTGTTGTAATTTTATGTAACATCCTTGTGAGGTAATAAAATTAAATACTTTCAAAATCTCGGTTGGGTAAGCAACCTGGTAGTGGATTGACTGCCTTAGTATTTTCTAAGGTTGGAACCACTCTAAATCCTTGTCCCCTTGTCCAATATTTTTGTGGTTGCTTGCTTTGAGTTAAATTACTTTAAAATAATCATATAACTCTATTCACCCCCCCTCTAGTGGTTTTTCACTTCTGAGGTGGAGAAGGGTCTTCTCGGAGGAGAAGGTGAACTTTGGACTACTTCTAGAAGGTCTCAACGGGAAGCTACTTCAAGGAGGAAGGCTACTTCAAGGGGGAGCTTGAAGTTACTTCAAGTGAAGGCTACTTCAAAGTTGGTGAGACGACTTTAGGTGAAAGCTGTCCAAAGGGTTTGGGAAGGTAGTTGTATTTTATGTAACATCCTTGTGAGGTAATAAAATACAAGTGTTTTCAAAATCCCAATTGGAAACAATTGGGTAGTGGACTGACTCCCTTAGTATTTGCTAAGGGTGGAACCACTCTAAACCATGTGTCTCCTTCTTCAACATCTTTGTGGTTGATTGTTTGAATTATTATTTTTAAAATCCTAATAAAAACCCTATTCACCCCCCCTCTAGTGGTTTTTCATTTGGTATCAAAGTAGGCTTCAAGAAACTCTAACAAAGTCTTGAAGAAGAATGGGTGACAGGGTGCTAAACAATCTCAACCTAGAAGAAACACTCATGGCTAGGCCTCCACCGTATGATGGCACAAACTACACCTACTGGCAGAGGAGGATGCAGTTCTACTTCCAGGGAATTAGTTGGGATCTCTAGAGGACGGTTTCAAATCCATATGATCTTCCTCAAACAGAGTATGCAACTTGGGATGCTAATACGGTAAGATCAGCCCAAATGAATGCAAAAGTTGTAAGTATACTCGATTGTTCAATTTCTGTAGGTGAGTTTAATAGAATTTCAAATTTTGAAACTGCATATGAGATATGGCATAGACTCTCTATTACTTATGAAGGAATTGTTCAAGTTAAAAATTCCAAAATTGGCATGCTTAAACAAAAATTTGAACAGTTTCGTATGGAACCATATGAGTCTATTAGTGAAATGTATGCAAAGTTTTCTTCTATTGTTAATGGGTTGAATGCTTGAGGTAAATCCATTAGTGAAGAGGATCAAGTATCAAAGATTCTTAGGTGCTTGCCCCCAAAGTACAAACCAAAGGTGACGGCAATTGAAGAAGCCAATGACCTTACCCAGCTAAGGATGGAACAACTCATTGGCAACTTAGAAGTACATGAGGAAACCTTAGAGGAGGAAGAAAGATGAGAGCATGAACTTCAACAAGGGAGAAAGAAGGACTGCATTCAAAGCATCAACCAAGATTAGTCATGACACGAGTGAAGATGACGGTGAAGAAGAAACTCTCATTGTAAACGGTAAGCAGTATAAAAGTTTTACAACTAACAAAAATTCTAGTGTTTCTTCTTCCAGGTGCTTTTAATGTGGCAAAAAGGGACATTTAAAAGGTGATTGTCCAAAACTTAAGAAGGGGAAGAAATCATCTCACAAGAAGAAAGAAAGAGCATATAAAGCTGCATGGGATGATTCAAGTGATAATAGTGAAGATGGAGAAAATGAAGTAGAGTGCCTTATTGCTACAATAAATGAAGAAGAAGAAGAGGTAAGCCTTTTTTATTTGCCAAAAGAAGGTCTAATTGCTAGTCTTCAAGATACACATGAGAAATATGTTGATTGCAAAAATAAACTAAAGAAAGCTACTAAAACTAATGAGGATTTGTATGTTAAATTAAATAATCTTTATTTTGAAAAGGACAGTAATGTTTTTAAAAATCTTACCTTTAAATCATCTTTAAATTATTGCAATATAAAGTTACTTACTTTAGAAACAAATCATGATCTTCTTTCTCAAGAAAAGGTTGATTTGCTTACAAAACTACATAATTTTTAGACTCAACCTATCCTATGTAATCATCTAGATTATGATGCTATTGTTAAGGAAAAATATGCTTTATCATCTAATCTAGATCAAGCAAAGTTAGATATCAAAAAGAAAATGGATGAGATTACCAAGTTATAAAGAGAAATTAATAACTTGAGAAACAATGATGTTCTTGATAAAATTCTAAATAATTCTTCTAGTTATAATGGAAGGAGAAGTTTAGGATATGTTTCAAAAGGGAAATCCTATCAACCTAAACCTAGAAGAACACAAGCACCCAAGGCCAAGATTATGTATGTACCCAAGAACAACTCAACTCCTAGAAAGAGAAATGAGATTGACTTTATTAGTTGACACTATTGCTTACGTCTTGGACACTACTCTTTTTCATGCCCATACAAAAAAAGGAATGATGATCTAGTTTGGGTTCCTAAAACTTAGAGATTTGAATTTGATTAGTTGATATTTGACCTAAAATGTTTCTTTGATATTCAAATGTCTTGTCTCAACAAAACTGATTTTCAACTTTTATATTCTTGCAAAACTGTATTACCTTTTGCTTGCAAATAATTACTGAATAACAATACATAAACATACTTGGTCGAGAAAATATTCGACTGAGACAATGTCTGTGACATCCTAACTTTCATAATGTAGTTGAGTATAATATTATATTCATGTTGTCCTTTTTACTATTGTTGTGAAACCAACATTGAACTATGGTCTTATATTTAAGATACACAAATACTACTCTGATAAGGATTACAACAAATGAAGTTATTCTCTCATTTGATTACATAAGAGTATGCGGACCAAATATGACTGCAATCCATAAACACTAGAAACTCCTGTCCGTATCCACTTTGGTTAGGGTTCCTTGGAAATAGTGGAATGCTTATATAAGAGGTGTTTTGAGAGTCTTGAAACGAGGATGTACAACGAGGGTTAGTAGGTAGTCGGATCTTCTTGAACAACTTAGATAGCAGCTAGGGTTAGGTTCACGAAGATGAAAGGCAGCAGGGGTTATGGAGATTGCACAATCAACTGCACGAAAGACAAAAGGTCAAATACTATAAGGAGGGCAGGATGAGAGCAGACTCGCTAAGTCATTGATGTCCCTACAACACGCTAGTGCTCAGCAGCAAAGTAGCAGTGACGGTGCTGCATGAGAAGGACCAGGCAAGGGAGAGTCGCCCATCAACAACAGATCATAGTACTAAGGGATCCTAGAGACCTGTAGCGGCGACGCAAGCTTGGAGGCAACCTCCGAGAAAGATGGAACATGGGCGAAAGTAGGCTTCAGCCTGTGTTGGAAGAGCAATCATCTCGATCGGAACCAGGAGCATGGGGACTGCCTGTTCAATGTGCAGTTGGTGACGTTGTGTGGTGGATGTGGAGTTGAGAGTTAGAGAGAAAAGAAATAGTAGCACTTCCCGGTGCCATGATTACTACCTCATCCACCAAGACTCGTTTGTGTAATAGTGAAGAGGAAGGTTGCGAGAGGATAACGAACCGGAGGGTTCTGTTGGTTTGCTGTGAGAATAGGGCTCATGTTGAAAAAAGTGAAGAATATGACAGATGGACGGAGAGGGGTTGTGAGTAGCACAGGATGGTGGTGGCGGCCTTCACAGTCCCAACCCTCCTGCGTGAGTTCGTGGATGACCACATGTGTAGCCTGCATAGGCGCCGTCCACAGAGGGAGTCGTAGACTCTCGTCTCTGCAACCAGGACGAACAGAACCCTATCCATTCAGGTCTGGACATTGGCTAGGGTGGATCCCACCTGAGATCCAGCTCATGCCTCCAGGAAACAAAGTAATGGGCATGTTGTCTCAGCCCTTGGATCAAGCATGACGGGCTCCTGTCATCTGAAAAGGTATCTTTTTCCAAAAATTATAACTTGAGATGTGGTAGTCTATTTTTAATTAATGAGGTATCAACGGAAAGGTATTCGAGAGTACTATGACTTAAAATATTCCCAAAAGACAATTTTGACGTTTGTTATTTAATATATATTATGTGTTCATATCTATATGATTTTAATGTTTTGTGTATTTAAAATAGAAAATGACTTTCAAAATTAATGAAAACTTCACAATTAGTGTATTTCAATGTGTTTAACATGATCTTGAACCTCGATCATTCTGAATTGAAGCTTTACTAAGGTTTTGATGTAAACCCTAAGAAGGGTATTTTGGGAATTTCACTCATTGTTTTACAATTAAATAATCTCATTTTTTTATCCAAACTCTAGTGTATTGTATTCTTGCTATTTCCAAAGTTTTATAGAGTTACATGTATTATTATGTTAGTATTTGATTTGGGGTCCTAAGTGGCCATTAGGTAAGGTAATTGATGAGTATTATGGGATATGTATCCATATTTTGTTTAGAAAATGGCTTGTACTAATATTTTCCTCTAATGTAATGATGGATTCATTTTGATTATCATATGTGATCATGTTTGAGATTTATACTTATAATATGACGTATATGCATAGTAGAACATACGATGATTTTTGGATTATTTAAGCATTAATGTTATAGTAGTTATATAATGTAAGTTTAGATATATGTTCAATATTAAGATTTTTGTTCATGGTTTTATATTAGACTCATGCTTAGTCCAAAAACCATCTTAATTTAGTTTACGGGCTTAGGGTGATGGGTTTTGAGATTAAGAAATAAAAGAGGAAAATAAGCATGGACTTATAGAACTTTCTAAATATTCATGTGATAAGGTTATTGATCGAGGAATAAAGATTTCATGAAGGATATACTCCATGTCAAAGGTAGGTGAGCCATGTCCGTTGAATTTTATTGATATTATTAGGCCTACACATTCCTATAAGTAATTTAGAGAATAAGTTACTTTCAGACACTTAGTGTTTCATGCTTAGTTCATATCTAATAATGCTTTGAGCAATGAGACCATATAAGGATTGAGTTGTCCTACTAGAACATCATTTTGACACTTAAGCTATCTTCAGTTACTTAGTGTTTCTATATTCAGTTTAGTTGTTTTCTCAAGTTCAGACTCAGATATTCTATATATGAATGAAAGATCATATTAAGTCATGTCTTAGTAATTTAGTGTAATAAGAAATTCTACATAAGATCAATTCAATTTATAAGTATATCAAACCTCAGATTCATATTCAGATTTACCTTCAAAATTTAGTTATCAATATTCAATTTCAGTGCAAGAGAAATTCAGATTCAGAATTCAGTAAATGTTCAGTTATTAGTATTCAATCTCAGTTTCAGTTCAGCTATCAGTATTCAATTTCAGTTTAAGTTCAATTATTAGTATTCAGTTCAGATTAAGAATTAAGAAAGTTTAGGCTCAAGATAATAAGTCAGAACCTTCACATAATACATTATATGATAAGTCCTCATTCAGTTAGTCCCGGGACGATTCAGAGGCAGATGTTGCCAACTCATAGGCATTTGTTGCCAATTCAGAGGAGTGTTTACTCCAATTCAGAGGTGTTGCGGCACCGATTCAGAGACACCTCGGTGTCATTCAGAGGCACGTAGTGCCAATTCAGAGGTACTTTGGTACCAAGCAGGGTGTAGTTATGCCAATTCAGGAGGACTTATCATGTAATGGTGGCCACAAAACAGATAAAAGACATAAATAAAAGACACATCGATTCAGTATAATTTTATTGCTTTCAGATCTTATTTTCAGCTAAAGTAAATTTATGTTTATCATATTAGAAATTTAATGTCACTTACTCTAACAGTAGTTTTCCTATTTGTGCTTGGATGGGGACGAGATGTCCATAGGTATAGAACTTCAGGAGTGAGGCATGACAAGATGATTCAGTGACAACTTTAGGAGGTTTGCTTGGTGGGGCGCCATCTACAGGATCCCAAGAGCTTACAATAGAAGTACAATGTTTTACATCATGTGTTACGGTTTCTTATAAGGTTTGATGTAACCATGTCTCTTTTGCTGAGAAATTATGAGAATTTATTTTATACACAGTCTGTAATGGTTCTTTTCTATCATTATTGTAACACATATCATGTTGGTAACACTCCCCAGTTGGAAAAAAAATTTGCGTCCGCACATGTGATATGAAAATCAGGGTGTTACAATATGGTATCAGAGCAATAATGTAGATGTCCATCAGGCAAATTCTCATATTCTTAGTTTAGATTTCCTATTAGAAGCCAAGTGATAGATCTAGAAAGACAGTTAGTACTCCTAGTTATAGGAAGGAGTGAGTGAAATAAGATCTAAGTTACCTTTTTAGTCAGGCAATAGAAGTTGAGCTATGTATTAGGGTTAGTGTCTAGATGCTTTAGACATTTTTGTTAACTTTAAACTTGTGCATATTATGCCCTCTCTTTTTCCCACATGTTCGTGGTATGGGACACAAGCTTATGGGATTTTGTAGAGGGATGTTATATGCATAAATCTAAACTTATTATGCTTGTCGCACTCTTTCTGGTGCATATGGTATGGGACATGTGTACTGTCAGGTGAGATACGCATGATAAGGCATGGCACTTTCATATGTATGACGGGACGGCATGCATCGGGAGGTGACAAAAAAAGTTGACATAAAAGTTTGAGGCAAATAGTTACCTAAACCTAATGACATACCTATTGGAATTTTAAATGCATATGAAAGGTAGATATCTTGATATATGAGTGACTTGGCTTAAAGTGGAATAATGATTGAAGGGAAATGAGGTATTTTCTACTATGATGTCCATAGGACCTTCGTCCCTAGGAGGAATTGTAGTCACAAGTAGAATCATGATGGATGTTAAGGAACATGCTTGAGGATAATAGAATTCATGTTATGAATTGAGTTTAAGGTATGATGATGTCTGGATGTCACTAAAAGTCTGTGAGGTTATACATGAGGAATCGCTAAGCATATGTGACAAAGATATGTGATAGTATGGATCAATAGTTTTGAATCACCATAATGTTGGGTTTTAGATGATTTTCACATGAGAAAAGCTTAGATAAGTTGTTAGACTAAGGGTTGATTCTGTATTTCTAGGGATAGAAACGTATTCATGAGAAAGTAGTGACTATTAGTACCTTGGGTATACCTGACCTAGAGTATCATGATAAGATGAGGAAGCCATTAGGAATAAAATTAAGATGAGACATGCAAGTAAGAATTATGTACTTTCATTTCTATATCCCTATAGTGCCTAAAATCTCAAGTAAAGCCATGTTAATAAGATATCTTAGGATGATTAACATATAAGAATTAATTATGTGATAAGATTATAAGATTTGAATGCATTAAGTCATCGTTATGTTTCTAAAATAAGATCCATGCATCAAGATTTAAGATCATGCTAAGACCATTAGTTCATAATGCAATAATATTCATATAAGATCAGATTTAATGAGATGAAACAAGATTGTGGATCGGGCCTATCCCCTTAGTTCATGCCAATTCAGATCCACAACTCAGGTCTAATGTGTAGGTTATGTGACCTAGGCACCTTATTGCAGGTCATGAGACACGTGCCAGAGTAAAAATCTCTATAGAATGATATATTTAAATAAAAAATTAAAAGTAAAAAAAAAATAATAGTCATTTATGGTTAAGATTTTCTTATAGATTTTCATGTTGATTGTACATGCTCATTTGGTAACGTTGTTAGACATAGTTAGTCATCAAGGGGATTGTCATAATTTGAAATTTTTTTGACACTTTATGACAATCATAAAAAAACATTGTATATAAGGTAATTGAAACCCTAAGGTGGGTAGCCTCCTATATTTTAACCGAATTTTGAGGACAAAATTCCTAAAAAGGTGGGAAGTATTGTGACACCCTAACTTTCATAATGTAGTTGAGTATAATATTATATTCATGTTGTCCTTTTTACTATTGTTGTGAAACCAACATTGAACTATGGTCTTATATTAAAGATACACAAATACTACTCTGATAAAGATTACAACAAATGAAGTTATTCTCTCATTTGATTACATAAGAGTATGTGGCCCAAATATGACTGCAATCCATAAACACTAGAAACTCCAGTCTGTATCCACTTTGGTTAGGGTTCCTTGGAAATAGTGGAATGCTTATATAAGAGGTGTTTTGAGAGTCTTGAAACGGGGATGTACAACGAGGGTTAGCAGGTAGTCGGATCTTCTTGAACAACTTAGATAGCAGCTAGGGTTAGGTTCACGAAGATGAAAGGCAGCATGGGTTATGGAGATTGCACAATCAACTGCACGAAAGACAAAAGGTCAAAGACTACAAGGAGGGCAGGATTAGAGCAGACTCGCTAAGTCACTGATGTCCCTACAACACACTAGTGCTCAGCAGCAAAGTAGCAGTGACGGCGGTGCATGAGAAGGACCAGGCAAGGGAGAGTCACCCATCAACAACATATCATAGTACTAAGGGATCCTAGAGACCTGTAGCGGTGACGCACGCTTGGAGGCGAACTCCGAGGAAGATGGAACATGGGTGAAAGTAGGCTTCATCCTATGTTGGAAGAGCAATCATCTTGATCGGAACCAGGTTCATGGGGACTGCCTGTTCAATGTGCAGTCAGTGACGCTGTAGGTGGACGTGGAGCTGAGAATTAGAGAGAAAAGAAAGAGTAGTGCTTCCCGGTGCCATGATCACTACCTCATCCACCAAGACTCGTTCGTGTAATAGTGAAGAGGAAGGTTGCGAGAGGATAACTAGTTGGAGGCTTCCGTTGGTTTGTTGCGAGAATAGGGCTCATGTTGCAGAAAGTAAAGAATATGACAGATGGATGGAGAGGGGTTGTGAGTAGCACAGGATGGTGGTGGCGGCCTTCACAGTCCCAACCCTCCTGCGTGAGTTCGTGGATGACCACATGTGTAGCCTGCGCAGGCATCGTCCACGGAGGCAGTCATAGACTCTCGTCTCCGCAACCAGGAAGAAGAGAACCCTATCCAGTCGGGTCTAGACATTGGATAGGGTGGATCCCACCCGAGATCCAGCTCATGCCGCCAGGAAACAAAGTAATGGGCATGTTGTCTCAGCCCTTGGATCAAGCATGACGGGCTCTTATCATCTGAAAAGGTATCTTTTTCCAAAAATTATAACTTGAGATGTGGTAGTCTATTTTTAATGAATGAGGTATCAATGGAAAGGTATTCGAGAGTACTATGACTTAAAATACTCCCAAAAGACAATTTTGACGTTTGTTATTTAATATATATTATGTGTTCATATCTATATGATTTTAATGTTTTGTGTATTTAAAATAGAAAATGACTTTCAAAATTAATGAAAACTTCACAATTAGTGTATTTCAATGTGTTTAACATGATCTTGAACCTCGATCATTTTGAATTGAAGCTTTACTAAGGTTTTGATGTAAACCCTAAGAAGGGTATTTTGGGAATTTCACTCATTGTTTTACAATTAAATAATCTCAATTTTTTATCCAAACTCTAGTGTATCGTATTCTTACTATTTCCAAAGTTTTTATAGAGTTACATGTATTATTATGTTAGTATTTGATTTGGGGGCCTAAGTGGCCATTAGGCAAGGTAATTGATGAGTATTATGGGATATGTATCCATATTTTATTTAGAAAATGGCTTGTACTAATATTTTCCTCTAATGTAATGATGGATTCATTTTGATTATCATATGTGATCATGTTTGAGATTTATACTTATAATATGATGTATATGCATAGTAGCACATACGATGATTTTTGGCTTATTTAAGCATAAATGTTATAGTAGTTATATAATGTAAGTTTAGATATATGTTCAATATTAAGATTTTTGTTCATGGTTTTATATTAGACTCATGCTTAGTCCAAAAACCATCTTAATTTAGTTTACGGGCTTAGGGTGATGGGTTTTGAGATTAAGAAATAAAAGAGGAAAATAAGCATGGACTTATAGAACTTTCTAAATATTCAGGTGATAAGGTTATTGATCGAGGAATAAAGGTTTCATGAAGGATATACTCCATGTCAAAGGTAAGTGAGCCATGTCCATTGAATTTTAGTGATATTATTATGCCTACACATTCCTATAAGTAACTTAGAGAATAAGTTACTTTCAGACACTTAGTGTTTCATGCTTAGTTCATATATAATAATGCTTTGAGCAATGAGACCATATAAGGATTGAGTTATCCTACTAGAACATCATTTTGACACTTAAGCTATCTTTAGTTACTTAGTGTTTCTATATTCATTTTAGTTGTTTTCTCAAATTCAGACTCAGATATCCTATATATGAATGAAAGATCATATTAAGTCATGTCTTAGTAATTTAGTGTAATAAGAAATTCTACATAAGATCAATTCAATTTATAAGTATATCAAACCTCATATTCATATTCAGATTTACCTTCAAAATTTAGTTATCAATATTCAATTTTAGTGCAAGAGAAATTCAGATTCAGAATTCAGTAAATGTTCAGTTATCAGTATTCAATCTCAGTTTCAGTTCAGCTATCAGTATTCAATTTCAGTTTAAGTTCAATTATTAGTATTCAGTTCAGATTAAGAATTAAGAAAGTTTAGGCTCAAGATAATAAGTCAGAACCTTCACATAATACATTATATGATAAGTCCTCATTCAGTTAGTCCCGGGACGGTTCAGAGGCAGATGTTGCCAATTCAGAGGAGTGTTTACTCCAATTCAGAGGTGGTGCGGCACCAATTCAGGGTGTAACCACGCCAATTCAGAGACACCTCGGTGTCATTCAGAGGCACATAGTGCCAATTCATAGGTACTTTGGTACCAAGAAGGGTGTAGTTATGCTAATTCAAGAGGACTTATCGTGTAATGGTGGCCACAAAATAGATAAAAGACATAAATAAAAGACACATCGATTCAGTATAATTTTATAGCTTTCAGATCTTATTTTCATCTAAAGTAAATTTATGTTTATCATATTAGAAGTTTAATGTCACTTACTCTAACAGTAGTTTTCCTATTTTTGCATGGATGGGGATGAGATGTCCACAGGTATAGAACTTCAGGAGTGAGGCATGACAAGATGATTCAGTGACAACTTTAGAAGGTTTGCTTGGTGGGGCGCCATCTACAGGATCCCAAGAGCTTACAATAGAAGTACAATGTTTTACATCATGTGTTATGGTTTCTTATAAGGTTTGATGTAACCATGTCTCTTTTGCTGAGAAATTATGAGAATTTATTTTATACACAGTCTGTAATGGTTCTTTTCTATCATTATTGTAATACATATCATGTTGGTAACACTCCCCAGTTGAAAAAAAAATTGCGTTTGCACATGTGATATGAAAATCGAGGTGTTACAATGTCAGTAGAGAATTAGTCGACCGAGCAGGTTACTATTTTTAAGCTTGCAAAAATCTGATAAAACATGTACAAATAGCAGAATACTCGGTCGACAAAAACTTTGACCGAGATAAATTCGATCAAAGAAAAGTTCGACCGAATTAAGTTCTATTGAACCCTGTTTAATTGATCCAGTTTGCTATCAATTTGCTATTAAGGATTGATTTAATCTGCAAATCAAGAATGAATCTTGGAGACAATTCTTTAAACATTTTGATAAGCTTGTATTATGACTTATTAATATACTTTGATTATAACACTCTTATTAAACTTGTTAAAAAAACATGTAGATTAAAAACTTGTATATTTTTTGCACACTAAAATTTGACATGCCTTCTTGCGAAAATAAATCAATACAGATATAGCATAGATTGCAAGTTCAATTGCTATAATCTCCTACATGGTTTGACTTAAAAATGAAAATTATGAACCATGTTGATTTAATCAAGGAAATTATTGTTTTAATCCACATAGTTTGTCCTAAGTATTCCTTGGTTTATCTATATAGAAATCATTGTAATTTTGGATATGCCTTTACTGGTTCACCATGATCATTGTTTTTCATCTTCTACTTTGTTTGCTTAAAATAATCTTTAATCTATATGTATAAAAATCATGAATGGATATCGTTTTCATAGTGATTCAGCTCATTACACATAAAGATAATGTTATCATTGAAAATACAATTTTTGCATCAAGATAAATCTCTATGGCACAAATGCATCTTGACATATTAGTTAAATGATTATCTTATGCTTAGCTTATGGAAAATTATATTCTTGTTATACATGAATAATACTCTGTAAGCTATGTTTCAAATATTCAATCAAGTAGATCATTGTAAATGCTTAAATTGGAAATCTGTAGAAATTTCCTCTTGGTTGAAATCAAGTTTGACCAAGGGGCGCCAAAGTCAAAGTCAAGGTTGACCTAAAATAAGCTTGACAAAATGCTTAATTGTAAACCATTTCCTTGCACTCAATCTTAGTATATTGAAAACAAGATTTTAGTGCATCGCTCTCATAAAAGGTTAACTTATTATGATCTAATGCTTATTGTGACCTTAGAATCCTTAAATTATCTTGATTATAAGATTAAGGGGGAGTTCACAAAAACTATCTTGACTATAAGATTAAGAAGGAGCTCACCAAACTTTGTCAACATCATAAAGAAAATTTGAAACTAGTTATGACCTTAGTATCTTTAAAGTAATCTTGCAGTCTACAATATTTATGAATATAATGGAATTCTCTAAACAAATTAGGGCTTAACATCCCGTGCATTTGGTTAGAGATACATTCATTGATTCTACTATAAGCTGAAAAGAATCCCATATCATTTTAGGGCTTAACATCCCTTGTAAATGGTTGAGAAACCATTAAATATACTCATGAGCTTAAAGGATTCTCATGTCATTTTTAGGGCTTCACATCCCTTGTAAAATGGATGAGAAATCAAAACAGATATGCCATGAATCTAAAAGGATCTCATGTTATTTCAAGGCTTAACATCCTTTGTAAATGATTGAGAAATAACTTGTGGCTAAAATTGACATAAGTGGTTTGCTTTGAGTATCAAATTATCAAATTAAGGGGGAGTAATACAAGTCATACTTAATGATTATCTTGGTTATCTTTTTGAAATGACAAAGGGGGAGAAATAATATAAAATTAAAATATCAAATAAATGAGTTTCATAATCTCTCATCCAGCACACACTTGTAAACAAGATAATGGCTACAAAAGGTAAACTTCAAGTATGAAACTCATATGATTTATATTTCCTTATTTTATATTTTGGAAATGTTTGTCATCTTCAAAAGGGGGGATATTGTTGGCTAAATTGGACATTATTATAATCCCTTTGTTTTGATGATGACAAACATTTCATTCTTGTGGATCTAACGTGCTACTTGAGTATTGCAAGAATTAAGTGGATGACACAACTTTGGAAGATCTAAATGCTCACAATGTTTTAATTTCATGATTGTAATCAAATGTAAAAACTTGTACAAGTATATAATGTACAAGTACTTAGATATCATGTAAATCAAGCGTTTAGATCTTCCCTAGCCACTCACAACACTTAGATATGTCATCCCCTATAATAGTGTCACAACTGCACACTCATACACACACTTAGTATTCATCTAGAACCACCAAAATAGAGACATTCTCGGTCAAACTATTTGTCGACCAAGACACACTCGGCCGAACATCTTCTCGATCGAGAGTCTCCTGGGTTAATCCTTCTAAAAGGTTCTATAGCCGTTAGACCTAGCAGACGAGGTGGTTGGGAGTTGGAATCGAACGTTATATACACTTTCTCCAGACCATCCCTAGATCGATGAAGTCCTCGACCGACTGACTCTCGGTCGAAAAACTTCTCGACTGAGAAGAACTCTGTCTGCACTTTTTAGAATAAATAAACTAGCCATTGCTAAAGCAATTAGTGGATACCTAACGGCTAGTTGAGCACTTAGAACCCCCTAGAAAGTGTCTAGAACGTCCTTATGCATTCATAGGCCACTCCTATAAATAGGACATGCCTTAGGACACTCAAAACACACTTGTGCAATACTTGACCATACATACTTGTAATTGGCAATCCTTTCTTGTGAGCAATTGAGAAACTTCTACACTTGCTAATCTTTCCTATTGCTACAAGCTCGTGTCTTATAGGCTAGAATCTCCTTTCCACCATACTTACACTTTCACACACATTGGTTAGGAGATCAAAACGCTCGATATAGGAAATCAAGCTTTGTGCTACAACGGTAATTGTAATTTCCATTTTCCCTTCTTGTTCCTTTTTATTACTTGTACTCTCCTTGCTACTCCTAGGGTTGGAGGCTGCAGATTGGAGAGGGTGCTATCTTCTCAGGTGGAGAAGGGTCTTCTCGAAGGACAAGGTGGACTTTGGACTACTTCTAGAAGGTCTCAACGGGAAGCTACTTCAAGGAGGAAGGCTACTTCAAGGGGGATCTTGAAGTTGCTTCAAAGTTGGTGAGACGAATTTGGGGTGAAGGTTGTCCAAAGGGTTTGGGAAGGTAGTTGTATTTTATGTAACATCCTTGCGAGGTAATAAAATACAGGTGCTTTCAAAATCCCAATTGGAAACAATTGGGTAGTGGACTGACTCCCTTAGTATTTGCTAAAGGTGGAACCACTCTAAACCATGTGTCTCCTTCTTCAACATCTTTGTGGTTGATTGTTTGAATTATTATTTTTAAAATCCTAATAAAAACCCTATTCACCCCCCTCTAGTGGTTTTTTAAACATTAGGTATCAAATAAATCATAACAGACATCCAACTATAGCAAATAGTATGCATTTAGGACTACACAAGTTTTTGGACATCAAAAAACTATGGAAGCCCTATCAGGGAACAGCAAGGAAGTGTATAAAGTTAAGAATGATAATAGAAGGGACTCAAATGTGATCATAATAGACCCTTGGCTATAATAAATGGTATGGAACTAGTGTAATGTTTGTATTATGCACATTAGAAAGACCATTACAATCTTATTAAAAAAGGAAGCAAGTTAAAGTTGAGAATGAGACCAGTAAGTATTCAAAAGTATTCATAAATATGCTCAAATATAACAAATGGTCTGCAATTAGGGAAATGCATGCTTTTTGGACATCAGAAAGACTATGATAGTTAGACAGGAAACAACAAGCAAGTTTATATAATTGAGAATGGAAACATTGGGCAATCAAACTTATCATAACAGACATCCAACCACAACAAAGGTATGCAATCAAGGAAAAATATTTTTTGGGCATCAAAAAGACCATGACAGTTCATAAGCTAGTGCATAAACCTAAAATTGATGGAAGCATGTATTAAATTAATCATAATTTATGTCAAACTTTATCAAATGGTATGAAATTAGATCAATACATGTATGATATATGTCGGAAAGATCGTGATTTTCCCATTAGAAAACATGAACCAAGTTTATAAATTAATAACTAACACCAGTAGCTATTCAAATTAGTCATGACAGAAGTACAACTATAGCAAATGGCATGCAATTAGGGTATTGTTTGTATTTTGGACATAAAAAAGACCATGTCATTCCAGTTAGGAAACAACAAGTTTACAAAGATGAGAATGGTAACAAAAGCATTCACATTAATTATAATAGACATACAATCATAGAAAATGGTATGCAAATATCTCAATTAATGTATGATGGACATCAGAAATACCATGACATCCAAACTGCAACATGAAGAAAATTAAAAGCTAATGAAGACACTTAGGGTTTTCAAATTAATCATAACAGAGGTCCAACTACAAAAAATAGCATGCAATTGGGAAAATGCATGTATATTAGACATAAGAAAGACAATGATAGTCTAGTTAGGAATAGTAAGAAAGTTTATAAAGTTGAGAGTGTCAATAATATGTATTCAAATTAATCATCATCAATGTCCAATTATAGCGTACGGTATGGGACTAGGGCAATGTGTGTATGATGGACGTAAAAAAGACCATGACAAGCCAATTAGGTATTACAAAGCACGTTAAAAGATAAGAATGACACTATAAAGTATTCAAGTTAATCATAACAGATGTCCAACTATGGAAAATGGTATGTAATTAGAGAAATACTCATTTGGATAGAAGTTGAACTCCAAATATGGTAAACGAAATCAAACATCAATCAGATATTTTGTGAAAATGATGTGCATAGGGTCACCTCCAATATCAGAAAGAAAAGGTGCACAAACAAGTGGATTAATGACCAAAGTGTGTTCAACTTGTGTACATACACAATGAAAGTCTACAAAGTGTTCTTGTGTAGGCCTCCTACGACCCATATCATGCTTTGTGGGCTTTTATAATGTATTTAAGTTGTGATCACATTGTGAAAGTTAATCAAATTGTGTGAATACCTTTTTATGTTGCTTCTGATGGTTGTATGCACTTCTCTTTTCCAAAATACATATGTGATATTGGACTTCATTACCATAAAGATCATTCCACTAATACAAAACTAACCACTCAATGCAAAACCAATTCATGTAAGGGATAGTGAAGGGACCAAAAAGCATTTTCCAACTATGGTACATGAAATCCAAAGTAGGTACACATATGAGATGAACATCACATTAATCATCATAGTCCAATTAGGAAATATGAAGCAAGATTAAAAACTTAGAATGAAGACAATAGGAAATTTGAATGCATGGTTATGTGAATTGATATACAGTTAACATGGTGTCCATGGCAATCTCAATAGGACACCTATTAATGTCAAATGAAGTTCCATACCAATAGTAGAGATTAGGTCAATGCATGTGTGATGGACATCAAAATAGCCATCATTGTACAAATAAGGATGGAAATCAAGGTTAAAATAGAGATTTGATTAATAAAAGTTGAGCTTGGAAAATGGTAAATGAGTTCCAATTAGGGCAATTCATGTGTGATGGGCATCATATCAATTATCACAGTCTGACTAGGGAACAAGAATCAAGGATACTAAAATCACATGCATAAGGAGACATGAAAGAAAATATTTTTAACAACATCATCTACAAATTAAAATCATATTATTATGTATATAACCATAGGGTTAAAATGAATATAGGTAAAAAGAAGAGATAAGATAGAGAAATATATCTTGAACCTCATACTTTGCATTTTGTACCCCTACATTAGGAATATGTCATATTGTTTATAACATTTAAGTAGAGAAAGAAACCAAAAAATAGTAGGAAAATATACAAAACATATCATTTTGATCACTCATCATGTACTTCAACCCAAAATTTAGGTTTTTGGGGTAAACACGTGATTTAAAAAAAATAATGGTCTCTATCGCAGTCATCCTAAACACTTAGGTAGGACCAATCAACAAAAATACACATGAAAATCATCATAATGAGGCTCCCCGTCCTCAAAAATTTCCTCCCCATCAAATAAGCCAAATATTGCATATTCTATCTAGTCAAAACACACCCTATATTGTCTACCAAAAAGTAATAGAAGATAAATAAAATATTGTGTCCCTACCTCTAGACATCAAAGATCGAACCAAATAAGAGGCCCTTTTGTACTGCCTCCATAAAAGGTTTTCCTACCCACATCCAAGTGGCAACCTCCTTCCTCAAGACCAAACTACCTAATTAAAAAATAGAGCCCTCTTTTCCTCAATAAAGAACTAGAGCTAAGACACTCATCCAATCAATCTATGGACCATTTACTACACCTCTAGGAGCTTCCTCCTATCGCAAAATCCCACTTCACCAACCAAACCGACCAATATGGCTAACCAGCCACCATCCAAGAAAATGTTGCCCCTAATATCCAACCAATCAAGACATATATGACACCAAGAAACATCAGTGGTGTCATGAGACTTGGAAGAAAGACAATATGTCCACACCAAGAATTGGCAAGACTCTGTCAATGGCCCCTAACTGTTGCTTCTCTTCAATTTGTGACAAAAACAACCATCAGCCAAACTTTCAACTTTCTCAAGGTGATACTATCTCCACACATGTAGTGGTTGTCACCATCTGATCTGCCTTCATCCCTTGAATGGCCCTTATTCTTGTCTTAATACCTCCTCCCACACTATTCTCATGATCTCAGTGAGTTCCCCAACATGAACTCCAACTGGGGTGGCATGGTGGTGGGTTTTCTACAAGGATCATGGCCTCAATGAAATCTTCAATGTGTTGGTGTTTGAGGGTGTAACGTATACCTACCTTGTTTGTTACCCATCGCATGGAAATGGAATTGGTCATTCTCGATCAAATAAGTGTATGTTCCAGTCAGTGATAGGAACAACTCTTATGTAAAGGGTGTTGGGTGTTTGAGGAACTCAGTAGGAACTCACAAAGAAGACTTGGATCTGGAGATGATGAGTTCTTCTTATTGTGGGGTGTACCCTCCACCCTAGAGTGTTATGAAGAAGTATATAGATTTGAAGGACACTTCACATGCATAGGGATGTACTCCGCAAATGCCTCAATAGCAAAAAAACATTCCCTCAACCCAAAAGGATCAATTGTCCAAAGAGAGGGATCTCACATCGCCAAAGGAGTCAAGCATATGCTTGGCTGATCCTTCGTCCCTACAACAAAAGGGAAAAAATCTGCGCAAATCCATATAAGGGCGCACTTTCATGATCGGAAGCTTGGCATTATCAATGGTTGTCAAATCAGCATGTGTTGGTGTTTCTCCGTAACAAGGATGTTGTCTCCAATCTGCTTCATGGCATGCCACAAAGGTTGTGTGGAGAGGATATTTCTCTCGATCAACCTCTCTTTTCTGACCAGGGGAGCATGTGAGTTAGATTGCCTAAAAAAACATATGTTCTCCATAAAATTGACGTTGGATTCACAAATGAGAACTTGAAATAGTCACATGTAAATAGCTCAGACCTGAGACAAATAAAATAGATCTTTAAATAGGAAAACACCTACAACAAAAGATATGTTCAAATAGAGACCCACTACTAACAATAAATAAATACTTCATCATGGTATGGTAGGTTCAAATGGATTGATTAGACACCATATTATAGTAGGGTCAAATGGAGTGAACAAATAAGCAATACATACCTATTAGATACAGTAAAAAAAAGGAGGAACCCATGAAAATACATAATAAGCAATCATAATTGGGCGTTCTTCACCATATTTTATTTGGATCAATAACTGTAAACTTATCATCATTGGTCCTAAAATAATAATATAGACAACAAAGTAAAACGAATGCTAAATCCATGTGAAAAATATAAAATAGTTTATCATCATGGGTCCAGCGTGCAAAAAGGAATGTTAAGTTCATGCAAGACATGTGGAATAATTGATCTTCATAAGTCCTCAAGTACTAGTTTAGACAAAAATGCAACAATTTGTGCTAAATTGAAGAGAGATACACAGAATTTTGGTCGTCATTCGTCATCAACTACTCATTGTGAATGATATGTAAATAAAAAAAGGAGTAGAAAATAATAAAAAAATAACAAAACCATGGGAAAAACTAATGCACCATATGGGAAAACAAAGCTTATCAAATGGTAGTAACCAAGTAATTGAGACCTTTGGATTACCAAATGGTAGTCACCCGAGTAGATATTAAGCAAATACAACTAATTAAGACCACAAACCACAAATTCTCAGAAAAAATTACAAAAACCCATTCCAATCACAATGAGAAAACAAGCATTTGGAGTGAGAAGTTGTGATTGAAAAAAAATTACTCAAACTACATAAAATTAAACAGGACATAAAACATTGACCAAGCATTGGTTTGTGTTCATGCATTGTAGCCTAAATATTGTTTAGAGCAACGGGTAGATCTGGTTACAACAAAATCATGTAATTCAGACCGAGTCACCTCCAACAAATTATCCACTTTGTGTATAACATTGCATATACTGTTTATATATAAATCACCAACTGAGACCTCATATATCAACAGAAAATGGTATATCCAGCAGAGTACAAACTAACTCATGAAATATGAATGTGCCTTTAACAAAGTGCTCTTCATGTATGAAAAGATGAAGATAACATAATATGATCAAATGCTACAAATGAACTAGCAAAATGACAGAGATGAAAAAAAAAGTACATATGATGAAAAATCATGAAAGACCATGACATATCAATAAGAAACAAGAATCAAGTTTAATGTCAAGAATGACACCAATAGGTATTCAAATTAATCATAACATATGCCCAATTTTGGAAAAATGGTATGCAAGTAGGACCATAGTTGTCTATGCGGCTACGCGGTCCTTTTCACCCAAAGGAAGCCTAGGAGTTTCTAGGTGTTCTTTTATATTTGTTAATATTTTACATATATATAAATGATTTTGCATATACATTCAGCTATATTCAAATTTATACATTCTTGTATACATTTGTATTGGTTATCCCTAAGTTTAATAAATCATAACTTCACCTACATCAAACATGTCATAACCCAAGCTAGACATCTTCGGCGTTAATTTGACCTAACATGATCTAAATTGTACCTAGTTTAACTTAATTTTCCCTAATTTTCACTAAGTCAGGCCTATTTTGGCATAACACACACTAATCAGACGTAGCTTCCCCTAGTTTCTCCTACATTAATCTAAATGAGCCCTATTTTGGCAAAAACATACCTAGTCCCTCCCCAAACAAGGCATTTTTTTTAAATCAGACCTGATTCCCCCAAACCAGACCTAATCTGTCAAATTAGATCTGACTTGGGCTAAAATCAAATCCATTTCTTCCCTAAAACAACAAAAACTTGATCTAGTTTGACCGAATCAGACTTATCCATGTTAATTTGGTCTTTAAGTGTGGCCTAAAAGGCCTTAGGTATCCACTTCAGATATATGAAAGCCTAGGCTCCCAATTTAAGACGGCTCACCTAGAGCCTAAGGGGGCTAGGCGGAAGTCTGGATAACTATGAGCATGAAAATGCATGTATTTAGACATCGGAAAGACCATAACACTCCAATTAGGAAACAAGAAGCAACTTTAAAGCTGAGAATGATAGCAAAGAAGAAAACATAGGATGAAATCTACAAAATTGTGTGCAAAGTTCATCAGTCTTAAAGTCATCCTAGGCCAAGTAACTTCAATGCATTGAAACAAAATTAACACAACAAAAGACAATCACATGCACGCCATATATGGTCACAAACGCAAAAATGAAAAAACTAGTGGAGTCATTAAGAATATGAATTAACCATACCTCAATGCTGTAAGATGTTCTTCACCAACTGAGAACCGTCCAGATCACTAGCACAACAAGCCTCAACAAGAAGGGACACCTCAATAAGTGAATAGCGAGCGCCTCAAAAGCTTGGTGCCTATTAAATAGGCGATAAAGAGTCATCATGCAAAGAGGAAGGCACCGTGAAACGCAGCAGATCAAGGCAATTGATTGTAGACATGGTATGACGTTGGCAATACCTTGATTGCACTATGATGAGCAGCAGTTGCCCTCATCGCATTCTTAGAGATGGATAGGACAAGGAAATCATCGAGATAGACCACAGATCAAGCCAGCCAGAACAAAGCTAGCACCAAATGGGACAAGTCGAGGGAGGTGAGGGCGGTGAGCATCATCAAGAATTGAATCGATGCAACGGTCGAGAATAGGAATAGATGCGAACAGGAGAACGCTACCCCGCAGCCTCCAAACAAATCGTGCAAGTGAGAATCGTAACTATAGAGGAGAGGCAGATGGGGAGTCAAAACGAGTGCCGTTTTGGTTTTCAATCCCGAAATACCCAAACACAACACAGCTGTTCAAGATTGAACCCCACCTACATGGTGCAAGATTGCTGCCAGACGACACTGATCCCTTTTCATATGGACCCACTGGCTGAGTGCATCGTTCGTGGATCAGGTAATTGCCATGAAGAAGTGTGAACGAACGCACTTCAGGATATCAACATTTTTTAGGAAAGGTACGCGTGATAAACCAAAAAGGTACAAGTGATACTTGTAACATATGAAAACTAACGCTATGCAGGGAACTCTTGCAGTTTGCCTACCTACGGAAAGAGATTTCGTACCTAGCTGCTTTGGTTAGGATGCCGGTGGCCAACAATCTGAAGAGACTTGAGTTGCTCAACTGTACAGAGAAGGGTGTCTGGTTCTACTTTACCGCGACAAGTGCATGCGGGGATACTTTACGAACTTGTATTCGTTTTTTTTTAGTTTACAAGCAGGCGAGATCAATACACGGATGCAGGGAATACTATTCAATTTGTCTTGGGACAAAAAAAATATTGAAATCCTGATATCACACAAATACGACTGAGAGACTTGAGAGTTGCTCAAGTGTACAGAGAATGGTGTCCGGCTCTATTTTACCATGATAAAGGTATACAGTGGTACGTAACACACTTGTGTTCGTTTTTTTTCTTTTTCTGCCTGCTTGTGAAGGCCGGATGAATACATGTATACAGGGATGCTCCTAGCTTTTAGTTATCACAGAAAAATTACACCGAAACGCTGATATCATACAAATACAACTGAAAGGAAAAGTTGACGGGAAAATAGAGGCTTCAGATCGTGGAAGATATACACTCCCCACACTGGCACAGCACACATTCACGCCTTTAAAACGTCCTCACTAGTGGCGGAAGAGAAGGCCCCCACACAAGGGAACCAGTAGCGTCGGACGCTATCCCTGTGACCGTCGTCAATCATGGCAAGCCCTTCCTGTAGAAGCAGAGTAATTAGGCAGGAAGATACCGTCAGTGTAGGAATTCAAGTTCCAGCGAGGAACATTTGGATAAAGATAAACATTCAACTATAAAACCAGATGGCATTGAATAGGGAAAAATCTTTTTATTCTGGTCCAAGTCACTCACTTCTAACAGTGTTTCAAGAGCATCTGTGGCGCGGCCAGACGACCAGGAAAGCCTCCTCTGCACTTCATCTACAGTAACGTAACCTTGTCCCTGACAACTGGAGAACATCAGACACAGAGCACCAACCATGCCCACAAAATCCAAGTCTTACTCCCATTCAATGTGTACAATTCTTTTGGGTGGATTGTAGAAACAGGAAGAGTATAAGGCCTGATTCCCCCAAACTGTAGAAGGAAGCAATTAACAAAAGAATCAGAGAAATTACCTGAGCAAGCTCCAAAATCGAGTTATGGTCTTTGTTTAACTCAGTGGGAACTGATCGGATTAGTTTCTTTTTCCCAACGGAGAACACCTCAAAACCACTACCTAACGCCTGAAAAGGGAGCGGGAAAATATTTATTGGGAGATCCACTGACTGAATGTTGCAAAAACATAGAAAACAAACCGCATGCCACCTTCAACTTGTTAATTGCACGCAGACAATCATCTTCTGTTATGGGCTCACGGGCGGCTTTTCGTTTCTCACGTAACAGCTTGCACAGCTCCTGCAAATCAATCAAACCTCCATTTACTGACCGAGTAGCCAAGCAGATCTCAACGATTTGTACTCCTGTCTAAGATTAACGGAATTAGATGAAGATAAGTAGGTTTATGATAAATATGTATGAACAAAACCCCTCCGACGTGCTAAATATACAGGAAAAGTATATGCTAGACAACATTGATTAGTAAAAATTCAAAGAAAATTAGCAACAGCACAACAGTATCAAAACAAGCAGAAATAAACTGCAAAAGCTTTTCTTTCAGCGTCACAAGCTACCAACCTATTCTGTGGCTGGTAAGCAAGGATGTCTGTTCCATACGTACAGGCTTGATTGGATATGCACATGGGTTGGGGTTGGTATATCCATGGTTCAAAAAGTAAATGTTTACTTATTTAGAAATGTATCTTGATTCTCCAAAATTAAACATGTTCACATATTTATAAATGTACATATGAATTTTTATGTTAAAACTCACGGTATAAGACAACGGTCACTTTTTGTGTAACCGTTCATTGTAAAAAAGACCGAGGTGCATACGAATCAGTACGATTGTACACTGAAACATTATCAAGCTCTAACTAAAAGGTCGCTCCAATTTTGTCATCCATTCAAGATATGAATTATAAACACAAAGACTGTTATAATTAGTTTCCAAGATCGATTAAATTACAAGCAACTCTTAGCTAAGCTACAATTCTTACGTGACTCATAGTTGTTAAGGCGGCCAGTCGGTTACCTTCCCTGGCTGGGCGAACAGTCGATTAGTCGGTCGCCCAGTCGTAGGTATAATATATACATAATATTACTTAAGTACATATAGTTATATACAATACATTATATAAATCCACTAATGTAAGTATATATCCAAGCATATAATAATCCAGATTTGCTAAATAATGTCACAAAACATCAGAAATCATTTTTAATGAAGACTATTTCATATATTCAAATTCAACAAGCATAATTAGAAAGAGAAGAGTGGCATACCATTGCTAAATTCAGGCTTTTAGTACTAGTTAAATCGTTGCAACTATAAATAAAGTTATATAATAAACTAGTGCAGTGTGAATGAAATTGATATTCAAATCAAATGATGGTAAAAGACAAACACAAATAGTTAAACACGAAAAAATGAAAAAAATACTAAAAGTCCATATCTGACTAAGCGGCCACCCAGTCGGAAATTGGGCCGACCAGTTGGTCTGGGCAGCCGACAAGCCGAAGCCCGATTTGGGCGGTTGGCTAGGTGGTACTCCCAGTGACCAGTCGACTAGTAGTTAACTAGTTGGACGCCTCAACAAGTATGGCATTTCTATGAAAAATGTTATAACATAAATCTGCAACAACAACAATACTAGAATTTAGCAATAACTATACTGACTAGAACAGTTATAGAGCAAAAAAATTCCGTGAGCACCATGGAAAATGCTTACTGCCCTCATAGGCTCTTTTTTTGTACTTTTTGAAGGATACTGTCAGTAGTCTAATTAGGTTAACCAACAAACAGCCTCAAAAGTCCTCTGTTTTATCAGTCACTTGCAGAAAACATCCAATCAATCTAATGCAAATGTCGCACTGATAATTCCATGATGTTAGCTGGGTATACTTACTATAGGTTTTTCTTGAAAGCATCAAGAGACAGTTGCCCTTTGATGAAAGGCAACATTAAGAAATTACCTGCCCTAATGGCTATTTAAATCAGGTGATTTGCTTGTTGGCACCCTCATATGCCAGGACAGTTGGCGTCTTATTGGCATATAACTAGGAACGCAATCTCTAGGTTCTCTTGGTTATTATGTTCCATGTACATATTACTTCATGTGATGGGTCTGTTAAGCAAGTTCACTGCCTGCAGACCAAGACATCCTTCTTGCTTTTGCAGCGAGCTCATTTGTGCCACATTACCCTACCAACCTCGTGTGTGTATTAATTGGCCAATTCTTTACAGTGTGAGTCATCTTTGTTCCTTCTTCATTCAAGTGCTGACAATGATTAGTGCCGGCAATGGTGATCCATACCATCTCAATAACTTCACCAGCTCAGCAACTTTCAGCCACATGTATAGCTTGCTCTCGTTTATAGTAGCATCTTCTCTTAAAATATTTATTTCTGAAAAAACTTTAATAGTCAACTTTCTTTAGAATGGAGTTAGTGTCTTGTGGGAAACATCAAGTGTTTCGCCCTAGTTGGGTGGTTCAACATGTGACTGTATCGGTATGTTTAACAAGTCCACAGCAATGTTACTGGTTCTTTCAAATAGTCGATGAAGTGTCCATTACTTAAGTGTCTTTTATTGATAACTTTTCTCCTGCAACATGGGTGCATCTAAAGAACCAATAACAGCTGGTTAGCCAATTCTTTAAAAAAAAAACATAAAACAAAAGTTATTAAGTTTCACTAAATCTTTTAAGTTTGATAAATGCATCAATATGATCAAAAGGTAGTTTGTTTAGTTCGTAATTTAATTTGTGATTCATTGTGTCCTGTTTGCAGTCACATGCCTCAACGAGATGGGCAGCAGAGAATCACTCGTTGTTGGATATTGCTCAAACTCTTCTGTTTCATTACAGATTCAGCAAGATTATTTATTAGGATGTGGTTATCATGAATATTGATGTGAATAGAATGTGAAGATAAAATAGCATGTGTACTTTGTGATCCCTGAAGGTACAGAAGATTTGTGGGAAACTTGAACAAACTGACAGTAACAAGGCTTGTGGTCAATAGATTCATTGAAAAGGCCTTGTTCTGGGCATCTTGAGGAGTCATGCGCATTCTGAGGTATTTTGAAAAGAACTTTCGAAAAGGTATCTTCTAGGAAGCACAAACACTTCCGGAGTACCAAACATGTGCCCAACTTGGACACGCATGGACACGCGGAAAATATGTCCACAGTGTGTCCGTGTCGGACACATGCCTAGGTGGCCACATCCGCCTCCCAAAAGTGTCCTTGTTCAATCTCATTTTCCTTTTCACATGGACCCATCATTTTCTTCCTTCTTCCCCTCTACTTCCTAATGCTTCACTAATAGTCTCCTCCCTTTCAACACTACCACAAAAATATGCCCAACCAGTCCAACAGTAGCACACAACTTTGCTATGCCAACTGTTACCTTACTCCTCTTCCATCAACTACATCAACACATTTCATCCTCCTCCACCACCACGAGCATAGTGAAACTACATTCCAACAAATCTTTACTCCTATGTCATTCTTGTCTCTTCTCCCTCCTTTTCAATTTATTTTACTATTTTATATATATCCTCTTCCTCCTCTTTCTCATCACAAATAGTAACTTTTCACAGTTCTCCAATATACATAGTTTTTCAACTGTAGTGTTCTTATAATTGTTGCTGTATAGGTTATAAATTGTGGGTTCCATTCATATTTTGATTTTATCAATATGCGGTAGGTTTGATTTCATAATGTTATACACTACGGGCTTGCTTTACATGTGAATCTATTGTGGCATTGAGTTAGTGGCATTGATTTTTTTCTTTATTTGTGCTTGTTTCTTGAATTTGGAAATGAGTAAAGTATCTTTAGAGTTCGAAGTGAAGGATGACTCCAAATACACACATGTACATATTTTTTAAAATGTGATTGACTTTCTTAAAATCTCGCGGATCTGTGTTTTTATGTTTATTTATATGAACATACACACTCATATATATCCATCTGTATACACATATATGTATATGTATAATTTGTTTTGTCATGTTCAGATCTCATATTTTCCAATTCGTGTCTCGTGTACGTGTCCATGTTCATATATATGCTTCCTAGGGAATCTTGTATCATGATCATAGTCGTCTGAAAATTTTCTAATGTAGATTGGGCAATTAAAGTATTGACAGGCATTCCATCATTGATTACTATGCATTTATGGGTGAACACCTATTGCTCGGCAAAATAAGAAACAAACAGTTAGGGCAAGGTCCGGCACCCATGAGACGCTATTCATCATTATATCCTGAAAAAGCTAGGCTTTCTATAGATTAACGCTATGGGGTTGAAGTATGAAAACCATGTTGTTGTTGCACATATTGCCTCCAACAATGTCTTTCATGAGGGGAAAAGTGTACAGAGGTAGATTATCAATTTCTCAGATAAAAGCTTCATGTTGGGTAGTTTCATCTTTACTCCAGTAGGATCCAAAGATCGTGTAGCAGATCTTTTCACTGCATCTTTAAATAGTTATCATTTTTATTATACATATGTACCAGCTTAAGGGGGAGTGTTAAAATATGTGAGACATAAGTACACTCAAATGAGTTGACCATTGATTTGTGCATGTGTTCAGTCCCACTCTAGGTAAATGGGTTATTGGCTGCTTCTCATCTGTATATAATACTATAATAGATATATAGACGACTCCTCCCATCCCATGTGTCAAGTTACAATCTTAATCCCTCGTAACAAGGGATCAACCAAAAAAAATGATGTGGATCAATGAGCCAGGTTTTAGATCCAACTTAGATGTCTGCAGAAAAGAAAAAAACCTTGTCCCAAGTCTATGCTTCCTAGTTCCACCGTTGGTCAACCCAATTGACCCAATCAGAATACGACTTCTATATATAAGATGTACATAATAAGAACACAATTTCAGACATGAACATGTAATTATTAACCAAGGTTGCCTTGCAAAATACATCGGTGTTTATAATTTTTCTGTTCAATTGATGAAACCAAGTAATACATAGATTCCAAAAAGACTTCGATTTTAAATATCCACAGAATTCGTCAAGAAGGTAATGGTTCAATCGGGCGTATCATCAGATCTTTTCGGCAAACTGTTTTTGAGGTAACTCAACCTAAATTTCATTCTTGAGTCATGAGTCAACCTATCCAGTGGATTGGGTCAAATTACCATGTAAAAAGTTTTGCACTAAATACCTAAGACACAGATAAGCCAATGCATATAGGGGGACATTGATGCATAAGCTTAGACCTTGACAAGTACTAGAGACGCCATTAGGAACTGTCCTACGGACTGCAAAACCACTACCTATGTAAGTGAAGAGACAAAAGCACACAGGAAGTGTCGAAATTGTCTCCTGTTTGACTCTTTCCAAAGGTTTAGAAGAGGAGAATTTAATAGGAGCCATAAGTAAACCTACCAGTCTGAATGGCTGTTGTACCTCTGTCTTATGCAGCTATGCTGAAGAGGTACTTAATTCTTCAGTCATGAATTAACCTTCCTACTGCAACCCGCGAGAATGTGAATTCTTGTACTATAAGCCAACCTGTTTCATTTGTATGCCACTAGTCTACTCTTTAAGTTTAGTATTATATCCCGTTTCAAATATTTGTTCCTTGTCTAATCTTTCTAAGCCTCACTCTTCACTTTGCCTTCACATTTTGCATTCATTTTTGTTGACAAGGTCTAAATTGACTAACCATTGTTTTGATGATGACTAACCATTCCACTTATTTGTATCTAATGCTTCTACTTGAGTGATTTCAGATTAGGTATAGACACACTCCAAATGCTTAAACTTGCGCATCCTAATTTGGAGAAAAGATAAGTCAAAATCAATGCAAGTGTATTTTTGTGGAATATGATGTAAATCGATTAGAATCATATTGTAAATCACTTGTAATGATTGTATGACTTGTAATTAAGCTTATAAAAAATCAGGAGCACTTAAATCGAATATTTAAGCACTTTAATGAGTTTTTCCTAAATTCATTACAGGGTGTTTTTCGGTCGAGTTTCTCGTGTGACAAACTCGACCGATCTCCTTGATGCATTTTGAAAATATCCAGGCTCGGTTGAGTTTCCTATACATAGAACTCAACCGATCCCTACATCGGGCAAAAATAAATCTAAGCGATAGGCCAAGTTTCATCCAGGATAAACTCGACCGATGCTTCAAATTTGCTTTGTCGAATAGTGCAATAGGTCGAATTTCTCAAAAGTAAACTCGATCGATCGCATTGTACGGAAAGTGCAGAAAAAGTGTTTCTAGCCGTTAGAGTGTTGCAAAACTCGAAAAATATATGTCGTAACACCCAAAACGACTAGTTATTGCCCTTAAGTGTTTCTACTGGCTAGTAGGCATCCCCAACTAAAAAAGTGACCCCTTGGGCTTCATCCAATGGTTAGCCAAGCCAGTGTTTCAAAAAAAGGCCGCACGGGCCGCATAAGCGGCCCGTATATACTTAGCCGCTTACAAGGCCGATTAGTCGGCGATTTTTAGATGGACATTTGTTATCTCAGCCTAAACTAGATTATATATTTATTGATAACATGCTCTTGATGTACTATTTTGTTGTATGTTTTGTACACGAGTCACATGCTTATTTAACGTTTGTTATTTTGGACTTGTAGGACAAGCGGACAAATTTTTGTATTGTTTGGTTAGTGTCATTGTTATGTACTTGTGTTAAACCATTTTCTGCGTGCTACATCAGAGTTTATGTTTAAATGATTCTAGAATGTATTATAAATGGTGTTTTATTTTCATTGAAACTTTATATTTGAATCTATCTCAAATTTTAGGGTCTAAATATGTAATCTACAAATCAAATATGCAATTGTGTGATTACTTTATATATACTAATTAATTATTAAAAAATCTAAAACTGCATATACTTCCGCATATACTCCTGCATACCGCATATACTCTATAAGGTGACCTCTCCGCACGTATAACACATACCGCTTTTTAAAACTATGAGTCAAGCACTATGTAGGTCCCTATATTATAGTTGAGTGCCTTCAAGAGCCTCCCTCTCTCTCTCTCTAAGATTAATCACTTGCTAGTTGCTACATCCATTAGAGTGAGTAGGAGATATGTAAAAGAGCTAGTCTTACATATATATCTTGTGAGGCTCGCACTTCCTCCACCTCCAAATCTCTCATTTTTACCATAAAGATTCTCTCTCTTGACTAAGAGAGGTGAAGAAGAAGAAGGGAATGTGTCCCTTAGTGAAAGCTTCTCCTTGACAAAGGTGAAGTCAAAGGCGGAAGATCCACGAAGAGTGGATAATTACTCAAAGACGGAAGACTTTTGCAAGAGTGGGTAAGTCTTTGGTGAAAGCGGAAGACTCGATGCAAAGTGGGTAAGTCCTTCGTGAGGTTGAAGACTCGGTCTTGGATAGGTACATCCTTGGTACATTGTTGGCTTGGCTCCCTTTTCCTTAAAGGAAAGGTTGGGTGTCCTTGGCCCGGAAAAGGAAGGTCATATATTGTATGTTTTATAATGGAATATAAGTATGCAATGGTTGCAACTAAGTAGTGGACTAACTTACTCCTAGTTTGGAGCATGGAACCACTCTACATAGCTTGTGTTCTTGTGCTTGTTCAATCTTTCTCTCCTTTGCTATGTATATTTTAGTTGCACTCAAAGTTTATACTTGACATATTATCTTAGAAATATCTTGAAGGTCTAATGAATTTTGTTTAAGTGCATTTAGCTCTATTCACCTCCCCCCTCTAGAGTCCATCTTAGATCCAACAAGTGGTATTAGAGCGGGTCTTCTCCAAGTATACTTTCACAAGTAGGAGAAGGTGGGCGATTATCAAGGAGGGAGACACTTCATCAACATTTTAATCTTTGATGAGAGCAATTTCCTCAATTGGAAGAGAAGGATCCAATACTACATCCAAAGATCAAGTCTTAAGCTATGGAGAATGGTGGACCTTCTATACAAACTACCGGAGACAAAGATAGAAGAATAGAATGAGCCTACATTGAAGAAAACATCCTTGAATGCAAGAGTCATCAACATTCTCTATGGCTCCATATCTCCCACCGAGCTCAACCAGATTTCCACTTGTGAGACAGCCTATGAGATATGGAGAAAGTTATGTAACACTTATGAGGGGACAAAACAAGTGAAAGAAAGCAAAGTCTACATGCTTAGGCCTCATTGAAAACTTCAAGATGGGAAAGGAGGAGAGGATAGCCGAGATGTCCTCAAGGCTCAAACACTATTGTGAATGGTCTTGCCGTTTTAGGTTATCCTATGGGTAGAGGAGAGATCAACTCAAAGATCTTTAGAAATCTCCCCAAGAGGTGAGAGCCCAAGGCTCCATTGAAGAAACAAAGTCTCTTGGTGATATCCCTATTGAAGAGCTCATACGAAATCTACAAACCCATGAAGTCAAACTTGACAAGCAAGATGAAGAAAAAGAAGAAGAGAAAGAGCTAAAGAGAATTAAGAAGGCTGAAATCAAAGCACCCATTGAAGGTATTGTTGGTCATGCCTCTCCATTCTCTCAAGTTAAAGAAGATGACATGTACATGAAGGATAGACTCTACAAAGGCAAGTCATCCTCCACCCGGTGCTTCAAGTGTGGAAAAAAAATGTCACTTCAAGGAAGATTGTCCACAAGGCAAAAAGACTCATCAACACAACAGAAGAGAAAAGAAGTACAAGAAGGAGAAATGGCGCAAAAGCTTAAGTGTCTCCTCCAACTCCAGCTCGAGTGACTCCTCCAACTCAAACTCAAGTGAAGAATCTAGTGAAGGATCTAACTCAAGCTCTAGTGAAGATGGAGAATGCCACTTTGCTCTCATTGCCTCAACAAGTGAAGACTCAAATGAGGTAAATCTAAACTCTTTAGATAAAGAATCTTTAATTGCTATTATTCATGCTACTCGTGCCTCTCTTAAGTCTTCTAAAAAAAGAAAAGAAAAAACTTGCTAGAATTGTTGATAATTTGCATGTAGAAAAAGATGACCTTGGACATGCTAATTTGCTTGATAAGATTAGATTTCTAGAAGTTCAACATCTTATGCCTAGTTGTAAGAAAGAGCATAGTAATATTGTGAATTCTCTCATGCTTGATATTGATGTTCTCAAAACTGAGATTGAGGATAAAGATTTTGTTTTGCAAAGATTCAAATCTGAAAATAGGGTTTATCTTTCTAAGATTGTTTTGCTTGAAAAGAAAAATGTTCTTACTTGCTAAAATCAATGTCTTTGAATCTTGTTCTAGTTCTACTAGTAGAGAAAATAATGTTGATGCTCTTCATGTTGAAAAAGATTCTTGTATGACAAATGCTCTTTGCTTAGAAATTGATCTTGTGCATGCTAGAGATAATTTTAATCAATTGTCTTCTATTATTACTTCTCTTATGCATGATAATTATAGTTTGAGAACTTCTATGCAAAGATTCTTATATGATAAAAAGAATCTTAATCAAACCCTAGATCATGCTACCGAACAAATGGGTAGAGACGGTTTTGGACTTGATAGTAGCCAAAGGAACAACAAAGATGAAGGGCCTTCAATTTTCAATGAAGAATCATCTAGTTCTAAGACTAGGAGATCATACAATCATTGCAATGAAATTGGTCATTATTCCACATATTGTCCTTTTAGGAAAACACCCAAGAGCAATAAGACTTGGGTTGCCAAGCTAACCCCTCCACACCCAACAATATGATAGGGGACCATTTCATCTTTCTTCTTGTAGGTCAAGTGCAATTGGATTGACATGAGATATGGATTTCTGAATTGGTTTCTCAATCCACATAAAAGAAGAAAGGTGAGATGTGTATGGGGTGGCAGAAATGATAAGAACAGAGGTAATGATATTCTTGCTTATATCCAATCATATCTTGTTCTTGGCAAGCTTGTATGCACTTTACATATGATTTTTGAGTCAAATTTGGTATATTGTGATTTTCATCACCTTCTTGCTCAAAAGCTACCCTTGATGCTTTCATAGTGCATTACTAACTTGCTTACACGTGTTTGGATATAGTTTATATTTTTATATAACCTCTAGATATGTGTCTTTTCTGAAAAATATATGTTTTTGACGGCAGTTGTTGTCGACCGGGTTTGTCCTGATAGAAACTCGACTGACAAGCACCAGTGGGTGTTGCCAACAACTGTCATCGATCGAAAAGTTCAACCCAGAAGCTCGACCGACAACACTGTGCACTGAATATACAGATGGCTTTTTAGATGAGAATTTCCCTCTCAACTAGATTTTCTCATCCAATAGTCTTATTCTTTTGGCACTTCCCTTGGTACCTTAATATATGCATATTGTTATGCTTTAAATTGCCTATCTTGCAAACAACTCGATCTCTTTAGTTGTTTAAAATTGGTATCTTCATATCTTGCAATTACCTAACTTGCTTACACGTGTTTGGATATAGTTTATATTTTTATCTAACCTCTAGATATGTGTCTTTTCTGAAAAATATATGTTTTTGACGACAGTTGTTGTCGACCGGGTTTGTCCCGATAGAAACTCGACTGACAAGCACCAGTGGGTGTTGCCAACAACTGTCATCGATCGAAAAGTTCAACCCAGAAGCTCGACCGACAACATTGTGCACTGAATATACAGATGGCTTTTTAGATGAGAATTTCCCTCTCAACTAGATTTTCTCATCCAATAGTCTTATTCTTTTGGCACTTCCCTTGGTACCTTAATATATGCATATTGTTATGCTTTAAATTGCCTATCTTGCAAACAACTCGATCTCTTTAGTTGTTTAAAATTGGTATCTTCATATCTTGCAATTACCTATCTTGAGTTGTTATGCAAGTTTTGATGATGATCTTTTTGGATCTCCAAGTTATGTCTTGAATTGCTTCCATTGTGCTCTCACTTGCTACATCTTTCTAGTAGTATATCCTTTGATGCAGCCTGAGGTTCTTACCGGTAATCATCTTTCGAATATTATGCATATTTCTTACCGGTAATCATCTTTCGAATATTATGCATATTTACTAGTGAGTTATATCCTTTCTAGCTTCTGAAACTGCATATCTTTTTGTTTGGATATATCTCTACATCTTCTCATAGCTTGCTATTTAACTTGTGCATCTTCTGCTATGATCTAGATCCTACTAGTAGTCCTAACTTGTGCTATCATCTACTAGTAGTTCATATACATGTAGTCCTAGCCTTGTTCATTTTTTTATCAAGTGGTATTCAACTATATACTATACATGTATCTTGTTTCATACTTGTTCAAACTTGTTCTTTTTTGGTCAGCTTTGTTCAAGCTTGTTCTTTGAATTGCATATCTACTATCTTGAGTTACTTGGTTGCATAACCTTACCTTAATTATTGCTACAATTACATCTAGGGTTGTTCAAATGCATGTCTTGATCTGCTTTACATATTATGTTTGGACAAGCCCCTAGTGTTGCTCTTCTACTCTCCATTCTAACCTTTGATGTCTCCTTTTCTAACATGTTTTGTTTTAACTCTTCAAACTCCCTACTTTTTGAAATGACAAAGGGGGAGAAGGCATGTCTTATGTTAGACAGGGAAAAGGCATGTGTGAGGAGAAAGCATGTCTTATGTTAAAGGGGAGAAGACATATATGTAGAACATATATGAGTAGAAGACATAGTTCCTATACATGTTATGTAAGCTAACCATGCAAGAGAAATAGTATCAATTGAGGGGGAGTGTGAGAACTTCATGAGCATCGATTGAGGAGGAGCATTTGAACTCAATTCTATTGAAACCCTTAGGTTTCTCCAAAGGTATGATTTTACTTAAAAGTTTTCAATATGTTTATTGAATGGTTCGTCATCTTCAAAACAGAGGAGAATGTTGACTCAATGTCTAAATTGACTAAACCCTTGTTTTGATGATAACTAACCATTCCACTTATTTGTGTTTAATGCTTCTACTTATGTGATTTCAGATTAGGTATAGACACACCCCAAATGCCCTAACTTGCGCATCCTAACTTGGAAAAAAGACAAATCAAAATCAATGCAAGTGCACTTTTGTGGAATATGATGTAAATCTATTAGAATCATGTTGTAAATCACTTGTAATGCTTGTATGACTTGTAATTAAGCTTTGAAAAAATCAAGAGCACTTAGATCGAATATTTAAGCACTTTAATGACATTTTCTAAAATTCATTACAGGATTTTTTTGTTGAGTTTCTCCTGTGACAAACTTGACCGATCCCCTTGACGCATTTTGAGAATGTCCAAGTTCGGTCGAGTTTCCTATACACAGAACTCGACCGATCCTTGCACTGGGCAAAATTAAATTTAAGCGATTGGTCGAGTTTCATCCAGGATAAACTCGACTGATGCTTCAAATTTGCTTTGTCGAATAGTGCAATTGATCAAGTTTTCCAAAAGTAAACTATGTCGATCGCACGTACGAAAAGTGCAGAAAAAGTGTTTCAAGTCATTGGAGTGTTGCAAAACTCGAAAAAATATCTGTTGCAACACCCCAAACGGCTAGTATTCGTCCTTAAATGTTTCTACTGGCTAGTAGACATCCCCAACTAAAAAAGGACCCATTAGACTTCATCCCATGGTTAGTCAAGCACTATAAAGGTCTCTATAATATAGTTGAGTGCCTTCAAGAGCCTCCCTCTCTCTCTAAGCTTAATCACTTGCTAGTTGCTACATCCATTAGAGTGAGTAGTAGATTTGTAAGAGAGCTAGTCTTACACGTATATCTTGTGAGGCTCTCACTTCCTCCAACTCCCAATCTCTCATTTCTACCATGAAGATGAAGATGAAGATGCTCTCTCTTGGCTAAGAGAGGCGAAGAAGAAGGGAAGGCGTCCCTTAGTGAAAGCTTCTCCTTGGCGAAGGTGAAGTCAAAGTCGGAAGATCCAACAAGAGTAGGTAATTTCTCAAACGCGGAAGACTTGTGCAAGAGTGGGTAAGTCCTTGGTGAAAGCGGAAGACTCGATGCAAAGTGGGTAAGTCCTTGGTGAGGTTGAAGACTCGGTCTTGGATAGATAAGTCCTTTGGTAGGTTGTTGGCTCCATTTTCCTTAAAGGGAAGGTTGGGTATCCTTGGCCCTGAAAAGGAAGGTCATATATTGTATGTCTTATAATGGAATATAAGTATGCAATGGTTGCAAAATCCTAGAGTTTGACCTCTCTAGGTAGTGGACTGACTTACTCCTAGTTTGGAGTATGGAACTACTCTACATAGCTTGTGTTCTTGTGCTTGTTCAATCTCTATCTCCCTTGCTATGTATATTTTAGTTGCACTCAAAGTTCATACTTGTCATATTATCTTACAAATATCTTGAAGGTCTAATGAATTTTGCTTAAGTGCATTTAACTCTAGTCACCCCCCTCTAAAGCCCATACTAGATCCAACAATTTCCAAATCTAGTACTGAAACCTTCAAGGATTATAGGTTAGACATATGCTATAGGCGATGAGATGGATGTTGTAAATGATAATGGCATGTAAGTATTAGTAATTCTACCTTTTAGAAAGAATGTGGTTCGTTGCATAAGGCTATATTTAGTGAACTATGAAGCATAAGACTAGATCTAATGAAAAACTAAAAATTCTCTTGTGGCAAAAGAAAAAGAATGCAGTTGAGACATTTAGAGTTGGACTTTTTTAGACCTCTTCTAAGATGCTAGATTTAACTGTGTAGGGTATTATTATAATATCATCTCATTTTGATTGATCATATTTCAACTAAATTTGAAATATGCATTCTTTCATGGTGATTTGTTAAGGTATGCAGAGAACAGTGATGTAACCATGCTACGGAGAAGACGAACGAGAGAGATAAGATTCGCAACAAGCAAATTAAAATCTAATTCATATCCAACTGCCTTGACAAAGGTCCCAAGGCTGGCTTACATATGACTCTACGACTCGATGTACAAGTCAACAAAATAGGAAACTAAAATTCTAATGCGAGCAAATAAAACAAGAAATTATTTCCTAATAAAGAAATTCGGAATATAATAGAACATAAATTTTCTAAGTGCATACATGGGTCAAAGTCTAATAAGTGTCATCAACCCACCATAAGCGCTACGGCTCAAGGTGAGGCTCCAGTTGCAATCTCAACTCCTGAACAATAGAAGAAGACACTACACTGGCCGAAGATCCTCCATCAACTTTCAGCATGCACATGCAACCTTGAACCTCCACAACTGAATAAAACAACGAAGTACGACGCCAGTCATCAGGACGTGGACTCTGTATAGCCATGAGGACCCGATTTTGTAGAGCGAGGTCACATGCTTCTTACTCCACTTCCTCGTCACTAGGTTCTGAAGCCGAAAAGACATCTTTATATTCTATGTCATCGCCATCTGTCTTTGTCGTTGTGGTCATCACACGGTGTGGACACCAGTTGGAGCGATGACCATATGCATGGCAGGAAAAGCATTGAATAGGCTCAGTAACTAGTGGTTTGGAGGGTTCTCCTTCAGTAATCAGTGTTGTTGTAGTAGTCACCCCTTGACGTGGTTTCCACCCAGTTGACCATAGTCGGGACGGCGTCGGATCTCCTCAATTCTTTCGACACTTTGAATAGCATCATCTAGAGAAGTGAAGTGCATGACTTCTAGACGATCAGCTATATCATCGCGAAGTCCCCCGTGAAAATTTATGATTGCAATAGTGGCATCCATCTGAACTTCGAATATGTTGCACAATTCTTGAGATTTGCTGGTGTAGTTAGTGACTGTGTCGTCGCCCTGCTTGAGATCTTGATACGCCAAGTAGGCTTGCTGCTTGTAATCCCGAGATATTGCACGATCAAAGAACGCAATTCCCCCATGTGTCGACGGGGTCATCTCGCAATTGGTTCCACCATGCTAAAGCAGCTCTTCGAAACTTGGAGGTGGCAATCAATTTTTTGGTTGCAGCACCAACTATTCTATATAACTGGAAATACTTATCAGCACAGTGCAACCAGTCAAGCACAATCTTGGTGTCACAGTCGCCATGGAATGGCGGTAGCTTCATTTTAACAATGCACTCAGCCTGTATGGGTAGAGGAGGGAGTTGAAGGACATTGTTGTTGTAGTTGGCCTCTAGTGTATTCAATCGTTGTTCGAAAGTTGTAACACGACGGAGGAGAAGTTCAAAAGATTCATCATGTTGGGCTTGATGATGAATTACTTCATCCTATCGTTGCATCAGGGTGTCCAGTTGACGTTGATCTTGAACTATATCATCATGTAGTTGCATCAGGTTGTCTAGTTGTCAAATAGCCTCCAAGGTGGTACTAGTTGTGGCCATGAAGGTGGCGTAAGAGAGAAGGATGAGAACAGAGGGGTCGTATCCTAATGAATTTAGGGTTTGGCTCTGATACCACTTGATGTAGCCATGCTACAGAGAAGAACAAGAGAGATAAGATTAGCAAAAAGCAAATTAAAATCTAATTCATATCCAACTGCCTGGACAAAGGTCCCAAGGTTGGCTTAAATTAGACTCTACGACTTGACATACAAGTCAAGAAAATAGGAAACTAAAATCCTAATGCAAGCAAATAAAACAAGAAATTAGAATCCTAACAAAGAAATTTGGAATTAAATAGAACATAAATTTCCAAAGTGCGTAAAGAACAAAAAAAGCCCAACTTTAGCCCAATAAGATTTAATTAGGATTGTCTTGGATATGGGCTTGGTTCCTCTGCAAATTCCCTTTCACGGATTGCATCAAACAGTCTCCTAAGCATAGTACTAAATGTCGTCGACATGGGGCAAAATTTCGCCGATAATGTCGATGTCAACGGTCGGCGACATCGAATCCATGTAAACATCCTTATTCCACAATATCCTCGACATTTCGTCGAAGTTGTCGACATTTCCCCATATGTCGGCGAAGTTGACCCAAGTCCATACAAAAATTCCACAATGTCCTCGACATTTATCGAAGTCGTCGAAGTTGGCGACATTCTTCTGGTATTTTGTGGAGTTGGCTGTGTGAGGGGGAAAAAGTGTTGGAGCTTGAGGTAAGATGATTTTGATGTTATTTTTTACTATTCTAAGCTAATAGTAATAGACCGACCCTCTCTCTGCAAAATCTACCATAGATTTACACTATTTTTATGTAGTTTGTTTATTGACATAAACTTTATATATGGAAGAACTTCGTAGTTCGGAGACGGTTGTATGTAAGCGTGCATTTATCTACATATGTAAACCTATATGGATGGCTATATGTAAACATATTTTGTGTTTTTTAGCTAGATTTGATGAAATCTGTCGATTTTCATCATAAAATGACTATTTTTAGCTTAATTTTTGTCGAAGTTGCATCGAAGTTTGGTTGTAAAAATCCTCGACATTTCCTCGACATTTCCACAAACTTCCATATCCACACCTGTCGAAGTCGGCTCGAAGTCGAAGTCATGTTCCATGCTCCTAAGTATGTTGCTAAGGGGAAGCAACTAGGAGTCTGTGGGATGATAAAAACGGTAATTTACCGGTCTCACCAAAGTATCCTTGAGGTTGTCTAAAGATATAGCTATGTTTGGACGTGAAGCGAGTGACTGACCTCCATGAGCATTCAAGTGTGAACCAACCATTTAAGAGGTTGCTTTTCAAAAAAAACAGACCACACTGTGAAATAAATAGATTTATATATTTCATATGGATAATTAAGATGAAGTGTCTGACATTATAAGTAGTGAGTATTATGACCAATCATTGATAAATGATCACACTTAATACATAGATATAGTACTTGGTATTATTTCAACAGTTAAGCTTACATATTAGCACTTAATAAACAAAACGAGTAGAAGGTAGTATTACTTAGATACTAGTAATTGGTACATATATTATTGACAACAAAGGTACGTGATGCGTGCTAAATCTACGGATTTGCACTACTTGAACTTCCGAAATTTAATATAAGATTTGTCATTTCTACCTTACTTCAATCACAAATTAGGTTTTCTATGTTTTTGGACTTATCTCGCTCTTTCATGCATTTTCTAGGTCAAAGCGATGATTTAAGCGAAGAATGGATCTTTGTCCAACAACTACATCCACAACACCTACCTAGAGTTCCCAAACACTCTGTGATGATGGTTTGGGAAGTGGAATCACTTTCCACCCCTAACTTCTCCATTTTCAAAAGAAAAGCCAAGGCAGAGACAATAAAACTATTTAGTCGATCGATTGGCCCAGCGAATCAACTGATTCGTTATTGATAAAGCTCAACAGAAGAAAGATCTAAAAGACTCAACTAAAAGACTTTTGTTAGCAATCAATCAGTTCACCACATGAACTCCTCTAAGCATCACGATTCCGAGTTGATCGATTGGCAAGGGAGCATCAATCCAAATTTTCACATACCAGTCAATCGACTCAATCGTGAGTCGATTGCTTGACACTCGAGGAAAGCAGCAAATCCATGGACTTCATCGAGTGTCATTCGATTGATTGATCCTTCAATCAATCAATTGGTGGATTCTTTGTAAAGCCACAGGAGCATCTCCTCTACGACCAGTCGTTCAACTGCCCTTCAGTCAATCGAATAACGATTTGCCAATAGCACCAAATGAAAAGAGTAGTCGATCAACTACCTTCCAGCTAGGAAGCACGGACACTTCCAGGAGGTTGTCGTGTCCGTGTCCAACACGTGTCCAACCCGGACACGCCTTGGACACACGGCGGATATCCTCCAGCGTGTCCAGTTTCATATTTTTTTTATTTGCAAGCTGGACATGGCGTGGACACATCTAGGACACTTAGTGAACACGGCCAACCCAACCCACATAAGATCTAACTAAAAAGGAAAGAGAAAATATGACCCAACCCCGTATACTCCTCAACCAAACCCCAATTCCTCACTAAAACCCTCACCAACAAGCCTCACCCTCTAATTGTTGTTGTTCCCTTAAAGAACATATGAAACCGTTTCTAGCAACAGTTGTTGCAAGTAGCAACTAGGTCCTGAAGTTGCTGCAGGCAGGCACCATAAAGAGATGGAGCTGCTACTAGCAGCCTTTGCATCAGCAACCACTAGGAGCTAAAGCCACCATAAGCAGCGGCCTTTTGTGACAACCATTTGCAGCAGGAGTTGCCAACACCTAAAGCAACCATTAGAAGCAACTTCCTTCCCTTTCTAGGAACTCTTTCCCTCTTCTTCCTCTTGATTTTAATATATCATTTTGTATGCTAAATTTTATAGCATCAGCATAGTGGGTTTGAATACGAATGTGAATATAAAGTGGATATCATGGTGATCATTGTTTCTGCTTGTTAAGAATTATGGAGCTTGTTGTGTTTACAAATAAATTATATACATATATATGTCTTTAATTGTATATATTTATGTAAATATATGTATGCATATATGTATATATATTGCCGTGTCCAAAGCCATGTTCGTGTCCTATATTTTTGAAAATTGTCGTGTCCCGTGTCCGTGTCCGTGTCCATATCCGTGTCTGTGTCTGTGTCTGTGCTTCTTAGCCTTCCAGTCGATCGCCACATGCCTCCCACAATCAGTTGCCTTACTAGTCGACTGGTTGGTGTGCCATCTGGTGAAGGCCAACACTGCCAACCAATCAACTCTGACACCAATCAATCGGTTGGGTGGTCGGATGCATTACATTGAAGGATTAGGATCCTAACCCTAATTTAATTCCTTCGGCCTCGGGATTTGATACACTATAAATAGACCCTCTCACGATACCAAAGGGGTACCAATTCACATCTTAGGACACACACTCAAGTGCAAGAGGTAGACACGAAACCGAAGCAGAGAAGAGAAGCAAGCGGAGGGTTCAAAGCAGATGATTCTTCCTTCGTCAGCCACGGTTCAAGGGTTGAGAGATCCACACCTCTACACCAGGGAGTTCATCCTGTTTTTCTTACTTGCTTCTCTTGTTAGCATATTTACTCCTTTACTTAGTTGTTTAGCCATGACTATGTGTTATAGCTAGTCAATTAGGCTTGGGGAGTAGCCCCTTGAACAAAATGCAATTCTTGTTTGGTATCTTAATTGCATACACTCTCTTAATGATATCATTTTTTAGTTCCCTCTCATTGCTAGGGTCTTGTACTTAATCTTCATACTATCTTGTTTGTTAATTAGATACTCAATACAGTAAATTTCCATCTATTAATAAGATATAATCTTGGGATCCACTATTCAAGTCTACAAAACAAAGTAATCTTGTTTACGTACATCACCCTGTTATTATAATTAGCTTATTTACAATCAGCAGTTGCCCATTTCATTTTATCTTCAATTATCTATCTCGCTCCATACAAGCATTAAACACAATCACTACTACTTGGGAGATCGCATGCAACAATCAATTGGCATCAAGTTTGCAGATTGTTCTATGCAACACTTTGAAGTAATAAATTAAATGTGTTAAAGTTTTCATTAGACTTTGATAAACATAAACTGAACTTTACATATGAACCCAACTTTTACACTAAAGGTACTACCAACTTTGCATCATGTATATATAAACTTTTAGTCCACTGCCGCTGCCCTTCTCTAATCTTCCTTTGGCAGTGCTACTCTTAATTGTTTTTCCTTGTCAATGGAAAGAAGTACAAAAGGGATATTCATTAATTAGGATAAAATTGCATCCTTCATTGCATACGAATTCACTTTTTTTTATCTTTAAACAAAAAGAGTCTTTGTATTGTTTTTTAATAAAAGCATCAACAAAGATATTCTAAATTATCTTTCTGCAAGCCACCTAAATGCAAATGTGCATATGTAGGAAATTTGCTGATCCCAGGAAATATACTGCTTGTAGAATGAATACAGAAAAACTTTTAACATCTAGTGTGGACCAATACTAACCAAGCTCGTAGTAAAAGTCGCCAATTTGAAGCAACTCTGCCCAGAAACCCTTGTTTGAAGCTAGAGGGTCTACACCAACTTTGGCACACATTTGATGAAATTGTGCTCTAAATGTTGGGTTTTTGCGAATATCAGACTGCACAAGGATATATATAAACAGATATTAGACTTCAAGAATATAACATAAAATGCATTGCTTCAAAGAGCTTAACCAATCAGAGATTCATAGTAAAACCAGTTGCAACAGTCAGTAAATAAGAGAATTACTTATGGAACCAGCTAAAATATCCATCAAGATAACTACACAGAAGTATGGTGGTAAATTGCCCACTAGACAAACCATATTACAAAAGCATCAACTCATTTAATACAGTGTAGTTTTAGGGTTTAAATAAATAATAAACATCAAAATCAATAGCAAAATTTTAAGAATTAATTTTCAGTATATGGTAAGAGGACTGATGTGATGATATTGAGTAGATAATATCTTAAGCATGGAACTAAATGTCGTCGACATGGGGTGAAATTTCGCCGATAATGTCGATGTCGACGGTCGGCAACGTCGAATCCATGTAAACATCCTTATTCCACAATATCCTCGACATTTCGTCGAAGTTGTCGACATTTCCCCATCTCTCGGCGAAGTTGACCCAAGTCCATACAAAAATTCCACAATGTCCTCGGCATTTATTGAAGTCGTCGAAGTTGGCGACATTCTTCTGGTATTTTGTGGAGTTGGCTGTGTGAGGGGGAAAAAGTGTTGGAGCTTGAGGTAAGATGATTTTGATGTTATCTTTTACTATTCTAAGCTAATAGTAATAGACCGACCCTCTCCCTGCTAAATCTACCATAGATTTACACTATTTTTATGTAGTTTGTTTATTGTCACAAACTTTATATATGGAAGAACTCCGTAGTTCGGAGACGACTGTATGTAAGCGTGCATTTATCTACATATGTAAACCTGTATGGATGGCTATATGTAAACATATATTGTGTTTTTTAGCTAGATTTGATGAAATCTGTCGATTTTCATCACAAAATGACTATTTTTAGCTTAATTTTTGTCAAAGTTGCATCGAAGTTTGGTTGTAAAAATCCTCGACATTTTCACAAACTTCCATGTCCACACCTGTCGAAGTCGGCTCGAAGTCGAAGTCATGTTCCATGATCTTAAGTATACCAGACGAGGAAACATTCGATGCATGTGAATGACAATGACACTAGATTATTGCATGACTCAATGGGAAAACTAGTGCCTTAAAAAATTTGCAAACTTCATACATAATAATAATTGATTGGAAGTTTAATATACCAGAAATAACATTGGTAACTATTATTACCTCAATGTAAATCTTTCTAAAGGGAGATCATCAAAAGATATTAGCTAGATTTGATGAAATCTGTCGAGTTTCATCACAAAATGACTATTTTTAGCTTAATTTTTGTCGAAGTTGCATCGAAATTTGGTTGTAAAAATCCTCGACATTTCCACAAACTTCCATGTCCACACCTATCGAAGTCGGCTCGATGTCGAAGTCATGTCCCATGATCTAAAGTATACTAGACGAGGAAACATTTGATGCATGTGAATGACAATGACACTAGATTATTGCATGACTCAATGGGAAAACTAGTGCCTTAAAAAATTTGCAAACTTCATACATAATAATAATTGATTGGAAGTTTAATATACCAGAAATAACATTGGTAACTATTATTACCTCAATGTAAATCTTTCTAAAGGGAGATCATCAAAAGATATTTCAGTATTATTTAGTTCCTAAAGGTGTATAGACAATGTTAGCAACTGTATCATCACATACTGGATCACCAACTTATATAATTCAAGCTGGCAATTGGAATAAAGTGAGCAGGATGATGCAAATTATTAATGAATGGCGCGTTAAGGAGTACCCAAATTCCAATCAAGAAACGATGTAAGCCACAAGTACGTTCACAAAACTGTTTCTATATTAAGCTGAAAGAGTGCAATAATCGTGGTTATTGTTATTAATGTTATAATTATTAAGTTTATTATGTGTATGGGCCTAAGTATGTTTGGCTCATTAGAGTTTGATTTCATGTTAGTCTGAGTCCTCTGTCATATATATAGGAGCGGAGTTTTGCGGCTTTTGCCTAATCGAATTAATATGATTGCCTCCGACTCATTCCCATAGGGTATAGGAGCGCCAGATCTAACTCTAATCCAATCCTAAACCTAGGAGAGGGACAAAAGAAGAGAGAGTTGTAGCCTGTGAGTAGGGGTGGCAATCGGGTTCAGGTTGAGCGGGTTTTACTTCGGGTCAACACTTTTTGGCTAGACCCTAAACTTGCAAAAGATGGAATTTCAGGTCGAAACTCTTGACCCTAACCGGACCCGCAAATAATTTCGGGTCTATCGGGTCCGACCTGTAAATCCAATACCAAGAGAACAATTTTAAAAAGATACTATGATTTGTTAATCATTGATAATTTCCAAGTGTAATTAACAAATTTCATTGTGATAAACTTACAACGTGATTGAGAAACACATATAAAGTCTATTGTAGTTTGTTCGAGAGTTCTAAACACAAATTCATAATATAATTACTATAATAAATCATACAAATCAACACAAAACCATGTAGAATTCCCAAAATAAACTTCATGTTTGATGGATTAGTAATTTCATAGGCCATTAGGTGTCTTAAGATATAGTATTTGTAATTTTATTTGAAAATATAATTCTGAATTTTGGGTCAATTAGGGTCTAAAATCCAAACCCAGACCCGACCCTAAATTAATTTCAGGTTCTTCGGGTTCGGGTCAATTTCGGGTCGGGTCAAAAAAACCTTAGATCCTAAACGCGCTTAAAATTTCGGGTCCGGGTCAGGTCCAGCGGGTCGCGTCTAGTTTTTCCAGCCCTACCTGTGAGTGCCCCCCCTTCATCCTTAGCGTGCCGCCCACAGGAAACCATGGCAGGTCCTTGGCAGACTGCTTTGGGAACTGTTACCTCCCCTCATGTTGCTTATACATATATTCCTCCCTCCAACTTTTGTAGGCACCGCCATCATACACTAACCCCACCACTCTCTCCTCCTTCGGCTGAGGGAGCACGCTAGGTTGCCTATGTCGTGGGTAACTAGCAGGGTCGTCACAACCCGCCACTCTCCTCACTCAGTCGTACAAAGCCCAGTGGTTGCCACCCTTACTACAGCAGTGTCTGGTGAGAAGGCAGTACCACCGAGGCCCCTTCACTATAGAGTGTTTGAGTGCTTCAATAATTGTATTGCAAGATTTACGGGGAGATCAATTTTTTTATGGGCACTGATTTCTGTACTGGATAAATTGGGTATGTGTTTCACCCATGCTCCAGCTTTAGGGGGAGCAGTAAGAGTCATTGTTATTTAGTTTATTATGTATATGGCCTAAACATTGTTCAGCCCATTAGGTGAGTTCATATTAGTATGAGTCCCCTCTGCTATATATAGGAGCAGGGTTTTCCTTAATAGACTTAATCTAATTTCACAATTACCTTACTAATCAAATAGGTAAGTTGAATATTAGATGACACTTGCCATTTAAACATTGCACTGGCCCAAAGAAATGCTTCAGTTTTTCACAATAATGTCGAAATTTTTATTACACTTTTATTTTGGAGACATACAGAATGGCTGGTGTGTGTAGATGGGCAAGGATTTGATGCAAATTTATGTTTGATGGTCGATATGCTAACCAAACCAATTGAAAGGTCGTCAAGAAATTTGAAAAATAATTGAAATTGACTGAAATATCAGCTGCTGCAGCAAATTCTTTTGAGGTTGTCGTTTCCTTTAATTTGACAATTCTTTGTATTAATATGTTTACAATTCAATGTTATATTGGAGTAAATGTTGAGCAGCGAAGAAACAAGGTCTCAACAAAACGAATGTGGGTGAAATGTGTATGCTGAGATGGATGTGCGGAAAGACGAGAAAATATCATTTGAGGAATGACTACATCAGAAACAAAGTGGGGATGGTGAGCCTCGAAGACAAGTTGCATGAACGCCGTCTAAGATGGTATGGACATGTGCAACGCAGACCAACAAATGCACCTATTTGAAGTAAGGTTATAGAGTCAAACACAACTAAAAGAAGCAGAGGCAGACCTAAATTAAATCCGGAAGAGCTTATAAAGAGGGAATTCGAATCTTTACATCTTGATCAGAGTATGACCCATAACATAGCTGATTGGAAAAGAAGGATTCATATAGCCGAACCCAACATGGTTGTGATTGAGCCTTAGATGGTGATGATGATGATGAATATGTTTACAATTCAATAGACATTGCTTGCCTACACTGCACATACTACTTCAGGCTTTTGACAGCCAATTAAATTGTCGATTCCATTATGGGTGGTTATGTTCATAAATATTATGTGTGGAATATGTGTTTCATAAGTAAAATAAACCTATCTGCAAATGTTTGGCAGAATTTTCAGGATCAGTAAAGTTTCCACAATAACCGTACTGTCATAATTTCCAATGACAATAAGAGAATTTCCGAAATTCTCGTGTCTCCATATCCCTGACTGGAAAAACAGTTTCATGATTGGCATGCTGGATCATTGTCTAAATGTAGCCTAAGTATGTCTACAAGATGCTCCAAATCACATCAGAAAATTCATAGTCAGTGCTGAAATAAAATACGAGATATAAATTACTACATAAATATATATTTAGTAAGAATACAAATCCATACAGATTTAAGCCTAAGTTTAGTTGTGCATAGTGGTAGGAAAGATCCTATTGATTGGTTAACCCTAGCAAACAAGCCAGAATAAGATCTTTAACAAATAGAATTGTGACTTTATTAAATGCAATACCTTGGATAATGACAAGGTTAAAAAGATAGTTAAGATTTTATCATAAAATTGAGTAGAAGAAGGTGTAGGGCACATCTATAGAAATTTCGCAGTTGGAAACCTTCCCTAGACCAGCACAATTAGCATTCCCATATAGAAAGGAATATCATCTAATCAGTTGGGATAACTTTGATAGTTACATGGTTCCGAAGATAAGTGAGCATTTATTACTAATAAGGAACTTACAAAAAGCTCAAAGTGGTAAAGTATTGCATAGTTGATAAGATAGGCGGAAATTTGTTACTGGTTTGAGAACTGCTAAAACCAATAAAGATGCTTGAAATATTGAACAAAAATGATGGATAATTAGGTCATTATCAAATAAACTAAGATTGTTGTAGACGATCATAGTTTCATCACGGACTCGTCATTTTATGATAGATTAGATAGTAGGGGGCGAAAATGCACACATAAGCTTACAGCTTTAATATTGGGCATTTTGTAGATCATATAACTATTCAAGTGTTTTGTGATTCAGACTTTGAATGACGCGTCAAGAGTAAAGAAAATTTAGGTATTCCACTCAGAAAGTGTAAGCATGCCAAGCAATAAACCTACTCTAAAAATACTTGAATGAAAATTAGTTTCTAAGCCATGCTTAGATTCATGTCCAAAAATGAAGACCGACGCAGAATATAAGTCCCATGTCTGCAAGTGCAACTGCTTATAACGACTTCTCGACCATCATAATTAGGAATAGCCTCTTGTTTTCCGAGCAAAAGAGAAGATACTTAAGACCTATACAAGTAAATTAACAGTGTCTTGGACATTACAACCTTGTGTTTGCGAGCGAACTCTTCCAACTGGGCACGAAAAGTGGCAAGTTGCTCTTTCATTAAATCTGCTCTAACCCTTGCTACATTATCCCCGACCATCCGAAATTGATCCTGAGAAGCCACAATAAAAACCAGAAACGAAATAGATAAGCCCATATCAAGCTGAATTCGAAAGCAAAACAAGAAAAACAGAATGGCAATTTGATATTGAAGCTACAGTACACACCAGAAGTTAGTTTCAAGTGAAATAAAATTGATGAGGATCAAACAACAAAACAAAAACACAGTAGCATACCCTAGCAGCAGCATGTTGCTGCAGGCCCGCAATTCCTGGCCTTCTTCTCATTGTTGAAGGATTCCGCTAGCAACAATCACGAAGGAGGTAGCTTCTGGTACAAAGCTGGAGAACCTGACTGGAGTGACCATTATTTTTACATGATTAGACTTAGCTTGAACTAGAAAGTCCAATATATTAAGCCTTATATTTAGAAGTTGCAAACAAGAAAGATATTTTAAAATGACTAACTGAAACTATAATATGCAATAAGAAATAATTGTTTACTTGATTTTTTATTTGTAATATTTGTTCAATTCCGTTAATAGAGTTGATTGACACATGCTTATCAATATACAAGTTGATAACAAGTCATAATATAATGTAACCACTGTTATAAAAAGCGTTAAGCACTAAGCGTGCGGACAGCACCTTGTAACTGGTTAAGCGGTAAGCGGACAATTAAGCAGGCAATTTTTTTAAAATGGGTTTAAGTTTTCGATAAAAATTTATAAGAAATTACACATATATGTATATAAATACTATACTTTTTGGAACTTTATATATATCTAAACACTCTACCCAACAATATAAAACACCCAAACAGTTTATACCACAACTATAGAACGATTATTATAACCACAATATAGTAAACAATAGACTTGTCATGGATAAAACACCCTACATACATGATACAACAGAAATTTGCATCACATGTTGATATAGCTAAACAGTAAAAAAATACTTATCACGGATACCTTACTAGCTTATTTATATATTTGCATATCATCAATTAGTCATACACTACAGCAGTATATTTAATCAAAGGACATTCTAAATTATATATTAGTTACATGTAACTTACTTGTATGATTACAGCAGTACCTCATTATCACGACTTACATACAAAGTATGCATTCAAAATTAGAACTACAGCTTATTGTAGAACATGTAATGTATATAAGTTTAATATATTATAGTTAATAACACATGGACAATATAATTTACTCATGTTATAAGTTTACAGCAGTTTTTTTTTTTTAAAAGCAGGGGGGGGGGGGTGTTAGTCGGCCAAAAAGCGGTTGTTTTTGTAGATCCGCTAATTCGGCGCTCAACAGCGAAGGTCTTGACCGATTAAGCCGGCCGCTCAGAACGTTTTTCAATACAGTGAATCTAACTAACAGCTGAAGGAGGATATCACAAGTGCACAGCATCAGCAGGTTCTGTCAATCTTATTAGTCAACAAAGGCATATGTCCACATGGAGGAAAAAAATTGTTGGGTTGGGCTTGTATCACCAAGAGATGGACATTGTTGGTGGACATTGGCTGAAATCGTCGACAAGGGAGAATCAAGAAATTTACCAAGATTTAACATAGACACTGAGAACCCCATCAACATTTTGGCATGTTGTCAAGTATGTTTCATGCCATGCTTCCAGGTCAGACCATTAAAGTAACACAGTTATCGTAATTGACTCTCTATAACTCCCCTCTAAGTGGGAGCATGGGAGATATACATGTTCTACTTGAGCTTACAAAGCACTCAAGAGTCAAAGCCAACCATGTTCTACTTCAGCTTACAAAGCACTCAAGAGTCAAAGCCTGCAAGATAAGCAAAGTGAAGAAATAAAGACCAAGATACAAGCCATTGTCTGCCATGCAATAATAGTTGAAATACTTCCCCAGGATCAACAACAAATGATGTAAGTAACCATCTTCAGTGGGTCAAAGACAAGAAACTAAAACAGTGGGAATAGTTGGTGAGAGTTGCAACCTAAATCATTAATGGATGGCATCATCCACGACACCGAGGACATTGTAGTTAGTGATCACTATCCATTGCAACAGATCCGCAACACTTTTCGATCCACGGATTATACTGTAAAGGAACACTCTAAAGTAGTTTGCTAAGTAGTTGGCGATATGATTGTACTACTAAGAACCGGCTAGACAAGTCACTGTCATAGATTGTTGTTGGATGTAAAGATGTAGCCTATTGTACATGTAGATAAATTAAGGCACGCCCATTGACAACAGCCTTTGACCGTTACAGCTCCTGTGCAACCACTAAACAAGTCAGACTATGACAATGTCGAGATATGCATGACGATTGCACACAATGACAACTGAGGATGCATGAAAGATTGTTGGAACTGCATAGGGAGACAAAGTGATGAAGCATCTAGAATACACAAGCAAGGCAGACGATGATGAAGCACTTACAAATTTATAACAACCATAAACCATATGGGATAGACATTCTCGCTCACCTCAACTCACCTTCTATTATCCTTTAACGCTTCTCTCTCTCTCTCTCTCTCGTCATATTTTACCCGTGATATAGAACTAAAAAGAGCAAGGTAATGCCACGGTGTGACAAAACTTTGTCTAACAAAATGTGAGAGACAGACACACCTGGGAAAGGGAAGGCAAGAGGAAAAGGATCCAGGATAAAAGAATCAGAGAGGAATGCCACCTATTTAGTCAGTTGGAAGCATGGGAAAAAAAGGTGTGTCTCGAGGCTTCAAAGGCATATGCCTTGAGGCGAGGTGGCCCCTAATGCGCCCCGAGGCGTGCGCCCCGAGGCGTGCGCCCCGAGGCGTGCGCCCCGAGGCGTGCGCCTCATCTTGGCGAGGCGTAAAGAAGGCGTTGAGGCATTTCCGAGGCGTAAATCTCAGTTCAAACCTCAATTTAAGTGTCATATGCACACGTACAATCTGTGTGTGTGTGTGTGTGTGTGTGTGTGCATATGTGTGTGTATCTAAACACGTATATTTGTATGTATAATCTATATATATGTGTATTTATACATATATATGTATCTAAACATGTATATCCGTGTTTATATATTTATGTATTTGTGTATGTATCTATAATGTATATGCATATACAATATAGTTGTCTAGGCGGCTAGGCGGTCGTTCCCACCTAGGGGAAGCCTAGGGGGCCTAGGCGTTTCTAGGCGTTCTTCATATTTGTTTATATTTTACATATATAAATGATTTTGTGTATACATTCAGTTATATTCAAATATGTACATCACTATGTACATTTGTATTGCTTATCCCTAAGCTTATTCAATCATAACCCACCTACATCACACCTGTCACGACCTAAGATAGACCTATTCGGCCATTATTTGACCTAACACGATCTAAATTGGACCTAATTTAACTCAGTCTCACCTAATTTAGCCAAAGCCAGACCGATTTTGGCATAACGTGACCTAATCAAACGTGACTTCCCCTAGTTTGTCCTACATTGACCTAAACAAGCCCTAATTTAGAGAAATCAAATCTAATTCCCCCAAATAAGACATTTTTCCCAAATCAGACATTTCCCGCAAATCAGACCTAATCTGCCCAAATTAGATCTGATTTGGCATATACCAGATCTATTTCTTCCCCAAAATAACTAAACATGGTCTAATTTGACCAAATTCCGAGCTAATCTATGCAGTGAAATGAAAAACGGGCTGAGCGGCCGATTAAACGGCCGATTAATCGGCCAGACACCCAGCCCGTTCGAATTTTGCTAAAATCGCCGGTTAACTTTTTTTGTAATTAATCGGCCGTTTTTTCCCGTTTTTTCCGTTTTTTTCCCGTTTTTTGGCCGTTTTTGTCCGTTTTTTGTAAATTTTGCTGTACACCTGTAACTTTATATAAACTATATGGCCCCAAGTATTACTGACTATAATATATTAAACTTAAATATCCTATGATAAGCCTAGTCTAATAGAATGCATACTTGTATGCAAATTGGGATAATAGGGTACTGTTGTAAAGTGTAATTTATACAAGTAAAATATATGTAATGTAATTATTATCTAATTTTAGAATGCATACTTTAGTTAATTGTACTGCTGTAATGAATGACTAATTGATGATATGCACATATAACAATAAGTTAGAAAGGTATCCAATAATGAGTCTATTGTTTACTGTATGCAAGTTGGGATAATAGCGTACTGTTGTAAAGTGTAATTTATACAAGTAAAATATATGTAACTATTATCTAATTTTAGAATGCATACTTTAGTTAATTGTACTGCTGTAATGTATGACTAATTGATGATATGCACATATAACAATAAGTTAGAAAGGTATCCAATAATGAGTCTATTGTTTACTGCTTAACTATGTAAACATGTGATGCAAAAATATTTCTGAATCATGTATGTGGGGTATTTTATCTATGTCAAATCTATTATTTATTATATTATGGCTATAATTATTGGCTTATAGCTATCTTATAAACTAATTGGGTGTTTTTACTGTTGGGTAGAGTGTTTAGAATCTTTAGATATATATAAAAGTTTCAAAGAGTATTAGTATTTATATACATATATATGTAATTTTGTATAAAATTATATAGGAAATTAAAACCCGTTTTTTAAAAAATCGGCCGCTTACCGCTTAACCAGTTACAAGGCGCTGTCCGCACGGTTACCGCTTAATGTTTTTTAAAACATTGAATCTATGCTAATTTTGTCTTCAAGTGTCTTAATTTGGGCCTAAAAGGCCTTAGGCATCCACTTTGGACATCTAAAAGCCTAGGCGCCCAGTTTAAGGAGGACCACCTAGAGCCTAGGTGGCCTAGGCGAGCCTAGGCGGAGCCCAGGCGGGAGCCTGGATAACTATGATATACATGTAATGAGCACATGGTATACATTTACATGTATATGTGTATCTGTATATAATTGTAAGGTATGTAAAGATTTGCATGTATATATGTCAACATTTTGTATTCTTTTGTATATTGGATGTACTTGCATATGCCTATGTGTATATGTAATGGATTTACATATATATTAATATTGGCATGTATATATATCTATATGCATATAATTTTTTAAATGTGTATACTTATGCATGCATGTGTGAATGTACATACTTGTACGTACATATATGTACATTAAATATAACTTATATAATATAACACCTCGGTACATCCTGAGGCTTACGTCTCGCCTCGCCAAGACAAAAACACCTTGTTACGCCTCCCATCTTTTTCAATCTTGGTTGGAAGAGTAGAACAAAATAGAAAAATATCAAGGAATAGCGGCTTACTTTACAAGCTTCTGATTCGGACATAAAATACTTGTGGAAGCTGAATACTAAGCTTCATTTTTTTTATTTTTGATACAAAAATCATGAGCACACATAGTGCTCTTCAGAACCCAGTCTATGTGAATGCATGCAGGTTCATGCGGATAGAAGTTATGGTTCTCATAAAAATCATCATGGCTGATTAGTAAGAAAAGAATTGCTAGTTTAGTCCTTCCTTTCATTTTAATTCTCATAGGCCTAAGGGTTGGAACTTGCAGCCTAATGGTCCGATCCCCATACGCGAGACCCCAAACCGGAATTCATGTAACACATTGGCCTATTTCTTCACATGATTCCTAGTGCTTATGTGAAGATCATGTCCTTTCTTGCCTTAGTTAAACGATAGCGGAGTTTATGAGGGCTTCCTTCCCTCACATTTGTCTCCCACTCCCCCCCCCAAAAAAAAAAAAAACATCTCTCTTGTTGGAGTTATATGTATCACGAAGAGGTGAAGTTTCACTGGGATGCCGAGCTCTTAGACTGAAATCCTGTTTCATGAGTTCATTGGTAGCAGTCTTCCATCTTTTAGTTCAAAGATTCTTTCGGGCACATGTTAATGCTTTATGGGTTTACATGCCCGATAAAGTTTGAAGGTTACAGTTCTATACTACCTGTTGACGGTCTTTAAGGATCGCATGCGTCAATTCGATAACAATCACTGGTTCTAGTTAATTCTAGAAAAACGACCATTCATATGAAGAATTTATGTCCCAAGTCATTGTTCTGTAACATTTGGTATATGACAGTAGATCATACAACTTTATACGGCCATATAGATTAATTAACTTGTCAGTTTGAGGGAGTAACTTGAAGTAGAGAATCTAAATTATTTTAGAACAGTTCAACATACAAATAGATTAAATAACTTGTCAGTTTGAGAGAGTAACTTGAAGTAGAAATCTTGCTTTTTTTAGAACAGTTCAACATACAAACTAGATTTCTCACTTCGTGTCACAAATTTGGGATTCGGCAATCATTCGGCGAGGCTGAAAACTCGGCTCTGGGTAAAAATTGGGGGAAATCAGTAATAGTTTGGTCAACTATTTGGGAGAAATTCTGGAAGGAAAAAAAAAACTGATAGATTTATATATAGTACACACATGATCCACATATGATCCAATACCAATACAGAATAATCAGGTCAAATATTATGTTCCAAAAGGTTGAACAAGGAACAGGTTACAAATTTGAGAGACTTACAAAGGGAATCACGTCCGGATGATGATAGGAATAGCGTGGTCTTGTAGTGGAGCATGCACTGTGACACTTACTTGAGCACTATACGACTACGCAGCAGCCTCAAACGGCCCAAAAAACCTAATACGTGGCTGTGTACTAGAATGAGAGGAATAAAGTGAGTAAGATTGAGGGGAGGGAAATTGAGAACAGAGGGGGCGGAATTGTAAACAAAAGAAGTTGAGCAAGGCTTCCTACATGATAGTCTGCTCCCTACTCATCAAACAAAGAACTCGTCTGGAATGTGAGCTGTTGACAATCGGAGAAGAGACGTTAATGGAAAGAAGAAAAATGGAAGGGATCAGATACATGTATATGAGGAAGATCGGGAGAAGGCGTGGAGGACAGGAGGAGGTACTGGTAGGACAGGATGAAGAAAAAAGGGCATACCGGCAGCTTGTCTGATGGCCGTCGGCGCTTGCTGGAGTGATGGCCGCTGCTCCTTGCAATGGCCGTCGTCGCTGCTCCTTGCGGTGGCAGCGCCACTTCTCCTTGCAGGGGCCGGCGGCGCTGCTGCTTTGAGCGGTCGGCGCGGCTACTGCTTTGAACGGCCGGCGCGGCTGCTTCAGTGGCCGGCGCGGCGGCTTGGTCGGGGCCGTGGGCACGGAGCTCTCGAGGTCGGGGGTCACGGATCTGTCGGGGTCGTGGGGAAATTTAGAAGAAAAAAAAACAAAAAACAAAAACAGGAAACGTGCCGTGCGTTGGACTGAATTTGTTTTTGCTTGAATTCTTTCAATTTACAATCAATAAACTAGCTTTTTACATCAATGCTTTTACATGAGCGTGCGCAAGAAATGGACTGTCCATCTTTTCCGAATAGAGAAACCATAAGATTCATATTTGTTACATTCAGAAAGGTCAAAAAAGGGGAATCACATTCAAAAGAAGAAAATGATGATGATTTTTTACACATTGTGTCGTGTTTGTGGGCATTTTGTATTGCAGCTTTAGAGGTTGCATCGCCCAAATGATGCATGTCAGAGGAGAAATTCTAGTGAGATTCATATATGTGTGTTTACCATCTGTCCAATCAAATAATTAGAGATATCAAATCATTGAGCATAGCAACCATTAGTACGTGTGTCGAATATGGCCGCAGGAGTTTCCTTCAGTACTTCTAACATAACATGAGAGACAATGTCAAAAAGATCATCATGAACAACATCATGACGTGACTTACATCCTAGTCGTGAGCAACAATGGACAGCATGATCACCGGAAGCATTAAGGTATGTAGTGTTGTAGAGCAGGCAACGTTGATCACCAAGAAACAATGGGAACATGAGTCGGTTTTAAAGAATAGATTAATACTCAACACGAGACATAGATAAGTCAACACCCTTAATAGGAATAGTAAGTAAGAAATTTTATGCATGGTCAGCTTGTAGAGAAGAGAGAATAGCATGTTATTGCAGGAATAGGCTTATAGTAAATTATTAGATGATTGTCCTGTAGTAAGCATTTGCCAAAATAGAATGGATCTTTGAGATGGCAGACGGCGTATGTGGCAATTGGGACCAACAAAAGGATAGCAATATATTACATATGGCATTATGCACAAAGACAAAGGAGATTCTTGTAGGCATAGAATCTACCTCTAGTAAAATATGATCTTAAAGCTCTTGGATGTGGATCTGAGAAGCATAAGTAAAGTTACATATGTCTAACTCCTCCAGATGTATAGGGAAGTGTGGCTAAGCACCACTAAAAATCACCAAATCACAGGTCATCACCAATCATAATTTGAGTGAAATTAAATTTAAAAATACAAATATATCTATCTACACTGTATAAGAAAGTCCTTTTTTTGCAATTTTTCATCTCTATTTTAAAATTTACAAACTCCTCTTTATATTCTAATATATAGTACATAGAAGAAAGTGTTGGGGGTATTATGCAAATATTTTATATATTTGGTTACAAATTAATTTTTTATTCTAATAAGTCTAAGAGTATAGAAGAGTTGATGTGTAACTTTTTCTTTTGTTTTTTTAATAATTGATCCTCAAATAATTCTATATGAAAGATTTTATGAAGGGTTAATGTAATTTTTATCTTTAATTTTTTAAATAAAAAGGTTGATTGTTATGTTTGCTTTTAGTTTTGAAGTACAAATTATGTAGTGTGTAGTCTAATAAGATTGTATGTACCAGCACAGGGGGAGTTGACTCCTATCAGTCTTTGCACATATAATGTCTCTTTGTGGTTACTAGGTTTGGGAGTAAAACCAAATCAAGGTCGGGGGAGGTGAAAAATGTAGTCCATGCAATGTGATATCGAAAGGATTTGCACCGCAACACCTAACACTATGACTGGTACAAGATTTATTGAAATAAAATTCCCACATATATAAATATTTTTCTTTGAACCACGGTGTAATTGCCTATTAACATTGTCTTTTTATATTGGCTAGACAAGGTAATGCAATGCTATATTAATATTCTTTAAAGTAATCTAGTATTCTCAGACATGTTCATTGTAAAGATATGCATGGTACCATAAAGGAAACTTTGTTGAGGGTTTCATGTATATTTTTCCTCTAACTTTCTAAATTATAAAGTAGTCATTGTATTCAAATGTGTATTATATGAGAGAGAACGGGGTATTGTATGTAGATTTGCTTAAAATATGTTTACTTACAAATAATTTTATTCCAATAAGGCAGTTGATGAATACATTTTAATCCTAATTTTTATATTGGCTAGACAAGGTAATGCAATGCTATATTAATATTCTTTAAAGTAATCTAGTATTCTCAGACATGTTCATTGTAAAGATATGCATGGTACCATAAAGGAAACTTTGTTGAGGGTTTCATGTACATTTTTCCTCTAACTTTCTAAATTATAAAGTAGTCCTTGTATTCAGATGTGTATTATATGAGAGAGAACGGGGTATTGTATGTAGATTTGCTTAAAATATGTTTACTTACAAATAATTTTATTCCAACAAGGCAGTTGATGAATACATTTTAATCCTAATTTTTAGTTATATTTTCACCTTAGTTTTGTATTCATTTCCCTCATTTTACTTTAGAACTAGCTTACATTTATGTTTTCTTAATTTTATAATAAGTTATAGGATTTTGATCTAATGACATGGTTCTCATGGTAGATTTGAACTTCATATCCTTACACCAGCATAGGAGGAAGTGGTCTCAATACCCAACTAGCAGGTACAAGATTTTTTTAATATAAGGATCAGATTTTTGTTAATATGTCCCTTCATTGATTGATGTTTTCTTATATCAACATTATTATCAGCGCATACCCTACGACACATGCCTATACATCCCACCTACCTCAGGTTGGGTTTGTTTGTAACTAAATTATCATCAGATCGATGGGAATTCTTGCATGATGACCGATGGCCTTTCTACTTTTCCATCGATCTACCTCTGATCATTCACACGTCAACCGATGTTCGCCTTGTGTATGTCTACTGATGAGAGGTTAGCATTGATGAAATGCCAATGAATGAGCACTTTGCATTGTGCATTGGTGAAGTTCCGGCAATCCTATCAACTGATGGTTGGGCAGACTCCATCCACTGATGGTCGTCCTACACTCAACCTTCAATGAAACTTTTGCATGGCTGATTCAGCCCTATTTTAGGGCTTAATCCTGTGTCTTTTTGCTCTTCAATCACATCTATACCTGTTAGATTGCATGTCATTCCCCCTAATATGCTTATTTGTATAAAATGCACTTATGGACATTATTTGCATGTTTTTCATGCATTTGGACCACGCTTGATGGAAGAGAGAGAGAAGGGGCGATCCTAGGGTTCCTCTGCACTTGGAGAGGCCCAAAGTGAAGTCTGATGCTCCCTCGACCTACCCCTAGTGGCCAAAGATCAATTGAAGCAAAGAAGTCCAAGAAAAGCCAAAGATCCAAGTTAAAGTGCTGATCCAGGACCCAGCACGGTCGTGGTACCACAGAACGGCCGTGCTAGGTCACTTAGAAATCGACAGGTTCAACCTCCAAATCAAGTAGAAGGCACCACGGTCGCGTAGAGCAGCACGACCGTGCAATGGGTAGACACCACAGCCGTGCTCTGCAAAACGGTCGTGGCACAATAGAGCAAAACGGCCGTGCAGCAGCACCACGACCACCTCCACCAAACCCACCACGATCGTTCCATACACCACGGCCGTGGCACACCACCTCCACCACGGCTGTGGTGACACACCACGACCGTGGCTGTTTTGACAAAAACCCTGTAACTTTGCCATTTTTAATTCCCATGACCGTGCCCATCCACCACGGTAGTGGCCTACCCTACCCACCACGGTCGTGGTACCCCACCACGGCCGTGCTACTCACATAATCCACCCAGGTTTCCACTGTTTTCCCCATTTTGCCCCCAACTTAACCCTAGATCCCCTAGATCCCTATATAAGCCCTAGTGGCGGCTGAGGGTCGGGGGGTTGGCTGCTTAGAGTCCCATTTTCGCTCCCTAGTCACCTCCACTCCATTCCACTTCACCTCCACCTCAAATCCACTCTATTTCACCATTTCCACCACATAACCCCCATATCTAAGCCTTCCATCCACTTCCCACCACCATTTTACACCATTCCATCCAAGAAGAAGGAGGAGGACAACCTTGCAACTGCTGGAGAGGAGGAGTCCTTCATCTACACCGAGCTCCATGGCTACTTTTTCCTCTATCTTCTCTTTTTTTTGTATTTTCCATATCTATGAGTAGCTAGTCCCCTTGGGTGGGCTGTTTGGGGGAAATTATGTTACTTTGATACCATGTTGGGGGATAATGACATGTAAACTTTATAATTCCATTTGTTAATGATTATATTTTATTTGCATCTCTTTCTCCATGAATTTCTTGTTGGTTTGTGTGTGAAATCACCTAGGAATTTAGGCAAATTGCTTATATGTGTGAATTTTGGGATTTGCCCCTAGGTCCAATTCTTGGATCCCTAGGTTACCTCCCATCTTCCTACATCCTAATCAATCTCCCTAAACCTAAGTGAGAGATCTAAGTAGCTAGATTAGATAATTCTAGTGCAATTAGCATGGAGCCTTCTCAAGGCTAGAATGTGGGGGAATTGGGGTCCAAAACCCTAATTTCACCTCCCCATTACTACCCTCGGCCCCTAATTGCTCTAGGAATGTCTAATCTAGAAACCTAGACTTGATTAGACTCTAATTGGATTGAACCTAACCCCTAACCCAATTGAGCCTCGTAAGGGTAGTAGGGGGTGTTAGGGACTAGTTCCCCCTATACACAACCTAGCATATCCATGGTCAGTTAGTAGCTTAGGTTAATCCATTAGACTCTAACTTGTTGTTTGGTTTGGATAATATAAATGGAATCATAATGTTCTTATGTCACCCCCAACTTAAGTGATAAGTTCATACCCCTAAACAGCCCACACATATCTTTACTACTTAAAACCCTAGTTTTGTGCTTGCTTAGCTTAGTTAGTTCTTTTCTTGCTTAGTTAGCTTATTGCCTTGCTCTTGCCTTGTTTATGCTAGTTTAGTTCTTTAATTGTTCTTTTGCTTTTCTCTTGCTTGCCTTAGCATAATTTGTCTTTCCATGCCTAGCTTAGTCCTTCCTTACCTGCTTAGTCTTAATCTAGTCTAGAGTTAATGTAGATTTCATTCCTGCCTTTAACTGCTTTCTTGTTCATCCTTAGTTAAAAATTAAATCAACCTTTAAACCCTTAACCCTAGTCTCCGCAGTAGGAACCTAGCAAAACTAACCTAGCTCTAGCGCCCCCTCTTTTCCCTGTGGATCGACCCTATACCTGCCACCTTCCTATACTATGACACGACCCTGTGCGCTTGCGGGTGTAGTTTTTTTAGTAGACGTAGGTGTGTTAGTTTAGGTCTTATAAATTTCGAAAGCAAAAACCCATTCCATGTGTTCCGATCTCGTGGGGCGCATCTAGTCGAGTCAAATCGGCTAGTGTGTTGCACCTCTAGCCGAATTGCACCAAGCTTTCTAGCACCGTTGCCGGGGACTAGAGGCGTTCGGCCTAGCTAGTTAGTTTGCTTTGACTTTTCCTACTGCCCTCATCATTACTATTCTTTATTCATTTTTCTTTACATTCTTTGTGTATATTGGTTTGCTAACTTGTTCTCTTTTGTTTGGTTGTGCTTTGTGCATGTGATAAGCCATTCGAGAGGAAACAAGATGGAAGACCAAAGTGCACCTCACAAGCTGCTTCAAGATTACTTCATGCCTAGCAACTACAAATCTCCAATTGCTAGCATGGTTGATCAAATGCCAAGGGAGCAATTCTCTATTCCTCCAGGTCTTCTTGGGCTCCTTCCCATCTTCTACGGCTCAGAGAGTGAGAACCCCTACAAGCACTTGGACTCCTTTCTTGAAGTATGCTCCACCTTCAGGACGTCGATGACTAGTGATGATACAATTCGGTTGACCTTGTTCTCTTTCTCCCTCAAAGATAGAGCTAAAGACTGGTATGACTCAAGAAAGGACATCATGAGTTGGGAAACAATGAAGAATGCTTTCTTGAGACAGTTCTACTCTATAGCAAGGTTGACACAAATGCGGCATTCTGTGACAAGTTTTAGCCAAATGGGCAACGAGCAGTTTCATAATGCATGGGAGAGATTCAAGAAGTTGTTGAGAGAGTGTCCTCACCATGAGATCCCTTTGTGGCAGCTAGTTCAATCATTCTACTCTGGTTTGTCTCTAAATGACCAAGACATAGTGGATTCTTCTTGTAGAGGAGTTTTCATGGCTAGGCCACCTAAGGAAATATGGCCTTTGTTTGAGCAGTTGGCTGAAGGATCAAGAATTTGAGCTTCTAGCATGATGAATGAAAGGGGATATGCCTTTGGTGCGACACCTCCTACTCATTATGACTCAAGCCCGCAAGTGATGAAGATTCTTGGTGACATGGTGAACTTCATGAAGAACCAGGTGAAAAATGCTCCTTGCCACCCGGTCAATTCTATTGAGTTCTATGGGGAAGAAAAGAAGACACCTCACTCCTATAGCTAACAGGAACCACAAAGTCCCACATACAGCTCAAGGTTTGAGGAAGAGGTTCTTTCTAGATTGAGAGTGTTTGATGATGTTCAAAGAGATGTTGCAAGGTTAGAAGAGAGAATAGAGCAGCTATCTTCCATAATTGCTCTTTAAGAAGAAAAATTGTCTTCAAGACCCATCGTGAGCCACCATGAAGCAACTGGACCCATGCTCTCCTCTCAATTTTTCTATAGTCCACCCCATGCAAGTACACCCCATTCACTCATTCCAAGGCTATTCCCAGCCTTACACCCCTCCACCACCTCCCTTACCTCAAATCTCCCAAAACTTCACTTTCCAACCCCAATTCTCTCATCCCCCTCAATTCCCTTCTCCACCTCAATTTTAACCCCAAGTGTCACCTCCACATCCACAACATGCTCCCCCTCTCCACCATTAGCAAGGTAGTGTCGTGACAGTTCTAAGGAGTGGAAAAACTCTTGAGCAGCCCGCAAGTCAAAGAAAGGTTGATAAAGCAAAGCAAAGGCAGCCAAGTGGTGATACAGTGATTGATATTGCTGAAGATGATGTTGTGATACCGCATGTTGAGTTTGGGATTCCATGTGATCCACCACATATCCCTTTTGCAGGTCCTACCATCCCTAGTGTTCCGCCTCATGTTCATGTAAGTGCAGCAAAAACTAGTGATCCTCCATTTGTAGAAGAACTAGACGAGCCACCGGAATTGAAAAGGAGGCAAAAACACAGTGTTGATATTCTTGAGGTGTTTCGCCAAGTAAAGGTGAACATTCCACTTTTGGATGCTATCAAGCAAATCCCATCATATGCCAAGTTCCTCAAGAACCTATGCACTATGAAAAGAAGGTCAACGGGGAGGATTCCAAAGAAGGTGAGATTGAATGAACAAGTGAGCTCCATCATACAACACTCACTGCCCATGAAGAGAAAGGACCCAGGAGCCACACTCATACCTAGTTACATAGGGGGACATCGCATAGACATGTCCTTACTTGATTTGGGATCTAGTGTGAATTTGATGCCATATCATGTCTATGTTGAGCTGGGCTTAGGCAAGTTGAAGTCGGCACATTGCACTCTCCAATTGGCAGATAGATCCATAAAAGTGCCTAGGGGTAGAGTGGATGATGTCTTGGTGATGATAGACAAGGAAAAAGGCGCGGTGTTCCCGACGGATTTCATTGTACTTGATATGGAGCCGGAGGATAGGAAGATTCCCATCATCTTGGGGAGGCTGTTCTTATCTACAGCTGATGCCGACATTCATGTACACAGTGGCACCATGACAGTCTCATTCATGGACATGAAGATCAACATTAACATGTACAAGACCCCAACCCGGCGAGTCCGAGATAGGGATATTGGACATGGTCACTTCACAAGTACAAATGGGCATTTGAGAGAAGGACATCAGGGTGAAGAAGTTAATGATGATTATTGTGATCAAAGGGATGAGGAAAACAGATTGAGTGCAAAGGAAGGATGCATGTTTTGCAAGAATGGACACATGAGAATGCCAAATGGATGAATTTTGAAGAATCACCAAGAAGCCTAGATGAAGGCAAGAAACTCAGTGCTTGTGGGAGGCAACCCACCTAGGTTTGGGAAATTTTGACCCAACCTTCACTTTTTGATACTTTTGCTTTGTTTTCACACTTTCCAAGAAAACACACACTTGTATTTGATAGTTTTTGTATAGTTTTGATATGTGCAGGTGAGAACAGAGTGAAATGAAGAAGAATAGATGAAATTTTGACAAAGAATCAATAGAATATCAGCTTGAGATCAATCTTTGATGTTTGAACAAGATTCGAGTATCCTACTGCTGTTATAGTGCCCAACACGGCCGTGGTACATCAACACGGTCGTGGTGGTGCACTCACATTCAACAAGGAAATGATCAGAAAATTGAGAAAAATCGGTTAAGTATAGAACCAGGGCAGAACGGTCGTACAAGGCAGCACGACCGTGGTACAAGAATACACCATGGCCGTGTCGCGCAGCACGGCCGCGCAGCAGCCTGATTCCAGCAGATTTAAGTCAGAATTTGCAAAACTTCTATTCACTTGCTCATTTCTCCGAAGAACAGAACAGCCGTGTTCCGCGCCCTAGCGCCTGTGCGGCACTCCGCCCGCCTTCTCCAGCCCTCGTATCCTTACCAAATCACTCCCAAACCATTCCCAATCATTCCCCTACCATTTCCACTACCTTAATCTCCTAATCCCACCAATTTCCATCCACAAACGCACCACTTTCTCTCCATTCTGCCCCAACAGCCCCGTTCTTCGGAGAAATCCAAAATTTTTTAATTGCACTTCATTTTTCGAGCAAGAATGAAGAAGTTTGCAAGGAAGGCAGTAGAGAAGACTAGGGGTGTCATCCCCTACCAAAGGAAGCCAAGGAACAACCACCCCCAGTTGACGGAGGTAGAATTAGATGCCATAGTGGATCCTATCACTAAGGAAGCCACCGTACAACCACAGCGGGGGGCACCATCTTCGCCGTAGCCACCGCCGTCTACCTCCCGACACTCCGTCTTATCTGAGAGACCTTCTGCCTCAACTGCGCGACCGTCAGTTTCAGCCGTACGTCTGTCTGTCTCCTCTGCAGCACCGCCACAGCCCGAGCCGCGGCCACGACTACGACCACGTCGACGGCTCGTGCTAGCTGATGAAGATGATACTGATATGCCTGAAGTTGAGCAGTAACCAAGCCTACCACAACGCCCGCTTTCACAACCAGAGGTTACTACAGGCAGGGCAAAGGAGCCCAAGCACCCAGGGTGCCTGACACGCAGAGTGCTAGATACTCAATACGCATGCCAAGCGTCAATGGTGGCAATGGGGTTCTTTGTCTATTTTCAAGAATTGATGGAAAAATTGGGGCTATTTGAGATATTGACGTTGCAGCAGGAATCATACATCGAGTTAACGTAGCAGTTCTTCACCACACTAGAGAAAGCAACAAATGATGGCGAGAACGCAATTAAGGTAATGATTGGGGATAAGAGGTGGAAGATAACCTCAGAGATGCTAAATCAGATTTTTGCCCCCAAGTGGAGAGATGGCTGCCCTCCTAGATGGAGGAAGGATAGAAAATGACTCTAGTTCCACGTATCCAGCCATGTGGAAGTGCTTCACCGGCCAAAGTACATTTGTAGTAGGGAAATCAAAGACAAGTGGTATTCATAGCCCATTTCTCCGCTATGTTCAGAAGGTGTTGGCAAACACCATCTTTGGCAGGTATGAAAATCAAGGCAGCTACACCAACAAAGATCTTTTTGTGCTTGGTTGGATGACAAAAGTGAGACATGTGAACCTGGGGGCGTTATTGATTGATCACATGAGGACAATCCCGTCCAAGAGCACAAATCCTTTTGTAATGGGAGGGATTGTAACATCTATTGCCACTGCCTTGGGGCATGACATGACAGGATATACAAAGGCAGAGGGTGGCAAGTTGGTTGATTTGCACTACCTGGCTCACTCATCCATGATTACGATTATGGATCAGAAGATCATTTACCAAATCAACCCACCCTACCCAGGAGTCATATTAGAGCTGCCATACCATACTCCTCCCCTCATGGCACAGTATGGACCAATGCCAGATTTTCTACAAAAGTTGAGGAGGTACGAGGAGGAGAACCCCAAAGGAGAGGAAATCCCTAAGGTGAGGTTTGCAGGGGGTTTAGAAGAGCCTTCACAGGCGGTAGAGCAGAGGCAGATGACAGAGGAAAGAGCGGCAAGACGGGTGAGGCAAAGAGAAGAAAGGATGGGAGCGTCAGAGCCACAACAACCTTCAGTGAATGCATATGACATGGGTACCATTCATGCACAGCTGGAGAACATTCAGGCAATGTAGGAGAGGATTTTACAGACACAGGAGGGCATTCAAAGGACTCAGGATGCCATGTGGTTGGACCACCAGCAGATGCATTATCAGGTCAACCACCTTTATCAGTTCCAAAATGCACAGGCCCAGAGGAACCCGCACTGGGGTGAAGATTGGTGGGGTTCTTTGTCAGCATTCCAGGACAACTATCCGCCTCCACAATCTGACTACTGGGCGCCTACTATAGGCAGGGAGGAGCACCTCCACCACCTCCGTAGTGATCATCTACCCTATCACCCTAGACTTTAGTGTCATGCTGAGGACATCATGGTTCAAAAGTTTGGGGTGGTAGGGCGGTATGCCCTCATTCTTCTTTCACTCATTTTTGCATCTCATCTGCTATTTTACTTTTTGTTTGTTGTTTTTCATTTCTTTTGCTTGTCCTGCTATCTAGTCTATATTTTTACTGCTTTGCACACCTGTATTCCATGTAGTTTACCTTATTGTCATTTTTTGCGTAATTTTCAAAAATTTTGCTCTTTTGCCATGCATTGCATACCATGTAGATTTTTGGTAATTTTTGCATGTTTTAGTTAGGATTTGCTTGTTTACTGCTTTAAGTTCAATAATATATGTTTAGATATGATTGGATGCAACTTGGCACCATTTTGACCAATTTTGCCCAAATTTGGAACTTCTTGTCTAAAAATTGTGTTTCGACCCAATCTCTACTGTTTTGAATTAAAATGTTGACCTTTGACAAATGCAAGTGAATCACCATTGTTTGTTGCTAAGTGGTATCAATGTTTGACTTTTTACATGTGCATCACCTCTCTTAGGATTGTGATTGAATTGGGTGAATTGTGAAACTGAGCAAGCTTTGAACGCTTAGTGTTTGTGGAATTACTTGTTTGATATATCAATTTCATTTTGTTCATTCATGTGGTGTGATATCTTGGATGGAGTGTTGGATTAATTCTCATGCAGGATGTCTTTTGTGGAAAATCATACCAATGACCCCTCTTTGACCCGACTATTCTTCCACCATCTTCATACCCCTCTGCCTCATAAAAAGATGCCCTAGTGCACATAATCAGCCTTGGCCACCTCCAAAAGTTTGGGGTGGCCATATATTTATCTCCCCGCTTCACTCTATCCACCATATGCCCTATCTACACCAAGGGCAAGAAAAAGAAAAGAAAAGAAAAAGAAAAGCAAAATAAAATAAAAGGATGCTCCTGTTTAAGAGCATTCAAATAAAGAAAAGATGTGTGTGTAAAAACACTCCAAAAATCTTACCGCAACCCTTTCTTCCACTTTCATACCTATTGAGCTAGGAAACATAAAACTTAGCTCATTTTACCCTTTTCCACAGCCACGTGGGTCATTTTGTGTGATTTGAGATATAAGATTGAATGCATGAATGTGAAGCAGCACTCCTAGTCATTCTTGATTAACGCCACCATGAAACAATTTACCCGGAACTTAATGGAAGAAATATGGATAACTTGTGTATTCTATGCGCTATATTTGAAGTTCATATGCTTTGTGCTCTTTTCATGATTGGATTGTGAAAGAAGGAGAGGAGAGAGGTGAAATGCATGTACTTAGTCATCTTTGATCCCATTCAGCAACAATCATCTTTTATATTGCATTTGTCATTTCTTTTTGTGAAAGTTTGTAGAGAGATTGAGTTGGAGCATACTTGAGGACAAGTATGTTTCACGTTTGGGGTGGTGATTCAACCCTATTTTAGGGCTTAATCCTGTGTCTTTTTGCTCTTCAATCACATCTATACCTGTTAGATTGCATGTCATTCCCCCTAATATGCTTATTTGTATAAAATGCACTTATGGACATTATTTGCATGTTTTTCAGGCATTTGGACCACGCTTGATGGAAGAGAGAGAGAAGGGGCGATCCTAGGGTTCCTCTGCACTTGGAGAGGCCCAAAGTGAAGTCTGATGCTCCCTCGACCTACCCATAGTGGCCAAAGATCAATTGAAGCAAAGAAGTCCAAGAAAAGCCAAAGATCCAAGTTAAAGTGCTGATCCAGGACCCAGCACGGCCGTGGTACCACAGAACGGCCGTGCTAGGTCACTTAGAAATCGACAGGTTCATCCTCCAAATCAAGTAGAAGGCACCACGGCCGTGCAGAGCAGCACTGCCGTGCAATGGGTAGACACCACGGTCGTGCTCCGCAAAACGGCCGTGGCACAGTAGAGCAAAACGGCCGTGCAACAGCACCACGACCACCTCTACCAAACCCAACACGGTCGTTCCATACACCACGACCGTGGCACACCACCTCCACCACGGCCGTGGTGACACACCACGACCGTGTCCGTTTTGACAAAAACCCTGTAACTTTGCCATTTTTAATTCCCACGACTGTGCCCATCCACCACGGCCGTGGCCTACCCTACCCACCACGGCCGTGGTACCCCACCACGGCCGTGCTACTCACAGAATCTACCCAATTTTCCACTGTTTTCGCCATTTTGCCCCTAACTTAACCCTAGACCCCCTAGATCCCTATATAAGCCCTAGTGGCGGCTGAGGGTCGGGGGGGGGGTTGGCTGCTTAGAGTCCCATTTTCGCTCCCTAGTCACCTCCACTCCATTCCACTTCACCTCCACCTCAAATCCACTCCATTTCACCATTTCCACCACATAACCCCCATATCTCAGCCTTCCATCCATTTCCCACCACCATTTTACACCATTCCATCCAAGAAGAAGGAGGAGGATGACCTTGCAGCTGCTGGAGAGGAGGAGTCCTTCATCTACACCGAGCTCCATGGCTACTTCTTCCTCTATCTTCTCTCTTTTTTGTATTTTCCATGTCTATGAGTAGCTAGTCCCCTTGGGTGGGTTGTTTGGGGGAAATTATGTTACTTTGATACCATGTTGGGGGATAATGACATGTAAACTTTGTAATTCCATTTGTTAATGATTATATTTTATTTGCATCTCTTTCTCCATGAATTTCTTATTGGTTTGTGTGTGAAATCACCTAGGAATTTAGGCAAATTGCTTATATGTGTGAATTTTGGGATTTGCCCCTAGGTCCAATTCTTAGATCCCTAGGTTGCCTCCCATCTTCCTACATCCTAATCAATCTCCCTAAACCTAAGTGAGAGATCTAAGTAGCTAGATTAGATAATTCTAGTGCAATTAGCATGGAGCCTTCTCAAGGCTAGAATGTGGGGGAATTGGGGTCCAAAACCCTAATTTCACCTCCCCATTACTACCCTCGGCCCTTAATTTACCTAGGAATGTCTAATCTAGAAACCTAGACTTGATTAGACTCTAATTGAATTGAACCTAACCCCTAACCCAATTGAGCCTCGTAAGGGTAGTAGGGGGTGTTAGGGACTAGTTCCCCTATACACAACCTAGCATATCCATGGCCAGTTAGTAGCTTAGGTTAATCCATTAGACTCTAACTTGTTGTTTGGTTTGGATAATCTAAATGGAATCATAATGTTCTTATGTCACCCCCCAACTTAAGTGATAAGTTCATACCCCTAAACAACCCACACATCTCTTTACTACTTAAAACCCTAGTTTTGTGCTTGCTTAGCTTTGCTAGTTCTTTTCTTGCTTAGTTAGCTTATTGCCTTTCTCTTGTCTTGTTTATGCTAGTTTAGTTCTTTAATTTCTCTTTTGCTTTTCTCTTGCTTGCCTTAGCATAATTTGTCTTTCCATACCTAGCTTAGTCCTTTCTTTCCTGCTTAGTCTTAATCTAGTCTAGAGTTAACGTAGATTTCATTCCTGCCTTTAATTGCTTTCTTGTTCATCCTTAGTTAACAATCAAATCAACCTTTAAACCCTTAACCCTAGTCTCCGCAGTAGGAACCTAGCAAAACTAACCTAGCTCTAGCGCCCCCTCTTTTCCCTGTGGATCGACCCTATACTTGCCACCTTCCTATACTACGACACGACCCTGTGCGCTTGCGGGTGTAGTTGTTTTAGTAGACGTAGGTGTGTTAGTTTAGGTCTTATAAATTTCGAAAGCAAAAACCCATCCCGTGTGTTCCGATCTCGTGGGGCGCATCTAGTCGAGTCAAATCAGCTAGTGTGTTGCACCTCTAGCGGAATTGCACCAATGGCCAACCGACAAAGACTTTGTTTGTCCTCTGACGAAACTCTAGACTCCTCTCACCGATGATCTTCTTGCCTTTTTTCTACATATGGGAATTATAGGAGTCGTGAGACATCTCATGTTCCTCCTACCACTATCCCTTTGCATCCATGGAAGATGATAACATAAATGCAAGGCAACTGGGGAGGGATCCAAATCCTAGTCCTCTACCTATAAATACATGTCCATGGCCTCCACAAAAGGGATATGTCTCTAATGCTTACAAGCTTCTAAATTCACTCATCAACATTCATACTTGTTTTTTATTAGTTGACAAACTGATGAGACATCCACCTCAGGCAAGACTTCAATGTTCTTACTTCAAAGGAAGCTAGATCTAGGACATCTTCGGCCCATTGACCAACATCATCCTCCACCTACTTTGCCTCCATGGTAGCAGATTCAACCCATAGGAAAGGGAGATCAACAATTTCACACCAAGACCGAAGAAGGGCTACTACACACCACGACTTGGCCTCCATCTTCTACTGTGATGATGGTCTTCTTTATCTCTTTGTTCTATTATACTTGATATTACTTCCCTTAGTGAGTAGTCCTCTCTATAGGGTGTGGGGAGTAGCCCTGCTACCTATTTTTGCTCTTTTCTACTGCTATTATACACTTGTATGAAAGTCAGTTGTTACAGATCAGATATTTTATTGCTTGAAATTCTTATTTAGCCAAATGTTTTTCTTGTTTATCATATATTAGATGTAGATAAAATTGAACCTGAGATTCAGGATGTCATCTAATTCATGTTAGACTCTTGATAGAAATTTTGAATAGGTGTTTTGTGAGGTGATCGGAAAATGGTCTCTAGGTAACACGACAGTGATCTTATAGTAGTATTTATTTGGTTTTAATCTTTACACTAAATGGTAGATTTAACTTGCCTCAACATATGTATGTTCCTACTTATTATAATGTAGTGAGAGAGCCAATGATAGGTAGCGATGGTGAAACCTATCCACCCTGGTATTTCATCCATTAATAAATCTAGACTTTAATCTAGCCTTTTTTATTATAATTTTAGTTTAATCAAACAACAAATCTTGTGTTAAACACTAATTCTTCTGAGGTTAGATTGATACAATTACTTCTTAAATACATTGTTTGGATTCGATCCTAATACTACACTATAAGAAGATTTGTTTTTTTTATAGTTTGTGGTTATCATACGTAGTTTAGGTAGAAGTTTAAAGACTTTTCCCTAGGTGACTTTGCATGTGCAATAAATCACACAACAACAACCATGGGAGAGTAAGAAGGGTTTGGATGACATTTTTCTTAGTTTTTTGAAATTACAAATTGGTCCTTGTGTAATATAATAAGGCTATGTGAAAGGTTGTGGGGGAGTTTTGAATGCAATAATTGTTGCTTATATATATATTCACATTTTGTCTAACTACATATGGAATATAGTTAGAAGAATTGTGTACACTTCTTTTAACTTTAGTCTTTTGAATTATAAATTGGATCTTGTGTATTCTTGTAAGGTTGTATATATTGTTGCAGTGGGACTAATGCCAATCTTTGTACTGTATAGCTTTGTCTTTTGCTTTTAGTAGAGCTAGGAGTGTAGTGTAACAAATGTTGGAGGAGGTGGAGGGCTTTTTTTCTCTGAGTGTCTGATATGAAACTGGGAGGGATCTATGGGGCGATGTTATCGATGCTAGGAAGTAATCAACATTCCTTCTATCTCTTACTATTTTTTGTAATATTCATCCTTGACACTGAATCTTGTAATACATTACTCAAAACAAGTATTAAGAGATGTTGTTTCCTTCTCGCCCACCTTAATCACACGTAGTTGCTTAATATCTCGTCTCTTTTTTTAGTTAAATAATTTGATGTAATGTGACATATATTGTCTTTAAACTACTCTAATATTTTCAAATCATCCAAGACATGGTATATGCATATTACTAAGAAAGGTCATGAAGGACTTCACCTACATTTTTTTCTTATATTTTTTCAAGTAACAAAATATTCCTTGTCTTCTAATCTATATCATATACAAAAGAGTGTAAGAGGCACTATACAGTTTTTTTTTATTCTTAGTTACAAACTAGACTTTTATTCTAATCCATACTATATAAGAAAGGTTGTGGAGGTTTTCTCTATATTTTTCCATAATTATAAATTACATAACCGTCTTTATATCTATAATATTAGAAACGGTGTATGAATTAGTGTATGAAATTGTTTATGTTTTTAGTTATAAAATAATATATTTTTTCTAATACGACAGCCGTGTGAAAGTATATAAGAAATTAACTCAATATTTATTATATTATTTAATAAATTTTACTTTGGTAGTTGTGTTTTATAATAAGATTATATGAAAGTCCATAGGAGGGTTAAATGTATTTTTACCTATAGTTTTTAAAATTACACATTAACCCTTTTGTTACTATACATGAAAGATCATGTGAAGGGTTTCATGCAATTTTACCTTTAGTTTTTTTTAATTACTAATTTAGCTTTGTGTATCCTAATGAAGTTGCATGTACCATTGTAGTGAGGGTTGAATGTTACCAATCTCCTCGGTGTCATATTTTTGCAATTTGTAGGACTGGAAGTGTGCCACAAATATGGTTGGAGAAGGTTGAGGACATGTTTACTTTGACACAACACCAAGAATGATACACACAGTGATGTTGGTGACACTGGGAAGTGATTATTATTACTATTGATCTTCTTCTTCTTCAATAACACTATGTTCAGCATGACACCAATCTAAACAAAATTTAGCAAAAAAAATTCCTTGCAACCTACCTCACTTACAATGTAAGTACTTATTAACTCTAATCTTATTCTTTTTTCCTTTAGCTAAATATAGTGATACAACATAGTGATAAAGGTCTTCAAAGATAATATTCTCAAACTCGTGCAATGCACGAGATATGCCTGATACCAAAATAAGAAACGTATGAAGAAAAACTTTCACAGAAACACAAGACATGGCTAATGTTAAGTTAGTGGGCCGTGAAAAATGAGAGAGGTAGAATATGGTAAAAATTAGAGAAAGAATAGCTTTTTTGTATTTGATAGTCATAAAAAGTGTGAATTTCATTTTTTTGTCAAATTAGATGTGAATAATATTATATTGTCCAAACTTTATGCACAATTGGGACATAACATATGAACAACAAAAAGTTGTGCATATATTATGCACATTTGTTTTCAAAAATCTATCAAATGTTGTGACTATGACTGTAATTGAAGATGAGAGTTTGTACGATAATATATTAGATGGTTTAAATCATAGGGAATAGTTAGGTTCAACAAGTGGGATAAAAAAGCCTATGCTTACATGAATTGACACAAAGTTAGTTGAATTATATGTAATCATCATTGTAAGAAAAGTGTGTGACAATAGAGAGTGTCTATTGGTATTCATAACTATTCTAGATTATAATGAAATTGTATAGTTCCACATATATAATATGACATGATAATTAGTTACTTGTGGTCCTTCTACATGATATAGGGATCCTAACATATACCAGTATATGATGTGAAATGGTGAACTCTCCTCTAGTAAGGTGTTTACCTAGCACCCTAGGCTCTCGGCATAACCTGCATACACATGGTTGCATTCCTAGAGGCACTCCTCTTGTACAACATCTTATTCTTCACCATTGACAACATCAACTTTTGCTATTGAGTAGGAACCTATGAGGGTGTGGTTGGCAATTGAAAGAGGGTCGAGTTGTAGAAGAAAAGATAACAAAGAAGAGGGCAAAACAAAATAAGTAAACTGGGGGAGGGATGGAATGGACGGGTCATAGAATAAAGGATAACAAGGAGGAGGGCACAACATATGAAAACTAGAAAAATATTATGTTTGATTATTGGTATTGGATGATAACATGTCCTGGGTGTTTAATTATACATCAATTATTGTATTTGCATCTTGATTTCAAAAGGGTTACAAGCTATTGTCCAACTTCCTTCACATGTTTCTGTTAGCCTTCTATTAACCGGAATGCCTGGTATCATTCGGCTCATCAAACGTAAAAAAATGGAACTATTGGATATCTAAAACCCCAGAATCAACTGATTCTACATTCAATAACTCCTACATTCTTTGTAATCTAGCTACATCCACAAATACTAAGTTACAAATGTGCCTAGAATACATAAATAGGGGAGGGATAGAATTGATAGGAAGTGGGTAGCTCCATTAAGTGGCACGACTTAAATAGAGGATAGAAAAACATGTCCGTTCACTCACTCATCCCCCCCATTTTAACCATGAAAGATGTAGATAAAACTTATTACCAAAACCCTAGGAACTGGATAATGTAACAATTTTTCCTATTTTCTACAATAAGGTGTTTATGTAGCATTTATAACTATATCATTTGCTATAGTCGGTTTGGCCCATTTGAAAGTGTCCTCAATTTGGAGCGTCAATTGGGACAACACTTCCTCGGCAATCCCAGATAAGAGATATGAATTTGCTACAAAACCATTCATGCATAATATCTCATCATAAACACCTATGAGTGACCGGTCATGCCTTCCATCATTGGAGAATGACATGTGTGCCACAAAAAATGCTTTGTCTAGTGAGACTGCTTGTCCTTGGAGGATTCTTGATATCCTCATCGAGTTGAGAAAGTTCATAAAGGGGCGAGGTACTTCTTATCATTTCATTTCATTTGGTTGAAGGCCAACATAGCTACTTGGTCCCATGTTGATCATGCACATACTAAAGATTTCACATTGTACACCATGCTAGAGAAGCTCCCCCTAATGACAAAGGACTTCTCACTAGGATAGATAGGGTGACCCTTACCTATAAGTTGCCAAACTTCCTTAATTGTAAAGATAGATACATACAGAGCTCCTTTTTGTGATATGTACACTATTTGTGCGGTTGCTATCATCACTAACCACCGTTTATTAATCACCGCCTCTATGTAACGTGAGTTACTATCTTAGAAGGGGGTCTAGGGTGAGTAAGACTTCCCCCCAACTTCCTTATAAAAAACACTGCATAATTTGACAATTCCTTAGCTCCCAGCTTGCTTTTCCGGTCTGTTCCTTAGCTGAATGTAAGTTGTGTGGTGGGAACTAAAAAAACAACAAGGATTGCATCATGGCGCCAGTTTTCCACTGTGAGTTTTTGACATGATGAGTGGCCAACATGCGGCATCATGTATTTCAATGGGGCTGAAAGCTTATCCAAATGTATTCACTGGGATAGTTGTATTCTTCACATGAAAATGTATTAGTATCTTGGTTATTACCAGTTTTTACATTTGTTTGATAATGAAACAAAACTAAATAGGAACATTGACCAATTTGACTTTTCTCTTATAATGATAGTTGGGTGATTATTTGATTGAATAATCTTACCTCATGATATGGTCGTTAAAATCCAATAAGCTTGGTAGGAAAGTGTGAAAACATGGAAGGGCTATGAGTTTTTATGGATTTTTGGATGATTTTTAGTATTTTATCTACATGGAAGGACGACCATTGATTTGGGTGGGGTGAGTAGTATAAGGAGTTCAAAAAAGGTACAAAATTCTTAAGCCTTTTGGAGTAGAATGAGTAGGCCATCCATAAGAATTGTGTTGATGTTTTTTTATGTTTCTTTCATGATCAAATAATAGTTTGAAACTTGATATTAAGGAATGGTTGCTTGATATCTAATAAGAGAAAGAGTTTTGACGTCTTTGGAGTTGTCACATATCTTTTTTCAAATAGGGAAAGTAGTTGAAGACTCTAAGTGTAAGAACCCTTTACACTAAATGAGATTACTCAAAACATAAAACAACCGATCACTAATTAATCACAGACCCAAAAATATGAGTAAATTAAAATCGATTTCAACACCAACACCCACTTAGAAACATTTGCATAAGAGCCCAACATCTTTCTTGTATCCATACTATGCCAAGAATTTGATATAGACTATTCTATCACCTTAGCCACAACATATATACATAGGAGAACAATATTCATATATGCCACACAAATAAGCATTAACATGCTAACAAAAGTCCAATTTGTTTGAAACACCATATACAAACTTTTCCTGCCCGGACCTGAGAGTACAAGATCGACTCTAGGACCACATCTAATCAACTTTCTTAAAGATTCATTACTGTAGTTCCTCTTTACTTCTACAGTTCTGTTGTCATCACTGCCGATTACCTAAAAAGATGTGGCGAACCACAAAGGTGAGACCCATGTCCCTGTAAGAGATATAACATCCAACAATGCTTATTGATTACAACATTTTAAATAGTAGATAACTAAGTAGTTGGAGTATTTAATAATCAATTAAACAGATTGAACAATTCAAGTATGCTAAACAGATTAAGCAAATAATCTTAGCAATAAGTATGATTACCAATGTATATATAGGTAACAAATAAATTCATTTCTTTGTATAGATATCACTCAAATATCATCAAATTGCATATAATAACAATCATCATCACTAATCTGACTATCGTCAGATTCCTTGCTAACAGCACAAGCAATCTAGTAGCATAAGCATCCCTGACATCATGAATATGTCTAGTAACATAACATAGCTATCAATATTGGCGTCTCAAATAAAGGGAACATATCTATATCATAAGTAAAACTATCATCATAGCATAATTAAATGCATAGGCATGATTAGCAGTTTAAGCATTTCTAATTACATAGGCATGGCTAGCAATATTAAACATAGCTAGAAGCATCATCTTAACAATCAGTGTTAGTATATTTGACAAAATAAGCATGTTTACAACATGAGCATAACTACATCATAAGCATATCTATTATCTCTTATTGTATTATACATGATCTCAGTGTAAAGAAATCAAAGAAGGGTTATCATCCAATATGAAGCATTGTGTATAACCCTAAATAGATATGCTACACGACTGTCTTACATCTTTTATTATGCCATAGGGAATTTGAATTGTACCGTCCAAAGTCCAACCAACCCCTGCAAAGGGATATTTGGTTCCGTATAAGATCTAGGAGTGTTGGTATCCTAAGATCTCACCCCCTCAGTCAGTACAAGTAAATAGGTAGTGACATATCAATCAATGCTACCACTACAATGACATACAGTCAAGCTGCTAACAACTAGTCCGCCCTTGGTACAGGTCACGACACTAGAGAACAGGCTTGTGTGTGGTCATTCTATAAGAGGCACCTGTAGTTATACTTCTGCCTTTCACATTTCACAATATCCGAGGCATGACCATAGTCATCCTCCATAACCTAGAATTGTGGATGACAAGGATATATCCTCAACTTGCCACCCCCACATACTGAACATTATGCGCTCTGAGTTTCCCTTAGGAATACTCGTTTCACCATCTAGCAAGTTCTGACACTGATGATGGTTACATGGAATAAGGCACTACATTATTAGAATTTCACTTGATTAGTTATCTCCAATTGGGTGAATCAAGGCTGCATCAAACAAGTGGACATACAAACCCCAATTCATATCTAGAAAACATTGCTATATGACAACTTTAGAAGATATAAAAATATGAGACATAATTTCTCATCTCAACATCATGTGGAAGTATTCACCTGCCAATCAAGAGATTATACTTATCATCAAATCATCATCACATGATACTATTGTCTTGCCATTCATGAGACTATACTTGTCATCGTACTATCACATGATATAAATCCTTTTCACAATATCACAAGGTATAAACCCTTATCCACACAAGAGAATTACACCTTTTCAGGGCTCAACCATGCCCAAATGTCATTAAGACCATCATACTATTCCCTACAAGATCATCATTATCTTTCCATGCCTTATAGCAAGGCTCAACAACATCACTTACATATAATACGCCGGACAACACAATATTGCATTAATGAGCTGGGAGATATTCATAAACAATCATAGCAGGGTTATATTAACATTAAGAACATTCCTTTATTATATCAACATGCAAGGAATCTATATATGATTAACCTTGGTCATATTCATAATGCACATGTTTAGCATAAGAAAGTATCAACCATGTGGCTATGATAACTACCAATTAACACATTAAGGCTATGATCATATTAAGGAGATTATCCCACCATCATTCCATCATATAAGAAGGTTAAACATTAATACTCATATTTATCTATTTGCATTAGAGTTAGGTTCAACAAGATAAATTATATTAATATTACTAATCAACACTCATACCCAAACCCTAACTCATGGAATCCCGATTGGATCATGGATGCATAAGGTTAAGCATCACCATCACATTCCATACCGGTATCACATATGGATCCACACATAACTCAAGGTGTAACAATCAAGTCATAGCATTCTAGGGTTCAACCAAAAAAGAGGGTACTCCATGACTCTATTCATCATTGAAGGGGTTGTTCAAAATCAATTACCATCACTTGGTTATATTAGGGCTAAGTATAACGAAATATACTTCATCACGGTTTCCCCTTAACTCATTATATTATTATCAATTCTAACCATATGAGGGAAAAGGTAAGACTATATTATTAAGGCAATCCCCCATTAGGTTTTAACATCACTGAAACCATACAAATTTACCATAAGCATCATCCCAAAACATTGGAATGTTAAGAAGGTAAGACTATTGGTTGTTTACATAAGTAAACACCTTGGATAAAACACCTATGAAGTCATTGAGTTGTGCTCTAGAAAGAGTCACCATTTAACCCTAGAAATCCCTTGATTAACAACATAGAAAGTTCCATTGAGAGTAGGGTAAAACCCACAAGCGATTGTTTATTTAAAACAAGCCATCAATAAATGAGCTTCTTAAGTTGATATCATAAAGGAAGCCATCTAAATCACTTTATTAGGACCAAAATATTACATTAGGCATCATTCCAATTTATTAGATGAAGAATCATTAGATCTTAACCATTGGGTCAAGTTCATATATTAAAACCATCAATTGGAGTATAAGTTCAACCATTGTATTAAATGACCCAAGAAACCATTGGTTCAAGGCTTAATTGATGCTACAACTACATGCTTAACTCACCATAGGTTGTGGATACCTGATCCACCATCAGTAGTGACCATTAAGTCACCATAGGTTGTTAGATCAGCACTATATTCATTAATCATCATCAGATATCAAGCTAATGTCACCATTGATTGATGGCATCATTAGGGTACTTAGTTGTTGATCATTAAGATTCTAACTAAGACAAAACCTGACCTAAGGGGTGAACATCAATTTATATTCTTGGTCACCATCATTAGTTATCATGAAGATAACACCATCGATTGTTACAATGGTACCACCATTGGGATGTGTTTATAGAAGAAATCAACTTTAAACCCTAAAATTGACTATTGGTTGATGGGTGCTTAGCACCACCGGTTGTCAAACCAACATGATCCAAGTCATCTTATATATTAGTAGGAATGTACATGTGATTAAAAGTTCATCTAGAACTGAAATTAGAGCAGGAAACATCATAAAAATTGAAATCCAAGTCAAGCATAGCTTTTTAGTGCATGGATCATCATTTTAAAGCAAGAACATGAGATAGCAAGCTTATGGTAAGAAATAAACGTGGAGCAAGTTATAAAACTTGCCTCTAATGAAAAGATACAATCCCAAACAAAATAAAACTCGAGCAAGTAGGGTAGAAAATCCAAGCATAAGCTCTGAACTCATCCATCTAACACCTTTCTCCATAAAGAAGCAAACCCTAAGCATAAAGAGCAAGAAAGACAAAGTTTTAGAGATTTAGAGCAACTTCTACCATGGAAAAACAAGGTTTTGACCTGGATAAAGATAGGGAGAAGAAGAACATCTAAAGAAATGGGAAAGAGAAGGTTAAATGTTGTGTATTTTCCACATCATCTTTTCACATGTTATCACACACAAATTTGGTTCATTTTGATATCACTTAGCCTCCTTTCATATTAATCTTGCCATCTTTTTGCTATTTTACTTATCACATAACATGTATTGTAGATTTGTTCCAGAAGGACTGATTTTTATAGTTTAATTCTGCTGAAATAGCAGAATGCACGGTGTGCATGATGAAAGCACGATGTGCGAGTTTTCAGAAAGTGCAGAACAAAGCGAACACATGACGTGTTTTCGACAACACGCCGTGCACCTGGGAGCATCAAGCAGATCGAAACCTACTGGAAAGTCGCACGGCATGCATTACTTCAGCGCACGCCGTGCACAGTTCATTTTGGAGCATCTGTCGAAGGCTTTGCACGGCGTGTACGAGGAACACACGTCGTGTCACTATCAGTTTCAGAATTTTGAAAATTACGATCCTTTATTTAAAACAAAGAGGGAACTTAATGGGTAGTTATCCACAGTCATAATTAAAAATTCTCTCATCCCAGAGCAAGTCTAGAGCAGAGGAAGGCAGTTTTGAGGAGAAAAGAGGTGGTTTCTTGCCAAAGGAGCCCCAATCTTCTTCTCTTCTTCTCCATTGTCTTCTCGAAAGGTGCAACAGAGCTTCCCCACTTCACACAGCTTCTCGGGAGAGGAATTGGTTCATTTTGGAGTAGCTGGAGGAGTAGAATTTCATCTCCAAGCCAGAATTATACCTTCTTGTGGTTACATCTTTGGATCTTCTTATTTTTCTTTCTCTAGATCATGCTAGAATCTAAAATTTCTGTAACAATTCTGCAAAACATGATTATGGATGAGTAAACTCCTTTTCTTGGGCATGGGAGAGTATCTCCCATGTCATAGCATGTATGGAACAAGTTAATTTCGTACTAAATACTATGCTGCTTGTTTTCTCCCATGAGAGTACCGGTTTTATCATCTCTTGCATGTACTGCTGGCCACTTTATATGCATGTGTTATGCTTTCTTGCTTAATCTGAGAAGATAGGTAGGAATGTATGGAGGTGCTTTTCTTGGCAACTCTTCTTCTACCACGAGAGTGGAGATGATAGAGTTGAGGAACATGTTGTGATCTAAAACAAAAATTATGCATGAGAATGTGGATTTGAGTTGAGATCGTTGCACCTACACCGGGAGGTGAAGTGCAACACATACCTCTCCTTTAAAACAAGTACTTAGTATGTTTAAATTTTGTGTTCCTATGATGTGCTATGATATGTGGGTGAAATTCTAATGTCCAAGATCCATTAACATCTGAATCTAAACCCTTTTTAGTAATCCTTTCATTGTTTGTTTAAATCTGAATTTCAGTAATTAGATCAACATTACCATCCTTTTTAAACCGATCTAGATTGTTGAACTTTAGTGCTGTTGCGTTTGATTAATTACCAAATCTCCTTGTGTTCGACCTCGACTACAACTACCTCTGTATACTTGTGGAGATTGGTTAAGTTGAGTAAACGATCCTTCTTAGGATTGAAACTAGTTAGCATAAATAGCCAACAAGTTTTTGGCATCGTTGTCGGAGAGCTACGATAATCTAATTGGAGTAATAAGTGCTAATTAGTATTCGAGACTAGATCACCATTTCCATTTTTGAATTTCCATATACCTTTTAGTTGTGTTCTCAATTCCTCTTGCTATTTTTCAGGTTGTATGCGTAGCTCAGAATGAGGTCTTCAAACATCAGCGTTGTTAGACCTTGAGATCGAGCGTACTCTTTCAACCTTAAGAAGAGCAAGGAGGGTAGATCCACCGCTTCTAGGAGGTACTCCACCATCATCACCATCGCCATCTTCTTCACCCTTTGAGGAAGCTACACCAAGTGATCCAACCATGGAGGACGACCGTCCTTTGAAGGATTTTGCAATGCCGGTCACCACAAACATTTGTGGGGCCATTGATCTGCCTACAGTAGAAGCAAATAATTTCTCTATTGCTCCTTCCATGATGCAAATGATACAGTAGAATCATTTTGGAGGTACAACCAATGAAGATCCAAGTCTTCATGTTGCTGAGTTCTTGGAGTATCTGAATACTTTCTGAATCAACGGAGTATCTATCAATGGAGTGAGACTTATGCTATTTCCTTTCACCCTAAGAGATAGAGCCAAGGTGTGGCTTTTGTCTCTTCCAAAGAAATCAATCAAAAGTTGGGACCAACTCCTAAATGTGTTCCTTGCAAAGTACTTCCCTCCAAGCAAGACAGCCCAACTAAGAAATCATCTCACCAATTTCTCTCAAAATGATGGAGAAACTCTGTACGACACATGGGAACGGTTTAAGGATCTTCAATGCCTTTGCCCTCACCATGGTTTGCCCAACTGGATGTTACTTCAAACTTTTTATAATGGACCATGTTCCAAACATGCTATGACATGGGAGCTACTCTCCCATGTCTAAGAAAAGGAAACTACTCGTCCATGAATGTGTACAGCAGGACATGTGTAGAATTTTCAGAATTCAACATGATTTAGAGAAGGAAAAGCTAAGTAATCCCAAGGTGTAACCTAAGAAAGGTAGAATTACGACTTGAGGATGAAATCCCACTCCTACAGCTACTCCAAATCAGACAAACTTCCCTCCCGAGAAGCATTATGGAGTGAAGAAGCTCTGCTGCACTTCCGGAGAAGAAAATGGAGAAGAAGAGAAGAAGAATTGGGGTTCTTTGGCAAGAAACTACCTTCTTCCACCCAAAATCGCCCCCCCTTTCTCTATACCTGCTCTAGGACAAAAGACCTTCCAATTATGACTAAAGATAACTGCTTCATAGAGTAGTTTCGTCTTTTAAAACGAAAGGAGTCGTATTTGAAAATTGTTGAAACGGATAGGCACACAACACGTCTTTTATAAGACACGACATGTATTTTATAAGACATGGGGTGTATTATGCAATAACTGAAGCTTGGGTTAAGTTCTGTAAAGTTACACAATGTGTCTTTAATAAGACACGATGTGTCTTTAATAAGAGGGAACGCACGCCGTGTCGCTGTCAGTTTTAGAATTTTGAAAATTGCGATCCTTTGTTTAAAACAAAGAGGGAACTTAATGGGCGGTTATCCACGGTCATAATTAAAAATTCTCTCATCCCAGAGAAAGTCTAGAGTAGAGGAAGATTTTGAGGAGAAAAGAGGTGGTTTCTTGCCAAAGGAGCCCCAATCTTCTTCTCTTCTTCTCCATTGTCTTCTCGAAAGGTGCAGTAGAGCTTCCCCACTTCACGCAGCTTCTCAGAGAGGAGTTGGTTTGTTTTGGAGAAGCTGGAGGAGTAGAATTTTGTCTCCAAGCCAGAATTATACCTTCTTGTGGTCACATCTTTGGATATTCATATTTTTCTTCCTCTAGATCATGCTAGAATCTGAAATTTCTGTAACAATTCTACAAAACATGATTATGGACAAGTAAACTCCTTTTCTTGGGCATGGGAGAGTAGCTCCCATGTCATAACATGTATGGAACAAGTTAATTTCGTACTAAATACTATGTTGCTTGTTTTTCTCCCATGAGAGTATCAGTTTTATCATCTCTTGCATGTACTGTTGACCACTTTATATGCATGTGTTATACTTTCTTGCTTAATCTGAGAAGATAGGTAGGAATGTATGAAGGTGCTTTTCTTGGCAACTCTTCTTCTACCATGAGAGTGGAGATTATAAAGTTGACGAACAAGTTGTGATCTAAAACAAAAATTATGCATGAGAATATGGATTTGAGTTGAGATTGTTGCACCTACACCGGGAGGTGAAGTGCAACACATACCTCTCCTTTAAAACAAGTACTTAGTATGTTTAAATTTTGTGTTCCTATGATGTGCTATGATATGTGGGTGAAATTCTAATGTACAAGATCCATTAACATCTGAATCTAAACCCTTTTTAGTAATCCTTTCATTGTTTGTTTAAATCTGAATTTCTGTAATTAGATCAACATTACCATCCTTTTTAAACCGATCTAGATTGTTGAACTTTAGTGCTGTTGCGTTTGATTAATTACTAAAGCTCCTTGTGTTTGACCTCGACTACGACTACCTATGTATACTTGCGAAGATTGGTTAAGTTGAGTAAATGATCCTTCTTAGGATTGAAACTCGTTAGCGTAAATAGCCAACATTAAACTTACTAAGTTAGGACAAGATCACCAAGAAGGAACTTTAGAAATCCTAAAGAAAGCAAAACAAAACCCTACATGCTTCTACCAAGAAATTCGCCTTATTCTTCTACCTTGGATAGGTCCTCTACAGCTAAACAGAGAGGGAGTGAGGTTCTTAGTCAGAGGGAAGTGGTAGAGGCCAAAACTTCTATTTGGGAGCTTCAAAGTAGATATATAAAGCTTGAAGAATAAGGAAAGCGAAGAAGCATGAGGTGTCTAATAGCTCTTCATGCATCCATGGCCTTAAACTATTTAAGGATATACAAGAAGCCAAACAAGTAGCTAACCTGCCATACATGGAGACAATCTTAGACCTCATTTCTTGATTTTGCAAGAAAAGCAAACAAACCATTTGCTTGATAGCTCCTAAAGGTAGCTCATCCATAAAGGGGTAAACCCTAAAATATCCTTGAGGAAAACACCTCTAAACCAAGGTTAAACTAGGAGCCCCATGCATCAACAAGCTCAATAATAATGAGAGAAAATTCAAAGAACATAATGAAAGTGATAAATTGCAAGAAAAACTTCCCAATTGGGTAAATTGTAGAAAAGTCAAAAATGTACATAAAATCGCATAACTTGCACAAACATTGTTCAAATTGGACCAAACTTGAAACTTAAGCTTGTCTTATGATTCCAAATCATATAAAAAGGTTATATTATTGTTATAAGAGATAAATTATGTTAATTAAGTATGTTCAACACTTTTAGCAAGGTCAGGGGTCTCTCACTAAGCACGTTCGTGATCATAACCAACAAGGTTTGTGAGTCCACCCTATGAGAAGGGTGTGAGAGGATGATTACATCAATTTTTATGCACATTTTTTGACTTCTTTATAGATAGAATCATCCTATCAAATGTTTAAAGATATCAAATTCATCCATTTTATACTCATGAAGCAAATACTTAGTTCTGATTGAATTTTATTCAAATTGTAGGAATTCAACTCAAAATCATGAAGATTGATGGCATTTTCCATCGATCTCCAACACTGATCATTATGCATGATATGAATATTGACCTCAATATATTTCTAGAGCTAATCGACCCATCAGGTCGACACTTGAGACTTCATTTAGAGACTGATGGATACATCAATTAAGCTTAAAGCCATCGATCAGAGAGGACGATGGACCTGAGGTCGACACGAAGACATCAATATTAGAGACTGACAAAGTTTCATTGAGCTTGAATCCATTGAACTGATAGTAGCGATACTAACCATTTACCTTCAGGTCGACATTCCATCAAGAATCAACTTGTCAGTCTTTCAATGATCTACAATCTTCAAAATCGATGAAGTATCATCGATCAAACAAAAGCTTATCGACCTCCCAGGTCGATAGAAAGAAGACCAAGAGTCTACATTATGTGGACCAATCAGAGGCCAACAAATCATAAGTCAATCCCTATAAATAGGCCTCAAGGGCATCATTTTCAAGATTTTGGATTTTGGACTCCACAAGATGAAAGGCTACCCTCAAGTTCAGAGCCAAAGTTTAGAGACCATTGATCTGGCTAGTGCCATCAACCTAGAGAGACCATATACCTCTATACTTGGCCTTTAGCTACTTCCATCGACATATCAATAGATCTACTTGCTTCAGTCCTAATCATACCGAAGAGTGGAGGTCATTGAACTTTGTCCATCTACCGCTGGCCATCGACCTCCTTGTTAGATTCAACTGAAAGGTGGATAGATCAATCATTTGATCTACCCTTGTATCAACTTCTTCCCTCTCTTTTTCTTATCATGACTTGTTCAAGTTGTGATCTATATCATCTTTGTATCATGAGTGCCTAAACTCCACAACTTGGGTTGGGAGTAACCGTCAGACCCTCCCAACCATGTCATATTTCCTTCTTCTACTTAATACATATGTTCTTGCAATTTTGTTTCTATACTCTTATTTTAATGTTTCACTTGTTTGATTAGATAACTTCTTGTGATAGTTGATCCATATTTTATTCTAAAGAATAATTTTAGTAAGATCTAAAGAATAGATTAGTATCAAGACACGAGGGTGAAGAATTACTATTGCAAAAGTTGTACTTTTATTCTTGATTTATTAGTAATCATATGTAGAGAGAGATACCTTTAGGTAGAAATCTACCTAGATCTCGAGAGAAAGAAGGTGTAGATACTATCTATGACTGCCTGCAAAATGTGTCAGGAACATACATAAATTGGAACATAAGGTTTTGCATGTTGAAATTGGTTTGATTGGTGAAACCCAATCCAAGTTCCTTTTTATCATTTTCTTGATCTTAAATAAACTTATATTTACAACTTTAATTAGATTAATTCATTCCTTAACTAGAATACCAACTTCATCTTTTGATTAGATTAAACTAAGCCAAGATCTCTCATTCTTAGTATGTTGTTCTCCTTATCCCTGTGTTTGACCCCGTATTACTACAACAAACTCCATATTGAGTTGCGTACATCTCTTGAAGTCGACTATAAATTTAAAGTTTGATACCTTTGACTGGGCATAAGTGTTTACACTTTTGACCCACAAAAAAGAGTGATCAACTTTTAGCATCGTCATCGGGGATTCTCTAAAAGAACAAGTAGAATGCTTAGGAGAATGATGACAAAACTCATCGTTCGTCGTGTTCGGGAGATAGGAATTTTCATGGGATGACCGTGAGGATGGAAAAGATCCTTCTACATGTGACTGAGCAAGGAACTAGTGATGGTGTTGCTGCATGATTGTGTGACATTTGAGTTTTCTTTGTCGTGTGTCATCCTTAGCCTTCTTGTAACGACCCCTCCCCATGATATCCCCAATTAAGGTGGATCGATAGGGCAATGACTATTACCATAATACATGATCGATGGTTTAGCAATTAACCAAAAATAATTAATAAATTTCACTAAATAGAAATGAGTTTGGTAACAAGATAAAAGATAAAATATCCACAATGGAGTTACATGATATGGATATTGAATGTTTACAACATGGAATAAAGATTACATATCTATCTACATCCTCCAAAATTTCTTTAGCTATTTCCTTTTAGTGCCTTCTTCTCTGGATATGCATTTTCATCATACTTGCTAAATAATAGTAGTTTAACATAAAATGTCATGAAATAAAAACATGGTCAGTATAACAAGTTATTGGTATGTGGGGGAAATAAAATGTTCGCATCTAGGTGTGACAACATATTCAGCCATAAAAACAAATATGATTACAAAATTGAACATGCATTTTCTTTCTAACTTCTCAACTTAATCTCTATCGTACACTCCCTCTCTAGAGTACTCATGTAGGGTTCCCTCTCTCTAGGGTTTAGTCCATGTAGTGGACTTCTCATAACCTCCTGTTCCTAGGCTTGGTTTGTTATGGCCTTCCTTTCCCGACTAGGCCTCACAATGACCATCTTGTCCCAGCTTGGTCCTCTTAATGACCATCCTATTCTGGCTTGGTCTTATTTGTTGTCATCCTATCCCGACTTGATCACTTGTCACCACAATGACATTTCATACATCCCATATGTGTCACTTAAATCCACCAGAGTTAGTTGAGAAAGTTATACTTATATAATGTGATACTCATAGAGGCTTTAAAGATTGCATGAATTAAATAAATAACCAACAATTTATTTGCAAACAACGTGGAAAGCTACAAAAACCATGAAAATCATAAATTGAGTAGTTATAGGCATAAGCACATACCTTTTTATGAAGTGGTCAAAAGTCCATGATATAAGCAATTGAGAATAAGCAAGCAATCACCAGAAAATTAATGCATAACACCCAAGTATTACTATTTTTTTTCATATACTCACATTAAGACTGTCTTGGGTTACAAGTTAGGGTTTTGGGGTCAACTTAGGGTTTCATTAGGGTTTTGGCTTCCGAAATCTTAGTTATCACTTTTAACACATTTTTAACTTACAAACCCTAAACTAGATGTTTTATGCACTATTAATCTCAAACTAAGCCAAAGATGTCTCTTTTATCTAAAAGATCCAACTTTATCCATTTAAGTCACTTAAACATGGTATGATCATTAAAGCTGAGAAATTAATTTTTTTTACAAAAATAACATCTTTAGGCACTTTGAGAATTCGAGATACAATTGGGTCTTGGAACCATTTTCATTGCATTCCTTGCATTTTTTATCAACTTTCATATATAAATTATTATGATTGGACCTTCCTGTGAATTTCTACAATTTTAATAAAATTATTTGATTTTGGCAGAGCTTGCCACCTAGGCAATGAGCCTGGGCCCCAGACTTACCAACTTGGCTGGGCCGAGCCAATGGGCTCATGCCACTCATCGGTCCACACTAGTGTGGACTTCGCTTAGCCAGGCAAGAAAAGAGGGAAAAGGACAAAGAAGTCCTTACCTATTCTGAAGAGGAGACAAGGGTAAAGCAGTAGAATCCCTAGATGTCTTCTTCAACATATTCTCCTCTCGCTTGAGCAGATGATCAACTCACTGATTAACTTTGACTTCCAAGCCCCTTTAACGAAAACTAGGCTACAAGACCTCTACCACACCTCCATAATCTCACTAGTGGTTCCAATTGCTTTAGTGTTGGTCAAAGTTGTTAGAACGACAAGAAGGGATCTCTGGTGATGATCTAGGGAGGGTTAGAGGTAAAGGGGGTGCTAGAGGAGGAATTGAGGCTAGGGAAATGAGTCTAAGATTTTACAGATCCTTGTGAGTGTAGTGTTGATGCTGCATTGGATGCACATGCCTTTATATAGCCCTGGGGTCGAGGGGTTAGTTCTCATCACATTGGTGATTTGGGCAATTATTCTAGAGTTCTCCAAGTTAAGAAAAAAAAACTAAGGTAGGTAGGTTCTTATTGATCTCACAAAGCCAATGGACAACTTTTAGGATTGCTTGATCATTGATGAGGGAGGGGAGAGCAATGAAAAGTCAGTTTACTATTCCGACTTGCCTATTTGTCGTGAGGTAGATGATGAATTAGACATCATGAGATCTCAATCCAATAGTTATCATGCCACACAAAAATGTAATGGATTAATCTAGTTCCTAAATAAATCATGACATAAAATATTTATTTTCCTTAATCCATTCACTTTAGGATTTTTAGAAAAATGCATATATCTCTCTCTCCTTTTATCCTTTTAATCCCAAATTTTAAAGGAAAACCTTGAATACTTCTATCTAGATGTGGGTGAGATTTGAGACCAAAATACTAAACTTAAATGTGTTTTTATTAATCTCCAAGTTTCCCTATTTATATCATTATTTAAGGCATCAAATTGATTCTTTTCTCTTCCTACCTTTTCCATATTTCTTATTTTGATTACTTTTCTCATTATAAATCATGTGAAAATGAAAGTAAACCATTAGTGGCCTTAAACACCACTTTTCTAGAGAATTACTCATAATTTATATGTATATTATTAGTTACCCCTTACCTTTTGTAATTCACTTAATATGAAATTTTCTTTCTTCCTTTTTCCCTATATTCATTATTGAAATTATTGAAATCACTAAAAACCACAAAGACCATTGTAAAAGAAGATTTGCAAAAGAAATCCATACTTTTAAAACAAAGTACACCAAGTTTCCAATGTATCCTTATTATGCATTTCAATTATGTATACATGTGGAAAACCATGTTATAACATCCTTTCCCCCTTATAGGAATATTTTCCTCAAAATTTGACTAATCATACAAACAAATCAAGATGAGAATTCTCCATGCCAGTCCTTAGCTTCCATGTGGCTTCATCCTCGCCATGGTACTTCCAAAGAATCTTTACCATCTCTTTTTTTGTTGCTAAGATCTTTCACCTTGGTATCTAATATCCTCATAGGTGACTCAGGGTATGTCAACCTCCCTTAGAGTTCAATAGGCTCAATCTCAACACATTGCTAGAATCCTTCACATAACTCTTTAGATTGGAAACATGGAACACATCATGCATCATGATATATTATGGAGATAAATCTAAACGATAAGAGACCTCACCAATTCGTTCTAAAATCTCAAATAGACCCACGTATCAGGGACTCATTTTTCCTTTATTCTTAGATATAGATTGGAGGGGTCAGATTTTAAGAAACACATGGTCACCTACAGTAAACTAAAAATATGTCTGTTTTTCATCAGTATACAACTTCTGTCAATCTTGGGCTCTCTTCAACCTCTACTTGATCAAATAGACCTTGTCATCATACAATATAGTTCCTCTAACATCAGCAAGGTCCTCTCACTGACATCATCCCAGTGAAGTAGTGACAAACACGACCTCCCATATAGAGCTTCATATGGAGGCATCCTAACACTGTCTTGATAAATGTTATTATAGGAAAACTTAGACAAGGCAGTTATTGTTCCCATGATCCACCTCGATCTAGCAAACATGCTCTCAACAGATCCTCTAAGGTCTGAATCATTCTTAGTGACTTTCCATCAATCTAGGGATTATAAGTTGTTCTGAATCCTTACCTCGTACTAAGTACTTCTTGAACTTGTTTCCATAACTTTGAAGTGAACTTAGGGTCTTAATAAAAAATGATTGAACTCAAAACACCATGTAAACAAACTATCTCTCTTATGTAAAGCTCAGCTAAGTGTGACATCTTGGCAATGACTTTCAGGGCAAGGAGGTGTGCTGACATGGTTAGGTGGTCCACCACAACCCATATTGCATCATGACCTTTCTTTGTCTTGGGAAGACCCACCGTAAAATCCATGGTGATTTGGTCCCACTTCCATTCAGGAATCTCAATCAATTTTAGTAACCCACCGAGTCGTTGATGCTCAACCTTCACTATCTAGCACATGAGACAACTGACCACATTCAAACCTATGTCTCTCTTCATTCCTGACCACCAAAAGTATTGATCTAGGTCCTTAAACATCTTGGTGGTGTCGGGGTGCATAATATACTCTGAACCATGAGGCTCTTATAAGATACAAGTCTTTAAGGTTGAATGCTTAGGAACCCAAATATGACTTTAATATTAGATTCCACCATTCACACCCACTAAGATGTGTGTCTGATCCTTTTCCATCAAACCCTTCATCTTTTTAAACCATAGGTTGGCTAACTGGGCTGCTACAAGCTCGGACAATAGGCCAGGCTTGATCTGGATACTGGCAAGACGAATCCTATATACCAATGGTTGTAGTTCCCATCGAGCAAAGTCTTCCACTCTCTTCCACTAACTAACCAAACCAACTTCACAACTGAGACATTTTCTACTGAGGGCATAGACAACCACAGTGGCATTGCCGGGATGGTAGGCTACGATGAAGTCAAAATCTTTCAGATATTCCATCCAATGTCTTTGTCACAAGTTTAGGTCCTTCTGCATTAATGCAGCCTTTATGGTCAGTGAGGATGTCAAAGGTAGCCCCATATAGATAATGTCATCAAATCTTCAAGGCATAGACAATAAATGTAAGTTCTAGACTGTGGGTCAGATAATTCAACTCATTGGGCTTGAGCTATCTGGAAGCAAAGGCAAACACATGCTTGTTCTATTCTAACACGCATCCTAAGCCCATTCTTGATGCGTCAATGAAGATGATAAAGCCTTCATTACCCAAGGGTATGGTCAAAATGGGGGCAGAGGTAAGCTTTTCCTTCAATTCCTGAAATCGTGCTTCACACAACTTAGATCAAATGAACTTCTCATCCTTATGAGTAGCTTGGTCAAGGGCAAAGTAGTCTTCGAGAAATCCATGATGAATTGTCGGTAATACTCGACAAATTCGAGGAAGCTGCAAATCTTGGATGTGTTTTTTGGGCTGGCCATTCTCGGACGGTCTCTATCTTAACAGGGTCCATCAAAATGGTTCCTCTGGATATAATGTACCCGAGGAACATAATCCAATCTATCCAAAACTCACACTTTGAGAATTTTCTATAAACTTTTGCTTTCTCAAGATATCAAGGACCTTGTCTAAGTGCTCACAGTTTGTTCTAGGTCATCAGACTAAACTATGATGTCATATATGAACACTATGATAAAGGTATCAAGGAAGGGCTAGAACACATTATTGATGAGGTTCATGAACACACTTGGAGCATTAGACAACCCAAAAAGCATTACCAAAAACTCATAGTGGCCGTAGCGAGTTTGAGTAGTGGTTTTTGGTATATCCTCATTCTTAACTCACAACTGGTGGTAACAGGATCTCAGGTGAATCTTTGAAAAGACTCAAGAGGTTTTGACTTGGTCAAACAAGTCATCTATATGGGGTAGAGGATACTTCTTCTTAATGGTACCCTAATTTATCATTCTATGGTCTATGCACATGTGAAGTGATCCATCCTTTTTTCTTGACAAAGAGGACTGGTACCTCCCACAGGGAAGTACTAGGTTAGATGAAGCCCTTGTCTAATAGTTCTTACAGTTACTTTTTCAACTCAAGCAACTAGGCGGGATCCATCTTGTAAGGTGCCCTGGAAATCAGGTTTGTTTGGGGTGCTATATATATTGATAAGTCCACTTCTCTCTATGAAGGTATGCTATAAAATCATCTGGGAACACATCAACATAGTCTCTGACTACCTCTATTTCCTTTAAGGGCCGCACCTTTGACTCTGGCTTGGTAACTACAGCTAGGAATGCTAAACATCCCTTGGATACCATATGTCCTCTTTCACGGATGACATATACAGGCTAATGGTAGCATCCTTCCTACCTCTAATGGTTAAGGGTGTATGACCTGGCCTCTCTATTCTTATTTTCTTTCCTTACAATCTATTTTTGCATTATAGTTATAAAGACAATACATTCCTATAATGACATCAAAATCATTCATATCAAGCAAGATAAAATAAATAGGGAGTTCATTGTTCATATATTTAACAAGTATGACTGATGTCTTTAATAGGGATGAACAGATCAGACCACTAGAGGTAGTGACTTCTTAGACATATCCTAAGTCCTTGAAGTCCAAACAAAGCATAGTTGCATGATTTCTCAAAAAGAAAGTATTAGTAGAACCAAAGTCAAACAAAACTTTAACATTATGGCCCACTATATCAAGCATTCCTACATCATATTTATGCCAGTAAAACTATGCACTTCACTGTAAAGGATAGGAAACAAAAAACTAAGGATGGTTACCTTCTATAAGCTGGTTGGCTTTGGCCTGATCTTCTTCATTACTAATGGTGAAGACTCGGGCCTGTCTCCACTTTAATGTAGGTGGTGCTACTCCCTGGGGTGCTTCAACCACTGGTTGGGCTGCCACTAGTCCCAAACCTTTGGGGTCGGGAAAAGGGTAATTTATTATGAGATTTCCCTCCTATTGACAGTGAAAACACACCCATTTCTCAAAGCGAAACTTGTCATGGTGCTTCCTCCCACAGGTGCAACATGTGTGATTGTGGTCCTCATGATGGGGTTTTTCTTTTCCTCCATTCCTTTCCTTACCATCGTTATGACCTTGGCCTTTTCTGTTGTCATTCCTTGGGCCAGAAATTCCTTCAGTAAACCATAAATATCCTTTAGGTGGGTTTGTGTAGGCACGACAGTCTTCTTCATATCTAGGGCGAAGTTGAGGGCCTTGATGAAGTTGATGGGTCTACTTGCCATCACATGAGGTTTTATTAGAGGGTGCATACACTCAAAAAAAAGTTCCACCCACCTTTCTTCATTTAACATATATACAAACTTCTCCAAGAGGCAGAACTTCCGAGTGAAGTCTGCCACAATCATGTAACCTTGATAGAGGAGCATGTATTGCTTTTCCTTATCCTTCATGGTAGAGGTGGGTATGAGTCTTGTAGAGAAGATAGTACAAAAATCTATCCAAGCCATTGGTTCCTCATTCAGATCTCAGCCCATGATGTGATTTTCCCACCCTATCTTAGCTTCTCTTTTAAGAAGGTGAGCGACAAAGAGAACATTTCTATTCGAGTACACCTCCAGAATGTGAATGCCATTTTCCACGACAAGAAGCCAAACATCCACCTTATCAATTACCTCAATTGTGTCTTCAGCCCAGAACTTTTCTATATTCATCTTGATGACGTCTAGGATGGTGGCTCCAAGACAAGGGTGGACATGTAGAGGTTCACCATTCTCATCTCTGGAAGCATCTTTGAGTGCAAGGGCACTAATAGCCTTGGTGAGCTTCTTCTGTTGCTCCATCCAGAGCGCATTAGGGGTATGAAAAACTGCTTGCCCGACTATCAGTGTGGAGTTGGTAGCATGGTTGGTGTTGTCTTCCATCATAGGTTCACCTTCAGTTTTAGGACCGTATTCATGGTTCGATGTGTCAAAGGGGACTATCTCATGCTCAATGCCTTTCTCTGTGGAGGCACCTTCCCTTTTCAGCTTCTTGGAGGACTCACCCTCTATGGACTCCCTCATCTTCTATGAGGAGAGTCTCTTCTTAAGGGAGGGACTCAGTCTAGGGTATCCCCTGGGGTGTCGTTGGGGATGAGAGTGTCCTTGACGTGGGCCATGTTGTTTCATTGGTTAACTTTATTAATCTCAGTTCCATATTTAGAACATTTAAAGCATAATAAAATTATGTGCATGAAATCTTATATACATGTGTTTTATTACTTGGTAGAGGATGCCTTAATCCCTAATATATTAACCTTATTTCTCCATAACCCTTAACTTAGAAGGGTAGAGGGATCAGTTACCGGCTCCTAGGGTTTTGGTGAGTGAAGCAAGGGGTAGATAAGGGATGAAGTGAGATGAAAAGGAACCCTAGAGGTATTTTATTTCAAGTGAAATCATCCAAGTTTGTCTAGACATGTTGTACGAGTCCATGAGTCCTCATAAGCTAACTAGCAGTGTGGAGGGAAGTTTTGCAGCCCCCGAATCGTGGCCCCTTCTATATACCATCGTCTTTAGAAAGTACTTTAATAATTCCCCTGGGTTCTAAAGTATTCTTAAAATCTAATAATTATTAAAGGTTAAATGGTAAACCAAACTCTGATACCAAATGTAACGACCCCTCCCCCTATTGTCTCCAATTAAGGTGGACTGAGACGGAAATGGCCATTACCATAATACATGATCAATGGTTTAGCAATCAACCAATAATTATTAATAAATTTCATTAAATAGAAATGAGTTTGGTAACAAGATAAAAGATAAACTCTCTACAAGGGAGTTACATGATATGGATATCAAAGGTTTGCAACATGGAATAAAGACTATCTATCTAAATCCTCCAGAACTACTTTTAATCTTTTCTTATGGTGCCTGCTTTCATCATACTTGCATAATAATAACAATTTAATCTAAAACATCATGAAACAAAAACATAGTCAATATAAAAAGTTATACTGGTATGTGGGGGAAACAAAATGTTCACATCTAGGAGTGACAATATTCAACCATAGAAACAAATGTGATTACAAAATTGAACATGCATTTTCTTTCTAACTTCTCAACTTAATCTTAATGCTACACTCCTCTCTGGAGTACTCATGTGGGGTTCCCTATCTCTAGGGTTTAGTCCCTATAGTGGATTTCTAATAACCTCCCATTCCTCAGCTTGGTTTGTTATGACCTTCCTTTTCCTGGCTAGGCCTCACAATGACCATCATGTCCCGAGTTGGTCCTCATAATGACCATCCTATTCCAGCTTGGTCTTATTGGTAATCATCCTATCCCAGCTTGATCACTCGTCATCACAATGACATTTTGTACATCCCACATGTATCACTTAAATACACCAGAGATAGTTGAGAAAGTTATACTTATATATTGTGATTCTCATAGGGCCTTTAAAGATTGAAGGAATTAAGTAAACAACCAACAGTCTATTTCCAATCAATGGAGAAAACCTCAGAAACCATGCCATTTGTAAGTCGAGTAGTCATAGGCATAACCACATACCTCTCTATAAAGTGTTCTAAAGTCCAAGATATAAGAAATCTAGAATAAGAAATCAATCACTGTGAAATTAATGCATAACACCCAAGTATTACTATTTTGTTCATAAACTCACAATAAGACTATCTTGGGTTCCAAGTTAGGATTTTGGGGTCTGATGCACCCCTATTTTAGGAATTCATCTTGAGTCTTATTTCACTTCAACCACATCTAAACATATTATATTACATGTTATTTCCCTTAATATGTGTTTTATCATCAAATGCACTTATGGACGTTCTTTGCATGTTTTTCATGTAGCTAGACCATGTTTGGATGGATGAGAGAGAGAGAAAGATCATGGGTTTACTCTACCCTTAGAGAGACCCAAAGCATAGTCGAAGGCTCCTTCAAACTACCCCTAGTGGCCAAGGGTCAATTGAAGCAAAGAGGTCCAAGGAAATTCAAAGTACAAGAGCCAAGTGCTGTTGAGAAGACCAACATGGCCGTGGTGCCACAGAACGACTGTGCTAGCCCAAGCAAATCCACAAAGTCTAGCAATGAAGGATCAAATTCAGCAACACAACCATGCAACACAACACGACCGTGCTAACATGGCACAAAATGGTTGTGTTGCATAGTACGACCGTGTTGCCGACAAGTCAGAATGCCCATTCTCACCACCACAGGAAACACTTCCTCAAGCCACCACGATTGTGGTGACCGCCACGACCATGTTATCAGTGCCTCACAACGATCATGCAACTAAAATCCCCAAAACCCTAAAATCCCATGAACCAAAACCCATTTTCACCTTGCCCATTCTCATCCATCACGGGCATGTCGACCCCATCCTACCATAGTTGTGCTGCCGAGTACGACCGTGCTACATACAAACCTAGCACAACTTTTGCACTACATTCCCTATTCTACCCCCACTTAACCTCATGCTTCCTGACCACCTATATATACTTGGGAGGTGGCTAGGGTACAAGGTTAGCTACCATAAAACCACTCTAGACTCCCCATTTCACTTCCCATCCATTCCCACATAATTCCACCTCCATCCCTTCATCTTCCACTCCTCTATTTTAGGGTGTTTAACCATCTTCCACTATACACCCATGTCATTCCACCTTGGAGGAGGGATGTACTCGAGCTACTGGTGCTAGGAGGTGGAGAAGGAGGAGTCTTCACCAAGATCATCGTGTCTTTCCACTCCTCTGAGCCTGGACATATCCGAAATAATTGTCCAGAGGAGAAATATAAAGGAAGAATTGAGAAAAGACCTATCCAAACCCAGGAGCAGAGACCTGGTAGTTCCAAAAGGAAGAAGTTTCTGGTGTCACCAACACAACCAGGACCTAGTACACCAAGACAATGGTCATCCGGAAAGGGTAGAGAACCCTTCAGACCATACTGGGCACCTAGAATTTGCTACATATGTAGACAGGTTGGACATCTGGCAAGAAATTGCCCAGCCAGAATTGTTATGGAAAATAAACCTCTGAGGCAGAATCAGCTTGAGACAATGAATAATCCTCGAGTCATGACAGGTTAGACGAAATAAATGTTATTCTTATATGTCTTTTTATGATCTCTTGGATAAAACTGAGAAAGTAATTGATTGAACTTTTCTTGATTAATCCTATAAGGACTTATTATGTTGTATAAAATAGATGTTTCATGTTACATGCTTACCTCCATAAAAAGGATGAAGTATTAAAGAGATGTCTGGATAAAATTCAGTAATGTTAGATCTTATACTTGAGATAATAGGAAAAGAGAAGGAAAATGGTAGTATACAAATGCATATTACCTTATCTCAGTATTTATATACCCTGGCCAGGTATACAATTGCTGATGATAAAGTAAATATGGAAACTCCTAGATTGTTATCTTTTTGATTGCTCTGATCAAGTAGTCATTCTGAAACAATCTAATGAGTATCAAGAAATAAGAAATATGGGATTAAGGGAGGTCAACCCTGTCCAGTAAAGATGTAAGAATAATAATAAAGATCCTCTCCATAATGTGAAAATGTGATGGGATCATAAGATGTTTCATGAATGGTTGAAAATACATGATATAACAAGAGGAATATGATCCCTTATTCTCTTTCTTTCCAGGGACATGGCAATCAAGTGGGTCTTAGGACACTTGATGTGCATAATATAAAGATGTTTATGTGAAGTATACCTAGAAAGGTATCAGTTTATCTTGGACTTTAGTTCCAAGTTGAGAATATATGTAACAAGTAATGTCCCAAGATGAAAGGAAGATAACACATGTGATAGGTATCAAGATAAGAATGTAATAGTATATCAAATGATTTATGTTGATTACCTGGAATGGTCAACTATGAAATAAAATTAAACATGTAAAATAATATGAACATCACATGTTAGGGGTTTATGTTTTTCATAGACAAAATTCTTTCTAAGATATCTTTCAGATAAATCCTTGATTGATAAGAAACTTTTCCCTATAATAAGAGAATGTACAACTAATGAGTTACTTAGTGTAAGTAATAAGGAAAGTTAGTATGGTGTTATCAGGTGAGATGACACAATCAAGGTATGAAAGGACTTATATAGTCTCAAAATAGATGACAGAGTATGATTGTGATTTTGAGAAAATGTTGATTTAACTAAGGAACATGAGAGTATATGTCCCATGTGAATCTTTCCATGGAAAAAACTTGAGTGGAGAAACTTTGTATTGAACAAAACTCTATGGTGTTCCATAATAACGATATGTCACTTGAAGACATAATGGTATAATGCTTAAATAATATATGCTTTCCCTTTTCTTTCTGGGATTTCGGGGACGAAATCCTTGTTAGGAGTTTATAATTTGTAACATCGCTGATCTGGGTTATGAACTAACCCCAGGTGTTTTTCTTAATCATGTGATTAAATGCTTGTGGTTATCTGTTGATAATGTAATTAAAGCTCATGAGGAATATATATTTCCCTTTCTGTCCTTTTAAACAATATTGTAATATTGTTTTGTTAAAAGTGGACTTATGAGAAAATTACCCAATTAAAGGGGTTAACTTACAAATTGCACATGTTAAGATGTTCCTTTAGTGTTGAGACATCATAAGAGTGAATGTGATGAAGTGTGATTGGTTCCCCAAGCTTGGGCACTGAGATGCAGCTTGTGGGGCAATCCTTGTGCTTAAAACCCTAATTTTGGTGTAAAGTGCAATTTACCCAAAATGAGGGATGAAACTTGTAAAATACACCTTTTAGAGTATATTTATGACTCTTGGAATCAATTAGAGTAAAAATTATAAAGGGGGCGCTTCATTTGAATAAACAAATAAGAAGGATAACCCTTGTAACTAAATAATCAAGTTATAAGCCTAATAACCCTTCTATATGTGCAACTTAGTAAGAAGTTGGCTTTATTCACCTTTAAACCTTGGTTTTAAGATGAGTTTTTCTTAAGTATGGAAGGGAGAAACGTGGCTTAGAATAAGGGAAGTACCTAGATGAGAAATGGAGAAACAAGTTGTCCTTATGTTGGAATTTCACCCAAAGTATATATACACCTTTTCTCACTTAGCAAGGATCGTTTCCTTCACTTGCTTTCTTATACCCTTGATTAGACCGACTTAGGACAGAGCTCTGGAGAAGAGGAGAACGGCCAAGCAGTTCTAGGTAAGCTTTGATCATCATCTTGCTCGAATTCATGGAGGAATTCATGGTGCAAGGTTGGTTTTATGGTCTTCTTTACTTGTTTCTTCTTTCTAGCCATCTTTTCCCAACCTTTCCTTGGAGAAACACCCTTGGCCGACCTGTGGAGCTCAAGAAACCATTAAAGGCTTGAAGCTTGGAAGCTTTAGCTCAAGGAACGACCTTAAGGCGGGTTTTATAACTCTAAACCTTTTGCTTTCTTATGCATATCTTTGTTCTTGCAATTAGTACTTAGTTCTTCTTCTTTCCCACTCTTCCTTGCTTTCCTACAACTAAAACCATGAGAAAAAGACCTGGATCTGGAGGTATAAGAAGGGGGGCGTGAATACCAATGTCACTTTAGCAAACGGTCTTGCTCCCTTGGCCAAACGGTTTGCAAAACCGTTTGGGGGTTTTGCAAAACCGTTTGAGGGGCAAACGGTTTCACAAGGTCGGTTGGAGAAAACGGTCTCCAAGACCGTTTGAGGGCGTTGACCAAGCGTGGACCGTTTGTGAATTTTTTTCCTAATTATGTAGGCTAATGACCCACCAAATTTTAGGGGTTAACTCCAAAGGAATCGTAGGTTGAAGGCCAATCAATTAGATAAATCGAATTGAATTAAATGCTGATTTTCAACCTGATTAACTTGACCTGTTTGGGAAAACGGTCTCCAAGACCATTTGAGGGCATTTACCAAGCATTTACCGTTTGGGATTACTGTTCATAATTATGTTGGTTGATGACCCTCCAAATTTGAGGGATTAACTCCCAAGGAATCGTGAGTTGAAGGCTAATCAATTAGGGAAACCTAATTGGATTAAGTGCTGATTATCAATCTGTTTTAATTGAACTTTTTGGGAAAACGGTCTCAAGACCGTTTGAGTGCGTTGACAAAGCGTGGACCGTTTGATATTACTGTTCCTAATGATGTGGTCTAATAACCCACCAAATTTGATAGGTTAACTCCCAAGGAATCATGAGTTAAGGGCTAAACAATTAGGAAAACCTAATTGGATTAAGTGCTGATTTCCAATCTGATTAACTTGAACTTTTTGGGCAAACGGTCTCAAGACCGTTTGAGGGCGTTGACCAAGCATTGACCGTTTGGGATTCCTGTTCCTAATTATGTTGGTTAATAACTCACCAAATTTGAGGGGTTAATTCTCAAGGAATAATGAGTTGAAGGCTAATCAATTGGGCAAACCCTAATCGAAATTAGTGTTGAAATTCCAATGAATTGATTTGACTTTTTGGGTTTTCTTGCCCAAACGGTCTCAAGACCATTTGGGGGATCATCCAAACGGTCTCAATACCGTTTGGGGGTCACCCCAAGACCGTTTGGAGTTCTGGGGTCAAGTATAGTTGATCAATTAAAGGTCCAAAGGTACCAATCATATTGCAATTAAGTGCTGAATTGTTGATCAACTCGATAGACCAATCCTTGATGATTTCTCACTAGAATCCAAAGGATGGATGGGCCAAACGGTCTCAAGACCGTTTGGAGCTCATCCAAACGGTCTCAAGACCGTTTGGTGGTCACCCAAGACCGTTTGGAGGTCTAGGGTTGAGTATGGTTAGGTGTTTAAAGGTCTAAAGGTACCAAGTTGATATACAATGCAATGTTGATTTGATGATCAACTCAATAGCTCAAACCCTAATGACTTTTCACTAGAATCCAAGGTTTGGTTGAGCCAAACGGTCTCAAGACCGTTTGGAACTCATCCAAACGGTCTCAAGACCATTTGGAGGTCACCCAAGACCGTTTGGAGGTCTAGGGGTGAGTATGGTTAAGCAATTGATGATCCAATGATACTAAGTTGGAATGTAATCAATTGTTGTTTTGGTGATCAATCCAATGATCCAAACCTTAATTAGTTGACTTGGATTTTGATGATATGATGGGAAAACGGTCTCAAGACCGTTTGGATATCATCCAAAGGACCTCAAGACCGTTTAGGGTCAGGTCATGTCCCATTTGAATGATGGTTCAATAGGTTCAAATCAATTAAATCCATATTGAAATATGTTGAAGGGTTATTGATTCCAAACCCTAATTCGATTGAGTTAAACCCTAATTGATGGTCAAATGAGGGTCAAGTGAGGGACAAATCAGTTGGAGGTTTACCTATTAAACTCAATTAAGGTATGAGTATAGGTCCAATTGATGATTGGTTCCATGAATTCAATGATTGAAGGAATCAACATTGGAAACCCTAATTCAATTGGATACCTTATGAAGTGGAGGTCCAATGTGATTGAATCTTTGAGAATTAAGATGATGAATGTTCTATTGATCCAATAATGATTAGTAATGATAATCAATGAAGGTGCGAAGGTTGAAATCCTAATAATACCTAAGGGATTAAGAACCAATTCAAGGGAGAATTCTTAATTGTTTATAGGATTAATAGCTCGATACACTATGTTAAACATAGTAGTATGTACTTGATTGAAGGGTTGATGTGACCTAATCAATTTGAAAGAATGAGAAATTAGAATAAATATATATATATAAATATGAATCATGTAATGATCTGCTGTAGCACGGCCGTGGTAGCCTTAACTTGCACGACCGTGCAAGGGAGCACGACCGTGGTAGCCTTACTTTGCACGACCGTGCAAGGTGGCACAGCCGTGGTGTCCTATAAAGAAATTGAAAAGTTTTGGTATTGTGCTGACATTGTTATATATGCATGTCCTTATTTGTATAAAGCATACATGTTGATATTATGAGGTGATCATAGCCAGGTATGAGTTATGATGTCATATTCCTTGAAAACAATTGAAAACGTTTGGGGACTTTTAGGGTTAAGTTTGCTTAATGCTTTGAAGGCTTAGATGGTTCAATGGTGGTTTAACCTAAACCCTAATGATACCTAAAGATATTAAGGGGCTAAGTAATTAGTGGCTTGACCCATGTTATGGTTAATGCTGAACATTACCAAGGTACCCTTGAAGGGTTCAAGTAGATAACAACCCTTGATCAAGAAAACCCTAATGATTATAATGGGTTGACTTAATCTATGTTAATTAAAGATGACTTGACCTAATCTAACCTAGAGTGATTTAAACATCATCTAGTAGTAAGAAGAGAGAGAAAGCTCCTAATATGAATGAGAATCAAGTAACATACTTTCAATATGTAAGAATGTACATGATTAGGGTATGATCCATCAAGGTAAGATCATGGAAATCCTAATTATAATGATTAATGAATCTTAACCTAATTTGAGGGCATCAATGATGATAATTTTCATATATAATGATGCTATGAGCTCAATTCACTATGAAGTGAATAGTAAACCCTAATTCTAGGGTAATAACATGTAACGTGAATAGTAAACCCTAACTTAGGGTGATCTGATAAATGGAGTAATTCAGGGTTATGCCTTTGAGTATGAAACCCTAATTACAAGTTGTAACATGAGAAATCTTTATGCCTCGAGAGATAAGAGGTTCTATAACCCTATGTTGAAGTAAAAGAATACAAACCCTAACTAATGAAGGATGGGGTATGTTAACCCTAGTCCTGGGTTATGTTTTCAAGTATGAAACCCTGTAAACTAATTACAATATAAGAATTCTTATGCCTTATAAGACAAAGGGATTCAATAACCTTAATTGAGTGGGGTAAACCCTAACTATACTTATGCTTTTAAGCATGAATCTTCATGATTGAAGTATGAGATGAGGAATCATTATTCCTAATCATAAATAAAGGGATTGAATAACCCTAATTGATGTAAATAAGGGAACCTAGCCTTAGTGTAAGCATGAAGGTACTATTCCTGAATTGAAAGGTTAATTCTGCTTTATAAATTGCTGATCTGGAAATGAAATGTTTGTTGTTTTCAATTGAATTAACCATGCATGTTCTTATAAAAGGACGATTATATCTAGGCAAAGGTTATGATATCATATTCATTGGAAGCATGTTATTAGCTTTGTGAATAGTGATATACCATGTCGCCTAGTTAAGTGACATCATATAAGATTGATAGGCTGTGAGAGCCATGAGTAACATCAAGGCCATGCTAATGAGATGACTTATGATGAATTAAGGGTTTGAATACCCTATTCTTGAATCATTGTTACGACCCCATCTGAGCTTAACTGGTAAACTAGGGTTTACCTAGACAATCGCAAAGATTAATTAGAATAATCATTCTTGAAATCTAATTAATGACGATAACACAATTAGGATGTTTTAATTATGATAAGAATTCTAAATGTTCTTTTATCTTATAATTAGGGTTTGAGAAGCATAAACCTTAATCGGCCCAAAATAGGGTTTTGATGATACATGAATACATAATTTGATAAGTAGAATGCCTCACTAAATGATTTTTAGTATTTTATGTATAACTCTGATTTACTTCAAATTTGGATATAATTTAGATATATAAAATGTGAACAACATTGGAAAATATCAGAATTTTTGAAGAATGCTCTGATCTGTTTGTCGGCCGAGTTTCAAACTCGACTGATCACATTTCCAGAATTTTACAGCAGTGTGGTAATTAAATTTTATCTTTTTATTGGTATATCCAATTGATCTCAAATTTTAACTGTGCCTGAAAAACACAGTTTTAGACACTCTGTTAAATTGGCATAATTTTTGGATGACTTTTGAATCCCTACAGTAAGAGTGTCGGTCGAGTTTGTGCAGGACAAACTCGGCCGAATATATTCTGCAGACTGCAATATAGTAGTGCACTGTTCGATTTTTAATTATTTATTGGTAACTCCAAATGATCCCAAATTTTAACAGAATCTCTATAGATCAATTATTAACAACGTGCTAAATTCCCATAATTGTTGGAGAATGTTTGATCTCTGAAATAAACGAATTACAGTAACTTTTGTATAACTGAATATTCAGCCTATATAATTAAAGTTAAGTGTTGGGTCAATATGCAATTGACCCAAGCAGCTCAATTGACTTATATGAACGACCACACACACAAGCAGCTCTCATTCTTCGTCATTCATTCCAGAGAAACGAGCTCCTAGAGAGAGAGAGGGAGAATTAGGGCTTGAGTGGAGAAAGTGGGGGAATTGCTGAATTAGGGTTTTGCGATTCCAGGAAGGGTGAAATCAAGTAAGTTCGGATTCCTTGCATAGACTTTTATGGTAAATCTTCTCTCTTATGTAAAGATTCCGTCCTTGCTCTGATTTGATCCAAGATGATGTCGAAATCCCCTCTTTTCTCACCCTTTCTTCATAATCCCTCATTTTCAAGGTTTCCGAGTTGAATGGAAGAGGAATTGGGAGATTTGCTAGGGATTTGATAGAAATTCGAGATTTCTTGAGTTGAGCTGCAGTTGTGAGGTATTTTCACACCTCAGGGTGAGTGGGTTCTTCCTTCAAACATTCTAATGCACGAATTTGATTATAACATCCAAATCCCTAAATGCTTAGCATGTGAATTCTAAATCCTGAAATGTCCATTTGAATTAAGTTATTGTAAATTGATATGATGTGGATTCCTTCTCTGTTTGAATGACTCCTAAACGGTAGATTCATATCAGATACGTATGCAACACTTCCTATTGAGGATTCTTTTAGATTTATATCAAATGATGTAATTAGAGTTTGACCTAATTGGAATATCGCTAGAGTTTCAACCTGTTTGAAAAGGACTAGTAATCCTATAAGTGGTTAGGATGTACCTCGTGGGTTATCTTAATTGAATCTTATTCTGGATACATGATATCACAGTGATGATATGGGAAACCTAAATTTAGTTAAATTTCCATGGTTTCATGTCTAATTTGATTGCATACGATTTGTTGAATACAATCTTTATTTAGTGAATGCTTATATCTTATGAAATCATTATGAGAGCCATGTGACAAGTGAATGAGGTAAATGAAAAGGTGAATGAGGCAAATGCAGCCCTAAGAGTAGGGTGTTGGCATGTGATGAATGAATATGGTAAATGAAACCCTAAGGATAGGGTGTTCAATGAATCATGCTATGGTAATATGAAAGGTCTCGATATGAGATGTGGTGATGCTTAACTGTTGAATTGTATGTTTCTAGTGCATTTAACTTTATATGCTTGTTCTCTCTGAAATGATATCTACATACTGCAAGACTTCTTATATTTCTGTTAAATTGTTTATTGTTAATCAAGTATAGACCTAAGTGCCCTAACACCGTAGAACCCCTAAGTGGTATCTGCAGCTTTGGGGTGAAACTCGTGTTGCAACATCATCCGTGCGTGTGTCGCGGACAAACGAGGAAAGAGAAAAAGGGCAGTGTCTAACAACAATTGTGCTTGTGTCACAATGGCACTGCGGTTTCACCAGAAAACTTGGTTATCTAACACCATTCGTGCGGAGTCGCGAAGGTAACCCTGTGACCCTCCGCCTGTGTGCTCAGGTTAGTAGGAGGAGTCGAGAGAGCACTCGGAGTAGTGCATTGAGGCCGGAGAGCCTGTGGTCCTGGGGCAGAACAGGGCTGGCGTCAGACTTAGCATTCCCGGGTGTGTCGCTAAGTCTTGTACGGTGGGGCCGTAGCATGAACTTGTTGCGGACCTTTATATGCAGAGTACACTGCATATATTTAGGGCATAATCTAAAATATGATCATATAGGTTCACAGAGTTACTTATAAATGAAAGAGTTAAGAATGACTAGAGTATAGTTTTCTAGTAGTTATTCTTTGGATGCAATATGTATATTCTTTGCTATTTCAATTATATTACTTTAGAACTGCTCAGTGTAGTAATTATTGTTGTTAAATTTCATATCGTTTAATCAAATTATATCTTTGATCACATTAGTGCATTAGTCTGTTTCCATGAAGTATTCATTCACTGAGCGAGTAGGCTCACCCCTCTACTCAAACATTTTAGGGTTAACCGCGTGGACTTGAAGATTATCAGAGCGTCAGAGTAGATCTGCCACAGGAGTCAAGTATGAGATTTGTTGAGTCAGTCGGTCCTTGTCACTCTAGGTCCTCAGTAAGAGTTTAGAGAGAGAGTTGTAATTACGATGTGTAATATTGTTCCTCTTTGATATGTATGCTAATTAACAAGGTTTATGTGCACAAGTTGTGAAAGACATCATGAATGTTTATATATGCATCTTTTCTGTTAAAGTCTGATTAGTAAAAGAAATATTCGGATTCCCTTGTTAAGATGTTTTATGTGGTTCAATGTGAAGAAACAGGAGTTTTTAAGGAAAGAAAAAGTTAAGGGTGTTCTTTGTGTTAATTATAAATCCTATCTTACGCCCTAATCTCATGATTTGAGGAGATTGTGAGATCGGGGCGTAACAATCATAGTAATGAAATGGTTAAGAAATGATATCCAATTGATAATTGATGTGAGTTAGACTTGATACATTTAGTATTCTACTTTTATAGCTGTTGTTCTAATGATTAATGCTTAGAAACATGCTTGATGCTAAAAGAATGCTAGAATGTACCTAACTAATCAAGTATAATCATATCATGTAGAGCCCTGACCATAGATCCATCATTGTCAGAGACCAAATGATGGTGAAACAAGTTTTCCTAAGGGAACTCCTGGAGCATATACTTTTGAGTATATGGGGGTATATGGACGCGAATATCCTTACGTCCTAGTGTAGGAATTGATGTAGATGTACTTTAATCTTTCAACCCTTCACTATATATTCATACCGGGTGATGTACCACAAATCCCCCGAAGAAATTACTAATACCGCATCGATGAGAGATAAACAAGAAATCTTTCGATGACGATGAGAGTTCAGAAATCCACTATAACTCTATAGCGAAGTTTCCAGAATACCATGGATAGCTACTACAGCAGAGACACAAGATGTCCTGCAAGTAAATCCTCTTACTGACTGAGGAAGATGAGGTCATAAGAATCCAGCTCTTTTGATGACCTATGTATGGTACCGACGCGATTTTTATAAATGGACGGTTGGAGTATGAGAGGTATACCTCATCTCCGCAGGGAATAATGATGTTTGAAAAATATAATCAGCCGTATAGTATAACTGCTTAGGTTGTACTATGAGAAACAATGATTGATGTTACATTGTTGACTTTAATAGTCTGTTCAAGTTTCTAGAATACATGTTCTACATATGCTTTAATGAAGTGATTGCTTAGGTAAATGTTGTTTTACTTATTACCAAACCTGCTGTTGATATTTTCAGTTACTTTGCTTCTGTTATCCCTTATATGCTATAACAAAGCCTCTGGCGGAGAGTTATAACTCTCGCTGGGACAATTATTTAAATTGTCTCACTTCCGTGGGATTCTACTTTTTAGGTAGACGCCGAGGACGAAGGAATCCATTTAAGAATGAGCAACAACAACATCAACAGCATTAGGGGCAGTAGTGAATCTCAGGTGGAGATACTAACTATCTAGTCTTATAGATAGTGTGTCTTATGTCGTCTCTGTACTCTCAGGTCCTAGGAGTCAGTATATCTAAGATTTTGGCATGATGCCTCGAGATTTTGTATCTTACCTTGTACAGTTAACAAGGTGGGTTTTGTTGTAATGCTCGAGATGTGTTTATTACAGAGATGTATCAATGGATCAGTTTGTAAATGACCTATCATGTTGTTTATGAAAGAGTTTTTATCTTTCAAAGATCTCTTTACAAAAGTTTTAAATTTTTAGTGATTTTTGATAATTCCGCTGCTAATCGCTTCCGCATTCGTTAATTTGATTGTCAGTTTGGTGTCGGTCGTTTCAGTAAGGGTGGGTAAGAGGTGTTAGGGACTAGTTCCCCTATACACACCACACCTTATCCATGGACAATTAGTAGTTTAGATAAATGCATTAGCATCTAGCTTGTTTTTTGCTTTGGTAATCTAAATTATAAAATAATGTTTATATGTTATCATCCCCCACACAAGTCACGAATGCATTCCCTAAAAAGCACATACTTCCCTTAATTGCTTAAAACCCTGATTGGCATCTTGCTTAGCTAGTGTTAGCTTAGTTAGCTCTTTACTTGCTTAGTTAGCTCATTGTCTTCTCATTGCTTTGTTCTTGCTAGTTTAGATATTTGATTGCTCTTTTGCCTAGTTTGCTAGCTTAGTGTAGTGTAGATCTCTCTTTTCTTACGTTAGTGTAGATCATTTTCATACTTAGCTTTTCTTTTCTTGCTTAATAGAATTAACTATCTAGGGTTAGCTTAGGTTTTGATTTTGTTTGCTTTCCTTTAATTGGTTGCTTGTTCACCATTAGTATAATTAACAAATCAACCATCAAACCCTTAAACCATAGACTCTATAGTAGGAACCTAGCCCAAAACTAACCTAGCTCTAGTGTCCACTTTTCTCTATTGGGTTTGACCCCTAACTTGCCGCTTAACATGACCCTTTCCACATGTGGGTGAAGTGTGTTAGTCTATGTGAGCAGTCTATTAGGGATTTATAAATTTGAAAGACCCCAAGTGTGTTTAAAACCTCTTAGGGTTGCATCTAGTCACCATTCAATTGATTAGTGTGTGGCCCTAGGAAAAACACACCAAGCTCTCTAACGTTGTTGTCGGGGAGAGAAAGAACCATAGCTACCTAGTAATTGTGGTGTTGACTCTCTCCTTTGGCATCATATTTTTCAAGTTTACTTGCCTATGTTTGAGAAACACACCAAGCTAAATTTAGGGTTTCATTAGGGCTTTGGCTTCCCAAACCCTAATTATCACTTTTAATACCTTTTTAACTTACAAACACTAAATTTTATATTTTATGCACTAGTAATCTCAAACTAAGGCAAAGATGTCTCTTTTATCCAAAAAGACCCAACTTTATCCATTTAAGTCGTGTAAACATGGTATGATCATTCAAGCCAAGAAATTAGGGGTAAATATAACAACTTTAGGCACTTTTAGAATTAGAGACAAAATTAGGTATTGGAACTATTTGCATTCCTTGCATTTTTTGATCAATTTTATATATAAATTATTATTGGACCTTCTCATGAATTTTTATTATTTTAATAAAATTAATTTATTCTGGCCGATCAGAGCTCACCACCTAGGCAATGAGCCTGGGTCCCGACCTTGCAATTTGTTTGGGCCAAGACAACGGTCTCACGCCATTCAATGGTCTGTGCTTGCATGGATTTCACTTAGTCAGGAGGGAAAATAGGGATAAGGATCAAGAAATCCTTACCTCTTGTGAAGAGGAGACGAGGGTAAAGGAGTAAAATCCGTAGATGTCTTCTTCAACATGTGCTCCTTCTCTTGCACAAGCAGCTGGTCAACTTGCTAGTTGACTTCAAGTTTCAAGCCCCTTCATACGAATAACTAGGCTACCAAGACCTCATCCATGCCTCCACCATCTCACTGGTGGTTCCAATTGCTCCGATGTTGGTCGAAATTGCTGGAACGAAAAGAAGGGATCTCCAAAAATGATCTAGGGAGGGTTAAAGGTGAAGGGGGGGGGGTTCTAGAGGAGGAATTGAGACCAGGGAAATGAGTCTAATATTGCATAGAGCCTTGCGATGCAATGGTGATGTTTTATTGGATGCATATTCCTTTATACAACCCTGGGGTCGAGGGGTTAGTTCTCATCACCTTGGTGATTTGTACAAATCTTCTAGAGTTCTCCAAGTTAGGAAAAATATAGGGTAGGTAGGGTCACAACGATCTAAAGAAGTCAATGGACAACTTTCCAAGTTTGCTCGATCATTGACGAGGGAGAGGAGAGAAATGAAAAAAGTTGATTTACTATTCTGACTTGCATGTTTCACTTGAGGAGACAATGACTTAGTCATCATTGGATCGTGATCCGATGGATATAGTGTCATGCAAAAAAGTAATGGATTAATTTTGTTCCTAAATTAATTGTGACATTTAATGTTTATTTTCCTTAATCCATTCACTTTAGGATTTCTAGAAAAGTCCATCTCTCTCTCTCTCCTTTTATCCTTTTAATCCCAAATTTTAGGAAAGCCTTAAATACTTTTATCTAGATGTGGGCTAGATTTGAGACCAAAATACTCAACTTAAAGGTGTTTTTCTTAATATCTAAGTCTCCCCCTTTATCTCATTATTTAAAGCATCAAATCAATTCTTTTCTCTTCCTACCTTATCCATATTTCTTATTTTGATTACTTTTCTCATTAGAAATCATGTCAAAAGGAAACCAAACCATTAGTGGCCATCAACACCATTTTTCTAGAGAATTCCACATAATTCCATATGTATATTGTTAATTACCCATTACCTTTTGTAATTCACCATATATTGGATTTTTCTTTCTTCCTTTTTCCCTATATTTGTTATTGGACTTATTGAAACCAATAGAAACCATGAAGACCATTGTAAAGGAAGATTTCCAAAAGAGATCCATACTTTTAAAAGAAACACACCAAATTTCCACTATATCCTTATTATGCATTTCAAATATGTAAATACACGTGAAAAACCATGTTATAACACTTTTAGTGATTCAACATATAGTGTTGTAAAGCCAACATTTCTTGCATTTTCTGGGGAAGATGATCCAGAGCATCAACCTTATTCTCGAGGGCAGCAACTTGTTGGGGAAACTTTTGTAGAGCATTCATCCTCTGTGTAATAATATCTACCTACTTTGTCAAGACAAGAAAAATAGAAACCCTTTAGGTAAATGATGTTTTGAGGGACCCTATTTATCTTGAGGATGTCATAGAGATTTTTGAAGGCATCAATGTGATGGTATGGATTTTCTGCAATAGAGTTCCTCTAAAAGTCTAATGTTGAATGATATTGAGGAAATCAGGATTCAGTTCAAAATTGGCCACGAGTGTGTGAGGTATAACTATAGGTTGCATGTCATCATTTGAACGGGTTGTTGCTAAAGAGTGGAGAGATGGATGATTTTTAGGAGCTTGTCATATGGTTGATGGAGAAGCCATTGGATCATCAAATAGGTGCTCTACTTGTGGGAATTCATTAAAAATATATAGTGTTGGAAGAAGAAATACACTACCTAAAAAGAGATTGAACGAATCAGATTCAAAGACTAGAAACATAAGTGACACTAAAGGTAGACATAAGAAATAATAAAAGGGTGCAATTAAGTCTATTGCTAAACTTAAAATGCAAACTAATTCTGAATAGACCCCAAGTTGTTAGTGGTTATCCATTGCCTTGTCAAAAATCTTAGTGTGAGTCCACCCTATAAAAAGGGTGTGAGAGGATTAAGTAGTGGAGCCACAATCTATGGGGCCATGTGTGACTTGTGAAGATTGTTAGAGAAACTTTTCCTACCTTGACTGAATCCATGAAGACAATATTTGTCCCATGACACCATGGGTGGTTGTAGAGGGCTATTGGATGTCAGTAGCCCAGTGATGGTGGATATGGAGGAGAAGATAACCAATGGTTGCATGAAGAAACAAATAAGAGACATGAAGGGCTTGCTAATACCTTCTCCATTTAGTGACATTTACTACGTGGACATGTATGGATAAGGAAATTATTTTGGAAGAATGAAAATCTCATAGTTGTTTAATGCACCATCACCAAATCAAATCACTTGCAAAGGTAAACTTTCGAATAGTATAACATACCTAGATCTAGGCACTTGGCATAAATCTTCCTTCCCCTATGATCGTCGCAATAGTATTGATGGTAACTTACTTTTCCCATGAATTAATTTGCATAAGGGGTGTTAGGAATATACTAAAAAGAGTACTTTGGCTAAATGATCTTTTATATAAAACATTAGACTACATTAGTTGGGGTTGTCAATGGGTAAGGGTATACCATTTTACCCTTTATCCATACACTATAGGGTCAGGGTAAGTGTTAGGGTATGGATTTTGCTACCCTTCATTTGTTTACCCATTACTCATTCACTCACTAAGGTATAAATACTACCCATACTTGTTTATCCATTTATTTGTAAATAATTACAAAATATAACACTAAACACTAACACATATACTACAAGATTTCTAAGTGAAAAACAACCTAAAGAACCAAATATATCACACACTTCCATTTTTCTATTTTTGTCCTGGGCACAACCATAGAATACTGACTCTAACAGTCACCACCCTAGTGGTGTTGACCTACAAATTGTGAAGGAAGGTTGAAGGGGCTCGAATCTCCCAATCCTAGCAGTGTGAAGCTAATGGCCAATGACTAGCGCAAGTGGCAAGCTCCAACTTCCTTCTAGCCTTGGTGCCTTTCCTAGATCTAGGCCACAAGGTGCTTCCTTCTTCCCTAGGCGGATCCTCACAACATGCCATTCACATGATTTGATGATCCTTTATGACAATGATGCATGCAACATACTCTAGGCAACCAAGCTCCTTAGCAATAATGATGATTGGCTTCCCTACTCAACAGTGACAACCACATTTCCCACCCCCTCCCACCCATGCCCTCACTACATATTGTTGGCTTCAACCACACTTCTACCCCCACTATTGTGCCAGATATAGTTGAAAACAAAGAGGGCATGACTTAGCTGGCACTTGGCAGTATCTTTATATCCTTTCTTGTTGGCATGGCTGCTTTAGGCATTTAAGCTACCCGTATGGCATACTGGCTCTACATGGTGGATGAGGTTGTGTTGAATAAGTTTTCCACATGACTAAGGGTGGTCGTAGTCAACAATGAATGGACAGGGTGATGCTCCAAAATTCCAATTGTTTTGGTGAGTGATTGGCAAATTTAAAGGTATTTACTTTTTCCTTCCTTTGCATTAATGTTTGATATCTTTCGATGTGGTAGCCAAATAATTGTCTAGTTTGGACGGGTACATCACTTCTCATCATGCATTGTTCTACCCTGAGAAGTAATTATACTTGAAGCTCCTAAGTTGATAAAACTTGAGAGGGATGACTTTATTCTGTAGCTAAATTTGACTTTCATTATACATCACCCATTGGAATCACACTATCATGAAAGTAACAAACACAATGTTAAAATTTTATGCCTAATTTTTAAAATTTTTAGAGAGACATTGTTAATTTTCCTATGAAGAATTTAATGCTATGGGGGATGCTATATCATTCCTCTTAGTATTTATCTGTGCAGACATAGTAATTCACTATTGTAGCCAAGTTTGTTTCTATTTACCCATTTTAAGGGATATAACAAGAGAATAGAATTGAGACAAAGAGACCCCAAATCAACAAAATGATGTAGATTTTATTAGTTTATTAGTTGGATCTAATACAACACCCACACAACTAAAACATCCGAGACTCATTGTTGTGATAACCAAATTAAACTTTCATTACTATATATTTGCGTGCTATTTCCCACACATAGTAGTCTCCATGTTATTTATACTTTTACAAAAAACACAAATTTGGACATATAACTTTTCAATTTTAAGCATGGATTTACTTTGTGTGAAGCAAGATATGATTTTTAATTATATATAAGAATTAATAAGTTGTTATCAAACAATTTCTTTGTAAAATTCTCAAACTCCAACACATAATGCGTTAAAATATATTTTTTATCTAGATTACCACTTTACCCTTTACCCAACCTATTTACCTTGTTGGGAAGAGGGTAAGGGTACACAGATTTTTGAGGTGAGTAATTACCCTGATCCTTACCCATTATCCTCTGGTGGGTATGGGTAAAGTAGACATGTACCCTCCTCATACTCTCGCCATAGACAAGCCTAAAACTAGTTAATTAGGTTTGAAATAGGGGTTTCATTTTGCAAACTCACCATTTAATAAGATTTAGTTTTAAATTAGGATTCATAATTTTCATATGTCACATAATGAGGGGAAGGAGAGGAACATGAATTTCCACCTTAAATTGATGAAAGAGATGATAGTTACATGAAATTAATGTGTTTTTCTCCAGGTTGAAAAATAGATTATTGAGTGAATTCAAAAGGGGCAGTTGGCGACATAAGTGGGTTAGTGGTACATTTATTATCTCATGCGTGAATTTCATGGGTAATTGGACTATGTATAATCTCTTTATTAATCTAGGAAATGAGTGAATTCCATATATTGTAAAGTTTTGAGGTTAATGTATAAAATGTAGTATAGTTCTGCAATTGTATATCCCTTTTGACTTAACATGCCGTTTTCTATTCCTTTCCTAATACAACTCCATAACATCAGACAACTCAATTAATCTGAGTTGTTTTACCTATGTAATTGAATGACTCTAATGTATTTTCCTTACTCTCCCCCTTTCCTTTAATGCCTAGCATAATGACCATGATTTTTCCTCGTCACTTGACTTCCTCCCTTATCGATGGATATGAGATTTCTTCAGCAGCTGACTCATGATGATCTTCCACATCGGTTGATCCTTTACTTGGGAGTTTTTTTGGTGATTCAAGAAAACATGTAATTTCACTTGAACATTCCACCCCACCACCAATTATAGAGGCATAATTGCCTATTTTAACCTAAACCATGCCTCTATAACTACAATAGAGGTTTGTTAGCTCCCATTTTTCTCCCTTAGTGCCCAATTTCTCATGAACATGCATGCATTTTCTTGCCAAACTCTCCACTTCCAGTGATAAAAAATTTGAGTAGGCAACTGACTCACTTTGATTGTTCAGAGCATAACTCACTCGGTGGTAATCTCCATTCCCAATCATTATTTTAATACTTCAGTTTTTGGTCATTCTATTTGGTAGTTTCCCTAAACTATCATCCTCTATGTGTTATCACCAAACTTTAGTTAGGGTCACTAGAAACTCTAGGACCCTAAAGCCAGTGTGGAAAATTCCATGGGCCCCCAATGAGAATTTTATGCTCCTTGGTTGGTGGAGATTGGAATGCTTCCCCTACCTTTGGATATAAAATGGTTCTTTTACGCTTTTAAAACTCTCCCACAATATTTCTATGTGGTGTGTTTAACCCTCTCTTGCTCTCCATCGGCTCTTGTCTTCCTACCATCATGATAGTGTTTGGTCCCATGGTCACGTCAAGATTGATCCTTGGGTGAAAGGATGAGTAGGGAGTAAGGATGATCTAGAAGTTGAAGCTCCAATATCTTAGACATGGAGAGAGGGGGGAACAATATCCATGGTATTTCTCATCTTTTCCCTCACACGATCTTGGAGTCCTTTTTGTCCTCAGGGGAATAAAATTCATTCTTTCATTTATTTTGTTTGAGTGGCTAGATGCTTTGATGGCTTGCAACAACAAATATGCCATGTCACACCCTTTTAGTCAATAATTATTTGAGCATGAAAATTGGTCCCTTGACTGCCGTTTCCTTAAAATAAAAAAGTTATTCATGTTTGAAACTTATAAAAATCACAATAAATCATTACATCATAAAAAAATCACAATCAAATATGATTTTTAATAGGGAAAATATGTGAGATTTATTTCTGTGGTATTTATAACCTAATTTGAGTATCCTTAGTGAGGATATATTAGTTTCAAGTAATAAAGAATAAAAGTTTTCCCTAGTATATATTTAATGTAATTAGGTATTGGAAAACCATGACCCTTGGCTTTAGAGGTGGCTTGGATAAATAGGCTCTATTTGAAATCATGTGCATTCTTTTGATTTATATTAGGAAAGTTTTATGATTGAATCCAAATTTCCTATAACAAGACATAAACTTACATTTAGTCCTCCTTCGGTCTTTTTAGAAAATTCTATTTGAAAAATTATCAGAAATATGTTGCATCATCAATGTAAATACACGATCTTCTTTAATAATTAGACTTGAATAATCTCATTGGGCCCTTTACCCCACTTCCCATACTTTCCAATGTGTGCTTTTTTCTCACTTGAAGTTGATAATAACCCAAACTTTACATCTTGCCCCTCTATTATACGAATGTTATATTGTTTGACTATTATTATCTAATAGTATTGGTGTATTTTGGGACCGCACCCAATGCACAACTATCTATAATTGGGTGATGGTGCTCTCACCTAGCCCCATGTGCTCTCACCTACCTTACATATATACATGTATAGAGGATAAGGTGCTCTCACCACCTTCATAAGGCTCAAAATGTGGTATTTTTTCCGCCCTACTCTTATGTTCATCATCTATTTAGAATTTGAATGGACTTCATAAATTTTATCAATAAATTGATTAAAATGGAAAGAGACTTTATATTCATTTAATTCCATATCTAAAAAATTGCATCATTAGTTTTTTGTTCTTTGTCTTGGACTTGCCTATTTGTTTATAGCCTCTTTTTTACTAAGAACACCCACACTATACTTACTTGAATCCTCGAACGCCCAAGTATTTTACCACACACATACCATTGAGCTAGTGTGTAACTTTCTTACTGTTTCCTCTTCTGTGTGCTGCTCCCAACCCATCATGAAGTTAAGCATCATGTCTCATTAGTTTTATTTATAATATGATAGTTTAAGACTTTTATAAAATGGATATGTTTCCAAATACATACAAAAACATTACTTATATTTCCCAGATCTTTCTAGTTTATCATCAATATGGGTGTAGTTGGTGAACTTTCTCCATATGTAATAGTCTAGTTTACTTTTTTGCTGTAGTAATACATTATGCTCCTTGTTTTTACCTCTTGAGAAATTATTATGCACCATTACCTTTCCATGTTTATCTTGGTTTCTGTGTGTAATGGGCTTCTTGTTTACTCCTCAGAGTAAGGAGTGGTTGCCCTCTCAAGTCCCACACCTTATTAGTATGGTATCAAAGCCATATAATTCGCCAAACTGTCTATCTCAAACCATCATGTGTATTTTCCTTATGGTTTATCCCTTTTCAAGAGGAATAAATAGATTGATGATATGGTAATTGTATCCTCTCAGTCTTTAGGTGGCCTCTCAGGCTTGACTGCCACTTTGAACTTGTAGTATGGCATGCTTCTTATGGATCCCCCATTTATCCCTGACCTTACAAGCTACATTTAGGAGTCATCCTTTAGTACTTGTACCCTCTCACCCTATAGTTGAATCTTTAATGGATTTTTCCATAGAGAACAAGTTGCTATCTCTTAAACAACTCATATCTTTATCCCTTCTAGGGAGACTGACATGTTGGATGTAACTACTGAGTCAAAGGACTGCTTGCTGACCAAGTTCATAAAGATCCAACCTACCATTTTCTAGGGAAAAAGTTAGGCTAGAATAATGAATTAAGCAAAAAGTCAGATAATAGAAATGGAGCATGTAGGTATATGGTGTCTGCATGAATATAAGTCTCTCTTTTCTACATATTGTAATGACTTATTTTCAAATTAGTCATCTAATTAGGGTTTACTTGATTGATTGCATGCTTAACCAGGTCGATCATTGTTTAAAGCTTGATTAATGATGGTATTATAGTCACAAATATTTGAACCTAAATGAAAAAAAAATCTAAATATGCTTTTATTTCAAATAATTTGGGTTTGAGAATTTAAAACCCTAATCGGCCAAAATTAGGGTTTTGATGGCATATGAATACAAAATTTGATAAGTAGTGGTGTACTAAATGATTTTTAGTATTTTATACACAACTCTTATTTATTTGAAATTTGGATATGATTTATATATCTCAAATGTGATAACTCTTTAAAAATACCAGAATTTTTGAATATTCATGTGATCAGTTTGTTGGTCGAGTTTGCCTAGGACAAATTCAGTCGATCATGTATTCAGATTGAAATATAGTAGTGTGGTAATTGAATTTATCTTTTTATTGGTATACAAAATTGATCTCAAATTTTCATTGTATTTGGGAAACCCTATTATAGATATCATGTTAAATTTTTGTAATTTTTGGATGATGTTTGATCTACTCAGAGAGGGGTGTCAGTCAAGTTTGTAACTCAACTAACCATGCTGCAGACTGCAATATAGCAGTGTAGTATTTGATTTTTATTTATTTATTAGTAACTATTAATGATATGAAATTTTAACTAGATCTCTTAAATAAATGATAAACAACATGATAATTTTTCATAAATTTTGGGGAAAATTTGACCTCTTAAGTAAACGATTTATAGTAACATTGTAATGACAGAAAATTTAGTTGAAATAAGAGAAAATATAGTGAGAGGCCAATGTGCAAATTGCCCAAGTACCTAAATTGCTATACATGATCAACCTAGAATACTAAGAGATCTTATGATTTGTGATTCAATCCAGATAAACTAAATCCTAGAGAGAGAGGGAGAGTTAGGGTTTGAGAGGAGAAAGTGGTGGAATTGTTGATCTAGGGTTTTGCTATCTGAGATATGATGAAATAAAGTAAGTTTAGCTTCTTTGCATAGACTTTCATGGTGATTCTTCTCTCACATGTCAAGATTATGTCCCTCCTCTGATTTGATTTGAAATCACATCAAATCATCCCATTTTCTCACTCTTTCTCTTCTCAAGGAGAATTTGGTTTTCCTTCCTTGGGTACAAGGTTGACATTCCTCATCCTTCTCAAAATCCAGTTTTGGAAATCCTTTGACCAATTCATTTTTGCTCAACTTCTTCAACTAATAAATATTTACATTACCAAGCCTATAGTTCCACAAAGATATATAATTCAAATTAACATCAAGGCATCTACCAAAAATAGGCTTAATAGAGTCAAGAACAATAACATAGAGATTATAATTTCTAGTTCCCTTATATATAACATTGTAGGAGAGGGAATCTAGAAGCAAGCATTCTATTAAGGTAAAAAGAACAAGATAGCCATTATCACATAATCGACTAACACTAATTAAATTGTGATGTCCACCATCCACAAGAAGAACATTCTTGATGCATAGTGAATCACCTACATCACCTTCACCTACCACTCTATCTTTGTTGCTGTCACCAAATGTCACCTATCCTCCTTTCTTCTTTGTGAATTGGTTGAAGTGGATGATTTTACATGTCATGTGCTTTAAGCAACCACTATCAACAATCCATTTTCAATTTAGCTATAAGAAATGAAGATGTCGGTGCCTAATTCAAACCTTGGGATCCGATGTTAGCTTGGGGACCTATTTCATCTTTGGGATGGTCCTCTTCTCTATATATGGACAATAAGTAGAGTAATGGTCATCAATCTTGTAATGCACACAAACCATAGGGTTCTTAGAGCTGGATGACTCTCCATGGAAGAAAGGATGTTCCTTACTCTTTTACTTACCCTTACCATTGCTCTTGCTCTTTGGATCTCCCCATACATATCCCAAACCACTAATACCAACTTTTTGGTAGAGTGATCTAGAACTTCATTGAGGGACTTTTTCCCATTAAGAAGCTCTAAGTTTTTAATTATCATCACTAAGAGTAACGACAGTAGAAGATAAACTAGCAAGATCATCTTGTGCATGAAGTAAGTTGGCCTCCAAACAGAGGGCTTTAGTATGATAATAATGTCTTTCAAGAGTAATGCTAGCTACCTCACTACTAGGCAATAAAGTTATAGAATAAAGATAATTAATTTGAGAAAGCAATATAGCATTTTCAGTTCTAAGAAAGATAAACTCATCAAGATAAATCCTATTTTCATCTTTAATAGCATCACAAGCATGTTTAAGATCATCATTTTCAATTCTAAGTCAAAACAAGCTCATCAAGTCGGGCTTGGTTTTCCTCCTTAAGACTATTGATGTTCTTAAGATAGATACCATTATCTACTTCAACTCCATTGTATTGGAGCTCAAGATCAAGTAACTACCCTTGAAAAGAATCAATACTATCAAGATGCATTTTCTCATTTTGATCAAGGATATCAAGCTTAACATACAAGTCATCAATATTTTCCCCTAGTCTCTTCTTCTTAGATTTGCATTCGAAAAGAGAAGAGTAGGAAGAATTAAGCATATCAATGAGGGTTTCTTTATATAACTCATGCAAGCTTACCTCACTTACCTCACCAATGTATTCAATAGTAGAGGCCATGAGTGCAAGGTGACATTCTCCCTCATTCGAGCTAGGATCACTAGAAAAAGACTCCTCCCATGCGAAATGGGTTGCATTGCTTCTTCTTCTTTCCTTATTATCCTACTTCTTGTACTTGCCATCCTTCTTGGAGTCCTCCCTTTCTTGGAGCTACTTTTGTGGTAGGACTTCTTGGCCTTGGGGCACTCATTCTTGTAGTGTCCCTTTTTCCCACATTCATAGCACCTTAGAGTAGAGGAGGAGGATGGATTTCCTTTGAAGTGCTTCCCTTTGGAGTAGTTATCTTCATGGTCACTAGGGGCTTCAAATTCACTTGAGAAAGGAGGAGAAGACCAACAAGCAAGTTGTTGTTAGAGAATCATTGCCTCAACTTGAGCTTTGAATGCATTGTCTTTTATCTTCTTTGATCCCTTCTCTTCTTTCTTCTCATCTTCCTCTTATTTGTCAAGTCTTGGATCATGAGCATGAAGGTTTCTAATGAGCTCTTTAGTGGACATATCACCAAGCCTTATAACTTATTCATTTGAAGTCACATTGGATTCCCGTCTCTTCAGGAGAGACCTTAGAATCTTGGAGTTGATGGTCCCTCCATCCATGGTGTGGCCCAAAGAAGAAATTATGTTAATGATGGTGTTGAGCCTTGTGTACATCTCAACCAATTTCTCTTTCTTATTCATCTTAAAATTTTCAAGGATACCCTTGAGCATATAGATCTTGGATTCCTTGACTTTCTTTGTGCCTTCATAGGTTATGCATAACTTATTCCATATCTCATGGGATGTGTCCCAAGAGGAACCCGGTTGAACTCAGAGGGAGTGAGGGTTGCACAAATGATGCTTATAGCCTTTGCATTTAGTTGTGCCTTCTTGAGTGTAGATTCATCCCAAGTAGCTACATCTCCCACCGACTCCTTATATGGAATTATGACTACTTTCCACATGTCCTAGCTCATCCCTTGAAGGTAGAACTACATCTACCTCTTATAATAGAGGAAGTTTGTGTCGTCAAAGATTAGGGTTGTCATGGAGAAACCACCTTCCAAGTTGATAGATCCAAGTAGGTTGACGCCCATCTTCTTGTCTCATAGTACATTTGTTGGAGAAGATCATGGCTCTGATACCACTTGTTGGATCAATGGGCTCTAGAGGTGGGGGCGCTGAATAGAACTAAAAGCACTTAAACAAGATTCCTTAGACCTTCAAGTTACCTCAAGATATGGGATTGAAAATATTGAAATGGTGTGCAGCTAAGCATACATACCAAGGATGAGAGAGATTGAACAAACACAAGAATAAGATATGTAGAGTGATTCAAATCTCCAAACTAGGAGAAAGTCAATGCACTACCTAGAGAGGTCAAGCTCTAGGATTTTTCAACCCGTGTATATTTATATTCCATTATAAGAAATACAAGATGACCTTCCTTTTCTGGGCCAATGATACCCAGACTTCTTTTTAAGGACCAAAAGGAGCCAATAAACCAACCAAGGTAAATCTGAAATCAAGTTTAATCTGACGGTTGAGGATTTTTTTCACCCTAAGTCACTTCTATGACTTAAGGGGAGTTCGATCAGACCTAATCTATCATGTTATATTCCATTGCACGATGGCTACAACATGAGACCAGAGAATGAGAAAGAGAACTGCACGTTTGGGCGGTTCCAGGCATGTTCAGTGGGTAGAATTCGCGGTTCGCAGATCCGTTCTTCAGCGTGGAGCATCCTAGTCACATTTCTCCAGGGGGTTCATCGATTTTTCTATGTTCTCCATGTTTTTCCTTCTTCCTAGCATGCTTTTGTCCATGGAAACCATGAGGGGGTGATGCAACCCTATTATAGGGCTTCATCTTGTGTCATTTTGCATTTCAATCACATCTATACCTGTTAGATTACATGACATTTCCCCTAATATGCATATTTGTGTAAAATGCACTTATGGACATTATTTGCATGTTTTTCAGGTACTTGGACCACACTTGGATGGACGAGAGAGATGGAGGGACCCAAAGAAGGACTCAAAGCTCCCCCAACCTACCCCTAGTGGCCAAGAGTCAAGCTTAAGCAAAGAAGTCCATGGATCATGAAGTTTGAAGCTTAAAGTGCAAGAAAAGCCCCCAACACGACCGTGGTAACACAGAACGGTCATGCTGCAAATGAAGAAATCATAGGAAAAATTTCAATTTTGAAGCAGCTGCAAAGCATACTCCAATACAGTCATGCAACGTAGCATGACTGTGCTTCCACCCCCAACACAGCCATGCTGCAACCATACAACACGGCTGTGCCATGCAGAATGGCCGTGTTGCCACTAACCCAACACGGTCATGCCACGCAGCACGACCGTGCCACATATAACCCAACACAGTCGTGCTACCCAGCATAACCATGCTACCAGTTCCCAACACGGCTGTTCTGGATAGCACGACTGTGCTACTAGCCAGTCACTCCCCCAAACCAACCTGAAATTTTTCACCTTGGCCATTCCCATCCACCATGGCCGTTCCACTCACACCCCACCACGGTCGTGCTACCCAGCACGACTGTGCTACCCACAAAACCCATCCACTTTTTCCACTAATTTTCCCATACCACCCCCACTTGACCTAGTGCTTCCCCCACACCTATATATACCTAGGCGATGGCTGGAGGTCGAGGTTAGCTACCCTATAGACACTCTAGCCTCCCCATTTCGTCCTCCATCCATTCCCATCTCATTCCTTCCATTTCCATCATACATCCATGCCATTCACCTACCTTGGAGGAGGGAGTTCGAGCTACAGCTGCTAGGAGGTGGAGAAGGAGGAGTCTTCACCGAGCTCATCATGGATTTTCACTTCTCTACTCATTCTTTCTCCTTTCTTTTTGTATTTTCCATTGCCATGAGTAGCTAGGCCCCCTTGGGTGGGTTGTTTTGGGTGTAAAATGTTACTTTGATACCATGTTGGGGGAAAATGATATGTAAACTTTGCAATTCCATTTGTTAATGATTAAGTTCTATTTCTATCTCATTCTCCATGGATTGCTTGTTGGTTTGTGTATGAAATCACTTAGGAATTTAGGGAAATTGCTTATATATGTGAATTTTGGGATTTGCCCCTAGGTTGCCTCCCATCTTCCTACATCCTAATAAATCTCCCTAAGCCTAAGTGAGAGATCTAAGTAGCTATATTAGATGATTCTAGTGCAATTAGCATGGAGCCTTCTCAAGGCTAGAATGTGGGGGACATGGGGTCCAAAGCCCTAACTTCACCTCCCCATTACTACCCTCGACCCCTAATTGTCCTAGGAATGTCCAATCTAGAAACCTAGACTTGAATAAACTCTAATTGAATTGAACCTAATCCCTAACCCAATTGAGCCTCACACGGGTGGTAGGGAGTGTTAGGGACTAGTTCCCCTATACACAACCTAGCACATCCATGGCCAGTTAGTAGCTTAGGTTAATTCATTAGACTCTAACTTGTTGTTTGGTTTGGATAATCTAAATGGAATCATTATGCTTATATATCACCCCCGACTTAAGTGATAAGTACATCCCCTAAACAACCCACACCTTCCTTAATTACTTTAAAACCCTAGTTTTCATCATGCTTAGCTAGTGTTAGCTTAATTAGCTATTTTCTTACTTAGTTAGATTCTTGCCCTGTTCTTTCCTTGTTCTTGCTAGTTTAGCTCTTTAATTGCTCTTGTGCTTTTCTCTTGCTTGCCTTAGTGTAAATTGCCTTTTCACATCTACCTTAGTCTTTTCCTGCTTAATTAGTCTTAATCTAGTCTAGGGTTAACTTATATTTCATTATTTTCTTTAATTACTTTCTTTCTCACCTTAGTTAACAATCAAAACAACCTTTAAACCTTAACCCTAGTCTCCGCAGTAAGAACCTAGCCAAACTGACCTAGTTCTAGTGCCCACTTTTCTCCCTGTGGATCAACCCTATACTTAACACCCTCCTATACTACAACACGACCCCGTGTGCTTGTGGGTGTAGTTGTTTTAGTAGAAGTAGGTGTGTTAGTTAGGTCTTTATAAATTCGAAAGTGAATCCACTGTGTGTTCCGATCCCGTGGGGTTGCATCTATTCAAACTCCAATTGAGTAGTGTGTAGCACCATTGGCATAAGCACTAGGGGCTAATCCCCGTGCTCTCTAGGACCCGGGAGTAGGCTGATTGTACATTGTATATGGATCTTTTGCATTACTATATTATTTGTTCTTATTCTTGGGCATGCTTTTATGAAATCATATTGAATTATCTATGTTGTGCACCATAGGTGATTAATTAGATCCTTGATAACTTCAAGAGGAGGATTAAAGATTGGAAATCCATAGTAATACACATTTTATATCGCCCTTTGAGAAAGGTGGCTTACGAATGTGAAGAGATTACCTAGAGGGTTTGTTAAAGAACCTAACTAATTAAACAATTACTATGGAAATAGGATTGGTAGTAGAATATGTAGTGAACTACACTGCGGGAGTGGGTAGTTCTTGCTACATACTCTTTGTCCAAGAGTGGGAGGAATATATATTAATCTTAGGTAAAATCTGTAGTGTTGATTGTGGTGAAACCACAATCCTAGAGAATTTCTTCCCATTGTGATCACAAACCATTAAATAAGTTTTCTTTCTTACAATCAGTCTGATAACTCTCAAATCAAAGTTTTATTTGACTTAGCTGATCGAAAGCAGTTAGTAGTAGTTTCTTGAATTACGTTTCCCCGTGTTCGATATTCGGGCCTCGTTGGCATGTATTACTTTGACGCGTACGATTGCATTTTACACATAAAGTTTAGTCATGTCACTTTTGTGACGGTGGTGATGGCGATATTCCTCGTGTTGATCTTCCTCATGGCAGTGACCATCTGAGTGATGGTCTTCTCTTTCTTCTTCCGTCTCATGTGGTGGTCGATTGTATTGAACCCTTGCATTCTGATCTTCTCCAGTAAAACTACCATCCACATGAGGCGGCATGACGTCTTGAAGTGAAAGTGAAGTGTTGTATAAATCTACTTCCCTCCGGGCTCCCTAAATAGACTGTACAGTTGAGTTAGAAAATTGGACGTGTTAAAATGAACTATTCTATGCAATCGTAAGGTAGTAGATTTGAAGTTTTTGTGCTTTCAAGCTTATGACTAAGCTTGAGGCACGGGAGTATAGTGAGTAGACTCGTGTTATTAACAATACCATTTTACCTTATCATCGACAACGACACCAAAAAGTTGACTGGGCTAAATCACACGTCCAAAATAGAGCGGATCTATAGTAGTTAGACTCCTAAATTTATAACCCGACATTCAGGCCCCAACAACTATTGTACGGGGTCCGATGTAGTAAATTGGGGTCGAACCACAAGGATAAGGTTGGTAAGTGATAATAACACAAAGCCTAAAACTCCTACACCCCAAACGAAAAGGTGGATCAAGGTGATGTTCCCTAAGGAATGATGATGCTCCAAATAAAACAATGAAAGGCAAAGGAAAGAAAATAAAACAAGAGAATAAAGTCAAATAAGAAATAAGAAACAAAAGTATGGAATGAAACTTGGACCAGGTTTCAAATACTAAGATCTCTCACCAACATTCAAAACTCATGTCCCTTTGTATACCTTTACCAAGATTATAAGCAATCATCTATTATGTTTATTCCCTCCTATCTCGAGCTTAGGATAGATCTAGATTATAAGGTTGCCTCTCTCTCAAGATGACAACCAAAAAATTGCAAAGCAAACCATATGACCATTAGCTTTAGTACTCCAACACTTTCATGCAATCATACTACTCCATCACGCTAGATAAGGCTACTCTTTCGAGGCACCAAAAATCATACATCATAAGATGGTAGCTAAGAATTCAAGTGAAGCATTAAGAACAAGTGTATGAAGATAATCTTGATAAGAGAATATATATATCAAAGGGGAGCAAGGATATAAATGTTGGGAGAGCCTTAGTGGCTACTCCCAATCTACATTAAATGTTTAGCCACACATGTTAACAGGCAATATAACGACGTTACAGAAGGACAAATACATCAAGAATAACGAAGAGGTGAAGGGCACAACGTGAGAAAGAGAGATGATAGATCTAAAGAAGGGATAAGGAGATACACCAACTGTACTTCTCCAAATATAGATATAGAGCGGGTGTGGATGGTGGCAACTCCTTCTTTCGATGAATAGGAGGACCGATCTTATCTCTCCTCCAACTTTTGTCTTTGGAGATCCAAGACCGATGGGGATGACCGATGTGGATGAACATGAATGGCTCTGGAGTTTGGCAGCGCTTCATGGTCCTTAATGATATGATGATTTGACAGGTGGAGTCGGGGGCCTATTTATAGGCGTTGCCCACTGACATAACTTCTGGTCACGGTCACGATGCATGGGCTGGTCACGACGCTCAGTGGAGTTTGCCTCGATCGCAGCATGTATAGTAGTCATACTTGTAGGGTGTTGTTTCGACTGTGACTCTTGAGCAGTGGTCATGTGCTCGCAGTTGTGATGGTCTCCTCCTTACAGTTGCGGAAGTTGCCAATACATCACAGTTGCGGTGCGTTACCCCGGTCGCGATGGAAGTCACAGTCTAGGTGTGAAGTTTTCGAGCCATGGCTCTGCCACGGTCGTGACATGGCATGAACTTGCACTGAGTGAGAGATGTATGAAAACAAGATTTTAGCCCTAAGGTACTCAAATGAACAGAAAAATCCATAAAAGTTATGCTAGCATAGGAATAACACATATGTGAAAACTTCATAAAATGAGATGTTATTAGCATCTCATGCAACTCTTGAATAGATGGTGTGCACAAGTCCTTGTCACAATCCATCTGCATTATTCTAGGCACTTAATCTCATTAAAGCCACCTAGTTAAGCCTGACCCAAAAGCCAACACGATAGAATATGCCCCTTGCTTTGGTAGACCCACATATCTACCGTCACACTTCTACAAGATAAATAGTGCAACATGCTTTGGTGTAACCTACACTTGGTCGATCAAGCTTTTCATGTGTATCTCTTATAGAAACCATCTTAGACTTAATATTTATTGAGGGATTTTATAAATAAGTATATACATATGTCCAATCACCATATAGTTATAGTACATATCATATACATGCTATATCCACAAATGAAACATGCAATCATAAAACATATGAACGATGGTTATGGCTAGTCTAATGTAATTATTTTGAGCCACAAGAATTGCTACCACCTAAGGTCATACATATCATGTACTAGATAACATGTGCTAACCCGATAGATTGTCTGAACCCTTCAGTCAATCAGTTGACCTTCAGGTCGGTCAATTGGCTTTCTGGGTCAAGTGGTTGGATAGACTCCTCCAGATGATCGATTGGGCATCCAGTTGATCGGTTGGCTCCTCCTATATGTTGGCCTCCTCGGTCCTCTAGTTGACCAGTTTGACTCATGCAGAACATGTCCTTTTTCCTAAAATAGAAACTAAAACTATCATATTCCATATTACATTGTAAAAGGGGAAAACCTCGAGTTACATTCGAGAGGAATATATGAATAAGCATTAATTTATATTTGGAACGGAGGGGAGAGGCTCGATATGCAAACTGAGTAACAACAGAAAAGAAAACCAAACAACCATGCACACACATGTAGAAGGGTTTTGGCCATAACCAAGCATACACCCACCATCAAAATGCTTTTAGGGCGACATAATAGATTGCATATATATATATATATATATATATGGGGATCGTATGTGGCATATAATTGAATACACACATTAATAATTTTAATATTCACATCATATGCAATAAAAAATCCTAGCATATCAATTTAAATCTAGATAGACCGTAAATAGATGTGGCTCTGATACCACTATTGGGAAATAGAGACGTCAGAGAAAGCATCATGAACAAAAAATTTGTCTGTATTTGTTAATTAGAGAATTGCACCAACAATGTTGTATCTAGGAAAGAAGGTAGTAAGAGATATACATGGTCCTAGAGAAAGTCTAGTGACTACTCTTGTACGATTATGTGCATTCTTTGCGAGATGCACATGAACAACTGGCGACAACGGCCTCCTGGTGCAACACCACAGACATCGGTGATTGTTTTCCTCCTAGCATGTGGAAACGATCTCCACACCTCTACATAGTCCACAGAGGCCATCGGGAACTCCACAATATTCTACCAGATCCAATAGGAAGGAGTTGTCCCTTCGAATGTCAATGTGCTAGCTTGAATTACTCTCTCTTGTTGTCTCTCCCTTGCTCTCTCTCCCTTTTATGGATAGGACTTGATCAGTCTCTCTAGTTACCACAACTATGAGAGGATAACAATTGTCTGAGCTTATTGTTGTGTATTTTGAAAGCCTTGACTACCCCCTATTTATAGGATGGCCAGGGTTAGTGTTTCCAGATCATCTGGGAGTCAAAGAGACAAAATTTCATGAAACTTTCAAAAGCTAGGAATGATAAACTGATTGGTTCACATGTGAAATGGTCGGTTTATCACTTGAAATGGCTGGTTCACTATGTTTCCTATTGGCAAACATATTGGCTTTAATGTGACCATTAATGCACAAAATGAAGTAAATGCGAATCCTTGATCCAATCATATTAATCATCCAACTGACCAATTCACAACCTAAACCGGTCATTTCACATCTTTGAACCGATCGGTTCATTTATGAACCGGTCGATCCATCTTCCAACTCATCCAGTGTTATTCACATCAATGTACACTTGAATCGATTGGTTCAACACTTGAACATATCATTTCATAGTTCTCTCAGTCAATTTTCAACTATTGTTGTTCAAATTGAATACCTAAACACTTCAGTAGTCAAGTTAAACTATATTCATGAGTAAACACCTTTCCCAGGTGCATCCTATGTGTGTGACCCTATAGGTCCCAACTTATGTTGGTAGCGAATGTCCATAACTAATTTATGAAATCACAAGCAATGAGTGGTATCTTGCAACACATCATTGCTACCCAAGTAATTGGAAAGTTGGAGAACAACTTCAACCTACAATCTATGATTAGTGTTACAATGATTGTATAGTTCCTTTGTCTTTGATATCCATATTGAACTTGAGGCATGGAATTGTCCTCCTCTGAATTTTCAATCCATGTTCCTTGAACTAGAGCAAACTATTTGAGAAGCATGTGAATTCACATATCACGTATTGAGTCACATGAGTATGGCCATTCATTTCTCAGTCTCGCTTATCAAGTGGTTGGGATATCAATCTCCTATAGGAGGGAAAAATCCCATCTACATCACTCACTCAATCTGCACGTGTCACAACATACCCAAGCATCACCTTTATGAAAACCCTTATTCAAGGTCAATTAGATGATGTCAAAATACATCGAACAATATGTGATTAGTATAGTGACTTCAGATCTAAGAACCACAATCACCACTATCAATATGAGAGATGATTCTGACTACCATTCCACAGTCTCCATCTACCACTCTCAAGGTGGATCTGTCTAATTTAATGTTCTCTAACATGTACCTATGTTCCCTATGTGCTTGGTTTGGTATCACATATCATGACTAATGAGATTTCATCATCAATCTAGTCTTATGTATTACTATTGTCTATTTTTTCCCAAAGTAACATCCGACTAGGGAAATAACAAGAATATATATACTCTTATCATACATTTGATCTCATTGTTTAGTTCCTCAACCTGAAGACATATGTCATCAAGAAACATCATTCTTTAGACATCTACCATGTTTGTGTCATCATCTCATGATTGAGACAAACATAATAGACAAGACTACCCTTTTAATTATCAAATCAAGTATATGATGCCCATTAAAATCATCATATGATTGGATATATGGGAAAAATACCAACATCAAGATCTATAAAGATAGATATAGAAGGCTTCTAGGCCTAAGAGAGAGTACATACATTGACAAGGTGCTGGAGAGGTTCAACTATATGATGCTCTAACATAAATACCTTACCCTTGTGTCATGGAATAAGTCTCTCTAATCTCCAATGTCCCATATCTTTGGAAAAGTAGGCATGCATGGGAAGATTTCATATGCATATGTAATTGTCTCTATCATGTGTGCAAGGTTATGTACACACCCAAAATTTTCATATGATTTGAACATGGCGGGTAAGTACTAGCATAATCTAGGCTATGGTCACTGGGAAACCATGAAGAATATCTTAAAGTACTTGAGAAGAACTAAGCATAAATTATTAATATGCGGAGGTGAGGAAGAGCTAGTTGTAAAGGGTTATAGTGATGTAAAACTTAGCATAAATTCTTGTTACAAGGAGGTGAGGAAGATTTAGTTATAAAGGGTTATAGTGATGCAAGTTTCCAAATTGATAAGGATGATTACTGATTGCAATTATGCTTTTTGTTTTGGTGAACTTGGGGTCGTTCCAACCATTGAGGATGCAGTAGAGCTTTATTGTGATAAGAATGGAGCCATTGTATAAGCTAAGGAGGACACATGGCATCATCATTCCAAACACATACTTTGGCAATATCATCTCACACAAGAGGTCATACAGAAGGAATTTTGTAAATATCTATAGAGTACCAAATGAAAACCTACGTTGATGATCCCTTAACAAAATCACTTTCACATTAGAAGCATGATGGTCATGTAAGTTCATTTGGTATTTGATTTATGAGTGATTGACTCTACTACAAGTGGGAGAATGTTGGTTGTATGCCTTGAGATCCATCATTTAATGATTATTAGAGGGATACATTATATATGATTTGATTATTAATAAAGAAAATTCCAACTATTAGGTATGTTTTAGTATTGAGATAATGAATAAATATAATAATTTCCTAAGAATATTTCACTCAATGACATATGGTTTGGTTTGAGGACCTGAACATGAGATCATGTGTATACTTAAGAGTATTTATACTTGTTGTGTCCTTAGTTAGTTATCATTGTGAATATTATAGGACAAAAATAATAAATAAGACTAATGCATATGTTGAGTGATGACTATTTCTTTAGTCATGATATTGGATATAAGATCAGATACATGGGTACTTTTTAGAGACAAGTTGTATTATGCATACCCACTTTGATATTGACACATGGAAGTCATGTCATGGTAGTTAGAGTGATATCTCAATGTGACAATGGTGTTTGTGATCCTTAGAAAGTCACTACACTAATCACATGTTATTCTACACCTCAACACTACACCAACATGACTCTGAATAACAGTTGCCATACATGTGGTGATTGGGTTTATTGTTACACTTGTGGATTATTGTAGTGATGTAGATACAATTTTCCCCTTCATTGGAGTGATATCATGTCCACTTGACAAGCGAGACTATGAAATTCATGGACATGCTCATGTGACTCAATATATGATATTAAGCTCATGAAATCTTCTCTAGTATGAGGAACATAAATTTAATTTTAAGAGGATGACAACTCAATGCCTCATTTCAATTTGGATATCTGTGACAAAGGGATTATATGGTCATGGTAACATTGGTTACTTTATAGGCTCATATTGTTCTCAACTTATTCTAATTACTTGGGAATAAATCGTATGTAAATTGGAAGATTGATTCAAACTTGGATTGATGAGTCAGGTGACTCACTAAGGGCATGTTTGGTTAACAGGATTATGTGGGATTTAGGAGAATCTTGAACTGATATAATCCAGAAATACAATTGCATGGGATATCAAAAATACTGGATAACTACAATTTATGTTTGGTTTATATGTAACATCTTGACACCGAAATTGGATAATAAGAAAGAAAAAAATAACGGCTGCCATTTTCTTCGGGACGAGTACGACCGATCTCAATAAAGTAACAGAGACGACCCTTTTTCTTCGGCACAGTGAGCAGTGAGTTGGCATAATCAAGCAACGAGAGCAGGGACCGGTAGCTGGAGGACTACGTCCCACTAATTTGAAATGGAGAATCTAATCCATCACTGAATGTATATAGAAAAGTGCAAGATTCATCGTCAATTTCCAATCCGGTAAAACAAACCTAACATTTTTGCAGTTGGATTAACAAGTACAATCCAATACAGCCACATCCATTAAACCAAACATGCCCTAAGTGATTCAGGTGACTTATATCCCAAATTTATCTAGTTGGGATACTTAGAAATTGAGTGGGATGATTGGGATTGCAATTTGAGTTTTCAGTTCTAGTCTATTTTGGATAGTGATTATGAACATTATATGATGTTGGATATTCTAAACCCATGACACTCTTATATATATGATTGGACGTCAATGAGGGAGAGACATAACAACACAACATTGTGAGATAGGTTGTCTAAGAGTTCTTCTTATTGGAGATAAAAACTCATGACAAGGGATAGAAACCTACAATATGAAAAGGAGTTCAAGCAACAACTTGGACTTGATAACTCTAGGTTCTAGTTTCTTTAGGTGATCAAGGTGGTGTAAGAGTTCCTACATCCGCATGGAGGAAGTAGAGGCCTAAGACCTTAAGAATAGGCTTTAGAACAAAGAATTTCTTGAAGAATAAGAAGACAAGGTGTTGTTGCAATGACAAGGTGGAAAAAACACCAACTACTTTATACCTGGATCTAGAAGTATATATTTTTCACCGACATAAAATGTGTCAAGTTATTGGACAACTAGTGCGTGCCAAGGTATATTTCATATCTGTTCTATATCTTTAAGATACCATGATTATATGTCTATGAAATATTTGTTGGTTTGAGTTTTACCAAGATTTTTTTTCAATACAATTGTGCCTCCTCTCCCTGAAACCCTACATCTCCTCATATGATTTTGACCACATCTTATTTAGTTGTTAGTTACCAAATGGTTGTGGTCTATTTTTTATAGAAATAATCCTAATGGATAATACATATCATGAGTATATCATATATATTTTGTTCAACAAGAAGGCTTGCATTGATGTAAACTTATGAAACAATTGGCATTCTCTTACATCTAGCATCGTCTGTCATATTTGGTTAGAGAGACGTTTGAATTCCAAAATGAAGTGTACTCATCAAATAATTATTACCACTGGATACATAGTTATTACTTTTTATGATGCAATCTCTTTTATCTACTTTACATCTAGAAATATTAATTATAGTCACTCATAAATGTCTTTCTCATCACGTACACATGTGTTGTAGGTAAATAATTCCACAAAGGACCCAAATTTGAAAAATATTGATGATGACTTTGTCTCTACTAATTAATGTAGAATCTAATGATGATATATTGGTAGTCAAGTACATATGTTCCATTATTACTTATTGGCTCTATATAATTGCAAGCTTTATTTAATTTTTTGATTATTATGATAAAGTGCCTCCATGTGGCCTCCAACCACTCTAAACTCTTTATTCCTTCCCCTTTCCATGCAAATCTATTTTGTTTCACAACACACCACTCATATAATTCAACGATCCCTTCCCCTACTACTTCTATTGGGATTACATCCTATCCATACTGTAACATACCGAGATTCTGAGTTCCTTTCTCTTTCTAGCCAACAACGGTGTAAGAAACTTAGTGGAGTACAAGTTATCCCACAATCACCTTATGGTCTTGTTGGGAATGTTCAAGTCTATGGAACTTCATCATGTGGAGTTCTATCAGTGATGTGCTCTTTCTTGTGGGATTGGACCCTAGGGTTTGAGCTTGTCTTATTTGATTTGTTTCTCTCGAGGAAGACAAATCTGGGAGTTGGGATACCCATATTGCCCTTGTTTAGTTTTAAGTTTTGTCACATCTAACATGGGTACTTTGATCTTTTTGGGTTTTCTTGTGGGTAGGCGGCGTGAGTTAGTGATTTATTGACTCATCAAATTTCTAGTGTCACATGATGTTATCAAATCATGATTGGGACATATTGGTTTTTCTTTCTTTCTAGTTTTGATATGTGAATAAGGGAGAAATACATTAACATTATAATTTTTTAACTAATTAAGAAATGGTACCTATCAGGTGGTCTGGTTTTCAAGAACTAAATTGGTTTAGTATAAAAATTGATTTCTAGGGTTTTAAATGTTTAAGGGAATTTAACTCTAAGTTTTACATGAATATTTCTAGGTATGTTGATACCCTGATGTGGCCCTAGGGTTTGACCCTAGACTTTCTTAGAGGGATTATAAGGGATGATGCCTTCCCCTATCAATATTGAGCAATTTATCTCTCTCTTGAGCCTGTTTGGGGTATTTGTTAATGAATTATCTCTTTCTCAACTTGATGACCTATTTGGGTCTAATATGAAGGATTTCAAGTCTTTATATTCTTGAGTTGTCTATATTTGATTATGGTCTCTAAATTGTATCTTGCTTCATGATGAAACCCTAATTGTGGAATTGAACCAAGTTGTTCCTTATTGTGAGATGGAACCCTAATTTTTCCCTTGATTATGGTGGCTATTTTATATTGTCCATTTATGTGATGGAAAGCTCATCAATTCTATTGATACGACTGAACTTTCACTTGCCTCTATATTTACAAATGCTTTGTGATTAAGTAGCCCTAGAGTTGTATAAGTGCTTTGGTTTTATGGGGTTATGTGCCCATTTATGTTTTGGGATGGAGGTTATGTGCCCCATACATGTGTTTTATGTCCATCTCATATATTGGGGAGTTTGCTTATGTGACTTACTCTATAAATTTATGGTTATGTTCTTTAGTCACCATTATTTATTTATATTTTGCTACTGCTATGTTTATCTCACATGCATGCATGATGATTGTGAGAACATAACCATAAATTGATGATTGTATTGTCATTTTGACTTTTTATGTTGATAATTTCCATATTTGTCTTCTCTTATGGGGTATTCTTCCAACCCATAGGTAGAGAGTAAGGAAGAGAGAACCAAAGTTAACTAGGACATAATCAAGTGTAATTGTCCTTCTTGGGAGATAGATTCGAGGTGTGGACATAATCAAGTGTAGTTGTCCTTCTTGGGAGATAGATTCGAGGTGGTTAGACAACCTTTTGCTGGTGCTATGCTATATTTTAGTTTTCTTATGTATCACCATGCTTGGTGAAGGAATCATGATACAAAAAGCATTATAATAGTTAGATCTTTTATACTATGTTGCTCATTTGGTATCTTCAAACATACTTTTGAATAAATTGGATTACAAACACTTTGCAAAAATTTAGTTGTGTGTGTGTCATATGGGATGTTTCCTTTTATTTGATTTAGTAGTGATTGGATCCCCTCTCGAGTCCTACTCCTTATACACACACCACATATGCTTCAATTGTCAATGCTCAATCACAAACATGTCTTCATTTTTTTGATTCCACCCCTTTACCCTCATTTATTCTAAATAACTCTAGCCTCTTACCACACATGTACTTTGATTAAAATAGTACTAACAAGACCATGATCTTGTACAAAATCTGGAAGGAATGAAACACTCACATTTTTAATAACACAAAAACTACATTTTAGAGAACTTAAGAAAATATTAATATTAAAACAAATTTTTCTAATACAATCTCTTCCATACACTTTACATCTAGAAATCTTGATCACACTCATTAATCTATTGTTGAATCACATTTTTTTTAAGAAACTATGGGGAATTCTATTCACAGTGTTCCCTAATGGGTAACAAAAGAGAGGAAAAATCAACAAGATTGAGGTTTCCAGTCCACAAAATGGGAACTTGTCAGTCATCCCAACTAATCATTGTGGGTTCCAATCTCTACAAACATCCCCATTTGACCTATCTAAGCCTAAAAACTATAGAGAGTGGGAGAAAAGAGGGGATCCACTTAAATGGTACATTACAAATAGCTATGCAAAGATAAAACAACCAAAAAAATAACCATTACAAATTTACAAAGGGTATTATTATACAATTGGTTCACATTGGTGATATTACAAACTATAAAATTTTATTAAGTATACATAAGGCTAGTTTTAGAAGGCAATCCATCCATTCCAAGATATTTTCATGCACACAATCTTCCTCAGTCTAGGTCCTCTAAGCTACGTACATTTGGGTGGAAGGGAGAACAAAACCTAGAACAAAAGGTATGCATTTATTATGTACATAATAAAATATTTAGACATTTCAGATCAAAAGATTACAATAGAGGGGGTCCCCATTCAAGAGGGGGCTATTAACAAGTAGGCAACCTCAATGAAAATAAAATAAGAGAAAGAGTATCAAAATAATGAGGCTTTAAAGAAAAACAAAACTTCATTACATGTCTTATCGTTAACCATTTCCTAAACAACAAGTGCATGCAAATAAAATAGACCAGAGATAAATAAGGTAGGGCCAAGAAACCAAGGATCATTGGTCTAAGATAGTAATGGAATGATCACATGCCTGGGTGGAATAGCACAACCCTACATCTATCAAGGGCGGAATAGTGCACCCTTGATGGAAAAGAATGTCCTTTCATAAAAAGAATGGTTATTAATAAGCATCTATATCAGTTCAATTAGTCTTATACCACATGAAAAATATTAAGGCCAGACATGTGTCCATCAATCACATCAAAAATATTTAACAACATAATAGGTGGGGCTATAAATCCAATATATTCATTAATAAATAGGACTTTAGGATATTTCAAAATGATTGTCAAAAAGGCATATAATTTTTAATATCAAATGGTAAAGTTAAGATATGCCTCATTTTAAGAAATTAATTGTAGAAGTCATATAATACCTACACAATAATAAATATTTCACATACTTTCTCTTCACGAGTAATGGTTTATTCAATAGTTACACTTTGTCCCCAAAGTCGAGTTAGTTAAATGAAAGTGAACATGCATGTACATCCCTATTATATATTTTCATATTTTCCTTGTCCCAGTCCTGACCACCTAATGACATATTAGGGTTTTGAATCCTGTTCAGTGAACATATGATCATTAGATATATATTTTAGTTCTAATGTTCATTTTTAATCATATAGGTCTATACATATCTAGGTTAAAATCAATGTGTGGTCAATAATAGGAATTCCTCTCATTTAGGTCTTCAATTTTATTTTCTTTATATATAAAATATAGTTCAAGTTAGTTAGCTAGGGTCAAGGATATGTGTTACATGAGATAGTAATTGTCAAAAGTGATCTTTTCAAAGGAATCTAGGGTTGAGATTCTACTCAATTCATATATAAGTAACCTTCTTGAAATATGAATTCGTCCCAACTTGTATTTATAAAAGCAATCTTCTGTGTATATATTCTTTCTATCTTGTATCTTTATTTAGATTGGACCAATCTAGATAAATATAAGTTCTAGTTGCATTTGATTTTATAATTACCCTCAATTATATATATATATACATATACATGTCTATATATTTCATGAAAGGAAAAATGTTTGTATCTAGGATTTGCTCAGTAAAATTTATAGAGCTTTCATAATCATCTATGTATAATTATGAATATATTATTGTGTTATAATCAATACTAGGATAATGGATCAAGTAGTTTTAATTGCATTCTATACTCAACATGTACTAATTATCATTTATTATTATCTAATGTATACATATTAACTGATTTTGTATAATCAATTATTACATGCATGTGACATACTACTATTAATACATACTGCATTATCATATATGTTAATAAGTTAAACAATTAAGCCACATTCAAGTTGACTACTATGATTATAGATAGTATATATACTCTTCTAAACGTTGGCTATATATATATATATATATATATATATATATATATATATATATATATATATATATATATATATATATATATATAATCACCAAACTCAAAGATTACGTACCCACTATGTTTACATGCTAATTCATTCATGTGTAGGCCATTTCAAAGACAAGTCTAAGACTCTATATCACCATCATATACCTACTTTACCTTTCTAATTAATTTGTCATGTAAATCTGCATTAACCCTTAGTCCGATGCTAAGGGATAATGGAGTAAAGGAGGTTGTCACTAGGGGATAATTAGCTAGTCTTATGATTATCCATCCTTATATCTCAAGTGTTAATAAAATAAAATATTAACTTAGGTAAAGTAGGTATATGAGGGTGGCCTCAGACAAAAGCATGTTTCATAGGCATCCAGTGGCTTCCTTGGATGTGATGAATGAATAATTAGCTAGTCTTAGACATTGTTCTATGATAGGGGATAATGGAGTAAAGGAGGTTGTCACTAGGGGAGCTAGGTGTGAGAAGAGACAAGGAAGGTGGAGGGCATGAATGGTGGGGAAGAGAGACTAAATAAGAGGGAAACATGCTTGTTGTGTATGACCATGGATGGAGGTGGTGTCTATACCTTAGTAGAATGGAGTTTCATATTGGTGAAGTAGGTGGCCTCAGACAAAAGCATGTTTTAGAGGCATCCAGTGGCTTCCTTGCATGTGATGAACACAAAGAGGAAGACTATAGTTTACCTTGGTGTCATTGCCACTCAATACAGGAGGCACTAGTAGGTTTCTTATTGCCTTGGCTGTTGGGCATGGATGAGCTAATGGAAGCTAGGATTTATAACACAAACATGAGAGAATAGGAAGGGGAGAGGAAGAAAAGGGAAGAGGGATAGGAAAATAGAAGCTATCTGGGAGAAAGAATGGAATGGTTGGAGTCAGCCTTATAGTATCCGCACGTAACACAAGTAACACACATGTGAAGGGATAGAACTGGGGTTGGTGGTGTTAATAAAATAAAATATTAACTTAGGTAACCCAATGTAGTATGAAACATATTTAAATTTAACTAAATTTATTAATTGAGTTAATGAAATGAGGGGGTAAATGATGCCCGCTTGGCCTAAAAATTTATGTGTAAGCTAATTAACATATAAAAAACCCAATTTTGATGTTAGTTTTGCTTTTTGGAAATTTTTATTATTTTATTTCTTACTTTTAGATTAAGTATATAATTAATATATTTAACATATTTCTTAATTTATTTGATACACTATTTCATATTTATTTCTTTCTTTCATCAACTAGACTTAGGGCAATTCTATATTTCTGAATTGGGGTTAATACTATTTAAATAGCTAAACTTGACTTCAAGACTTGAATAATTAATTTATCATTAACCTTATATAAGAGGTTATGTGTTGAGACATTTTTTGGGCTCCAAATACTCACAATTAATATTATTCAAAGAAAAATATTTTATACTCATATAATTAAAGGTGGACCTAAGGAAAGGGTAAACTAATCTATATGCCCAGATTCAAGTATGTTACAACACTCCACCCCTTAAAAATGATTTTGTCCTCGAGATCCATCCAATCATAATCCAAAGCACCATTATGAGTTACATCAAAAAATTGAGCTCTCTCAACTAGGAACTTACCTTACAACTCTATTTTTAGGTTATTCAATTATTGTCCACTACATCCATCTTAGAAAGGTTTATTTACCCTAATTTAGGGGGTAATTGTACTTGAGTGACATTATTTGAGGAATATTCCCAAGGGTTTCCCAGTTCATTTATTATTAAGTTCAGACAATACTAAAATTGAATTACTTTCCTAAACTACCAAGGTATAAGACTCCACCCTCAAAAGGGTTAACCTATCATATTACCAACCATTTAAAGGGTATATTGGGGTAGATCAACTAAATCATATGTATCTAAAATTCTAACTCATTGATCTGCTCTTAGGTCTAGGGTTTCTAGGTGGGCATAACCAGTTAAGGGTGTCACATTGAGGAGTTCCTTACTATTTCAAACTTCATTTAGTGATGACTTGGTTCATGACCATCGATAGAATTAGAAAAACTTTTTCATTTATATATATAGCATAATAATGACATGTTTTTGATGATGAAAACTCTATCGACATGAAGCTAAAATTTGGTGCCAAAATTAATTCAAAAATCAAGTTAATCACTCATTACCATAACTCATTCTACCAAAAGATTCTAAACCTCTATGCATAATATCAATACACTAAAGCAATTTCTAATTCATACCATAGGTGACAAAGATAAATGTTTCCTGAAAATGATGCTAACTTCTATCAAACCCGTATTGGTTACTTCAATTGTCTTTTATCACTTCACCTTAAATGAACTCAATGTTATAAGGGGATAGTTAACCTAAACAAAGGACATTGAGAAATACTAAACTCACCCAACTAGAGATTAGGGATTTCCATACCACGGGAGCTATATGAACACCCCCAACACATGCTCTTGAAATTGTCAAGGTATGATATCTAATTGTTAAGGTGATACAAATGAACTTATAATGATCTTAACTAGTAACAAGTCTCTCAACTAACCCTCATGTGTGCAAAAAGTGGATGTAATGTAAGGTATCTTTTAGTCCCTTAGGAAGAGAGAATTTTGAAAAAAATTATTATAACTACTAGGTTGAGGGCAAGGCTTGCCTTACATTAAAGGAGAAACATCATAACTTCAAAACATATGTTTGGGTTCAACACTTGTCATTCATGCATGCCCAATCCTCAAGGTGGAAATAGATGAGGAACACCTCAAAATCCATAAGGAAAAGGGTTTAAGGTGTAAACTAGGGTTAATCCTAGATATGAGTGTTCAAGTCAACTCACACTTCATCTAGATACATAGAACGTAGGAGATAATATTCAAATGCTAAAAGAGTATAGTCCTACATGGTGACATTTCCACCTCCATAAAGTGGGTGCGGTGATTAGGTTACTCGATACTAAGTCTCAACCACATAGGTATTTTGTGGAGTGGCGGTGACCAAATTATTCAAGGTTTAAAACCTTGGTTGGTATTCCATGACTCATAGGTATGCACAATAGATGTGCATTGTTTACACAATAATTCACTACAAAAATTAATTCCTAGAGTTTGAAATTTTTTATGCCAAAACAACCCACTTAGACAAGTTGGTTAATTATCAATATAGAAGGGCCAATCCCATGGAACAACTTTTTAAGTTTTGATTTTGATCCCGATTATTTATAACAATTACAAATGTTAAAAAAAATTTGAATTCCAGATTAAACAAGGTGATTATGCTAATAATTGAATAAAGGAGAATTATGCTAAAATGGAAGAGAGGTATACTAGGAACAAGTAAAAGAAGATCAAATTAAGAACAAAATTAATGAATGATTATGTTAATAATAATAATAAAGATTGCAAGAAGAAGAGCGGTTAAAACTAAGATCAAACAATTATGAGGGAATAATGGGGTTTGGGTTTCACACCCATAACCTGTGAACCTAGATTGGGAAAAATCATTGTAAATGAACCAGTTAGATGAGGCCATGTGAAAATGTTCATCAAAACACATTTACAAAAGATCGAGCTTCCCACAAACCTATTGATCCTAGTGTTTGCGGATCCTTACTCAATCATATCAAAAGAGTTCCTTTTGGGATTTGTTCCAGAGGTCTATGCATTTTATTCTATCATTCCAAACCTTTGAGGTCCTAGGTTTCTTCACATAAGATTAACAAACTGTAAACTAGTGCAATAAACAAATGAAACAACATCTAATAAGTGAGATCATAGAGTTAAATTAGATCTAATAAACTACCAGATAAAGGGCTACACCCCATGCCTCAATATAGAAAACAACTCGCATTATATAAATGAATGCAAAATAATATGAAAGGAGATGATAAAAGAAGGATCCAACAAATATTAGACTCTGATCTAGAAACAAACAAATGACTTTCTTATCCAATCCTTGCTGAAGGTACAAGAAGATTGTTTGAAATAACAATAAGAACTCTAGAATTCTAATGCAGAATGAATTGAGAGAGATATAAGAAACCAAAAAAGTACAAGATAGAAGATGGGATCCCTTTCTTTATGGAATCCCACCCTCCTTTTGGTCCAATTTTGAGCAATAGTAAATACCAAGACTTTGTAATATTTGAATAATCAACATTTTGTGAATACCATTTACTATAAATGTTCCCAGGGGAAAATTAGAGGAATGTTTCCAATAAATATAGGTTGTTCTTGCATACCTCTCCCATTTTTCTAAATAGGGGGGAGGAGGGGTGAAAAACCCAAGGAATATGGCTAAAAAGTCTATCTTGCGGATGCAATTTGATGAATTGGAAGTCCCAATCAGTCAATTGGGATGTGTGGAAGCATGCATATGGGGGAAGTGAGTTAGAATCCTAGGTTCATCAGTGGCACATATTATTTTAGGGTCGACATGATCTGAGAAACACTTGGGATCCAAGGGACTCTAGTCGGCCAGTTGGCATATTAAAAAGATGGGTTCACACGCTGGTTTGACCGGTTCATGGACTGAGTCATCCAGTTCACACATCAAAGCATGCTTTCAGGGAATGAAGTGAGTCGATGGATGGTGAAATGGTACAATCATCCAGAGTTTTAGGATGGAATTGTTTTGGGCATGCTAGTTGATCGATCGGTGTGATGATTCGCTTGACTGGAGCACTAAGAAGTTGAGAATGTGTAGTGGAAGCCTTCTGTAAGGACCCTAACCTCCGTTTTGGGCTTACCCTATTTACTTTGCCTAAACCTTGTGTTGAGATGCTTGCTAGTCACCTAAATTTGTGATTAGGGTTTGTTTGTGCTTTGTTGAGAGGTTGAGGTGCAACTTGCAAATTACCCAAGTTTTAGGGTTGGTGTGCAAGTTTGTCACCTTGAGAGATGTCCTTCTCTCTCCTTGCATCCTCGAGGTCTGAGAAGATGGGTTGGGCTCATTGCTTGAGTAGCTTTGGGCTTTGTTTTGCCTTGTTGAGCCTTGTTGAGGCTTGGTATCAGGCAAGGGTGAGCTTGGTATCAGCCAAGGGTGTTGGTGGTGTGTCAGGTTGCCATGTTGGGCGACACACACCCTCCACCCTAGCCTCGTTTGTGTCACCATCTTGGGACAAGTGGTAGTTGCTTTTCTTAGTGGGTGTCAAGTCATGGACATGTGGTTTTGAGGGTGCTTGCATGTGGCATGACTCGAGGAAAAGTGTACTAGGGTCGGGTGCCACCTTGTCATGCTCTCCTTCTTCACCCCTAAGTATATAATCGACCCTTCTTGCTTGCTAGCAGCTCCTTTAGTTCCCTTAGTTGCTTTCCTTCTTACTTGGTGGCCGATACACTTCCCCTTAGTGGATCTTTGTGGCCGATACTCTCCCCTTGGTGGGCGACATAGCTCTAGTCTCCTTCTTCCTCTAGTGGTGGCCGAACCCTAGAGAGTGCCTTGCTCCTTCTCCTGTTGTGGTGGTGCCTTGGAGCTTGGAAGTTTGGTGCTTGGAGCTTTGGAGCTTGAGGAGTGTGCTTGAGGCAGGTTACATAACTCCTAACCCTAGCTATACTACTTCTTTTTCATGTTGCATGCTATATGTGCTATCTTGATCGGCCATGTCATCTTTTAGTTATGTTTCTTGCTTTAATGGTTATAAGGTTGCTTTAGATGTACCCTAGACTTTGTGGAGATGGTTATCTTGGGTTGCCTTGGGTTGGTCGAACCATGGATGTGGAGTTCCTTGGGCAAAACCCCTCTCTCACTTAGTTGTTGAGAGGTGAGCTTAGGGTCTCCTAATCTAATGGTGAGTTGAGCTTTGGGTTGGTTGGCCGATATGGTGATGGACCCCCTTGTTGCCTGATAGATGATGGAAGTTGTGCAATACCTCTCTCTCACTTAATTGTCTTGAGAGGTGAGCCAACTCTCTTGAACTCTTAGGGCTCCTTGGTGGCAGCCTTGAGGTTGAAGATGATCAACCCGTCATGGTCTTTGAGCTCTTGCACGATACCCCTTTATGGTGTTCTGCCTGATATTTTCCCTTTCTAGAGTTGAACCTTGGGTGATATGCTAAGTGGTGTTTGACCCTTCTGATCGATATGAACCTTTGCCTTAGGTGGCGTTTGTGGGCGTTATTCCCTTGGCCGATGTGATGCTTGGTAGATATCCATTCTTGGTGCCCTGGGCGACATGGGTTGGTTTTGGTGTTGCCTGATATGGGTCTTGATGGTGAAACCCTGGTTGGGCGCCATAGTGTGGACCGATATGTAGTGCCCTAACCTTGATGGACGATATGGTACCTTAACCATTATAGGGTCCCAAACCCTAGTTGGATGATAGGCTACCTTGGGGGATATGAGAGTCCCTTGGATGCCATGTTGTGCTAGCCAAGAGGGTGCTTGTCGGGCGATATGGTTTTGGCCTTGGGCGACATGGTGTTGATGGTTTCCCGGTATAGAACCCTAACCCTACAAGGGTGATAGTGGTCTTGGCTGATAGGGTTGTTGTGATGATCAATATCCTCTTTGTGCATATGTTTCCCATTCCACCTACACCTAGTTGCACGATACACTCTTGGTCCATGGCTGCACGACACACCTTTAGATCTAGCCTGCCCGTTATCCCCTTATGCATGGGTGCATGTCATGCTTGTGGCCGATATGTGTGGTTGGTACCTTAGGGTTTTGGTGGCCTAGCCGATAACGTTGGGTGAGGGATATGACCCTACCCGATATCCCTTGAGTGAGGGATAGTGCTACCCGCCACACCTTTGGTGAGGGTAGGTGATACCTTTGGTGAGGGATGTGCCTAGCCTGAGAACTTATGTTGGTGAAACTTTTATCTTGAGCCCGCATCCTTGGTTAAGATGACTTTGAGATATGAAAGACAGGTTGTGACCAATGATATGTTTGTTACCTAAGGTTGATGTTAAGTAAGATCATCCTTAGGGGTAGTTGTATTCATGATGACATGAGAGACAGGGCATGGTGGATGCTCACGGTTTGGTAACTTTAATATGAGTTGATTGGCTTACCATCTACAACTTTATGCTTCATGTGTTCATAATAATGAATGTGTTTCAGATCATATGCATCCTAAATCTTAATGGCATGAATAACATAACATGTGCTCTAAAGATCTATGTTGGGTGATCAAATTATCTCTCTTGATATGCATACTAACATGTGTTATTAATTGAATTCATAGCCAGGTAAGAGCTATGAGGTGTATGTGTTTGGTATAACATTGATTAATGATACTCCTTGTTGATGAGATGACATGTATCACCAGTATGATGAGAAAGGTCTGGTGATATGATAAAGGCTGAGTGCCTGGTTGAGGTGTTATCCTCTATGATGAGATAAAGGATTGATATCCCATAATGATGTATGATGACAAAGCCTTAAGAGGCAGTGACATTATGAGATGAGGGATTGAGATCCCATGGAAATGTGATAATGACAGTATTAATGTGATACAATGTTGTTTATGTTTTATAGTTGAACATTTCATGTAGTTTTTCCCTGGCCATAGATCCATCATCGTCAGTAGCTGGTGATGGTGAAACGGGTTTATCTTGTGGGATTACCTAGAGCTCATATTGTTGAATATGTGGGGTTTCTCCTAGCCGAAAGTAGGAGGATTAGAGTGCAACTGCGATTGTGGACTCAAGATGTGTATAAGATCATTGTAAATAAGCCCCTGGCTCAGTACGATAGAGCATGAATGCGTTCATGTCTCAAGGAGAACAATGAACTGGCCCGTGGCTCAAGTATACTAGTGCCGTGACCTGTACCTAGACAGGATAGATAAAAAGGGTAGACTGTGTGAGCTAACCCTGTGGCTGAGGCCACTCAAGTAAGAGACTGCAATCCTTCTTTGGATATCATACACTGACCACGAGGAGGTGAGGTCATGGAGTCCGACTCTCCCATTGACCTTGTATGGCACCGGTTTTGGGCTTCATAGCCGAAGGTTGGATTTGAGTAGGACGACTCACGTCCTCCAGGCATAATAAAATCATAATCCACCCGTATAGTATATATTGCTTAAGGAAAAACACTGAACATTGGTTGAGGCCTTGATTGTATAATTGCTCTAGTCATATCTTGCAGTTATTTGTACATTCCTCATATCTTGTGACAAGTTCTTATAAAGCTTATCTTATCAATCATGTTTCATAAAGAAATATCTGGTTATATGCCTCCTCGATATCTTGGTAAGCTAGTTCTGTTCAGTATGCCATATATATGAGCTGCTTATATCAGTTACCTACTTTATCTGTTCTAGCTCTCCTTCGAGGTTTTATAGTTTCGACGGGGGTTATGTTTCTCACTGGGACTGTGTGTCTCACCCCGCTGGTTTTAAACCTTTTTAGGTGATCGTGCTAGACGTGGTCGTAGTCGTGAGGTTGCGGCCAAGCAGCAGGAAGAATAGTAGGAGGCAAGAGATGGATATGCTATTGTTTTGGTTGTTTTGTAGTAGAGTTCTAGAGTCCTCCCTATACTCTCAGGCCCTTGAAGGTGTTTTGACAACGTTTCACGATGTATAGCTGATGTAGCCTTGTTGATCCTGCTGTTGGCATGGTATGGCCTATTCTGTATATAAACATGTGGTGAACTCTTGTGCCTATGTGACTGCTAGATCCAATAAGCTGTGGACACGTATCAAGGTTTATGTATGTTTATATAACATGTTTCCTTGCAAGATAAGGATCTGGATGTAGTAGTTTCTTTGTTTATCTGCTTTCTGCAATCGGTTTTAATTAACCTATGTTTTTGGTAATATGTGGTTTATGGAAGTTCTGCACATTTTCGTGTGGCATTTCATTATTTGTGTGATAGCGTGATGTTACAATATGTTTTGGTATCAACGCTCTAGGTTTATTGAGTCTACAGGGATCTAGGACTAGGTTTGTGTCCGTTCTTGTGAGTTTTCCATATTTTCTCATAATAACTTTCTGCCCCCAACAAAAGATAAAGCTAAAAGATGTCTGTAAGTCACGAAGAACATGCTATCGAGAGCAGTTCTACTACATCTGTTGATGGAGCACGAGTGTAGGCACATGAAGATCGGGTGCCTGGGGTCCCCCAGTTTGACCTGGCCATTCCTGAAAACCCTACCTATCAACATCTTATGGGGCAGTTAATGGCTATGATGAATCACATGGTGGATAGATTGCTAGTGCCTCTACCAAGAGAATAGGCTCCCCATGGTGAATCTCCGGGTATTGGGAAGACCTTCGAGCGGCTTCGCCGAGTCAGAGCTTCAGATTATGCAGGAACGACTGATCCATCAGATGCAGATCTGTGACTAACAGGTCTTGAGAAGGCCTTCCGGATCCTTGACATCCCCAAAGCAGACAAAGTCAAGCACGTTGCCTACCTTTTGAAAGGTAGTTCTGGCCACTGGTGGGCCATCGAGGAGGAGAAGCGACCCAGTGAGGTGATCTGTTGGGATGTCTTTTGGTGGGAGTTCGTGAGTCGATACGTCCCGAAGACCTATCTGGATGAGAAGATCAACCAGTTTGAGCGTCTGCGCCAAGGATCGATGAGCATCACCGAGTATGAAGCCAAGTTCATGGACCTATTGAGGTTTTGTCCTCACATGGTAGCAACAGATGATGAGAGGATCATACGTTTTGAGAAGGGTTTGAATGCTGAGCTGTCGACACCTACTACTGCTTTAGAAAATTGAGAGTGGTTTACCACATTTGTGGAGTCTGTCTGAAGGATTGAATGGTCAGTCTGAGAAAAGAGAGAGGCTGTGACTAAGAAAAGACCTGCTCAGTTCTAGAAACAAAGGTTTGACAGCCACAAGAAGCCGATGTTTTCTGCACCTTTCATGAGGCAAGGTTCTAGTGCACCATCGCAGTGGTCACCAAGTAAAGGAAGAGGGCGTGTTTATTCGCTATTCAGAGCTTACAACACAACTTCAGTAGCAGTGACATGGCCATCTAGGCCACAGTTAGAGGACAGGTCATGCTATCTTTGTGGACAGACAGCGTATTTGAAGTCAAATTGCCCAAGGAGAGATGTCAAAATGACACATCGGCCAAGATAGAATCAACAAGGTCTGGATAGACAACAGTTTAGTGGCATCAGAGGGTGAGGGTGCGTCCAAGAGTCACAAGCAGGATCTTCCGCTCAAGGAAGCAAAGGACGTGGACAACAAGCAATGACTCGATTCTATGCTATGAGTCAGCTGGAGGAGATAGTCAACCCACGAGTAGTGGCAGGTCAGATGGAGTTATTTCATTCTGATTTGTCTTCTTCTTGCTTCATATCTGTTTTGGTTGATTGGGTGATACACACTCTTTTATCGCTCGTAGTATTCTTGATAGATATATTTTACCTATTAGTTGTAAGAAAGATAGCCTATTGTTAGAAACCCCTCTTGATGGTTCCTCGATGCTTTGAGAGGTGTGTCCATCTTGTGTCCTATCCTTTTTGAGACACAACGTACAAGTGGATCTTATACCACTTGATATGCATGGATTCGATGTAACCCTTGGGATGGATACCTTAGAGAAGTATAACGTTTTGCTGGACTGTGGTTCCAAGCAAGCGGTGTTTGCTGATGATGGTGAGAAGTGGATCTTCTAGGGAGATAGGAAGATTCTTCCAACGTGTTTAGTACTAGCCATGGTGGCAGAGAAGTTGTTGTGGCAAGGATGTAAGGCATTCTTAGCTCATGTTGTGGATACCGAGGCAAAAGGTCTGAGTCTTCTAGATGTGACAATTTTCAGAGAGTTTGAGGATGTGTTTCCCGATGAGTTTCCTGGTGTTCCCCAACCTTGAGAGATTGACTTTGAGATCAATCTAGTGCCAGAGACATAGCCAGTTGCTCATACACCATACAGGATGGCTCCAGCCGAGATGGCAGAGCTAAAGAAGCAGTTATAGGAGTTGTTGGATAAAGGTTTCATCAGACTAAGCGCATCACTGTGGGGTGCTCCAATTCTGTTCGTAAAGAAGAAGGATGGATCGATGCGTCTGTGCATAGATAATAAGCAGTTGAACAAAGTCACGATCAAGAACAAGTACCCTTTGCTGAGGATAGATGATCTATTTGATCAGTTGCATGGTGCTACAATGTTATCAAAGATTGATCTACGATCTGGATATCATCAATTGAGAATCAAGGCAGATGACATACCAAAATCAGCCTTTAGGATGAGGTATGGTCACTTTGAGTTCATGGTTATGTTGTTCAGGCTAACCAATGCGCCTGTTGCTTTTATGGACCTGATGAATAGAGTGTTCCGTCCGTTTTTAGACCAGTTTGTTGTGGTATTCATAGATGACATCTTGATCTATAGTCGAGACAGTCAACAACATAAACAACACATTCGACAAGCGTTGACTCTCCTTCACTAGCATCAGTTGTATGCCAAGTTCAGTAAGTGCGAGTTCTAGTTGAAGTAAGTAACTTTCTTGGGACATGTGATATCTGCAGAAGGAGTCAGAGTGGATCTCAAGAAGGTGGAGTCATTTACAGAGTGGGAGCAACCAAAAATGCTGACTGAAGTTCATAGTTTTCTGGGTTTAGTAGGATACTACCAGAGGTTTATAAAGGACTTTAGTGTGATCGCATTTCCGTTGATGAAGTTGACTAGGAAGGATGTACCTTTTGTTTGGGATGATATTTGTCAGCAAGCTTTCCAAAATTTGAAGGAAAAGTTGACTAGTGCTCCAGTGTTGGTGCTGCCAGAGCCTGGGAAAGGCTATGTTGTTTTCTGTGATGCTTCCAAGGAAGGCTTAGGATGTGTACTAATGCAGGAAGATCATGTGATTTCTTTTGCTTCACGACAACTTAAGAAACACGAGGAAAGTTATCTGACACATGATTTAGAGTTGACATCGGTGGTCCATGCGTTAAAGATTTGGAGACACTATCTTTATGGGGAAGTGTGTTAGATCTTTACGGATCATAAAAACCTGAAGTATATCTTCTCGTAGAGTGAGCTGAATATGCAACAATGTCACTGGATGGAGCTGATCAATGATTACGATTGCACCATTGAGTATCATCCTGGTAAGGTGAACGTGGTAGCTGATGCGCTTAGCAGGAAGTCTCCTTCTCTTCCTATGAAGAAGGCACAATTAAGTTCTTTGGTATGCCATAGGCGGGATATGTTTGTCTCTTTGCGGCAGATGAATGTATAGTTGGAAGTATCTTTGTTGACAGGACTGTTGGCATAGATACAAGTGAAACCTATGTTGAGGCAGCATATCAAAGAAGCACAATAGGCAGATGCTATAGTTCAGTTGATTAAATCAGAGTTCGGCAGCGAGAAGCGAGATGGCTTCCATGAGTCTGAGGATGGACTAGTTTGTTATCAAGACAGGATGGTGGTCCCAGATGTTGATGATTTGAGGAAGTTAGTGCTCGAGGAAGAACACACATCGATGTATGATATGCATACAGGTGTCACCAAGATGTATCATAATCCAAAGGATCTGTATTAGTGGCCTGGTTTGAAGAGAGATGTGGTCGAGTTTGTAGCTAAGTGTGTGGTATGACAGCAAGTCAAGGCTGAGCATTAGAAGCCGACAGGAACGTTACAACCCATGCCGATACCACAATGGAAATGGGATCATATAACCATGGATTTTGTAGTTGGTCTGCCAAGGATGGCTAGGAATCATGATTCCATTTGGGTGATAGTGGATAGATTGACGAAGTCTGCTCATTTCATTCCTATAAAGACAACGTATACAGTAGAAAAGCTTGCTCAAGTTTATGTGGATGAGATTGTACGTTTGCATGGTGTGCCCACAACGATAGTCTCTGGCCGAGGTCCCCCGTTCTTTATTCGTTTTTGGGAACAGTTGCACAAAGCATTGGGAACGCAGTTGAGGTTCAGTACCGCTTTCCACCCAAAGATAGATGGACAGTCTGAAAGGACTATTCAGACTTTGGAGGATCTTCTCCAAGCTTGTGTTTTGCAGTTCCTAGGCAGTTGGGATGTGAATCTCAGTTTGATAGAGTTCGCCTACAACAATAGTTACCAACGAAGTATCGACATGGCACCTTATGAGGCTTTATATGGCAGGAAGTGCAGATCTCCTCTATGTTGGTACAAGTCTGGTGAATACCAACTTTTGGGTCCTGAGTTAGTACAACAGACAACAGAAAAGATCAAAGTGATACAAAAATAGTTGAAAGCTACACAGGATATCCAGAAGTCATATGCAGATAATCACTGATGACATCTAGAGTTCTAGGTGGGAGACAAGGTGTATCTCAAGGTCTCACCATGGAAAGGCATACTGAGGTTTGGTCAGAAAGGCAAGTTGGCACCCAGGTATATGGGGCCATATCCGGTAATAGCACGTGTTGGCAAGGTAGCTTATAAGTTAGAACTACTTCCAGAGTTGCACAAGTTACATCCGGTGTTCCATGTCAGTATGCTAAAGAAAAGTCATCCAGGCACAGAGACGGTGATACAACCGGTTGAGGTTGAGCTGGATGAAGATGTGACCTATGAAGAAGATCTAGTGATGATCCTTGACAGAAGAGTGAAGAAGCTGAAGAGGAAGGACCTGGTTCTTATGAAGGTTCTTTGGCATCATCGTGGTATTGAAGAAGCCACATGGGAGCTTGAGGAAGAGATGAGGAGGAAGTATCCCTCGCTTTTCTCTTCAGATTTTGGGGGCAAAATCCTTTTGTAGAGGTTTATGGCTTGTAAGGACCCTGACCTCCATTTTGGGCTTACCCTGTTTGCTTTGCCAAAACCTTATGTTGAGATGCTTGCTAATCACCTGAAGTTGTGATTAGGGTTTGTTTGTGCTTTGTTGAGAGGTTGAGGTGCAACTTGCAAATTACCCAAGTTTTAGGGTTTGTGTGCAAGTTTGTCACCTTGATAGATGTCCTTCTCTCTCCTTGCATCCTCTAGGTCTGAGAGGATGGGTTGGGCTCATTGCTTGAGTAGCTTTGGGCTTTGTTGAGCCTTATTGGGCTTTGTTTTGCCTTGTTGAGCCTTGGTATCAGGCAAGGGTGAGCCTGGTGCCTTGTATCGGCCATGGTGTATCGGCCAGGAAGGTGTATCAGACAAGGGTGTTGGTGGTGTGTCGGGTTTCCATGTTGGGAGACACACACCCTCCACCCTAGCCTCGTTTGTGTCACCATCTTGGGACAAGTGGTAGTTGCTTTGCTTAGTGGGTGGCAAGTCATGGACATGTGGTTTTCAGGGTGCTAGCATGTGGCATGACCCGAGGACAAGTGTACTAGGGTCGGGTGCCACCTTGCCATGCTCTCCTTCTTCACCCCTAAGTATATAATCGACCCTTCTTTCTTGCTAGGAGCTCCTTTAGTTCCATTAGTTGCTTTCCTTCTTCCTTGGTGGCCGATACACTTCCCCTTAGTGGAGCTTGGTGGCCGATACTCTCTCCTTGGTGGGAGACATAGCTCTAGTCTCCTTCTTCCTCTAGTGGTGGCCGAACCCTAGAGAGTGCCTTGCTCCTTCTCCTCTTATGGTGGTGCCTTGGAGCTTGGAAGCTTGGTTCTTGGAGATTTGGAGCTTGAGGAGTGTGCTTGAGGTGGGTTACATAACTCCTAACCCTAGCTATACTACTTCTTTTTCATTTTGCATGCTATATGTGCTATCTTGATCGGACTTGTCATCTTTTAGTTATGTTTCTTGCTTTAATGGTTATAAGGTTGCTTTAGATGTACCCTAGACTTTGTGGAGATGGTTATCTTGGGTTGCCTTGGGTTGGACGAACCATGGATGTGGAGTTCCTTGGGAAAAACCCCTCTCTCACTTAGTTTTTGGGAGGTGAGCTTAGGGTCTCCTAATCCAATGGTGAGTTGAGCTTTGGGTTGGTTGGTCGATATGGTGATGGACCCCCTTATTGCCTGATAGATGATGGAAGTTGTGCAATACCCTTCTCTCACTTAATTGTCTTGAGAGGTGAGCCAACTCTCTTGAACTCTTAGGGCTCCTTGGTGGCAGCCTTGAAGTTGAAGATGATCAACCCATCATGGTCTTTGAGCTCTTGCACGATACCCCTTTATGGTGTTCTGCCCGATATTTTCCCTTTCTAGAGTTGAACCAGTGATATGTTTGACCCTACCCAATATCCCTTGAGTGAGGGATAGTGCTACCCGCCACACCTTTGGTGAGGGTAGGTGACACCTTTGGTGAGGGATGTGCCTAGCTTGGGAACTTTAGGTTGGTGAACCTTTTATCTTGAGCCTGCATCCTTAGTTAAGATGACTTTGAGATATGAAAGATAGGTTGTGACCACTGATATGTTTGTTACCTAAGGTTGATGTTAAGTAAGATCATCCTTAGGGGTGGTTGTATTCATGATGACATGAGAGATAGGGCATGGTGGATGCTCACAGTTTGGTAACTTTAATATGAGTTGAATGGCTTACCATCTACAACTTTATGGTTCATGTGTTCATAATAATGAATGTTGTTTCAGATCATATGCATTCTAAATCTTAATGGCATGAATATCATAACATGTGCTCTAAAGATCTATGTTGGGTGATCATGTTATCTCTCTTGATATGCATACTAACCGTGCATGTGTTATTAATTGAATTCATAGCCAGGTAAGAGCTATGAGGTGTATGTGTTTGGTATAACACTGATTAATGATACTCCTTATTGATGAGATGACATGTATCACCAGTATGATGAGAAAGGTCTGGTGATCTGATAAAGGCTGAGTGCCTGGTTGAGGTGTTATCCTCTATGATGAGATAAAGGATTGATATCTCATAATGATGTATGATGATGAAGCCTTGAGAGGCAGTTACATTATGAGATGAGGGATTGAGATCCCATGGCAATGTGATAATGACAGTAATAATGTGATACAATGTTGTTTATGTTTTATAACCTGGTTGCCTCAACAATTCATCTAAAATATACTAATTAATTATGGTGGAACATTTCATGTAGTTTTTCTCTGGCCATACATCCATCATCGTCAGTAGCTGGTGATGGTGAAATGGGTTTATCCTGCGAGATTACCTGGAGCACATATTGTTGAATATGCAGGGTTTCTCATAGCCGAAAGTAGGAGGATTAGAGTGCAACTACGGTTGTGGACTCAATATGTGTATACGAGCATGGTAAACAAGCCCATGGCTCAGTACAATAGAGCATGAATGCGTTCATGGCTCAAGGAGCATGGTGAACTGGCTCGTGGCTCAAGTATACTAGCACCGTGACCTGTACCAAGGCGGGTTAGATAAAAGGGTAGACTACGTGAGCTAACCCTGTGGCTGAGGCCACTCAAGCAAGAGACTACAATCATTCTTTGGATATCGTACACTGACCACGAGGAGGTGAGGTCATGGAGTTTGACTCTCCCATTGACCTTGTATGGCACCAGTTTTGGGCTTTGTAGATGAAGGTTGGATTTGAGCGGGACGGCTCACTTCCTCATGACATAATAAAATCATAATCCAGCCGTATAGTATATATTGCTTAAGGCAAAACACAGAACATTGGATGAGGCCTTGATTTTATTATTGCTCTAGTCATATCTTGCAGTTATTTGTACATTCCTCATATCTTGTGACAAGTTCTTATAAAGCTTATCTTGTCAATCATGTTCCATAAAGAAATATCTGGTTATATACCTCCTAGATATCTTGGTAAGATAGTTCTATTCAGTATGCTGTATATATGAGCTTCTTATATCAATTACCTACTTTATCTGTTCTATCTCTCCTTCGAGGTTTTATAGTTTCAATGGGGGTTATGTTTCTCACTGGGACTGTGTGTCTCTCCCCGCTAGTTTCAAACCTTTTTAGGTGATCATGCTAGACGTGGTGGTGGTCGTGAGGTTGCGGATGAGCAGCATGAAGAACAGTAGGAGGCAAGAGATGGATATGATATTTTTTTGGTTGTTTTGTAGTAGAGTCCTAGAGTCATCCCTATACTCTCAGGTCCTTGAAGGTGTTTTGATGACGTTTCACGATGTATAGCTGATTTAGCCTTGTTTATCCTACTATTGGCATGGTATGACCTGTTCTGTATATAAACAGGTGGTGAACTCTTGTTCCTATGTGACCGCTTGATCCAATGAGCTGTGGACATGTATCAAGGTTTATGTATGTTTATATAACATGTTTCCTTGCAGGATAAGGATCTAGATGTAATATTTTCTTTAGTTATCTACTTTCCGCAATCGGTTTTAATTAACCCATATTTTTGGTAATATGTAGTTTATGGAAGTTCCGCACATTTTCGTGTGGCATTTCATTATCTATGTGATAGTGGGATGTCACACCTTCAGTCTTCTAACTCATTGAGCGGTGAAGTAGGTTCTTTCACTTTGGGGTTGGGGAAATGTGAATGTGCACGGAACCTACAAAATGTGAACAGAAAATGATAAGAAATCTAATTAAGGAGATGAAATTTATGAAATTACAATTACTTTATAATTTTGAGAAAAACTATGATAACATCTTTAATAAATGACCTAAAGGATGTTATGAAAAGGGTATGAATATGAATTCATCAAAATACCCCTGACTTGAATCTTTTCTTGTCCTCAGGCAACAACAAATCACAAAATTATTCCAGTTTGTACTAACATAACATTACTTTGTTCCTTACCCCCTTTATTTGTCAAGCGACCCAATCTTCTAGAATCACAAAATAGGAAATACCACATTATCTACTAAAACATTTTTCATAGCTTGTTTCTATATCAAGATTTGCAAAGAAGCAGGTTCCTTCTCCCTTTTACTTTGACACTCCCACGTTTTCTTGAAAGTTTTGCATAGGAACAGGGTTTTGTGTGGGTTGTGGGGTTATTTAGATTTCCCTAGGTAGAAAAGAGAGTGAATGAGATATGGAAGAAGATGATCTTTCCTCCATTCGGCTTGGGATCTTTTATTGTAATATACTACAATTACATTGATTGCATTTCTTTGGTGTGCACTTTGGTATCTTTTCTTGATGGTACACCCCTATTAAAGTTACAAGGGGTATGGAAGAAGAGATGAGAGGGGGAAGGTCATGCCACCCTAAACTTGAGTTTTTTCATAGTTTTGAATGTTTTGATTTTTTGTAAGATGGGGGGATATGAAGATGGTAGAAGAATGTGTAGAAAGGCTGATCCTATGCATCTCACATTTTTTATTTTGTTTCTTCTTTTGGGAGTATCATAGTATTAGTTCAATCTTTCACGTTAACCACATCATATAAGAGATATGAAAAATTATTTCATGGTTTTAAAATAAAGAAAAATTTGTGTTTGATTCCTATCCATTCAATAAGGCTTGCCAACATTTCCAAGGAATAATGCTAATTTAAGATCCTAAGCAACATGGTGAGTTCTTATCATGGAAATTTGCAAGCTGATTGTAATGAAGATTTACTTCATTCAATAGGGTACATTGGTACAACATATATCCATTCATTTGACAGACTAGATAGAGGCCAAATTGGATCATTAAGGGACAAAAAGCAAACTAAAACTAAAAAAAATCAAACTAACAACATACATCAAATACAAAAGATAGATATGATAGAAAAGGGAAGATAAGGGGGTGGAATCGGTACGTACCACCCACCTCCACCCCAAACTTAGAATTTTGTTCATCCTCAACAAATCCCAAATCTGAGATGGAGGGAAGAGAATCACCCTGATGGTGGGGATCGATGCTCATAGTAGTAATGGCCCCGATAATGGGAGTTGGGGTAAGGATAGGTTTGGGGGCCCCATACTCCATGTAAGATGTTCTGGTGGGGGTGTAGTATCCATAGTCAATGTTCTAGGAATCCTAAGATTACTACATAAGATAAAGTGGTTAAGTTGATGTCCTTGATGATGCTACTCTCGCTCCATTATTTGTTGGGATTGCTCAATGTGGTCCAGCTGTTGCTGGATCTTGTAGAAACCATAAGGCTCATCAACATCTGTATCAATGGTGATGTGCCTACGGGTATGGTGTGGAAGATAAGGAGGAGGAGGGCCAAACTCTTCATCATTCTCCTCTAGAGAGACTCTCCAACGATGGGCGGTGGGCTCATGGTGGCACCCTCTAGAACTGGGTTTAAAAAAAAAGGAACTATTAGATTTGGGTCAGTAGGTTTCACAACTCATAACTGAGGGTAGTTGTTGCAATCAAAGAATGGAAAGGGAGCTCGAGATGAACATTATGATCTTAAAATATACGATAAAATGTGCATGTCTAAACACCAGAATGGATAACATGGCTTGCTTTCAGGTATGTGAGGTCGATCAACTATTGAGTCCCCTTAGGAAGAATTTCCTTGGAGGGAATATAAGTGAAGCCCAAAAAGATGGTGATGGCGGTCATGAGATGATTGATGTTAAAGGCTAAGCTAGTGCTTCATCTCTCCTAAATGCTGATGTGATTGAGGATAGTGTTTCCCCATTTGAGATGATCATTATGTAGTAGGAACCACAAAGTGTAGAGGTTTTTCTGAGTGATGGTGCCCTAAGTGCCTGACCTGCCATAGATAGTGTAGATGAGGATCATGTGAAGGTAGAAAATGACCAGATTACACAAATTGAGGTCTCAATGGCATAGAGAAAGGTATCTTGGTGAGGTCCATCCAGAACTTTCTAGGATCTTACCGGATGTGGTAAACAATATAAGAGCGCTCCATGTATCTCGAGAGTAAGAAGGATCCCCGTCATCGAGGATGATAAAGGTGATATGCCTAGTTGAGATCCTTATATTCTCCCCAAAGATCCATATTAAACAAATGGAGCCCCCCATGAGTTGTGAACTCTATAGAATGTGTCACAAACTCTAGGGTGAGGTTGCTAAAAATGGAAAGGATATGATAAGAGAAATGAAGGATGTGATTTATGTGCAATATTTGTTTGATAAAATCTTGAATCTCAAGGGCAGTGAGAGTGTCATCACATGCCCATTGCTGGTTTGTTACACTAACGAGTTTCAATCATAAGAATGACCCTTTACTCAACTAGCCAATTCCTACAAGTATACGGGAGTAGTTGTAGTTGAGATCGAACACGAGGAGCTTTAGCAATCAATTAAATGCAATAGTGCTAAGGTTCAACAATCTAGATCTTTTTAAAGAATGATTTGGTTGATTAAGATAAAATTTCAGAACTAAGCAAAATAGTAAATGGATTACTAAAAGAGGGTTGATTTCAGATATGGAAGGATCTTGGACTTAGGATTTCACCAACATATCATAGCATAAAATAGGAGCACAAAATTTAAACATACTAAGCACTTGTTTCAAAGGAGAGTTGTATGTTGTACTTCACCTCTCAGTGCAAATACAATGATCCTAACTCAAAACAACATTCTCATGTATACATTTCATTTTGGATCACAAACCTACTCCTCAACTCCATAATTTCCACTCTCATGGTAAAGGAGGATTTGCCATGAGAGTACCTCCTTACTCTCCTACCTATCTTCTCAGATCAAGCAAGAAAGCATAAAATATACACACACAGTGGCTAGCCATACATGCAAGAAGCAAGAAATCGGAACTCGCAAGGTAGAAAAATAAGCAACTTAGCATTTAGTACGAAATTATCATGTTCCATACATGCTATGACATGGGAGCTACTTTCCCATGTCCAAGAAAAAGAGTCTACTCATCCATGATGATGTACAACAGAAGATATGCAGAATTTTTAGAGTTTAACATGATTTAGAGTAGGAAAAGCTAAGAGAACCAAAAGTGTAACCCAAGAATAGTAGAATTCCATCTTGGGAACAAAATTCCACTCCTACAACTGCTTTAAACCAGACAAACATCCCTCTTGAGAAGCTTGGTGGAGAGAAGAAGCTCTGCTGCACCTACGGAGAAGAAAATGGAGAAGAAGAGAAGAAGAATGGAGGTTCTTTGGCAAGTGACCACCTTCTTCCATCCAAAATCGCCCTCCTTTTTCTCTAGACCTACTCTTGGATGAAAGACTTTCAAGTTATGACCCTTGGTAACTATTTCATAAGTTGGTTTCGTCTTTAAAAATGAGAGAAGTCGTATTTCAAATTTGCTAAAACTGACGGAGACACAACGTGTCTTCCTTGGGACACATCATGTCCTGGTCTTCGACAGTTGCTCCAAGTGTAAGGCACAAAGTATGTTTGAATTAAAACACGCAGTGTACGTTACCAGAATTACAAAAATCAGCTCTGAATTCCCAGGTACACATCATGTACTTTTCCTCTTCGTTTGGAGTATATGGCCAACTGGAAACGCGCACACCGTGTCTTAATTCAGACACACCGTAAGCATTACTATTTTAGTAGGAAATGAAACTATGAATGTTTGCAAAGTGTGGAGAATCCCCAATGATGTCGGAGTTGAGTTGGGCTATCTCCAATTTGATCCTTTTCAAGAATATCTGCAATACACATCAAGCGATAAGCAAAATAACAAAAAGGTGGCAAGAATCATATGAATAGAGGCTAAATGAAAACAAAATGAACTAAATTTGTGTGTGAAATCATATAAAAAGTTGATGTGGAATGCACATAACAAATCCCCCTAAGATTGAACCATTGCTTGTTCTCAAGCAAAAAGAGTACAACCACACAAATGAAGGAATATTCAAGCTCATGCATGGATTAAATGAAATGAAGATGTGTAGTAAACTCAACCAACCATGTACATTAGGTTTATATTCATAGCCACACCTCAATATAAACATCCAAGAGATAAATGTTTTAGTTCAACAATGGTGGTCACAAATTAAGCGAAACAATCAACTAAACAACACTAAACATGATTTGGATAATCAAGCCAAACAACTAGTGGATGTACAACACAAAATTTTTAGCTATTATGGATATAAATGATGAAATCTTATCTAACTTTAACAATCTCAATTGTGCTCTCTTCTAAAAAAGATATGACAATGGATTTTTTGGGATTCCGGCACTCAACTGCTAATTTAGGCTTACACACACGTGGAGTGCCGGTTGGGGTGTTATTGTTACCCTCTTTTGATTTCATACCACCTAACCATCATTGCCGGATCAGACTCACACTAGGATAGCATGATATGTGGGTTGTAAGCCATCTTTTATTGGGTAAAGGGAGAAATGGATAAAAGAAAATTTTGCACAACACAAGAGAGTCAACTAGAAAGCTAAGTTAACAAGTAACCATTCATTATTTTGCAAAATTTTCACTAAAAATTTGATTGTATATGCACTAAGAGTTTGGCAAGAGTATCCCATATTCTAAATAGTGTTTTGGAGTTGATTTATTCTCTAAAATGTGAGACCGTTACATGTATTTAGCAATCAAAGATGTGAAAAATTAAAATCACAATCATAACAATTCAAAACGGGCTAGGGCTATGGAAGCGGAGTGGGGGGCGGTGGCGGAGGGCGATCCAGGAGAAGATGATGGCACAGTCTCTACAGAGACTAGGAGTTCACCGGAAGACGGGCGTAAGACAGGTCGCGATCCACAGCTTGAACGGAGCAACATAAGACAAACCAGGAGTCCCGGAAGGGAGAGGAGCGGCGGCACCGATACATACCAAGGAGTGGACGCCACGAGCACGGACAAAGTCTGCATACCAAATATGGGAATAGAGCTTCTTTATGGAGGCATGCGAGGACCATCCCAGGAGGGGAATCAAACCGGAGTGGATCCGAAGGGCAGTGGTGAAGTGTTTACCCCAGAAGCCGCAGGAGGAACACATCCTCTGGGGAACTTCCCACCCCTCGTAGGAAGCAACCAGGAGACGTAGGGTCCCCCGATGCCTCAACCTGCAAATGCATGGGGACAGAACAGACCTGTAAACTCGACTGGAATGGTGACGCACGGATCTACGGATCTGTTCCTAAACAAGCTCTTTGAAGAACATCTTGATTCGGAGGCGGTTAATCTATACATGTCCGATGGACAGCCTGAAATAACGATTGACCCCATGTACGAAGAATTTCTTATTCGACCTTGGCAATATGCGGTAGTCGTGAAGGCCATGGGAACCCAGCTAGGGTATATGACCCTAAAAGACCGACTCTGAGCCATGTGGAGTCTAGTTGGCAAGTACAACATATACGAACTGGACATGAATCACTTTGTTATCCAAGTGTCATGCCATTGGGATTACGACATGGCGATGACAGGCGGCCCTTGGAAAATTTTCAGATGTAACCTTCTTGTCTGGGATTGGCATCCATCCTTCATTCCTTCTGCTGACTTACCATGGAAGATCGTTTGTTGGGTCAGGATCCTGAACCTCCCACTACATCTCTACATCCAAACAATCTTCAACTGCATAGGCACGACCCTCGGTAAGCTGGTGAAGGTCGACGAACACACCATCAAATGCACGAGAAGCAAGTTCGCTCGCCTGGCCGTCGAGCTCGATACCACGTCAGAATTGGCAGCCAGTATTGTTATCAATGGTTTGGACTTTAAAGTTGAGTACGAGGGATTCCCGTTTCAGTGTGCCACATGCGGTGAAGAAGGCCACACCTCTGTGCAATGCTCCGCAGGGATCAGGCAACAGGAAGCCAACCGTAATAATCCTACCCCAGCCCCGGACGTACCTGCTACAAATTCTGATAGTCAGTGGAGAACACAGAAGCACCGGCGGGGATATCAGGGGAAACATCAGACTACCAAAAACACCTATGAACTCTGTTACCCTAACGAGGAATCAATTTGATGATTTGATAACAGAAGATGAATCGACTGAAGCAGTCACAAACACCAGCCAGGAAGGAAAGCAGCCGGCAGAAATGCCTGTGGCACACAAGAACCCTAAAATATGGAGGAAGAAGAAGACACCAGAGAAAATTGAAACAGCTGAACAAAAAAGAAAAGTCCTAAGGGACATCACAAACCAGCCCCAACAACCTAAAGAAGGCCTTGCACAGGGCGAGCATACCAATAAAATTCCGGAACACATAGTAGTGAACCCGACGATTGATGAGGTGATTGAAATTATCCTTGAGGAGGGGGCACCTGTGACCAGGGCTGTCACTACGCATACAACCTGTAGCAAAATTAAGAAACGCGACAGTGACACTACTGCGGCCACTTCTGCTACTCCTAGAAAATCTTCAACATGAAAGATGTTCAAGGGCAGCGGAACGAAGATGAAGAGAACGGGGGTTGCTAAATCGGCTGTAGAAGGCATCCGTAGAAGCCCCAGGCTCATAGGAAGCGTGGACGCAAAAATCATGGTGGACGTGATAGAAGGACCAGAAAACAGTGGTGAAGATAACAGGGAGACCAATGAAAACCAGTCTTAGTTTCCTGTTTAAAAGAATCCTTAGTTATATTCCTTGTGGGATGTCAAAGTTGTTATGCTGGAATGTGAGAGACATAGGAAATGATGATACATGCAGAGTTCTCAAAGAACTTGTCTACAAACATAAGCCAGCTGTTACTTCTATGTTAGAACCTCGCATCAGTGCGGAAAAAGCTACTCAGACCATTAAAAAGCTTGGTTTTCCGAATTCTCACCGCTCTGAAGCCCGGGGCTTCTCGGGTGGGATTTGGATCTGCTAGGATGCTGCTGTTTGCGACGTGCAGATCCTCAAGACACACCGTCAATTCATAACCTGTCGGGTGAACAAGTCGTATATTTCTACTTTCATATATGCTAACCCCCACTTTCAGGTCCGTAGTCTTCTGTGGAAGCACTTAAATGACATGGGCAACAATTTTTCTGAACCGTGGATAGTCACCGGCGACTTCAACACAACCATCTCTCCGTCTGAGACTGTTGGCTATCAGACCTATAACCATCGGGAGGCCCAGCTATTTTCTGCTACCCTGCTTGAAGCAGGACTTACTGACCTCGGCTTCTCTGGACAAAAGTTCACCTATAGGCATGGAGTGAAACAAAGAAGGCTCGACCGAGGCTTGGCTAATTCTGACTTCCTCTCCGTCTTCCCGGAGGTTGCGGTGACCCATCTTCCCAAGGTTTAATCAGATCACTGCCCTCTCTTGATTCAAACTCAGTCGTTCTCGTACAGAAAGAAGAGGTTTGTTACCAAAGCTTCTTGGGCTCAGGACCCCTCCTTCAATCACTTCCTTGAATGACACTGGAGTAGAAACCTTCCTTTCCATGAGGCTCTTGAGCATGCCAGGCAGCACATCAGTGCGTGGGATTTCGTGAGAAGTAAGAAGAAGAAAGAAACTAAAGATCGGCTCCTACGCAATATAAACACTCTTCAAACGAGCTTAGATGATCATTATGATGTTATTAGTGACAACCTATGCACCCAAATGGAGGATGAAATCAAAGTCATTCTTAAACAGGAAGAGGAGGACTGGAAACAGAAAAGCCACATCAACTGGATTCGGGAGGGTGAATCCAATACCCGTTTCTATCAAGCCTATGTGAATCAGAGGAAGAGGTCCAATAAATGTCAAATTCTCAAAAATCCTTCGGGGGATTGGATCACAAATGAGGACGATATTTTCAAACTGGTCACAGATTACTTCATAGATTTGTTTACTTCTAACAGCAACACCAGCCAGCAACAAATTGATAAAATTCCCGTGCGTTTTGCTCCTGTTATTGGCGAGGAACACAGCCGACTGACTAAACAAGCTCAGAAGGATGAGATTTATGCAATCCTTAAGTCCATGGACCCCTACAAAGCTGCTGGTCCAGACAGCACTACTACACACTTCCTGTTATCCAACTGGCCGATGCTTCAAGACTCTATTTGCACGACTGTCTAGGAGGCACTAAGTGTTGGTATTCTGAATGAACAAATGTGTAATGCTACAGTGGTCCTTATTCCCAAAGTTCCCAAACCTGAAATCGCAAGCCAATTTCGCCCCATTTCTCTTAATAACACCATCCTTAAGCTCTGCTCTAAGGTTGTTGTTCAGAGATTGAAGAAATGGCTACCGGTTTGGATCAACCCAGTGCAAAGCGCCTTTGTCCCGGGCAGGAAGATTTTTGACAACATCTCTGCAGCTCAGGAAATCATACATTCTATGAAACAGAAGAATTCCAAGAAGACAATGGCCATTAAAATCGATCTCACGAAAGCATATGACAGACTGGCTTGGAATTTCATTGAGGATACTCTGAAAAAGGTGACCCTCCCCGCCTGTATGATTCAATACATCATGAGCTCTATCACCAGCGGTAGCTCTACCATAGCTTCGAATGGCAGGAATTCGACCAGCTTCAGACCGAGAAGGGGTCTAAGACAAGGCGATCCATTGAGCCCTTATATATTTGTGCTTTGCATTGAATGTTTAAGTCAGATGATTGAAGAGTGTGTCAAGTCTAAAAGATGGCAACCTATAAAATTGGGCAGAAAGGGCCCGTGGATTGCTCACCTTTGTTTCGCCGATGACATACTTCTGTTTGCCAAAGCCAATATAACCAACATTGATACAATCCTGCATTGCTTTAAGGAATTTGAGTTGGCTTCGGGTCAAGCCATCTCGATTGAGAAGACAAGGATTTTCTATTCCAAGAGTGTAGCCCAGCAGGAAGCTATCCAAATCTGCAATCGCAGCGGGCTGCAACGCACCCAGGACCTGGGGAGATATCTAGGGGTCCCGATCCTCCACACGCAGGTGAACAAGAAGACATACAGTGAAGTGCTTGATAAAGTTACTAACAGAGTTAGCTCCTGGGCTTCTAAGACCTTATCCTTAGCGGGACGCATATGCCTTGCTAAGAGTACCCTCGCCACCATTCCTACATACATTATGCAAACTTCAAAGCTCCCACTGCAACTGTGCGACAGAATAGATGGTGAAATCCGACGTTTCATTTGGAGTGGAGGGCGGAAAAGGAGAGGGACGCATCTTGTGTCTTGGGAACGGCTAACTAGCAAGAAGATCCATGGTGGTCTGGGTCTCAAAGCCATGCGAGACTGGAACCAGGCACTTCTGCTTCATCATAATTGGGATATCTGGTGCGGAAGAAGCACTCTATGGTGCACAACCATGCGTGACAAGCTGATGAAGAGAAACCAAGGGACAAATCCTAATCTGTCTCGCCTGGCGGGAACTGTGCTGCAAATGAAATCTTTTATGCAAGCTCATACGTTCCTGAGCCCTATGAGTGGGAATCACATTAATGTGTGGCAAGACTGCTGGCTCCCGAGTGGGATTCGCTTGGAGGACCATGCTCGAAGTGCTATTCCTGTAGACCTGTGCAATCTGTAGGTGAGCAGTTTAGTGAACCTAGAAGGTCAGTGGGACCGGGAGTTTCTAGATCTATGGCTTCCTGCAGATGTAGTCAAGGAGATTCATAACATTCAACCGCCTGTTGATACTGAGGTAGAAGATATATGTGTATGGAAGCTCAACAATGGGGGTAGCTATACGGCCAAGTCGGCCTATACGGCTTTGAGGGCAGACTCTGAGGTTAAAAGACCAGGATAGTGGCCAGTTATCTGGAGAGACCAGGTGGCGGCGAAGGTGAAGATGTTCATGTGGATCACTACTAATGGTGCCCTCCTCACAAATTGGAAACGTAGAAGAAGGCAGATGACCACCAGTGCCGTTTGCAGTCACTGCAACAAGGAAGATGAAACCAGTCTCCATGCTTTGAGAGACTGTGAGAAGGTGAAACCAATTGGGCTACGATTACAAGCCGGATCTACGCCTGGGAACGCCATACCTATTTCATCGGATTTCTGGAACTCCACTAATTTTGAGCAATGGCTCAGTTAGGGGCTCCGATCAAGTGAGGATACCAGAACCATATTTCTTATAGCATGCTGGGTGATCTGGAAACAACACAATTTGGAGGTCTTTGAAGCTAAAGACACCCCTGCGATACAACATGTGAATAGAATTTTCTTGGAAAATAGGAGAATAGTCGAAGCTTGGGACAGAGAGAAAGCCGTCAAGAGCTCAACTACAACGGCGCAGCATGATCTTCATAACAACGGACAATACTTGATGCATGTAGACGCCGTCTGGAAGAAGGGCAACGACGCCATCGCTGTGGTTATTCAGGATCGCAACAACCAATGGAAGGGAGGGGTAGGCCAGCTGGTCTCAGCGGACAACCCTCTACAGGCAGAGCTTATGGCCATTGCCCTTGCTGCTAAACTGATCCATTCCAACAGGATGCAAGGTACAGTTGTGGTCACTGACTGTTTGACGGCCAGGAAGATGCTACAAGATGATTATAACAAACATCCTCGATATGCCAGTATAATAAGGGGGATCCAGTTGATCATGGGAGATACTGCGGCTATTCACCATGTGGAGAGGCAGCACAATGGCCCAGCTGATGCCTTGGCTAAGGCACACTTACAAAACACATGTACAGTCAAGTACTATGATGTCCCTCCCAAGGATGTCATTGATACTGGACAAATCCTTGTTTGTAATGGTAGTAGTACTACCATGTTTAATTCCATGCAAATAACTCACATCTGTAATCTGCCTTTGAATATGCTTGCACGAGGTGAGCAAGATGAATAAAATTATCGCCTGACTTCCTTAAAAAAAAGATGTGAAAATTGAGAGTTCAAGCTACAATTACAAACCAAGATCATGTACATGAGGAATTTCATTTTCCATTTGATTCATGCATTCTCTTTACTAATTCTTTCATATGGACAAAAGAAGTACAAGGGACGATATGGTTCAAGCATACAAGGTACAAGAGTTCATTCCATCACAATAGCCTCATTTCATATTAAACTTGCCATGAAAGAAAAATAGAACATAAAACAAAATGAAATAAAAGATTGACATGACTACACTAACAAAAGCAAATGCAAATAAAAACTACATTACGGGCCAGTTTTTCCCCCCTAAGCTTGAAATATACAGTGTCCTCACTGCATCAATCAAACTCATGGAGGTAACAACTGAGTACCTGTCATGGATAAAATCAAAAAGAGGGGCCAACACCCCCATGGTCTGGCAAAAAGAACTGACTGACAAAATCATCATCATGAACGTCCATTGGCGTGGGTTGTGGAGCAAATTCGGGCTGCTAAGGCGGCATTGGATGATACGGCTATAGGATGGAGTAGTGGCCATATGAAATGTGCCACGAATCCATGCAGTGGACCATGTCGTACATCGTAGTATACTGCATACCCAGCTGATCCAAGCGGCCGTCAATGTGATCAAAACACTGCTGCACATAGCCATACAGGTTCCCGACATCAGGCATCGCCTAAGAGTACTCTGTCTGAGTGTTGGTGGAGGGAGGTGGTGGAGCAGTAGGGGGTGCCTCAATATCATCAGTAGCTCTAGCTACATCAACTTCTTCATCAGTGTTCAGCATGACCTTCCAGTTATCCTTGTTCTCCAAAGTGATATGCTCAGGATCTGGAATGTCAATGTATTGATCATCATCGAAGAATTGCCAAAACTTGGTGTCATTGTTGGCAACTCTTGAGATCAACCATGCAAGAAGAAGGTACTGGATGTCTACCAGGTTTTTACTTGGTGCAGCCTCAAGACTTGTCAAATCAACATCTAGCTTATGTGCTATCAGAGTACTCAAACCACCATACATGATGTCGCCAGAGTCCCTCTTCTTCACTTTCTTAATGTCTAGGAAACGTGTAAGAATATAGTAAGCAACATTGATCTCATAGTCATACATCATTCCCCACAAAAAGAAAAGATCCTACTTTCCAACAACCCCTTGAGTCTCTTTCTTAGAAAAAACTCCAGTACTAAGAAGGCAGTGCATGTACCAAAAAATAGGGTTGTGAATAGTAGACGTCCTAGCTTGCTTAGCTTCATGGCATTCCTCATCAGATATCTCAAACCAAAATTCACCACTGTTAAAAGCAGACGGGTAACTAATTGCCCCGTCATAACGACACTCCAATAACTTGCAGAAACGCCTAAAGGTAAGCTTGAAACTGTGACCCAAAAGCCAGAAACAGACAATGCCATATGGTCCAACTTCTTCTGTGGGTCTTGCTCTATAGTAAGCGTTGTCAAAAACTCATAAACCACAAGGGGATACATATTTGATACCGTGCAACAAATGTAGTGTAGCCCCAAATCTAGTAGGTGAATGAAGACTTCATCCTTGAAGCCTAGAGTCGTCAGAGTCTACTCACAAGTGAACCACATCGGAAGCACCCTCCTTGCAATAAGGAACTGGTACGTCGGGTCTTCCTCAGGAGTGACCCTAAACTGAGTCGTAGAGATGTACACTAGTGCTTGGGAGGAGCTGGCACCATTCTTGCGGTTAGAGGTTTGCTTAACATGTGCCATTTTACTACTGATGGGCTGAGACACAACATGTTCTGAAAGGGACACGACATGTGTAGATGTAGAACTTTGACTAAATCAGCAAAACACACGTGTGCATAAGGGAACACGGCATGCGCCTGGAGAATTTTTGTAGTCTGCAGATGGGGACGGAGACTCTTGGGGAAGATGAAAAAGATACCTAGTGGCGGTGGAGATTTGCTGCTGTGAGGGGCATCACTTGGTGCAGTGTAGATGATGAGGAACAGTTGTAGCTTGAAGAAGACGGCTTGTGGCATCTTGAATGGTGGACAACAGAGGTGGCTAGAGCAACTTGGAGAAGACACGCCATGAGCAAGGGAGGACGACAGCTGGCTCGAGCTTGAAGAAGACACACCCAATGAACACGACGGCGGCTGCAAAGTGTGCTAGGGCACACGACAGCTAGGGAGCAAGGGCTCTAGGGCACACGACAGCTGCGGAGCTCTCACACAGCTCGAATGAAGGCATGAGTAAGTGGGGTGACTCGTGTGCTATGTTAAAAACCTGTATTCTCGTCAGAAGACACAACATGTCTTTTAAAAGACATGGCGTGTGTTTTGTCAGAACTTTATTTGTACGTTACAAGACACGTCATGTTCCAAGAAGTACACAGCATGTCCTAATCCAGAAATTCAAAATGCCCCCTTTTCACAGATAACTACATGGTGTGTTCAAATAAAGACACGTCGTGTTCATTTCCAGATAACTAATGCTTCCCTTTTTGGCTGTGGCACACGTCATGTCTAAAGGAGGACACGACGTGTCTAAAGGAGGACGCGACGTGTTACTTTACAGATCGAGTAATACTTTGTATCTACTGGACCATGACACAACGTGTGTTTTCTGACACATCATGTACCTGGAGATATGGCTCGACTGCTGTGTTTCTGTGACTAGCGACACACCGTGTCATTTAAAGACACGTCGTGTCTTCTGTAGTTTCTGTAGAAAATAGCTTTTTTTCAGCACAAAATTAATGATAGATATGGCAATAGAATTATCTAAGTTATTACATTCATCCATGACAAGCTTATTTACAAAACTAAAGAGTGTTCTTAACTCAAATAATTGAAAAGAAATCTATCCTAATGTGGATTCAACTCCCACAAGGTCCTCCATTTAGAGTTTGGAGTGAGACTCTTCATTCTTTTCATCAAGCATCTTGAAGGGAGCAAGAGGCTCGCTTGTCAACTTCATCTCCAGAGGTATATAGCTTGCAATGTTGCCCATTTACTTTGAAAGCTCCATCATTGACTTGTAGTTCAACAACTCCATATGGAAATATCTTCAATACAAGAAAAGGACCTGACCACTTGGACTTTAGTTTTCTAGGGAATAGCTTGAGTCTAGAGTTAAACAACAACACTTTGTCTCCTTCTTTGAAGTCTTTCTTGCGGATTCTTTTGTCATGCCAAACCTTTGTTCTTTCTTTGTAGAGCTTTATATTTTCATACACATCTAGCCAGAGTTCTTCTAGTTCTTGCAACTGTAATAGACACTTTTCACCAGCCTTCTTCATGTCAAAGTTTAAGAACTTGATAGCCCATAGAGCACGGTGTTCTAGCTCCAACGGAAGATGAAAAGATTTACCATATATTAGATTAAATGGAGTTGTGCCTATGATAGTTTTATAACCTATCCGATATGCCCATAATGCATCGTCTATCTTCAATGCCCAATCCTTTCTTGAGCTAGACACTGTCTTTTCTAGAATGCTTTTCAACTGTCAGTTGGAGACTTCTACTTGCCCATAAGTTTGAGGATGATAGGGTGTAGAGACTTTATGAGTGACTCCATACTTAGATAAAAGGTTATTGAATTGCTTCTCAACAAAATGCATGCCTCCATCAGAAATTACAGCTCTAGGAACTCCAAACTGAGGGAAAATGATTTTTTGAAATAGCTTGACTACAGATTTTGCATCAGGTGCTTGGGTTGGAATGGCCTCAACCCATTTAGAGACGTACTCAATAGCAACTAAGTTATATTTATAGCCACAAGAAGATGAGAATGGTCCCATATAATCAACTCCCCACACATAAAATACCTCAATCTCCAAGATAGATTCAGAGGCATGCCATTGCGTCTAGATATTCCCCCAATTCTTTGGCATTTATCACAAGCTTTGACAAATAAATTGACGTCTTTGAACAATGCTGGCCAATAGAAACCGGACTGGAGAATCTTTGCTGTAGTCTTCTCTCCTCCAAAGTGACCTCTATAAGGAGAGGCATGACATTAAAAAATGATAGTGGCAATCTCTTCTTCAGCAACACACCTCCGAATGAGTCAATCACTCCCATGTTTGAACAATAAGGGATCATCCCAATAGTAGAACTTTACATCATGGAAGAACTTCTTCTTCTGCTGGTATGTCAAATTTGGAGGCAGCTGTCCTGTAGCAAGACAATTCGCAATGTCTGCAAACCATGGTGCTTGTGTGGACGATAATGCATAAAGCTTCTCAATAGACAAATGGTCCTCAATAGGCAATAAGTCTCCATCATCTATAGTCAACCTAGAAAGATGATCAACAACATTGCTCTCTGTCCCCTTCTTATCTCGAATTTCAAGATCAAACTCTTATAGAAGCAATATCCAGCGGATGAGATGAGGTTTGGCATCCTTCTTGTTAAACAAATACTTAATGGAAGCATGATCTGTATACACAATTACCTTAGATCCTACCAAGTACTATCTGAATTTGTCAAAGGCATATACTATAGAAAGCATCTCCTTCTCGGTGGTTGTATAATTGATTTGTGCCTCATCTAAGGTCTTTCTTGCAAAGTATATGGCATGAAGCTTCTTATCTTTTCGTTGTCCAAGAACTGCCCCTACTGCATAGTCACTTGCATCACACATCAATTCGAAAGGAGCATTCCAGTCCGATGGTTGAATGATTGGGGCTGAAACAAGAGCTTCCTTAAGCTTGTTGAAAGCTGTATGACAATCATCATTGAATATGAATTCAGCATCCTTTGCAAGTAAAGAACATAATGGCTTTGCAATCTTAGAGAAGTCTTTAATGAATCTTCTATAGAACCCTGCATGACTAAATAAACTACAGATGTCCTTGACTGAAGGAGTACACATCTTCTCAATAGCTTCCAACTTACCCCTATCAACCTCAATACCCTTGTTAGATACAACATGGCCTAATACTACATCAGATTGTACCATGAAATGGCACTTCTCCCAATTTAGTACTAGGTTAACTTCTTTGCAGTGGGCCAAGACTAATGACAAATTGCATAAACATTGATCAAATGAATCTCCATAAATGCTAAAATCATCCATGAAAATTTCCATTATTTTTTCAATAAAATTGGAGAAAATAGCTATCATGCATCACTGAAATGTCACAGGAGCATTGCAAAGACCAAAGGGCATGGGACGGTAAGCATAAGTTCCATAGGTGCATGTAAAAGTAGTTTTCTCTTCGTTGCGAGGGTAGATAAGAATATGGAAAAACCCGGAATACCCGTCCAAGTAACAAAAATAAGAATGTTTTGCAAGGCGTTCAAGCATCAAGTCAATAAAAGGCAACAAAAAATGGTCCTTGTGAGTCGCTTTGTTCAAACACCGGTAATCAATACACATACGCCAACCTATGACTATACATGTTTGTATCAACTCATCATTATCTCTCTTAATGACAGTTGCACCCCCTTCTTAGGTACCACATGAATGACACTAACCCAAGGGCTGCCACATATAGGATAAATTATACCGGCATCAACCAACTTAAAAATTTCCTTTTTAACCACTTCAAGCATGTTTTTATTTAAACTTGTAGGTGGTTCAATAGTGGATTTAGCATCATCCTCCATGTTTATTCTATGCATGCAAATGAAGGGATGAATGCCTTTTAAATCTTCTATAGAGTAACCAATGACATCTTTATACAAACACAATTCAACAAGCAGTTTATTTTCTTGTTCATTAGTTAACTCATCATTGATTATGACATGAGAAGTAGAATCAAAATCAAGAAATGAATACCTCAGCCATGGTGGAAGGGCTTTGAGTTCTGCCTTTCTCCTGGCTGCATTTTCTTTGGATTTGTCATCAACAAGTGGAGTGTCTTCATTAATAGCATTTGATTTAGCAATAGAAAGTACTCCAAAATTTTTAGGTTCATTGTTTGTAATCTCATCGTCACAATAGTTCAGTATCAAATTAGCAACATCATGATCTTCTTCCACAATAGAATCAATAGTGTCTATAAAACAAAGTTCTTCTACTCTTGAAGGTGCCTTCATGGCATCATATACAGAAAATTCCATGGCTTTTTCACCAACTCGAAGTGTAAGTTTGCCTTTTCAGACATCAACAAGGCATCCAACAGTTCTCAAGAAAGGTCTCCCAAAGAGAATGGGATTGGAAGGAGTTTCTACCATGTCTAACACAAAAAAATCACAAGGAATGTAGAATTTACCAATTTGCACTAACACATCTTCCACAATACCTTTGGGATATTTGATAGAATGATCAACTAGTTCAATGGCCATCTTTGTAGGTTTTAAATCTCCAAGATCTAGCTCCTTTCACAAAGTAGATGGAATAAGACTAATGCTAGATCCAAGGTCTACAATACCTTTGTCAAATGTGGTGTTGCTAATCTTGCATGGTAGAGTGAAGGATCCCAAATCATCTAGCTTCTCAGGAAGTCTATTTTGAATGATAGAACTAATTCTCTCAGAAAGCATCACGGTTTCAACCTGTTCCATTTTCCTCCTTTTGGCGAGGATGTCTTTTAGAAACTTGGCATACGATGACATCTTTTCTATAACTTCAGCTAGCGGAAGGTTGACATAGAGTTTGTTTAGGATATCCATGAATTTCCTGAACTTTGAATCCTCCTTCTTGTTGGCAAGTCTTTGTGGGAATGGTGCATTGGCTTTATAAGGAGGTGGTACTTCAGCTGTACCTTTACCTTTGTCACAAATAGGGGTGTCGAGCTTATCTTAATCATGTATCTCAATACTCTTCTCCTTGGGTGGAGAAGGTCTTTGGATTTCAGCTCCACTTCTCAAGGTGATAGCATTCACCTGCTGTCTTGGATTCACTTCCGGTTGGCTTGGAAGAGAACCACATTGTGTGTTCTTTTGCTGTACTAAGGCCTGTTGGGCAATTTGATTCTCCAACATCCTTGTATGACTGGAAATGCCATCCACTTTTGTAGAGAGTTGGACAATTGCATCCTTCAAAAGCTTGTCATTGCCCCTGAACTCTTCATTTTTCTAGTGCCTGAGTGGAAATAAATTTCTCCATCATGACCTCCTAGGAAGAACTTTGGGGTTGTTGTTGCTATTGGTAACCCCTATTATTGTTGAAACCCAACATATTCCCATTGTTTTGCCGGTTGAAGTGCTGTTGCTGCTATGGTTGCTGCTACCCTTGTTGAAAGTTCTGATCATTGCTTGTGTTCCGATAAGAGAAATTAGGATGATCTCTCCATCCCGGATTGTAGGTGTTGGAATAGGGATTGTATTGCTTGTTCCCTTGTATCCCAACTGCATTCACTTGCTCTTGGTTGTCTTGATTCATATTAGGATCAAAACAAGTTGAGGAAGTATGTCTGAAAAATCTGCAAGCTTCACAAATTACCTCAGCTGCTTGGACCTGCATTGTAGTCATCTTCTCAAACTTTTATGTAAGGACATCAAGCTTGGATGCAATCAATTCAACTGCATCAACACTATGCTTTCCCCCTTGCTTTCCGGTTGAAGAACCCGATGTATAAGATGATTGGACTTTTCTATCTGACCCCCATTGGTAGTGGTTGAACACTATGTCTTTAATGATATCATAAGCCTCCCTATAAGACTTATTCATTAAAGCTCCATTAGTTGCGACATCCAATGTCATACGAATATTGTAGAATAGTCCATTATAGAATGTTTGGAGTAGCAACTAGTTTGTCAATCCATGGTGAAGGAAAAGGCATTACAGGTCCTTAAACTACTCCCATGTGTCATACAAGGTTTCTCCATCGGATTGAGAAAAGTTTGTGAGCTGGTTCCTTAGTTGGGCTATTTTGCTTGGTGGAAAATACTTTGCAAGGAAAGCATTTAACAGTTGATCCCAACTTTTGATGGACTTCTTAGGAATAGATAAAAGCCACACCTTGGCTCTATCTCTCAAGGTAAAAGGGAACAACAGTAGCCTTACTCCATCGACGGATACACCATTGATTTTGAAAGTGTTCATATACTCCAAGAATTCAGCTACATGAAGATTTGGATCTTCATTAACAGTACCCCCAAAGCGGTTTTGCTGGATCATCTTCATCATTGAAGGAGCTATAGAGAAATTGTTCACTTCCATTGCAGGTAGATCAATGGCTCCACAAATGTTTGTGGCAACCGGCATGGCAAAATCCATCAAAAGACGATCATCCTCCATGGTTGGATCTTCTTGTGCGTCTTCTTCAAAAGATGATGAAGATGGTGATGGTAGTGATGGAACACCCTCTAGCAGTGGTCGCTCTATGCTTCTTGCTCTTCTTATAGTTGAAAGAGTGTGCACAATTTCAGGATCTAGAAACGCAGATGGTTGAAGACCCCTTTGCGAGCGACACATACAACCTGAAAAATAGCAAAAAATATTGAGAACATAACTAAAAGTATATGGAAATTTGAAAACGGAAATGGTGATCTAGTTTCAAATACTAGTTAGCACTTTTTACTCTAATTAGATTAACCGCAGATCCCCAGAAATGGCACCAAAAACTTGTTGGTTAGTTACACTAATGAGTTTCAATCATAAGAATGACCTTTTACTCAACTAGCCAATTCCCACAAGTATACAGGAGTAGTTATAGTCAAGATCGAACATGAGGATCTTTAGCAATCAATTAAAAGCAATAGTGCTAAGGTTCAACAATCTCGATCTTTTTAAAGAATGATTTGATTGATTAAGCTAAAATTTCAGAACTTGTCTTAAAGGAGAGTTGTATGTTGTACTTCACCTCTCGGTGCAAGTACAACGATCCTAACTCAAAACAACATTCTCATGTATGAATTTCATTTTGGATCACAAACCTACTCCTCAACTCCATAATTTCCACTCTCATGGTAAATGAGGAGTTTCCAAGAGAGTACCTCCTTACTCTCCTACCTATCTTCTCAGATCAAGCAAGAAAGCATAAAACATGCACACATAGTGGCCAGCCATACTTGCAAGAAGCAAGAAACACTACTACATAACCTACCTTTAGTGTCGGTTATTTAAGGCCTTTCGTGTCGGTTTCTAAGCGACACCTATGTGGGCGACACTAAAAGCTCACCCATTACGCGTCGGTTCCAAAATCGACGCCCAAACTCTTCGCACGCCACCGAAATCATGCCTGTTCCCTGTGGCGTGAAGGTATAGGCGTCGGTTATTAGATAATAAACCGACACCATATACCTTCGCGCCACAGAAGGGCGCCATCTTGGCCACTATCAGCGTCGGTTATTAGATAATAAACCGACGCCATATACCTTCGCGCCACAGAAAGGGCGCCATCTTGGCCACTATCAACGTCAGTTATTAGATAATAAACCGACACCATATACCTTCGCGTCACAGGAAACATGCGTCAGTTATTTATATAAAACCGACACTATAACTTTGTGTGTCGGTGTTATACAAATAACCGACGCCTATTGTTTTTTTTTTCTGTCAGTCTGCAGACCTGCTGTGGCTGGTCGCAGGATGAGAAACCTGCAGTTAACTGCAGGTTTTACGACATCCATTGATATCAGCCAACAACAGGCCACAAACCTGCAAATTTAACAACAAAAATATTCACACATGCATTTAGCAATACAACCTGTAGTTCCATTTTATTTTCACACATTTAGAAACATTCATGTAGCTAGCAATCTGTAGTTTCATTCATTCACATTCATACATGTAGAAACATTCATATAGCAACCAACACTTTCATTCATTTTCACTCAGACACATGTAGAAACATCTAGACATGTAGAAACATTCAAACATATATTATAATTCAGAAATTCATTTACAAAATATAATTCTTTAGTCATTATTCACTATCAACATCCCAATTATATTTTAAAACCCCCACTATTTGTATGGCTGTTGCCCATTCTTGTCTTACTTCATTTAATTCTCCCATCGTATAGGGAGCATGTACATCTGGTAAGTCCGTTCTTGTAGTGGGGTCAGCTTTAAACACCTATAAAGAGAATGATGTATATATATAATTAATGAGCTATAAATAAGATTGATATATTTCATATTATCTAATGAGACTATATAATACCTGAGCAATACAATCGATGTCCATACAACATGAAAGACTAACACATATATAGTACATAACAACAACAACGTCGAATTTACATACAACACTAGCTTAGTACATATATAGTGGGACTTATAAGGTGACGATCCCACCTGGTAAAACAGGTTACCGACAACTACATGTTACGACTGGGAGGTCGTGATTCAACAACCGTATGCATTAGCAGGAGGACAAACAGATCACCATATGTTTGTCCTCCTGCTAATGCATACGGTTGCTGAATCACGACCTCCCAGTCGTAACATGTACTCGGTAACCTGTTTTAGCAGGTGGTATCGTCACCTTAGTCCCACTATATGTACTAAGCTAGTTTTGTATGTAAATTCGGCGCTGCTGTTGTTATGCACTATATATGTGTTAGTCTGTCATGTTGTTATATGAATCTGAAGCACTTGTGTGTGCTGCACTTTATGTATTGTATCTGTATCCTGCTTCTCTTCATTGGGGCTTCTTCCTGCATATCCTGCATATCCTGCATAGCTATGTCATGGCCGTCCTGCATAGCCTACTTCCTATATTTATTTTTCAAAGAGAATACAAACAAAAAATATTAGTGTAGAGTTAGTGAAATACTGATCAATGTCTAGAATTGGAATCGATCAAGAACCTATTCTCAGCATCGCGTATGTAATCTCGGGTGAGATTGGTCCTATAGTTCTTTAGCACCCTCCCACAATGTTTAGCATTTGTATTAACTAGAAGATAATGAAACATCAAATCAGAAAATGATATTGATATTAAAAAAGTAAACATTTAGCTTAAATAAAAAAATATAAACATGCATGCCTCTAAAATTGTGATCTTTTATCAATTAACAATCCTTCATTGTGATCTCCGCGCACATATAAGTCATCATTAGCTTCAATATTTTGTGGAGTTAGCAACCCAACTGAGAATGGACTGGAGTCATCATATTTATCATAGTACTCTTCTTCATCTATAGGATCTTCAATGAACTGTCTTTTACCATGAAGAACAACCGACCATTTATCATTTGCAGGATCATCGATATAAAATACTTGTTTCGCATGTGATGCCAATATGAATGGTTCAGCCTTCTCGCCAATCTTTTCAAAGTTCACTAAAGTGAAACCCAATTCATCCACTATAACTCCTTTGGTGTTATCAACCCAATTACATTTGAAGAGCGGAATTCTGAAATCTATGTAGTCAAATTCCCATATCTCTTCAATGACACCATAATATGACATTTTAGCTTCACATGGACTCTTATCCTTTGCACTTGCAAAAAACAAAGTCGATGCTTGAAGGGTGACCCCACTGTTTTGGATGACACTCTTATCATCTTGGCGCTTTGTGTAATATGTGAATCCATTAATGTCATACCCTTCATAAGACATAACAGTCAACTTTGGTTTAAAGGCGAGGCATTTGATAGTTTCAGTAATATCATCTGGTGTTTGAGATAGTTGATGTAAGACTTTATCTTCAAACCACTTAATAAAAGTCTTGTTATGCTCTCTAGCAAGCCACATTGTATTGGCTCGAGGATATTGTCTTTTGATGAAATTGGTATGTTCCTCGATATAAACGTTCACTTCGTCCATGTTGTGTAAAATATACAAATGACCTTGTTCCAACTGCTCACGGCTGACTACTTTCACACGTGATCCCAAAATTCCTTTGCCAAATAGCTCGTCAATATTCTTGTCATTATCAGGAGTGTCATTACCATTGAGAAAGTCATTGCAGAAATCCATAACCTCTCTCGCCACATAACCTTCAATAATACTCCCTTCAGGCCGATAACGGTTTCGAACATCACCTTTAAAAACGCTCATGTATCGTTCAAAGGGATACATCCAATGCAAGAAAACCGGTCCCAAGATTTTCACTGCCCTAGTCAAGTGGACAACAAGATGTACCATGATATCAAAGAACGAAGGAGGGAAATACATCTCAAGCTGACATAGGGTAACAACCACTTCTCTTTGCAAATTATCGAGAGTCTCAAGGTCAATAACTTTGCTGCAGAGACTGTTGAAAAAGAAACAAAGTCTGGTGATTGCATACCTTACATGCTTCGGCAATATAGATCGAATTGCCACAGGCAATATTTGTTGCATTAGAGTGTGACAATCATGAGATTTAAGACCTATCAACTTCAGATCTTTCATTGATACCAATCTACGGATGTTGGATGAGTAACCATGTGGCACCTTAACATTTACCAAGCATTCACAAAAAGCTTTCTTCTCTTTTCTAGACAACGTGTAACAAGCGGGAGGTAAGTATGTTCTTTTATTACCCATTTCACGTAATTCTGTTAATTCTGACCTTATTCCCATTTCACGTAGGTCCAGTATGGATTTTATCCCATCTTTAGTCTTACCTGGTATATTTAACAGAGTACCAATGATGCTATCACAAACATTTTTCTCAACGTGCATTACATTGATACAATGTCTGACTGTCAAAGAACTCCAATAAGGAAGATCCCAAAATATTGACTTCTTCTTGAATGAAGAATTGTCACTCCGTGTAGTACATTGTGATCTCTTACCAAATTCATTGACAAAGTCTTTTATTCTTTCATAAACAACCTCCCCTGGTATAGGTTTAGGTGCACTGCATTCCTCATTCAATCCATTGAATGCTTTGCGCTTCCTACGATACAGATGGAATTTTGGAAGAAACCTTCGATGACCGAGATATAGATTCTTACCGCCATGTTTTAGTCTTGTTGAATCAGTGTTCTCTTCACATATAGGACACGCTTTAGCTCCTTTGACACTATATCCAGACAAATTCCCATATGTTGGAAAGTCATTAATAGTGCAAAACAACATAGCATGCAAACGAAATGTCTCTCTTCGTGAAGCATCATAGGTCATCACACCTTCACCCCAGAGTTTCTTTAAGTCATCAATCAGAGGTTCAAGATAAACATCGATGTCATTTCCAGGTTGTTTAGGGCCCGATATCAACAACGATAGCATTACATACTTATTTTTCATACACAACCAGGGAGGAAGATTGTATATAACAAGCATGACTGGCCAAGTGCTATGTTGGCTGCTCAATGTCCCGTACAGATTCATCCCGTCTGTACAAAGCCCAAGTCTTAGATTCCTAACTTCTTCACCAAATTCAGGGTACAATACATCAATCTTCTTCCACTGTGGGGAATCAGACGCATGTCGTAGGATCCCATCATTATTTTTCTTAACATCTGCATGCCACCTCAAATTCTTCGCATCTATCGGATTGGCAAACAAGCGTTGAAACCGTGATATTATAGGTAGATACCACATCACCTTGGCAGGAGAACCAGTTTTGGACTCCCCCGAAGTCGTCAATTTATACCGTGACGCACCACATTTTGGACAATCTTTCAAATCCGCATAGTCCTTTTGAAATAATACACAATCATTAGGGCATGCGTGTATCTTCTTGGCATCCATTCCCATTGGGCACAACAATTTCTTTACCTGGTATGTTGAGATTGGCAGCTCGTTTCCTTCAGGAAGCATTTCTTTCAACAAAGACAGCAATGACGTGAAGCTTTTGTCGCTCCATCTATTGTTATCTTTCAACTTATACAATCTCAACACAGCGTTAAGCTTCGTAAACTTAGTACAACCTGTGTATAACGGCATCTCAGCATCATGCACAATGTTTTTAAAAATGGGAGGTGGATCGGTGTGCTCTACCCCACAACTATCCAGCATCGCATCAACGATGTCTACTGGAGCTGGTTCATTCACATCTACGTCATCGTAGGCAATTTCTTCTTCCACACAAGCACTGCTATCGACATCCACTGGTTTCGGGTTTGAAATCTCTCCATGCTAGTGCCATTCTGTATAGCCTTGTATAATCCCGTTGCACATGACATGAGTTTTGATTTCGTCACCAGTGTTGACTTTCAAGTTGTTACCGCAATGCCTACATGGACAGTAGAACCGATCTCCAGGTTGTTTCCTATGTTCCTCGGAAAATCTAATGAACTGGTCAAGACCAGAAATAAACTCTGGGGTGCAGCGATTGCGAATGGACATCCATGATCTATCCATTCTATGATCAAAGAGAAAACAAGTATATATTAGGACAAGATTAGGGTCTAGGGTTAACAAATACATGTGATGTCATTATTATATATAATAAATGTGTACCACCTATCCATTCTTGAACACCTAATATCACTAGTAAGTGTATAATGTGTATTGGGTTTTCAAGAAAATTTCGGCAACATTTCCCCGCTGTTCTCCAAGTACATATGTACTTAGAGAACAAACGGGGAAATGCTACCGAAATTTTCTTGAAAACCCAATACACATTATACACTTACATCCTAAGCAAGATTAGGTGTTCAAGAACAGTCCCAAACCGAGGACTATCCAAGATTTACTCCTAATGAGTAAATCTTGGACGGGTTTCTAGGCCAACAAATAATGTGTTGTCATTCTTATACCTAAAATCCTAGTTCTTCAAGTTAGGGTGATTATTGATGTCTTTAAAAGCATGATTGGCAATTTAGGGAAAAGTTCATCATTTACATTCCAAGCATGTCACATGTGTGCATTACAGTTCATCATTAAGCAAGATATAAGCAAGTATGTCATATTAAAATAGACTATACAATATGAGAAAATAGTAGTGTAATCATGCAAATGAGAACATTCATGGGAACACACACTTCAGTTATAAGCATTCATGTAGCAACTTTCAGTTCCATTCATTAATCTCTTTTTACATCCACACACATGGGTGTACCCCTAAACAATAACTAAACAAAGGGGTTGGTGTACCCCTAAACATGCGCATAATTAAAAAAACTATTAATACAGACAAGTCTAGATAGATAGACAACTAAATACTACACCAACATGGTCCCGCATCAATAACTTCTATTTGATGATGAAGCTGTGTCACGAAGCTCCTCACTGTATTTAGACGAATCTGAACTGACAGGGGCCTCAGATTCAGATTCGTTCGAGATGATATGTGACGCCGTGCGCTCATACCGCAGTAGATGATCGGGGGTCTCGCAGTTGCTGTTGGTTATCCAAACTTTGATGGAATTATGGCCAACTGGATGGAGAAAAACCTATTGCAACGGACCACATGCATCTCTCCAATCCAATCACGCCAACCGGATTTTGATACAAGATTTCCCGCCAAATCATACTCAACCTCGATAACATGTGAATAATTGCCAAACGTTATGGTCACTTTACCAGGCATGTAGTGTCTTCCTTTTAGAAAACGCCAATGTTTGGGTATGACCAATTGGTTTAAGGAACGATCATCTAGGATGATGTCCAATTGTTCTTCAATAGGGAACGTTAACATTGACATCGAGGCCCAGTTCATAGTGACTATTATGGGTGGACAGAGACTGCACAATATTAGTATTAACAAAGTGTAAGTACATATAATGATGTTATATATTTTCAGAAAAAGTTGTATAACATCAGTTAACCTTTTATTGCTTGTCATAACCAACTTTATTGTGGTAGACATGATAGCTTGAAAAGAAGTCTACATATGTACTTAGAGAACAAATGAGGAAATACTACCGAAATTTTCTCGAAAACCCAATACACATTATACACTTACATCCTAAGTGAGATTAGGTGTTCAAGAACAGTCCCAAACCGGGGACTGTCCAAGATTTACTCCTAATGAGTAAATCTTGGACGGGTTTCTAGGTGCTTACTAAAATAGAACCATTATATGGAACTAATCCTACATTATACACATACTTTTCCTGAGTAAGATAATGTGCACTTCATGGAATTATTAAGATCTGAATATATATAAGTTGTTTCTACCTACTTTGATGCATATATTGCAGTCCATTGTGTTGAGATAAGAATCCCATGTGATACACACGATTGAGAATCTTTCACGATACTAGGAAAATACACAACTAGATATTCATTTAGGTGTTATACATTCATTTAGGTGTTCCTGATAACTCGTAGGTATGCACAACTATAAAACAATAGACTTGTCACACATAAAACACCCTATACAACTATAAAACAAAAAAGTATTAAGATATGCATGATACAATAACTATTTTGCATCACATTACATCAGACTTATCATTGATACCTTACTAACTTATTTCCACATTTACATATCATCACTTGATCAAAATTATATGTATTGTATAGACAATAGAGTATTCAACTCAGTAGAAGCACAAAATCAGTACCTAAACCCTAAACACAAATAAGTAAATAACTTTAAAAAAAAACAATAAAAAACGCCCAGCAGCTGCTTGGGCGTGCCTTGGCACCGCCCAAGTAGCCGCCGGAGCAGAGGACGAAGGCAGGGCGGGCGGGCATACCTTGAGGGAAGAGGAGAGCAGCGGCCGGAGCACAGCAACCACCGGCGGAGGCGGCGACAAAGATAGGAGAAGCTCCGACGAGGACACGGAGCAACAACGGCGAGGGCATGGAGCAGCGACGAGGGCACAGAGCAGGAGCACGGACGGCCGCCGGTGAGCACAGAGGGCAGGAGCAGGAGCAGGAGCACGGACGCCGGTGAGCACGGAGCAACGACGAGGGCAGGAGCATGAGCACGGCAGTAGGGGCGGAGGAGCAACGACCGGCGGGGGCGAGCAAGAAATCGCCGGACCTAACTGAAATCGGGAATGAAACTGGGAAAGGGGGAAGAGTCGCTCGCGCTGGTGAGATATTAAGTTGACAATAAGCGTCGGTTATTCAAAATAACTGACAACTAAACCAACAGTGTCAGTTCTTTTCCAACAACCGACGCCTATACTAGATTATAGTCGTCAGTTTTTAACTAAAAGACAACCGACAACTATTCCTGTCCTGCAAATAATCTTTGGTTGTCGGTTATTCATTTATAAACCGACGCCATATGTGAAATTTTGGAGGTAATTTTTTCACTGGAATTTTGATTTTGGCGGTTGATTTTAGGTGTCGGTTGTTTATTAATTAACCGACACTTAATAAAAGCGGTACCCGTGTCTGGTCGACCTTCACAGATTGTATGTCGGTTTATGTTATAAACCGACACTGTAGAGTTTAGGTGTCCGTTTATGTATACAACCGACACCTTGAAAAGTGACTTTATAAGCCATTTCCGTAGTAGTGAAACCGATACTCGCAAGGTAGAAAAATAAGCAACTTAGCATTTAGTATGAAATTATCATGTTCCATACATGCTATGACATGGGATCTACTCTCTCATGTCCAAGAAAAAGAGTCTACTCATCCATGATGATGCACAACAGAAGATATGTAGAATTTTCAGAGTTTAACATGATTTAGAGTAGGAAAAGCTAAGAGAACCAAAAGCGTAACACAAGAAGAGTAGAATTCTGACCTGGGGACAGAATTCCACTGGACAAACTTCCCTCTCAAGAAGCTTGGTGGAGAGAAGAAGCTCTGCTACACCTTCAAAGAAGAAAATGGAGAAGAAGAGAAGAAGAATGGAGGTTCTTTGGCAAGTAACCACCTTCTTCCACCCAAAATTGCCCTCCTTTTGCTCTAGACCTGCTCTTTGTTGAAAAAATTTCGAGTTATGACCCTTGGCAACCGTTCCATAAGTTGGTTTCGTCTTTAAAAATGAGAGAAGTCGTATTTCAAATTTGCTGAAACTAACAGAGACACGACGTGTCTTCCTTGGGACACGTCATGTCCTGGTCTTCGACAGTTGCTCCAAGTGCAAGGCACACGACATGTTTGAATTAAAACACACTGTGTACATTACCAGAAATACAAAAATTGGCTCTGAATTCCCAGGTACACACTGTGTCTTTGGAGGACATGCCGTGTACTTTTCCTCTTCGTCTGGAGTATATGGCCAACTGAAAACGCGCACGCCGCATCTTAATTCAGACATGTTGTGTGCATTTGTGTTTCAGCAGAAATGAAACTCTAAATGTCTGCAAAGTGTGGAGAATCCCCAATGATGTTGGAGTTGAGTTGGGCTATCTTTAATTTGATCCCTTTCAAGCATATTTTCAATACACATCACGCGATAAGCAAAATAACAAAAAGGTGGCGAGAATAATTAGAATAGAGGCTAAATAAAAATGAAATGAACTGAATTTGTGTGTGAAATCATATAAAAAGTTCATGTGGAAAGCACACAACACCCATCATGTAAGTGCAACACCGATCATGCTCATTGTGCTAAATTAGTCGAGATGGCCGTCGTCAATGAACTAAACATAATTGCTCGGGTGAGGGGCAATACCCGACTGATGTAGGGTAGTCAAATTTGGAACCTGGTGAGAGGCTCTTCCAACCGCTACATTGTTGAGGAACTCATCACGGTCTTCAAGTTTGGATACCATATCCTCAGTGATGTCAGGTAAGAATTCACCTGTGGGCTTTGTAAAATGTGGATTCCGCCCCCAGAGTTGTGTTGAAATTGGGGGTTGCTTGGGGTTAGGTTTCTATGTAAGGGATTTCCCTTGTAGAGGTGGCTGGAAACTGCCAAGATAACCTTCTTGAGACATTGTGTTACTACTGTAGATTTCTAGCCTACCAACTAGAGATGCAGGCTTGTGCTTCAGAAATTAATGATGTGATGGAGTAGGTCACTCGAATTGCCCTATAAGTCTCTCGACCCGAGTGTTGTGATGATACCAATGGGAGTCGTTGATTGACTGATTGGCAATGCGAGTTGCTCTACTCACCTGGAGTTTGAAGAAGGTGGTTGTTTATTGGAGAGGAAGAAGATGGGAACTGAGGATGTGGTGATGGGAAAGGCAACTCGATCAACTCACGAGAAGGGGTTGGCAAGGTGTTACATGTAGTAGAGATGGTGAATGAGAAGATGGTGGAGCTTTTGTGGCTAGATGCATCTCGGTGGTGGGTTGCCAGACTTATTGGTAGGAGGCTGATGGCTGCCAGAGGAAAAGGTGATGTTGTAGTGGCAGGTTGAGTAGCTGGATGACCAACTCACTAGAGGACGCTGCCTTGGGAAGAAGAAGGTTCTCGGCTGGGAGGGGGAACCTTGGTTGAGGAGTGAGTGAACTCCTCTCTAGATGGCTATATATATAAGCTTCACATATCACCAATCCATTGTCTCACAAAGAGATTCACTTGACTCATCTATTGCGGGGGACAACCAAAATGATTCAAATTTCAAATCAAACACAAAAATCAATAGGCCTATTGGGAGACCAACTGATCGATTTATTTTTTGATACTAAAAAGCACCTGTAAACAAGAGAAATAGTAAGAGGGAATTTGCAAAAGTAGAAAAATAAAATAAAAATAAAACAAGTCACAAATATGTTCAGTTTCCTCCCAACAAGTGCCTGCTTTAACATCGAAGGCATGACACATGTGTTGAAGAGGATGGTTCTAGTTCTATAGTGAGTGGAGTTGGGGGTTCGGTTAAGTCTAAGTCTTCAAGGACAAGGAGGTGCTACACTCCTTGTGCCATGAAATCTTTGGTTGTCAAATATCATTTAAGTCTATGTCTGTATAGTACAAATTCACCCTTCCATTTTTCCCATAGGAGAAAAGATACATGAGGATAGGCAAACTTTACTAGATAAGGTCTATACCATCTGCATTTGAGTTTTCTAGGGAATAGCCTCGACCTGGAGTTGTATACTAGGACCTGGTCACCATTTGAATTTCCTTTCACTTAATATGGCCATCATGCCACAATTTGGTTCTATCTTTATAAATCATGGCATTCTTATAGGTGATCCTGAGTTCCTCTAGCTCCTACAACTGAAGAAAATGGTTCTCACCTGCCACAAATCGACTAAAATTGAGGGTGTTTATAGTTAACTAGATTTGTGTTCCATTTCTACGGGTAAAGTGCAATATTTTCCATAGATCAGTCAGAAAGAAGTGGTGCCTAAGGGTGTTTAGAAAGTTGGTCTATACGCCCACAAAGCATCATTGAGCTTCAAGGCCCAATCTTTCATAGTGTGATTGACTGTCTTCTCCAAAATGGATTTGATTTAATGATTTGAGACCTCAACTTGGCCATTTCTTTGAGGATGGTATGGAGAAGAAATGTTGTGCTGGACACCATATTTCTTAAGCAAAGACTCAAAAATTTTCTCCAAGAAATGCGACCCTCCATCGGAAATCATGATGTGATGCACCCCAAACTTAGGGAAGATGTATCCTTAAAAAGTTTCATAATATGTTTGGAGTCACTGGTTTTGGTGGGGATGAATTGTACCCATTTTGAAAGATAATCCACAACCATTAAGATATAGGAATACCCACAAGAAGAAGGAAAGGGTCCCATGTAATCCACTCCCCATACATTGAAGATTTCTATTTCTTTACAGGAATTCATCAACACTCAATCTCTTATGAATATTTCTGATCCTCTGGCATTGATCACAAGCTAAGACAAATTCATAAGAATCTTTAAACAAAGTGGGCCATATGAACCCACACAGAGCAATTTCCTAGCGGTCTTATGAGAGATCATATGCCCTCCAACGGGACCAAAATGACATTGTTCAAGAATATCATGAGCTTCTTCCTCAATGAACATCTATGATAGAGGCTATCCATGCATAGTTTAAATAGATAAGGGTCATCCCAATAAATGTTCCTAACATTATGTATTTTTTTTGCTTTAACATGACCATTGTAATCAGGACGTAGGACACCCGCTGTAAGATAATTTACATAATCAGCAAACCACGTGTATATGGATAAGTAGTTTATCATCTAGAAAGGAATTGTCAATTGGGATTCTGTAAGGAGGAGAGATCACCCTTACTAAAATTTAACAGAAAATACACAACATCCATCTCTTTTTCAAAGAATTTAGATCATGAAGGATACATGCATGATAATCCCATTTAAATAAGCACGATTCTGATACATAAATGTCAACAGTAGCATCAGAAAGGAAAGAATAAGCTATTACATGGCTTTGATCCAAGCTCACTATATGAGTTTCATGAAAACAAACTAGAAAAGAAACTTTAGGATTAGCAATAGCAATCTTGAAATCTTGACAAAGACTCCTTTAAATCTATTCCTAGGCCGATCCTCCTTGATCTTGTTCCACTCCTTGTCCTAGGCCCGGGTAGTTGGGGTCACCCAATAAGAGGAGAAAACAAGGTATATGCCAAATAAGGAACAAGAACAAATAATAGGATAACAAGGAAAATAAAGGGTATATATTATCCAAGAATATTGAGGGTCAAAAGTATGAGGCATATAACAAATAAGATTCTTGCCATAATAGTCAACCAATAAGTAAATTTTCTTGCATGATTATAGTTAGACTACATTAAATAAGTAGGGCTGAGGCACCTAACTAACCTCAACCAATAGGTGAGGGGAGAGTAACACATTCCCAATCACCTACAAAATACTTATGTATATGGGGAGAGCACATTCCCTTGGGCAAAATAACACATGGCCAACTATGGGTGGTTGTACAAAAGTACAACTACATTAGCTAAATAGTCAACAAATCATCATGCTAAAAAGATATTATATGGAAAGTTTAATCATCAAGTAATAGCAACATGGCAAGTGGGATTCAAAACCCAAGCAATGATAAATTTAGCAAGAATTGAGGAAAAAATATCAAAAGAAGCAATAATATAAAATTTAGCATTTGATTCATGCCTCATTAGTGAAATTAGGTTTGGATCACAAATATGCCCAACTTAAGGGGTAAGATGCACATACCTAAATTAGGAATCCTAGCACTCACGTTTCACCAACTAAGTTGTTTCTAAAGAAAACCCTAATTTTACTCCTTTTTGGAAAACCTTGAATTTTGGTCATGAAACCCTAACCAAATGAGTCATTATCTTATCATGATCAAGAAAACATATTTATTTGCCTTATTTGGAGTTTAGATGAATTAGTTACAATTTTTAGGGATTTTTATGTATTTTATTAGATTACCAAAAATCACCCTTCAAAAACATTGAAATCAAAATTTGGAAACATTTTATTAGAGATATCTCATTTTTTCAATTCTAAAGATATTTTTATGAAATTTTTGGACAAATAGAGAAAAATTTATGATCTTTACAAGTTCTGACCAATACAAAAATTCCAAAATGCCAAATAAGCACAAAAAATCCTCATGAGAGAGGAGCTGGGCCCACTAACATGGCCCAATCAAACACGACCATGTTACCTAGTCAGCAGCTAACGAGGCTCGCTTAAGGCAAAAGAAATCTCGCAAAAAGATGATAATGCCCTTAGCTGAAAAACAAAATGAAAGAGAAAACAAGGGGGTAGAAGCAAGAAATCACCAGAGGGATTCATCCCCGTCACCTACCCATGATTGTTGCTCAAAGCAACATGCTGGAGCTTGGGTGGATTTGGGCAATTTTGCAAACGATGACCAATCTACGATTTGAAGGTACTGAAATGAAGAAAAGCGGGAAAGGAAGTTACCTTTTGCTTCAATTGATGTATTGGGGCTGTCATGGTCCAAGGAGAAGAGACACAAAGCCAGAACCAAAATCCAATTGGTGATGGTCAATTTGACTTTGTGCGAGGAAATTGAGAGCGCAGTAAGACTATGTAAAGGGCGATAGAGCCAGATATACCCAATTTTATAGGTTATGGTTTATATATGAGTGAAGGTTAGTTGGTCAAAGAAGATTGTTGCCCAAGAATTGGTAATTTCTTGAATACACCAAAATGACACAACTATGGGATCAATGACTAAATATCCAATTTAGAACACGTTGGCAAAAGAATTGTGCAAAACGATTAAGAATTGAGTGAGAAAATTAGAATATAAAATTGTGTATACCCGATGTATGTTTCCTTTTTGGTCATGAGCTAGATGATGAATTTTAAGTCATATGATCATGATCTGACGGTAGGATCAATGTAACATTTATTTGATTCCAATTCCAATTTGGACTAAAATGTGGATTTGATTATTTCTTACTTTCTATCTCTTCGGTGCAAACAAGGACCACATAAAGTGAAAATTGACACCTAGTCTAATTGGGATACATAGAATCTAATTTTGGCATTAGTTTTCAATTTTGGAGACTCTTAGCATTTTATTTAATTCTTTTAAAGTTAATCATATTTTCATATCACATTGGAGACATCTAGAAACAACCAATTAATGTGAAACTTCACCCTCAAGCAAACTTAAACTTGTGAAACACGAATTTGCCATTAATTTTCTCTTTTGAGATTATTTTAAACATTATTTAATATTTTGGGATTAACTACTATTTTCTTTTCCAAATTTAATTAATATATTTATTATTATGCAAATAAAGTGAAGCTTGGCATCAAGTCAATTGAAACCCAAGGAATTTGGACATGAAGTTATTTTTATCCAATGAGTCTTATTTTTATGAGTTTTATTCCCTTTACATATTATTATCACTATTTGTCACATGAAATTATCTAATACCACATTTTCATGTTTAAAGCTTTATTATTTACCCTTTTTTCTCTTTCTTTATCCATAAGGCTAAGGCAAGTTCTAGAACAATATTATTTATCAATATCCCACTCAAGTGGTAATTTTACATCTTAGACCCTAATTGAAAACACTAACTGAGGTATATGTGCATAAACCCATACATTCTCATGAATAGTGATCTAATATACTCCAAACCACTAATAATTCCTATAAATTCAACATCAAGACCAAAAAGGATAGAAAGGAAAGGAAAAACTTAGGAAAAGGTCCAAATTAGGAATGTACCTAGATTTCAGTATGTTACAAATTCCATCATCATGACATAAATTAAGGCAGTCAAGGTGGTTAGCACTATATTTCCAGAGCCCTTTTTATTGAGGGTTTCTAAATCAAATTCCTAAATTAAAGGAATCCATCATATGGGTTGAGGTTCACCATCACTTTTGGTCATTAAATAGTGAATGGCAGCATGATCCGTATCACGGTCACCTTAGATCCAACTATATAGGACCAGAACTTGTCAAAGGCATAGAAATGTGCTAACATCTCTTTATTAGTCATGGTGTAGTTCCGTTGTGCTTCATATAAGGTCTTGGATGCATAGTATATGACATGATGGTTCTTGTCGACTTAGTGTTCAAGTATGGCTCGGATTGCATAGTCACTAGTATTGCACATGATTTCAAAGGGTAGAGACCAATCTGGTGCATGGATGATGGCGGTAGAGGTGAGAGCATTCTTCAAATTAAGAAAGCTGATCATGCAGGTCTGGTCAAAAGAAAATTGAAATCTTTCACCAGAAGATTAGTAAGAGTCTTGGCGACTTTTGAAAAATCATGAATGAATGGTCAGTTAATTCCAGTGTGTCATAGAAAATCATGGATGTCCTTGATAGCGGTAGGAGTGGGTTGTGATGACCTCAATTTATCTATCCTATTCTATTCCTCTATTGCTTACTCAATGTCCTAGGACAATTCCTTCTCTCATCACAAAATGACATTTTCCCCAATTTGAAACTAAGTGTACTTCTCCACACCTTTTTATCACTAGGGACAAATGTCATAAGAAAGAATAAAAAAAATCTCCATAGAAGGATAAATCATCCTTAAAAATCTCCATGTCGATTTTAGTCAACCCAACAAAAATAGCGGCCATGCACCGTTAGAAGGTGGTGGGGGTGTTACGAATATCGAAAGGCATTCTCCTAATTGCATAGGTGCCAAAGAGGAAAATGAAAGTGGTCTTTTCTTGATTTTGGGATGGACATGAATTTGATAGAAACCCGAATAACTGTACAAGTAATAGAAATACTCTTGATGGGCAAGGCACTCTAGTACCTGATCAAGGAAGGAAAGGGGGAAGTGATATTTCCTAGTGGACTTATTCAGTTTTCTGTAGTCAATGCACATCCTTCATCCTGCGATGGTGCGGGTAGGGATGAACTCATCATTATCATTTTTCACAACAGTGGTGCCCCCCTTCCTGGGCACGACTTGTACATGACTGACCTAGGGGGAGTTCTATATTGGGTATATGATTCCTACAATCAAAAGCTTGATAAATTCTAGATAGACAATCACTTTTAGATTTGAATTTAACTTGCATTGAGGGTCCTGGGATGGCTTGTATTCATCTAACAAGAGAATTTTATGCATACAAATATCTTTACTAACCCCTATTAGTTCAATAATTTTGTATCACAAGGCATCTTCCATTTTCCTTCACTCAACCTGAGCTTTCCTTCTTGCTCATAAGTAAGGTAAGAAATTATTATGATTGGACAAACTATTCATCAAGAAAGACATATTTGAGGCCTTCCAGAGGGGTTTCATTTCTAGGGATTTAGGGGGTTTGGGATTCTCTTTGAGAAGATAACTGTCATTTTAAGATCCTGACATTTAGCTTGGGGAACTTCCTCAAAATTATCTAGATGTGCCCTACACTAGTTAAACTACTCATCATGAAGGTCAAACTCACTCGGGGTGGTAAGGGCTATGAGGAGTGGGTCCTCAAATAATTCCCACACTTATCTTAGTTGGGAAAGATTGTTGATACATCAAGAAGATAAACTTCGTCATGGATGCTTGGGCTCTTCATGATTTCAAAGACACAAAACTCTAGGGTTTTCCTACCTAGCTATAAAAGGATAGTTCCAGCCTCAACATCAATCAATGCTTGGGTGGTGGCTAGAAAGGGACAACCAAAAAATATGGGGTTAATGCATGTCCTCCTTGATGTCCATGATTACAAAATCACATGGGACATAGGTTCCTTTTCCCACTTTTATAGGTATATCCTCTATGATACCCATGGGTTTTGTCATGGATGAGTTTGCTAATTGGATGGTCATGTCTATTAGAAGTATGTCAACAAATCATGATATTTTGCAATGACTATAAGGCATGATGGAAATGCTCATGCCTAAATTTGCAATACCCATCCTACAAGCATTGTCACCTAGATAACACCCAATCCAAAAGGAACTAGGATCTTTCTCCTTTTTAAACATTTTGTTGAGAATGATGTCATAAGTGGTTCTAGAAAGTTTCACAGTTTCATTCCTCAGTGGTGTACTTCCTAGTCAAAAAGTTTTCATGTATTTAGACCATGCAAGCATGTTAGAAAGAGCACCCAAAAAGGAAATGTCTACATGAAGTTTCTTCATGGAATCTCTAACTTTCATGAATCTAGCGTCTCACCTCGTCTGTTTAAGTTGGGCCTGATATGGTGGATGAGGATTGTAATAGGAGTGTCAAGTTTGTTAGTTTCTACTTGTGGGGCCTCAGGGATGGGGGCTTTCTCGACATTGGAACTGGTGATGTCTTGCAAAGGTTCCTTTTCAACTACTATAGTCTAATCATACTAAAAAATTATGGGCACAATGGGAGGCTCCTCCAGAGGATGGGGATGAGCATAAAAATTCCTAGAACATGTGGAGATGACTTTTAGTTGTTTAGGATGCTTTGGGTTATTTTTGGGTTGTCTAGCAAAAGTGCAAGCAACAAGTCATTGGTTTTCCAGGTGTTGAGATAACTAAGCATCAATTTCTTTCTAATGGGCTTGTTGTGAAAGGATTATCTACCATAAAGCAGTTTGCCTATCATTAGAAGAAGGGATGGGAGCAGTTTTCTGCATTTGTGGTAATTGGGTCAGATTTTAATGTTATTGCCCTTCGTAAATACCATGATTTTGGAAATTACCCCAATAATTTCCTTGATTCCTGAAATTCCTTTGGTTAGTGTATGAGAATCCTAGGGGGGACGATTTTGTTTGTTGACTAATGGAGGTATTTATTGGTATGTGTTTTTAGAACCAGTCAGGTTGCCATATTGGAACCCAGGGTGGTTCCTTGCTTGATTGGGATTGTAATAGGTTGACTGAGTATGATGTGGATGGAATTTAGGTCCTCCATCTACTGTCTGATGTCAGGTTGCATGGGTCATTATAGAGGATTTGACATTGCTGGGTATCATGATCATGTCTCTGGAAAATACCACATATATAATCTACAAATTTAACTTGTTGTGGCTGTCCTCTTCTTTCATAGGCATTGAAAGAAGATTTTGACAATCTTGTTTGAGAACAGGAAGTTTAAGGCTCTCAACAATGGATTTAATGCAAGAGTTATCTTCATCCTTGGACACCTTGAGAACTCCACAAGATCTTCGACTTGATCATGCTTGGGTTATAGACCTTTGTTTAACAACTTCCCATGCTTGGTATGACAAGGAGTATTTAAACAGTCTAAATTTTATTACATATTGAGAAATGCTAGGGATTTTGCGCAAGGATCATGAGTCAGATTAATATTAGAGATGGTCCTAAAAATTGTCACCTTTGTTACCAATCAAAGGGTTGTCTTGAAGCATAGTGATCCACTGAATGTAGATCTCAAACTAAGGGGCAACAATGTCTAATGGTGCAACAAGATGTTGTGCACATATAGTATTAGGGTTTAAAAAGTCCTTAAGTTGTTTTTGTCATTCAACCTCATGTAGCATGGCTTTCAAGGTCTCTTTCTCGACCAAAAAGGTCTCATGAAGGGTGGGATCCCTGGCCTCTTTCTCAAAAATAAGGGATTCTCTTTGAGCGGCAAGGGAACACTCAATCCTACAATTTACTTCATGTTCGTCCATCCTATATCAATTTGCACGATTTAGGTGATGGAGGGTTCTATCTATTTCTGGACTAAAAGAGGGAGGCAAGGAATCAACATCTTGTAAATGTGGCATGCACCACTTTGTCTTTGAAAAGATCAGAAAAAAATTTGAAGAAAGGAAAGTTTGATTCAAGAAAATAAGCACGATTTCACAAGAAAAAAAAATAGTACTACAAGAATGGAACTCAGTAGAACGAGGAGTGTCAATATTGGAATGGGACTTTGTAGGAAAGAAAAACAAAAAGAAAAAGGTCTAATTATCCAAGGCGACCTAAGTTCAAAAATCAAACTGCTATCCTCGACAACGGTGTCAAAGTTGATGTGCATTGTTTAAACAACAATTCACTAGGGAGAATTAATTCCTGGAGTATAACCTTTTTTTATAACAAAAAACCCCTTTAGACATGTTGGTTCATTCTTAATATAGAAGGTTCAGCCCCATGGAACAACTTTATAATTTTTGATTTCAATCAACTTTGAATAGAAATTTCAATTGTAGATTGAAAAACTAATTATGGTAACAATTGAATAAAAGAGAATTATGTTAAAATGAAAGACAATTATGCTACAAATAAGTAAAAGAAGATTACACTATGAAAAAAATTAAAGAATGATTATGTTAATTACAGTAATAAAGGTTGCAAGAAGAAGAGAGGTTAAATTTGAGTCCAAATGATTATGAAGGAATATCGGGGTTTGAGGTTCACACCCATAACCTGCATAGAACTTGGATTGGCAAAATTCATTCAATACAAACCAATAGATGAGGGAATGGGAAAATATTCTTCAAAACACATCTAAAAAAGGTCGAGCTTCCTGAAAACTCATTGATCTTGATGTCTATGGACCCTTGCTCAATCATACCAAAAGAGCTGCTTTCAGGATTTCTTCTGGAGCTCTATTCATTTTATTTGATCATTCTAAACCTTTGGGATATGAGGTTTCTTCACCCAAGATCAACAAACAGTAATCTAAGAGATCAAGTCAAGAACACTCATGTGATAAATGAATAAAACACCATCTAACAAGTAAGATCATTGAGTTAATTTAGATCTAAACTATAGGCTGCGGGACTACACCCCATGCCCCGATATAGAAAACTACTCACTCATTATAGAAATGGATGCAAAAGCACAAGAAAGGAAAAGATAAGTCATAGGCTAGTGATAAAAGAAGGATTCAACCAATATTGGACTCTGATCTAGCAACAATCAACTGACTTTCCTCTTCAATCCTTGCCCAAGGTACAAGAAGATCAAATGAAATAATAGTAAGAACTCTAGAATTCCAATGCATGAATGAAGTATAATAGATACAAGAAACCACACAAGTACAAGATAAAAGATGGGATCCTTTTCTTATGGAGTCCCCCTCCTTTTATATGGGGAAGGAGGGGTGAAAACCCCAAGGAATGTGGCTAAATGTGGCTCAAAATGTGTCTCATGGATGCGAATTGGTTGACTGGGATGTGTGCACACATGGATCTGGGGGAAGCGAGTCAGAACCTAGGTTTGTTGACAACACATATCATTTTAGGCCCAGAATGATTTGGGCAACACTTGGGCTCCAAGGAACACCATTCGATTGGTTGACAAATTGAGACAACAATTTTGCATGCTGATTCGATTAGTTTGTGGACTGATTTGACAGGTTCACACACAAGAGTGTTCCTTTAGGGAATGAAGTGAGTTGATGGATTGGTGAAATGAGATGATAGACTAGAGTTCTAGGATGGAATTGTTTTGAGCACACCAGTCATGACCAGTGAAACAAGTCGCTTCACTAGAGTACTGGGAAGTTGAGAATGTGTAGTTGAAGCCTCCCGTATTATAACTCTCTGAATGGTACAAAAAATGATAAGAAATTTAATCAAGGAGGCGATAGTAATGAATTTGAAATTAGTTTCTAATTTAGAGAAAAATTAACTTAACATGCTAAATAAATGAAATAAAAGATGTGATGAAAAGGGTACGAACATGCATTCATCAATAACAATAACCAATATAGGGTTACTTAACTACCTAATGAAGGAAATAGATGGAATAATTTGAAATAGTCAAGTCACTAACTGCTTAGGCTCTGATACCATATTGTAAAGACTATGACCTAAGAGGAGATCTATTATAACCTTGTTTTTCCCATGTAATTATATAACTAAAATGCAATTATTTGAATAAATGGGACACATTAGAAATTTGGTGCACTTTGTTTTGTAAGTATGGTTTTACCTTGAAAATTTTCCTTTATTGTGAATTTCGTGGTTTCTATTGATTTTTTTAATCTAATAATTGATATAAGGGAAAAGGAAGAGAAGAAAATATAATATTAAGAAAAAGGCAAACAATATTGGATATTAAGTAATGTACTTATGAGAATTGTGTGGAATTCTCTAGAAAGTGGTATGGATGAAAATAATGGTTAGATTTTGGTTTCACATGGTTACTAATAAGAAAATTAATTAAAATAAAAGATATGGAAAATATAGAAAGAGAAAAGGATTAGTTTGGATGCTTTGATATATGAAATGAGAGGAAGAGTTGGATATTAAGAAAAGTATCTTTTCCTTTTTATTTTTGGGCTCAAACCCTGTCCACAGTTAGATAAAGTCATTATTGTTTTTCCTTTAAAAAATTGGGAGTAAAAGGACTTTCTATGTGGTGTAGGTGACTAATTTAAGGATAGGCTAAAAGACCAAGGTTTGGCTACATAACTTTTTCCAGTGACTCCCAAAAATTAGATGTATGTTGGGATGGTTAATAATGACTCACCCTCCAAATTTGGATCAAAAGAGTGTTCTAGTGGCCTAGAAAAACCCAAGAAGAAAGGGGAGTTTCATTGCAATTAATGAATATTTTTTCCATAAAGGGAATCGATTTAATATCCTGACTTTATCTTTGATTTTTGGCACCCTTTAAATGTGTCACACTCATCATGACCATTAGATCTGGAATCAATGTCATTTCTTTGGTCTCTTAGCTCCAATCAAAAAAGGGAAACCATGCTACAATACATCACCGACCTCTGATCTCTCTCTCTCCTTCTCTCAACCTGGTCCACACTTGAGACCTCTCCTATTGACCCCAACATACTCGATTAAAATTGTCACTGACACCTATTCCTTGATCTGATCCTCAAACGCCCTGGAGCGCAAAGTTAATCTACTAATTGACTCGCCTAGGCGCAAAATCGGGTAGGGTCATGAGGAAGGAGAAGGGAAACAAGGAAAGGACTCCACTACCCTTGCACCTTCTACTAAAAGGAAAGGGGAATTTTAGTCCTTTCACTCTGATCCTCAACACTATGCCGGTGGATGACGAAGCCGAGATTGCCAATGCCCATTCACTGAGCCCAAGTTGCACTAAAATAAGGTATTCCCTCTTCTTTTTTGAATTGGCATTGCCTGATTGTCAAGTTAGGGATAATATTAAAATAGTTGTAACTAATTATTGATAACTGGTATTAAGACAAATTATATAGGAAAATTAATTAGGAGAATGTAAGAATTTCAAAAAAAAAATACTTTCAAGACCTGATTCTATCTCTAATTCAAAAAGTTCCTAAAGATTCCATCTTTAGTGTGTTTAATGCATATGAACCCTAATTTATAGATACTGATGATCTTAATATGTTCAATTGATCTTAATAATCAAAGATTGGTCTTTTTGGATAAAAGGATAAACTGGTTCTAATTTGATGTTAATAACCCATGATTTGATGAATAAGGGTTTCCTTGAGATTAAAACTATAATTAATGATAAGATTAGGGTTTATCAACCTAAAAGGCATGAAAAGTGATGATTAGGATTTAGGAAGCCAAAAACCTAATGAAACCATAACTTGAGACCCAAGTCAGTCTTAATGGTGGAGTTGAATAAAATTATTATACATGGGTGTTATGCTTTAACTTTCAGGATAGTTGCTTGGTTGATTGCATTAATTACCCTTTTTGCTTAGATATCAAATACTTATGACAAGGTATGTGGTTACACCTAAGACTACCCACATTAGTTTTTTGGAGTTTCTCAAGGTTTTCTGGATTTCTTGCAATTAAATGCTTACTTGTTTATTTATTTCCTGCAATCTATAAAGTCACTATGGATATCACATTATATGCTTGTAACTTACTCAAACCCCTCATACCAACTCTGGAATTTTGAGAATAGAAGGAATGAAAGAGTCATTGTGATGAATAAGACCATGCCCTAGATTGGGAAGATCAGACCAAGCCCCAGATTGAGAAGGTGAAATGAGGTCAGGCCCCAGATTGGGAAGATCAACATGGCACCTGGGCTCCAAATTAAGAAGGTGGCATTATTGTCCTCTACATGGACAAGAACCTAAAAGGGTATCCTAGAGGGTGAGTAAAAATGGGTCGAGAAGTTATGATGAAAACATTATTTTTTATTTTGTAACAATAATTGTTGTGAATATGTAGTTACACTTAGATGCAATCTTTTGTTTCCACCACATACCAGTATAACTTGTTATACTGACCATGTTTTGTTTCAGGGCATTTTAGGATAATCTGCTATTATTCTATAAGAAAGATGAAAATGGACATCCCAAAAAAGAAGACACCAAATGAAGAGACATTAATTTAATCATGGCGGTTATAGTTAGCTAGTCTTTACTTCTTATTGCAAACTCTAGAAAATCATGTAATTCCTATGTGGAAAGTTTATCTTGTATCAAACTCATTTTGATATAGTGGAAATTTGTTAATTATTTCTGGTTATTTGATAAACCTTCAATCATGGTAATGGACCTTGCCCTCTCGGTCCACCTGAATATGGAATAACTGGGGGAGGGGATCATTACATTTGGTATCAGAGCTAGTTTACCATTTATCCTTTAAAAATGACTAAATTTTAAGAAATCTATATAACCCAAAGGGAATTATTAGAGTGTTTTCCAAAGACCATGGTGTCTACAGAGGACCACAATACGGGGGCTGGAAATACTTTCTTTCACACCTCTAGTCATCTTATGAGGACTCCCTGACCCGTGCATCTGGCCTGGCCAAAGTCAAAGGATTTCACTCAAAATAAAATACCTCTAGGATTTCTCATCTACTTTCATCACTTCTCTACCTCCTTCACTCAATAAACCCTGGTACATGTAACTATTCTCTTTATCTTGTTACTAGGGTTATGGATATTAGGGATTAAGGCATCCTATACCAAATAATAAAATGCATGTAAACAAGATGTTATGGACATAATTTTTAGGGTGTTTAGAAAAACCCTAAAGGTGTTGGGGCATGGTTCCTAACCTTAACCTTAAATCCTAATCTTAAAAATGGAGAAAGGAAAGAAAGAAATACAAGGAGTTTATCCATGCATGTAGGTACGTTAAGTAAGGCATGCAGGATATGAATGCGGGTTGAACATATATACAAAGAATGGGAAATAAGTGAGTACATAATATAAGATATGAAACCCTTTAGTGCAACTTTTAGGATTGGTATCTTGACCTAAGGTGGGTCTACCCAAGAATGGAGAAAAGATCTATGAGGGAGTTAAGCTCTAAGATCAGTTATTTCTAGAAAGTCCAAAATCCTTTAGGTAGGAACCCTTACAGGAAGTGTGTCTCAACACAAATAGAAGTAAGAGGTAGACATGCATCTACGTGAAAGCAAGTGACAAAAAGGCTAGAAAAGGGACTAGTTCTAAGTCAGAGGGTTAATGTCTGTTGGATTATGAAATAGACATACTAGATGGAATGGACGAGGAGTTTAATAATGAGGTAATATGGTTTATGAAGACCCCAGTCGGATTTGAGAATTTGAATTAAATTTTTTAATTTTAGACAATAAGATTTGATAATACAAGTGTGTGTGCTTCTCTAGGTAAGATAAACTAGATGATGATAGGAGGTGAACTTGTAGGAGCCTCAACCTCTTCTAAAAAGGGGGCATCTAGTTAAGAAGACTTCTTATACAGATGTGTAGATGATATGAGTACCTACCATCTAGGTGAAGGAAAGAGAGTCCCAAGATCTTGGATAGGTACATAATGGTAATATGTTGTGAAGCCTCCTACTCAGTTTGGTAGTTTCTTGTGTACAACTCTAAGGGTTGTTAAATGAAAGAAAATGGGGAAGAAAATGCCATATCATGTTTTGGTTTGGTACGTGTTTGAGTGGTTGAGTCATGTAGTTTAGATGACCAATTATAAGGAGGTAAACCCCAGGTTCCTAGACTCAAGATGTAAAGTGGTGGTATCTAGTGCATATAATGCTCACAAGGTTGAGTAAGCTGATAGAGATTAAGCATGGAACCCACTCATGTTTTGGGTTAAAGGAAACCCCACTTGGACTGTGATATACATTTGATGATCCACTCACACAACTTGGTTTAGCACTACCATGCTATCATATGTATGAATGAACTGGTGCAATCTTGAGAGATGATCAATGGATATAACATAACGGAAATATTAGAAATGGTTTAATAAGTTCTCTACTTGTTAGCCACATGCATGGGTGTAATAATGGGAAATATGCTTACATGTGATGATATAAACTTTGGATTAAAGTGAACCTTGATATGCCAAGTATTAGTTTTATCTTCACCTGGGAAAGGACCCTTCCTAAAAGAATGAGTTCCAAAATTAGTTTAAGTATTGAGGTAACATTAAAGGTCACTTAAGAACTTGAGAGTTTCAATGTAGGAAACATAAAATCACATATCTTGAGTATGATTCTTTACACCCATGTATACCATCTCTAAGGGACATGAGGAAAAGACACTATGGAAGTTACCAATAAGATGGGACCAGACCCAGATGGGAAGGTCGCCATGAACCCAATGAAAAGAATAGACCGAAAATTGTGTGTCCCCTAAGATATGAAGGAAATTTGGGTGGAAGGAGTTTAAAGTATATAATGTGATCGAATAGTGTCAGGGAAACTGCAATAAAAATGTGGGTTGAAATAAAATAAAATAATGACATATCAATAGAGCCCTAAGTCAATTCTATGGTCAAGAAGAGATGAGTCTGATGGGAGTAGAAATTGATTGTTCCCTGAATATACAAACCATATGGTTCAGAGGTAACAACTATGTTTCCCCGAGGCCCATGGGTCAGGAGGTTGGCCAATTTCATGGGTTCATGTGGCCTAAGGGGTAAATGTGAGAGGCACTCCCTAGATGCATAAGTATGAGATCACTCCAAAAGTACCAGTACCCTAGAATACTTTGAGAAGATGACTAATGTTAATGAGAAAAGATATAAGAAGTGAAGTAATAATGAAATTGCACAAACCCTAGAGTGAGGGAGGCTCCTAACTTCAAGAAATATAAGAATACTGCAAAATGAAAAACATGTATGGTTTAGAGTCATGTAGAGAGGGATTCAACCTAAATATGAAATGATAATAGTAATGTGTGGATGCACCATCTATACACTTGGAATGGGATGAGGTTTGCATTTGGACTACATCCAAATGCTTATTTCATCTTGTTATGAGTGTGAGAGACTAGACAAACACATGCCATATTAGGAATAGAAATGATATGAGAAATAAATATGAGTGTGAGAGACTAGAAAAACACATGCAGTATTAGGAATTGAAATGATATGAGAAATAAATACTTAAGTTGAAATCCTTTTTAGGACAATTAATGATTTGAGGTATTACCACACCCTTATGAGAAGATGTTGATAGGCAAGGGGGATTTAGTCCTTTCACTCCAATCCTTAGTGTTTCCTCAGTGGATGACAAAGCTGAGATGGCGAATGCCCATTTACTGAGCCCAAGCCACATGGAGATAAGGTATTTCCTCTTTTTTCTAACATGTCATCGCCTGATTGGCCAGTTAGAGATAATCTTAACATAATTGTAACTAATTATTTGTAACTCAGATTAAGATGACTTATATATGAAAATTGATAACTAGAATGCAATAATTTCAATAAAAACATTTGCAAAACCTGATTCTATCTCTAGTTTAAAAAGTACCTAATGATTCCATCTTTAATGTGTTTAATGCATGAGAACCCTAATTTCTAGATTTTGATGATCTTAATATGTTCAATTGATCTTAATAATCATGCGACATCATGCGGAATGCCTGGGCCATCAGTTGCAGTAGGAACACCACTTGGTTTCGGGCCATGAAGACTAAATTAATAAACCATAATGAGAACCACAGAGCAATATGCTCTAGATAGGGAAGAACATTACTCGTAGGAAAATAGTTTATCATTAACAACTCATCCAAGATTGTTATAAGTGGTGATAAAACCAATCTCTGGATAGACCTATGAGTGTTAAACTTGGGCAAACTAGATCAGCATGTCATCAGGCCCATCTTTGAGGAACTATGTGACATGAAAGTCAATAGCGTCATCAATCTAGAAGGTAGTTGGGACACTGAGTTCCCGAGGGTCTGGTTCCCTCAGATGGTGGTCAAAAAAATAACTCAAATGAAGAAGCTTGCACATCAATGTACCCTATGTATGCTCCTAGAATCACTCGGCTAACATGATGTATTCCACAAAGTCAATATATGCTATTCTGCAAGCTCCTAAGGAGCAACAAATAGATGGAGAGTGGAACACTATTTAGGGAATGAAGGTAGCAGCGAGAGTCAAGATGTTGATCTAGCTGCTGAACCATAATGTGATTCTTACAAATCATAATAGGATGAGAAGAAAGATGGCATTAGATGGGCTATGCCCTTAGTGTAATACTCATGAAGAAACAATCCTTCATGCAATGAGGGATTTTCATTAAGAAAAGGAATATGGAAAAGTTGCTTGTTGATGTGGAAATGGATAGATTCATGAATGAAATGCACTTGGAGCACTGGGTACAATGGAATATGAAACAACAGCCGCATCATGGTGTTATCTTTGCAATCACTTGCTAGTACATATGCAAATATAGAAACCTTTGGACATTTAAAATAAGGCATCTACCCATATGCATCAAATTACCAAAATTCAAAGGGAAGCAAAACTCTTGGATGCACAACACAGAACCAAAAATGCAGAAAATAGAAGAGCCACTATTAAATAATGGTGAGCGCCACTGGAAGGCACCTTAAAGATAAACACAGATGCATCGTGGATACGTAAGAAGGAAGCCATCATAGCAGTTGTGAGGGATAGTAAAGGAGATATCAAGGAGGAGTTGGGACCACCATAAAGGCTAAGAATGTGCTAGAAGTAGAACTACAAGCTATTAACCTCACACTTGATGTTGCTATTGAATGCAATCTCGATAAAGTTCTTATAGAAACAGACAACCAAAATGCAGTCAACATGATACAGGAGGATCACAGGGAAAACCCAGCATATGGTGTCTGGATACTGGATATTTAAAAGAAACTCAAGCTAAACTAGAAGATCATATTTGATGGAAGGGAGCAGAACAAGCTGTCCGACTAGTTAGCAAAGAATCACCTCAAAACAAAGAATGGACCATACCATTACATAAGACCGGCTGAGGGCGTTGAAAATCTACTACTCGCTAAGATTTGTAATGGAAGAGGTAATTCCAAGTTTAGTTTTGTGCACTCTGATTTTGTACTGCTTTTACGAACTTGCTTGCAAGAGGAGGGAAAGATGAGTAAATAGCCTCCTGGCTTCATTAAAAAAAAATGATCTTACTAATCAAAGATTGGGCTTTTTGGATAAAAAGGATAACTTGGTTCCAATTTAAGATTTATAACCCATGATTTGATGAATATGGATTTCCTTGAGATTAAAAGTGCAATTAATGATAATATTAGGGTTTGTCAACCTAAAAGGCATGAAAAGTGATGATTAGGGTTTAGGAATCCAAAACCCTAATGAAACCAAAACTTGAGACCCAAGTCAGTCTTAGTGGTGGAATTTGAATAAAGTAATAATACATGGGGTGTCATGATTTAACTTTCATGATAGTTGCTTGGTTGATTGCATTGATTGCCCTTTTTGCTTGGACATCAAATACTTCTGATCAAGGTATGTGGTTACACCTATGACTACCCACATTAGTTTGTTGCATTTTTTGAGGTTTTCCAGATTACTTGCAATTAAATTCTTACTTGTTTATTTATTTCTTGCAATCTATAAAGTCACTATGTATATCTCATTATATAATTGTAACTTGCTCAAACCCCTCAATTCTGAAAGTTTGAGAATAGAAGGAATGAAAGATTCATTGTGATGACTAAGACCAGACCCCAGATTGGGAAGGTCATATGAGGCCAGGCCCCATATTGGGAAGACCAACATGGAACCTAGGCTCCAGATTGAGAAGGTGGCATTTTCATCCAAGGCAAGGACAAGACCCTGAAAGGTATCCTAGAGGTTGAGTAAAAATGGGTCGAGAAGTTATGATGAAAATGTTAATTTTGATTTTGTAACAGTAATTGTTGTGAATATGTTGTTACACTTAGATGTAATCTTTTGTTTCCCCCACATACTGGTATAACTTGTAATGCTGACCGTGTTTTGTTTCACAGAGTTTTAGGATAATCTGTTATTATTTTTTAAGAAAGATGAAAATGGACATCACATAAAAGAAGGAACCAAATGAAGAGACATTAATGTAATCATGGAGGTTATAGTTAGTTAGTCTTTACTTCTTGTTGCAAAATCTAGAAAATCATGTAATTCCTTAGTGGAAAGTTTATCTTGTATCAAACTCATTTTGATATAGTGGAAATTTATTAATTATTTCTTATTATATGATAAACCTTTGATCCTACATTTATGGTAATGGCCCTTGCCCTCTTGATCCTCTAGAATAGGGGATAACTGAGGGAAGGGGTCGTTACATTTGGTATCAAAGCTAGTTTACCATTTAACCTCTAATGATTACTCAATTTTAAGAATTCTATAGAGCCCAAAGGGAATTATTAGAGTGTTTTTCGAAGACCATGGTGTCTACAGAGGACCAAGATCCGGGGGATAGCAATAATTTCCTTCACACTACTAGTCCGCATACGAGGACTCCCAGACCCGTGCATCTGGCCTGGCCAAAGGCAGAGGATTTCACTCGAAATAAAATACCTCTTGGAAATCTCATTTACTTTCATGACTTCTCTACTTCCTTCACTCAATAAACCCCAAGTACTTATAACTGTTCTCTTTATCTTATTCTAAATACTAGGGTTATGGATATTAGTGATTAAAACATCCTCCGCCAAATAAAAAAATGCATGCAAACAAGATGTTATGGACATAATATTTAGGGTGTTTAGAAAACCCTATTGGTGTTGGGGTATGGTTCCTAACCCTAACCTTAAATCTTAATCTTAAACAAAGGAGAAAGGAAAGAAATAAATACAAGGAGTTCATCCATGCATGCATGTATGTTGAGTAAGGCATGTAGGATACATATGTGGGTTGAACATACATACAAAGAATGCAAAATAAGTGACTACATAAATGGAAGCTATGAAACCCTTTAGTGCAACTTTTAGGATTGGTATCCTGACCTAAGGTGCGTCAAACCAAGAATGGAGAAAAGATCTATGGGGGAGTTAATATATAAGATTAGGTTATGAATAGAAAGTCTGACCTCCTTCTGGTAGGAACCCTAACAAGAAGTGTGTCTCTGCACATATACAAGTAGGGGGTAGACATGCATCTACGTGAAAGCAAGTGACATCAAGGCTAGAAAAGGGATTAGTTCTATGTCAGAGGGTTAATGTATGTTGGATTATGAGATAGGCATACTAGATGGAATGGATGAGGAGTTCGATAATGAAGTAATATGGTTTTTGATGACCCTAGTTGGATTTGAGAATTTGACTTTCATTTTGGAATTTTGGACAATAAGATTTGGGAATACAAGAGTGTGTGCACTTCTCCGGGTAAGATAAACTAGATGAGGATAGGATATGAATATGTAGGAGTCTCAACCTCTTCTACAAAGGGGGACCTCTAGTGATAGGACAAGTTATAGGGTTAATTCCTGAGAATGGGACCCAAAAAGAGAAGGTTGGCAACCTAGACTCCCAAACATGAGGAATTATGAGAAATAGTTATATGTCCTAAACTAGACTTACCCTGAGTGAATGAGTTGAGTTACTATATGTGTGATATCTAGAGGCTTGCCGTACCCTAGATGTCCTTGGAAGGACCAAACCCTAGAAAATATGTTAAGAAGGCTTCTTATACATATGTGTAGATGATATGAGTACCTACCATCTAGGTGAAGGAAAGAGAGTCCCAAGATCTGGAATAGGTACATAATGGTAATATGTTGTCAAGCCTCACACTCAGGTTGGTAGTTCCTTGTGTATGACTCTAAGGTTTGTTTATGTGAAAATTGGAGAATAAAATGCCATATCATGTTTCAATTTGGTACATGTTTGAGTGGTTAAGTCATGAAGATTAGATGGGCAATGCTAAGGAGGTAAACCTGAGGTTCCTAGACCCGAGAGGGAAAGTGGTGTTATTGGTGCATATAATTCTCATAAGATTGAGTAAGCTCATAGTGATTAAGCATGGAACCCCTATCAAGTTTTATGTTAAAGAAAACCCCAATTGGACTATGATATATGTTTGATGATCCACTCACACAAGTTGGTTTTGCACTACCATGCTATAATATGTATGTATGAAACTGGTCCAACTTTGAGTTATGATCAATCGATATGACATAAAGGAAAACTTAGAAATGGTTTAATAAGTTCTATACTTGCTAGCCACATGAATGGGTTGAATAATAGGAAATATGCCTACATGTGATGATATAAACTTCAAATTCAAGTGAACCTTGATATGCCAAGTATTAGTTTTATATTGTCCTAGGAAAGGACCCTTCCTAAAAGAGTGAGCTCCAAAATTAGTTTAAGAGTTGAGGTAACTTTAAAGGTCACTTGAGAACTTGAGTGTTTAACTTCTAGAAACATAAAATCACATATCTTGAGTATGGTACTTTACACCCATGTATACCATCTCTAAGGGACATGAGGAAAAGACACTAGGGAAGTACCCGATAAGATGGGATGAAACCCAAATGGGAAGGTAGCCATGAACCCAATGAAAATAATAGACGGAAAATTGTGTGTCCCCTAAGAAATGATGGAAATTTGGGTGGAAGGACTTTAAAGTATGTAATGTTCTCGCGTAGTGTCAGAGAAACCACAAGTAAAATATGGCTTGAAATAAAAATAAAGATATGACATATCAATAGAACCCTAAGTCAATCCTAAGATCAAGAAGGGATGAGACCGATGGGAGTAGGAGTTGATTGTTCCCTAAACACACAAGACCATATGGTCAGGAGGTACAACTATGTTTGCGTGAGGCCCATGGGTTAGGAGGTTGGTCACCTTCATGAGTTAATGTGTCCTAAGGGGTAAATATGAGAGCCATTCCCTAGATACATAAGGATGATATCATTCCAAAATTACCGACACCCTAGAAGACTTTAAGGAGATGACTAAGGTGAATGAGAGAAGATATAATGAGTCAAATAGTAATTGAAATTGCAAAAATCCTAGAGTGAGGAAGGCTCTCGACTTCAAGAAATATAAGAATGTTGCAAAATGAAAAGCATGTATGTTTTAGAGTCATATTCAGAGGGATTCAACCTAGATATGAAATTAAAATGGAAACATGTGGATGCACTATCTCTACTCTAGGAATGGGACGAGCCTTGTATTTGGACCTCAACCAAATGCTTATTTCATCTTGTTATGAGTCTGAAAGACTAGACATGCACATGCAATATTAGGAATGGAAATGATATGAGAAATAAATACTTAAGTTGAAATCCGTTTAGGATTATTGAGGATTTGAGGTAATACCACATCCTTATGAGAAGATATTGAATAAATGGTTTGGAAACCTAGGTGAACAAGGTAATCACCAAATTAAAAATTCAAATGAGGAAACCTAGGTATAAGATTGAATCTGGTGATCAAATTAATGGATGCAAGTGTTGAGGTACCAAATAAAGACCAAGCTTGACTTATTGTCTAAGCTTGTAATAACCCAGTTAGATGACCCAGAGTTACTTGAGATGAAGGGCTTGATGAAGAAGCCTCCTATACATCTATCAGTGGATGTGAATGGTCGAATCTGATATGAAAGTCATATTTGAGTTCTCAAGGATTCACCCTTAAGGAATTGGAAGTTCATTAGTCTAAGTTTACCATGCACCATAGCATCATGAAGATATTTAAAGAATTACAATGATAATTCTGGTAGCCTAGAATGAAGAGAGACATAGAATCATATGTAGCTAGTATCTCACATGGTGGAGGCTAAAGACCAACAACCTGATGGGTTACTACAACCAATTGAGATTTCTGGAAGGAAATGAGATCATAACACTATGGATTCATGGTGGGTCTCCCCAAGACAAAGAAAGTACATAATGCAATATGGGTTGTGGTCATCCGCCTAACCTAGTCAACACACATTTCCTCACCTTAAGGATTACTTCAGAGGTCATAGACCTAGCTAAACTATATGTTAGATAGTTTGTCTGCAAGATATTCTGAGTTTGATTGTCTATGATCATAACCCTACGTTCGAAGTTATGGAAGCTAGTGTATGAAGAATTCAGTACAAGTTTGAAATTCAGTACAACTTATCACCCCATATTGATGGACAACCAGAAAGAATAGTTCAGATATTAGAAGACTGCTTGTGATCATGTGTGATCGATTGGGGTGGATCATGGGAGAAGTACTTGCCCTTAGGTGAGTTTACCTATGATAATAGTTACCAAGCCAGTATTGGGATGCCTCCATGCAAAGCTTTTTATGGGAGTCAGTGTCGGTCACCACTTCATGGATGATGTCAGTGAGAGGACTTTGCTGAAGTTAGAGGAACTACAATTATATGCTGACAAGGTTTCTTTGATTGAACAGGGGCTAAAGATAGCTCATGATCGACAGAAGTCACATGTGGATGCAAAGATGACAGATTTGCACTTTACCATAGGTGACTATGTGTTTCTGAAAATTCAACCCCTCTGAGCTATTACCAAGAAAAGACTAAATTGAGTCCCCAATATGTGGGCCTATTTGAGATCCTAGAGAGGATTGGTGAATCTTATTATCATCTAGCCTTACCCCTACAATATAGTATGAGGCATTATGTGTTCCATCTATCCAATCTGAAGCGCTATGTGAAGGATCCGAGCCGTTTGATGAGCTTTGAACCTATTGAACTCCAAGGGAGGCTGGCATATCTTGAGTCACCTGTGAGGGTACTAGATGCCAAGGTGAGAGAGCTCAGGAATAAATGATCGAGATGGTAAAGGTTCTTTAGAAGCACCATGAAGAGGATGGATCCACATCACAGCTAAAGATGGACATGGAAAAGTCCCATCCTGAATTGTTTGCATGATTGGTTGAATTTTAAGGAAAAAATTCTATTAAGAGGGGAAGGATGAACTAAAATGCAATTATTTGAATAAATGGGACACACTAGAAATTTGGTGTGCTTTGTGTTGAAATTATGGTTTTACCATTTAAATTCCCCTTTGTTGTATATTTCATGGTTTCTACTAATTTTTGTTAATCCAATAATGGATATAGGGAAAAGGGAGAGAAGAAAATACAATATTAAGAGAAAGGCAAAAGATAATGTATATTGAGTAATGTACCTATGAGAATTGTGTGGAATTCTCTAGAATGTGGTATGGACAACAAATAATGGTTATATTTCAATTTCACATGGTTCCTAATAAGAAAATTAATTAAAATAGAAGATATTAAAAAGATAGTAAGAGAAAAGGATTAGTTTTGATGCTTTAATACATGGAACAAGAGGAACACATGTATATTAAGAAAAGTAACTTTTTCTTTTCGAGTTTTGGACTCAAACCTTACCCACGATTATATAAAGTCATTATAGACTTTGCTTTAAAATTTTGGGAGTAAAAGGTCTTTCTATATGGCCTAGGTGATTAATTTAAGAATAGGCTAAAGGAGCAAGGTTGGCTACTTAAATTTTTCCAATGACTGCAAAAAATTAGATGTATGTTGGGAAGGTTAATAATGACTCACCCTACAAATTTGGGATCAAAAGAGTGTTCCTAGTGGTGTGGAGAAATCTGAGAAGAAAGAGGGGTTTCATTGCAATTAATGCATAATTTTTTCATAAAGGGAATTGATTTAATAGCCTGAATTTATATTTGATTATCGAATCCCTTTAAATGTGTCACACTCATCATGACCATTAGATCTGGAATTGACAATGTTCCCCTTGTCTCCTAGCTCCGATAAAAAAGGGAAAGCAGGATACAATGCATCGCTGGCCTCCGATCACCCTCTCCCTCTCTGACCTTGTCCACACTTGAGACCTCTCCCATTGAATTTAGGGTGAGGAACCAAACCCAACCATCATGTATTTCTACCTTTTTGGGAAGGGATTAAGGTTTTCCCAAAATGTCAAATGAGATTGGGATTCTACCCAACAAACATGCTGACACTTCTATTTATAAATACAACCTTGGTCTTTAGTCTTTGAGAAAGACTGACCATCCCTGGGGATGCACAACCAAGAGGAGTCCACGACCCTCATCACTTTCCCTTTCTTCCCCTTGTTACTCCACTCCGTTTTCTATTTTACACCATATAGTCACCCTTCAATACCCATATTCTCTTACCATCTCCGGTGGATTCATTACCACAAAAAAACTCAGTTGAATGTGTCGATGGCCCATGTGCCATGACCTGACCCTCCGATGCTCTGGAGCATGGAGTCCACCTACTGTTTGACTCGTCTAGACGTAGGATCGGGTAGGGTTGCGAGGAAGGAGAATGGAAACATGGAAATGAATCCACTCCCCTCACACCTTCTGCTGAAGGGCAAGGGGCATTTTAGTCCTTTCACTTTAATTCTCAATTCTGCCTCGATGGATGATGAAGCTGAGATGGCAAATGGGAAATAAGGTATATCCTCTTCTTTTCTGACATGGCATCACCTGATTGGCCAGTTAGGTTTAGTCTCAAAATAATTGTAACTAATTATTGGTAACTCAGATTAAGACGAAATATATACGCAAATTGATCAGGAGAATGCAAGAATTTGAATAAAAATATTTTCAAGACATGATTATATCCCTAGTCCAAAAATTACCTAAATATTTCATCTTTAATGTGTTTAATGCATGAGAACCCTAATTTCTAAATTTTGACGATCCTAATATGTAAATTGATCTTAATAATCATAGATTGGTATTTTTGGATAAAAAGGATAGCTTGGTTCCAATTTGAGATTAACAACCCATGATTTGATGAATAAGTATTTCCTTAATATTAAAATTGCAATTAATGATAATATTAGGGTTTGTAAACCTAAAAGGAATGAAATACGATGATTAGGGTCTACAAAGCCAAAATCCTAATGAAACCCTTACTTGAGACCCAAGCCAGTCTTAATGGTGGAACTTGAATAAGATAATGATACACAGGTGTTATGCTTTAACTTTCAGGATAGTTGCTTGGTTGATTGCTTTGATTTCCCTTTTTGCTTGGACACCAAATACTTTGGATGAAGGTATATGGTTATTCCTATGACTATCTGCAATTGTTTGTTGGTGTTTATTGAGGTTCTCTAGATTGCTTACAATTAAATGCTTGCTTATTTATTTATTTCCTGCAATCTATAAAGGTACTATGGATATCACATTATATGCTTGTAACTTGCTCAAACCCCTCATACTAACTCTGGAAGTTTGAGAATTGAAGGTCAGAAAGAGTCATTGTGATGACTAAGACTAGGTCCCAGATTGGGAAGGTCAGACCAAGCCCCTGATTGGGAAGGTCGTATGAGGTCAGGCCCCAGATTGGGAAGGACACCATGGCACCTGGTCTCCAGATTGAGAAGTTGGCATTTCCATCTAATACAAGGACAAGACCCTGAAGGGTATCCTAGAGGTTGAGTAAAAATGGGTTGAGAAGTTGTGATGAAAACATTAATTTTGATTGTGTAACAATAATTGTTTTAAATATGTTTTTACACATAGATGCAATCTTTTGTTTTCCCCACATACCAATGTAACTTGTTTTACTGGATATTTTTTGCTTCATGACATTTTAGGATAATCTGCTATTATTATGTAAGAAAGATGAAAGTGGACATCCCAAAAAAGAAGGCACCAAATGAAGAGACATTAATGTAATCATGGAAGTTATAGTTAGTTAGTCTTTACTTCTTGTTGAAAACTCTAGAAAATCATGTAATTCTTTAGTGGAAATTTTATCTTGTACCAAAATCATTTTGATATAGTGGAAATTTATTAATTATTTCTGGTTATTTGATAAACCTTTGATCTTGTATTTATGGTAATGGCCCTTGCCCTCTCGTTCCTCCTGAAAAGGGGATAACTAGGGGAGGGGTCATTACAAGATGTACTCAAATGGTACATTATAAAGATCCATGTAAAGACAAAACAACAAGAAAATAGCTATGAAAAAGTTACAAAGGGTATTATTATACAATTGTTCACTGTAACGGGTTATATTAGAAACTAAACTTTGACTAAGTACACATAAGGCTAATTGCATAGGGAAACCCATCCATTTCAAGCTATCATCATGCACACAATTTTCCTCAATCTAGGTCCTCCATGTTACCCAGACATAGGTGGAAGGGAGAGCAACATCCAGAAGAGATAAACAAAACGTTTGTGGGCCAATATTTACTAAGTATGTGTATAATAAAATATATAGAATTAAAGGTCAAAGAAGTATAATTAAGGGGGTTCCTATACCAGAGGGGGCTATTAGCAAGTAGGTAAGTTCAACAAAAAATCAAATAATATAAAGAACATCAAAAGAATGAGGCATTAAAGAAAAACTACACCTAATATTTTTTTCTCAGTAAACCCTTCCCTTTTATTAAGTAAAGATAGAGTCCACAATCTAATTATACAGGGTGAAAAAACCCTATACATCCCCTATGGAAAAAGACAAGACTATATGTACAAAGAAATCATGTCAGTAATATATCCACATCATCTATTAACATCCGTGTTCCTTTCACTGAAGATTTTGTTGTTCCTTTCCAACCAAATAGCATGGATGACCGCTAGACAGCAGAGCTGCTATTTCTTCAACATATTCAGAATACAGTCCTCAAGTTTTTTGGGTATCATCACGATACTGAAACAATATTTAGCTATCGTCCAGAGATTTCCAGAAAAAGGACACTCGAAGAACATATGAATACTTGATTCAGACTCCGTTTCACATAAAGTACATCTAAAAACTACCTAAATACCACAACTTTGCATATAATCCAGAGTTGGGAGGTTCCCTAGAAACATTTTCCAAGCAATAATTATAAGTTTTCTTGAGTGATTAAACTTCCACAACCAATTGGCCCAGCAAGGAATAAGGATAACAGTTTTAACAATCTCCCAAGCATCTTTCAATTTGAGAAATGTGTTGCCATTGATAGAAATACAATCTTTGTCCTGAAGCTAGATACTGGAGTCAGACAAGAAAAGTTTGAGATCACATAAGATTCTCTTATTAGGTAAACTCCATTTACCTTTACTGATAACATAGCTCAGAAGACCAAATCTTCCACAACCAATCTTCAAGATGTTCTTCTTGTCAATACAATCACTTAGAAACTTATTACCAGGAACCCAGGGATCTTTCCAGATCCTAATACTATAGCCATCACCAATAGTGAATTTAACTAGAGGAAGAAGTTTACTTCTTTGTTCCATAATGTGTCTCCACATCCAGGAGCTATTAGAATTGAGCTTGCATGACCATTAGGTGTCCTTAGAAAGGTATTTTTCATTAAGCCATTTAACCCAAAGAGTATCTTTTTTTGAGGCCACATTCTAGTCATTTCTCAACAGACCAGCCCTATTGGTATCTTCCACTTTTTAATGCCCAATCCCCCTTCTTTTTTGGGCCTACATATTGAACTCCATTTAACAAAATGTATTTTTTCCCCATAGTCAGGCCACCCCATATAAAGGCCCTACAGATGCTATTAATCTCCTTCATAGTATCTGAGGGAAGGGGAAAAGTAGAGGACCAAAAGAGGTGAATATCACTCAGAGTGGAAATCACAAGATCCACTCTTCCCCCAAACGATAGAATTTTCATCTTCCAATTTTCCATTTTCCTTCTGATTTTATCAATGAGAGGTAGATAGTAAGAACATTTTAATTTTACAAAGAACAGAGGTAGACCAAGATATCACACGTGGAAGAAACCCTTAGCAATATTCATAATAGTAGACATCTTATCAATATCCACATTTCTACTACAAAAAACATTGCTCTTCTCCAAATTCACAACCAGACCTGAAGCCTTGCTGGAAAAATCCATTAAATTTTTTATGTGTTCATCATTCTCCTCATTTCCTTCAGAAAAAATCATAACATCATCCACAAAAGAATGTGAGATATACTAGTATTTCCTGCTTTAAGAGGATCAATCATATTCTTTTTAACAGCCTTGTTCATCATGGCAGTAAATCCTTCCATAGGAATAACAAATAAGGAAGGGGAAAGAGGATCACCTTTCCTTATTCGATTTGAAGGATAAATCACCTGAGAAGGGCAACCATTAACCAAAATATGAAGACTCGAGGTTGACATGATAGTTCTGATCCATTCAATCCAACAGATAGGGAAATTCATTTTCTTCAACACCCTAAAGAGAAAAGGCCATTTTATAGAATCATACACCTTAGTAAGATCAGCTTTAATACACATCTTATGACTCCCATTAGATTTATTGAAATCACTGATAAGCTCATTAGACAAAATAAGAGCATCCGAGATGTTACGTCCTTTGACAAAAGCCACTTGGTTCTGACTGATTAAAGAAGGGAGGACAGTCTGGAGCCTATTAGAGAGAATTTCAGAAATAATTTTGTAAAAGAAGTTACAAAGGGCAATAAGACTCCAATCTTTGATACAACATGACTCTTGAACTTTAGGAATGAGAGTGACATAATCTTTGTTGATTTCTTTTAGCATTCTCTTACTACTGAAAAAATTCTAAACAACCACAGTAATCTCACCCCCAATAATATCCCAGGTGGATTTGAAAAAATGGCCATTGAAGCCATCTGGTCCTGGAGCTCTATCTCATTCAGCTTCTTTAATCACTCTTTCAACTTCCTCACTCGAAACATAAGCTCTCAACATCTCAAAATCTTTATCAAAACTAGTAGGAAACTCCCAGTCAGCATCCCGGAGAGTATCACTATTATCATAATATTTATTGAAAATATTGTTATTGTAACTATGAATATGATCAGTAATATATTTTTCATCATAACTATTCTTATCAATGGTTTACACCTGATTTGGTTCTTGGAAGCCCTGGTTTTGATGCTATTATAGAAAAAATTGGTATTTTTATCTCCCAACTTTAACCAATTCACTCTAGACAATTGTTTGGCATAAGGTTCTTCCAATTCAACAACTTTCAAAGCTAACCCTCTCTTCTCATTAGCATACTCTCTCAAAGAGATATCATCAGTATTCATATCCGTAGCTTTAGCAGCTTCAGTGGCTTCAAACTCTAGAACCTTAGCACAATCTGAGATATTGCCAAAATTTTCCTTATTCCATTTCACCAATTTATTCCTAACATTCTTCAACTTCTTAGAAATTCTGAACATAGGGCAACCTTCTACTTCTAGGTTCCAAGCCTCTTTAAATATATCTTAGAAATTAGGGTGTTTAGTCTAAGAATTTATGAATTTGAAATAGCCCCTTCTTTTCTTTAAACTTTTACCAAATCTCACAATCACATGCCTATGGTCACTGTGGATCATGCTATGAATTTCACCCCATTTGGCTTTAAAGACATTATTAAAATCAACATTATGTAACACTCTATCAATCTTAGAAAGAATAAGCTTCTCACCCTTTTGCCTGTTATCCCAGTTATAAAATGCACCTTTTTTCTACTCCCTGGAGCTGGTTATGCAAAGTTTTTGAATTTATTCACATAGGCAGCGTGATTGGGGGCATATTTGTTGCTTCCCAAGGTAGTGAGTTTGTTCAGGGAGGCATGACTCCACTGCTGCAAACCCGGTTGGATGGTGCCCCTTTGAAGATCCATTTCCATCAGATCAGTGGAATAAAAATGTCATTAAAGTCATTCATGACTTTGACAGAATAGAACCCTTTACCTTTTCTCTCAGTAGTGAATCTAATAGCATTAAAATCTTCAATCTGAATCCACAGTTCAGAAATATTACAGTGGATGCTCTTGATATTATCCCATAGGTCAATTCTTCTCCTTTCATTATTTTGGTCATACAAAGCAGTGAGATAGAAGGTACAATCTCTGTACTCAACACGACAATGAATAAATTGGTCCATTTCCTTCATCTTCATAATCTTGACAATATTTTGATCCTAGAGAATCATGATCCTCCCTAAAGGATGGGCCATATGATTAGAACACCATCGTCTACCATTCCAGATCCTGCTAATCACCTTATTTATTTTCTTATATCTGACTTTGGTTTCAATAAGATGTTTATTAGAAAATCATTCAGAGTAATAATCTCCCTCATCTCATCCCGGTGTCCTGGTGAATTAAGACCACAAACATTCTAGGCAAAAACTCCCAGACTATCACCCATTGTAACGATCTTTGACTGGAGTTCTTCCAGCCTCAGTCACAGAAACCTCCTCATTATCATCTCCTAGCAGATCAAACATATTTACGGAAACATCATCCACTATCTTCTTGGCAAATGAAACACTTTTAGAACATTTTATTTGTTGATTTCTACTTTTACCTGACACAGTAAGGAACCCCTCCTTGTCTTTCAGTTGTTTTTTAAAATTCAATTTGCTATCAAGGATTTCCCCCATTTCCACTGGAATAGAGTAGCTGTTGGTAGAACTTTTGCATATCTTCATAGTTTGAGAGACTGACTAAAATCACCTTCTGTATCTTTAGAAATCTGGTTTATACAATCCCCTAATAACACAGAAGCATCATTAACCAACAAAGAAACATTACTTTCAAGAATAGGAATTAGTTTTCCCCCCTTATTCAAGGATTGAACTGAACTACCGAACACATTGTTTAGGCTTCCACTAACTTGCTTCTCCTGATCATTCACTGACTTTTACGCTGCATTAACAACAACATTACCAACTAGGGGAACCTGATTGAAACCTTCAGTGTATTTTGGATTCCCCTTCCCAGGTTCTCTCAACAGAGAAGCCGATCCCACAGTAGCATAAGCATGCTATTTCTTGGGAATCCATTCCTTCTTTGAAATCAAATCTGAGCACAATCCAGATTCATGACTAAAACAATTACATTTCAAGAAAATTTTAGGAATCCATTCATAAGCAACCTCTATAACATCTCTGTGACCCTCATCACTTCACAGAACAATCTCCTTAGGAAAAGAACAATCATTCGAAACAACAACTTGTATTCGAGCAAAGTCTAATCTCGCCATGGATTTAGTAGAAAAATCTGAGCATAGAGGTCTTCTAATGAAGCTACCTAGAAGCCCTAGCATATCTCTATACTAGAACTCCAAGGGGAGATTAGAAAATCTAATCCATATAGGAATCTCTGTCAGTTTCTATTTCTCTAGCGGCTCCCCTATCTCCCATTTCTTCAACAATAGAGGTTTCCCTCCGACAAACCAAGGCCCTCCCTCTACAGCTATTTTCAGATCTGCTTCCTCCTTAAACTTTACTATGAAGAAACTCTTATTTCTTGGAAAAACCTCAAAGGAGGATTTAGGTTTCCATACCATTTCGAAGCGATGCACCAAAGTCGGCCAGTGAGGCTTTAATCCCACGATGTATCATGCCGCCGAATTGTTCCATTTCTTAGCAATGTCAAACACTTTTTCTAACTTGTATCTCAATTCACCATTAACAACCTCTGGCTGGATGAACTGGAGTGATGTGTTCTCCTTTTGCTTTAGATCAGTGAAGAGCTCCATCCAAGCATGCTCCAAGCTGGCAACTCCGACATTCTCCTTGACAGATTTGGAACGAGGATTCACTAGTGGTTGAATCTGAGGCCATCTCCATTGGCCATATGAGAATCTTCCCTCCATCGCCCCCATTCACCCTCTCCACTCATTTGAACGCTCCCACCATTCCCTCTGAGTGTTCAAACAAACTTGAAGCCCAAAACTAATAAAATGTCTTGCCATCAACCAATTCATAAAATAAGCAAGTGCATCTAGATATAATACACTAGTGATAACTATGGTAAGGCTAAGACACCAATGATCACTGGCCTAAAATAAGGATGGAAAAATAGCATGCTTGGGTGGAATAGAACACCCATGTATTTATTAAGGGTGTAATAATGCACCCAGGATGAAAGAGCACATCCCTTAATAAAAATACATGGTATGTATAAGCATCTACTTTATTTAAATTTCATCTAATACTACATGCATAATATCAAGGCAATACATGTGTCCATCAATCACATCAATAGTATTAATAAGCATAACAAGAGGGGCTATAAACCCAATATAATCATGAATAAACAAGACTTTAGGATATTTCAAAATGATTGCCCCAGAATGCATATAATTTCCGATAAGAAATGGTAAAGTCAAGAGATGCCTCTTTTTGGGAAAGTTTATGTCAAAGTCATACAATACCTAAATAAAAATAGATATTGCACATGACTAATATTCATAACTAATGGTTAATGAATAGTTAAATTGGTCCCTAAGTCGAGTATTATTCCTAAGAACACATTAAGTATGTTAGTAAAACCGAACCAAACATGTATGCACATTCCTGAATGGATTTTCATATTTTTCTTTCTTTAGTCCCAACCACCTTAAAATAAATCATGGTTTGTAAGTGAACATATGATATATATCCATTTTATAGACCTAGAGCTTATACATTGTCCATATCTTGATAATGACTCAACCATTCCATTAATATGTATCTAATTTGTGTATTCAAGATTGATCTCAGGTCTTAGGTACATGAGAAGGATCAATTTATACAAGCCCTAGCTTGTCAAAGTTCAAGTCAAATGCAATGCAAGTGTGCTAATAAGGAAATCCCATAAAATGACCTTAGAAGAATTTTGTAATCACTTGTATTGATGATATGACTTGTAACTAATATGAGAAAAATATGTGGGACACTCAGTACCAAGTTTTAATCACTTTTTAATCAAAGTAGAAAATTGATCACAGACTGCTGATCGATCAAGTTTCAATCTCGACCGATCCATGGATCACTTTTCTAATGGAGTGCATCAGTCAAGTTGTGCATTCACAAAATTCGACCGATGGCTCACTGACCAAATGCAATTTTAACGAATCGGTCGAGTTTCCCAGGACAAACTCGACCGATAGTTTTAAAATTGGGTTTGTCTTTTAGCCGATCGGCCGAGTTACCTTTATTGAAACTCGACCAAATGTAATGTACAGAAAATGCAGAAAAAGTGATTCTAATCATTGGTGGCTTGTGTGGATGAAAATAGATACATTGCCTTGAGAAAAAATGGCTATATTTCTTCCCTAAGTGTTCCCCAACTTAAGGGAGCACCCCCAGCTATAAAAGGACCCCTTGGAGTTCATTCCAAGGTTGCTCATTCACTACATTCAAGGTCCTTGCTATAGTTGAGTGTGCTACTACTCCTTGAGCCCCTTTCTCTCTCTATTTTACACTTCATTTCATGATTTGTGAGTGAGTTAGGATTATTGTAAGAGAGCTCCCCACTTGTGCATGTAAAGCTCTCAAATCTTCCATTACTTTCCTATCCCCTTCTCTCATGAAGAAAAGCTGAAGCAAGCTCCATCGAGTGAAGGAGTTGTAGCTGGTCCTCTTCAAGGTTGATGAAGAGGTGGTGATCTTCTCCAAGTGAAGGAGAAGGCAAATGCTGAAGATCTAAGAGGAGAAGCAAAGTCCTTCAAAGTGGAAGACTTGAGCTTGAGTGGGTAAGACCTAGGTGAAGGCTGAAGACTCAAGCTAAGTGGGTAAGTTCCTTGTTAAGGTGGAGATCTCATTGTGGTTGGATGGGTAAGTCCTTTGGTGGTCTATTGTTGTAAATCACTGTGGTAATATAATAGATAAAAACACTTGCTAAGTCCTAGAGGTTGACCTCTGTAGGTAGTGGTCTGACTCACTTCTAATTTGAAGTGTGGAACCACTCTACATCCCTTTGTCAAGTGCTTGCTATCAATCTCTCTCATCCTTGCTATGCTTGTTAGATATGAATTCAAATTGCCATTAAGATTCTGCTCCTAATTAATATAATTTGAAGGTCTAATCTTATTTGTGAGAAATTTTGAAGCTCTATTCATTCCCCCTCTAGAGCCCTTAGATCCAGCAAGTGGTATCAGAGCTAAGGATCTTCTTCAACAATATCCCATGAGATGAGAAGATTGGCGATAACCTACTTGGTTCACTCAACTTAGAGAGAGGCTTATCCATGTTCCCTCTAAACTTGACGACACCAACTTCCTCTATTGGAAGAGACGGATGCAGTTCTACATTCAAGGGATGAACTTTGATATGTAGAAGGCGATGGCCACACCTTACAAAGAGCCAACCGGAGCTATTGTAACATGTAGTGAAGATTCTCTCAAGGAGGCTCAACTAAATGCAAAGGCCATTAGCATCCTCTACGCATCCCTCACTCCTACGAAGTTCAACCAGATCTCATCATGGGACACCACCTATGAGATTTGGGACAAGCTGTGCATCACATATAAAAACACAAAGAAAGTCAAGGAGGCAAAGATCTATATGTTGAATAGCCTCCTAGAGAACTTCAAGATGGGAAAGAAAGAAGGCATTTAGGAGATGTATTCAAGGCTAAATGTCATCATCAATGGGCTGGCTACTTTGGGCAACACTTTTGATAGAGGCGTCATCAACTCAAAGATCTTGAGAACTCTTCCAAAGAGATGGGAGTCAAAGGTCACCTCCATTGAAGAAGTGAGGAGCCTTGGTGACATCCCAACTGAAGAACTCATTGGCAATCTTCAAGCCCATGATCCTAGACTTGACAAGCAAGAAGAAAAAGTTAATCAAGAAGAGAAGGAAGCCAAAAAGATCAAAGATAGTGTTGATGAAGAGGTGGTGATCTTCTCCAAGTGAAGGAGAAGGCAAAGGCTGAAGATCCAAGAGGAGTAGCAAAGTCCTTCAAGGTAGAAGACTTAAACTTGAGTGGGTAAGTCCTAGGTGAAGGTTGAAGACTCAAGCTAAGTGGGTAAGTTTCTTGTTAAGGTGGAGATCTCCTTGTGGTTGGATGGGTAAATCCTTTGGTGGTCTATTGTTGTAAATCACTGTGGTGATATAATAGAGAAAAGCACTTGCAAAGTCCTAGAGGTTGACCTCTCTATGTAGTGGACTGACTCACTTCTAGTTTGAAGTGTAGAACCACTCTACATCCCTTTGTCAAGTGCTTGCTATCAATCTCTCTCATCCTTTCTATGCTTGTTAGATAGGACTTCAAGTTTCCATTAAGCTTCTGCTCCTAATTAATATAATTTGAAGGTCTAATCTATTTTGTGAGAAATTTTGAAGATCTATTCACCCCCCTCTAGATCCCTTAGATCCAATAAGTGGTATCAGAGCTAAGGATCTTCTCCAACAATCTCCCATGAGACAAGAAGATGGGTGACGACCTACTTGGTTCACTCAACCTAGAGGGATTCTTCTCCATGCGCCCTCCGAATTTTGACGACACCAACTTCCTCTATAAGAAGAGACGAATGTAGTTCTACATTCAAGGGATGAACTTTGATATGTGGAAGGTGATGGTCACACCTTACAAAGAGCTAACCAGAGCTGTTGGAACATGGAGTGAAGCTGCTCTCAAGGAGACTCAACTAAATGCAAAGGCCATTAGCATCCTCTACGCATCCCTCACTCCCACAAAGTTCAACTAGATCTCATCATGGGACACCGCCTATGAGATTTGGGACAAGCTATGCATCACATATGAAGGCACAAAGCAAGTCAAGGAGGAAAAGATCTATATGTTGAATAGCCTCCTAGAGAACTTCAAGATGGGAAAGAAAGAAGGCATTGCGGAGATGTATTCAAGTCTAAATGTCATCATTAATGGGCTAGCTGCTTTGAGAAATACTTTGGATAGAGGCGTCATCAACTCAAAGATCTTGAGAACTCTTCCAAAGAGATGGGAGTCAAAGGTCACCTCCATTGAAGAAGCGAGGAGCCTTGGTGACATCCCAACTGAAGAACTTATTGGAAATCTTCAAGCCCATGAGCCTAGAATTGACAAGTAAGAAGAAGAAGCTAAGCAAGAAGAGAAGGAAGCCAAAAAGATCAAAGATAGTGCTGTCAAAGAACAAGTGGAGGCTGTCATCCTTCAACAACAACTTGCTTTCCAGACTTCTTCCCCTTCCTCTAGTGAAGATGAAGGCCGTAGTGAACATGAAACCAACTACATCAAGGGTAAGCACTTCAAGGGAAAGCAAGCCTCCTGCTCCTCTACTCTAAGATGCTACAAGTGTGGTCAAAAGGGGCACTAAAAGAGTGAATGCCCAAATTCAAGAAAGTCTCACCACAAGAGCAGCTCAAGGAAAGAAGAGGATTACAAGAAGGAGAGCAAGCACAAGAGGAAGGACAATAAAGAAAAGAGACACAAGAATACAACTCATGCGGCTTGGGGAGCTTCATCTTCAAGCAACTCTAGCTCCGAAGAAGATAGAAGTGCCACCTTACTCTCATGGCCTCTACAAGTGAAGACATTAGTGAGGTAAGTGAGGTAAGTTTGCCTGAATTGCCTAAAGAAGATATTATTGACATCCTTCTTACTACCCAGTCTTCTTTTGTTAAATGTAAATCTAAAAGAAAATAGTTAGGAAAAATCATTGATGATCTTTATGCTAAGCTTGAAATCTTGAAATTGAATGAGAAAACCAACCTTGAGAGTATTGATAATTTGCAAAGGCAATACCTTGATCTTGAACTCCACTACAATGGGGTTGAAGTTGAGAATGATATCTACCTTAAGAACATTGAAAATCTTAAGGAAGAAAACCAAAATTGCCTAAAAGAATTTGAATTGCTTAAAACAAAAAATGCTGAATTTAAGTTATTGATGATAATAGAGAAGAGAGAGTTGTTTATCTCAAAGAGATTCAAATGATAAAATATAAAAATGCTAGGTTGCTTAGTCAAGTAAATGATCTATCTTCTAGACCTTTGTTGCCTAGTATTAATGTTGCTTCTACCTCTTTTGAAAAGGATTCATATCTTACTAAAGCTTTATGTCTTGAGGCTGATCTTGTGCATTTTAGGGATGACATATCTAGTTTATCTTCTTCTACTATTGTTTCTTTTAATGATGATAACCATAGATTGAGAGCATCCCTGTAGAAATTCCTTAAAGGGAAGAACTCCCTAAATGAAATCCTTGATCATTCTACCAAACAAAGTGGTACTAGTGGTTTGGGATTTGTAGGGGGAGCCTCAAAGGGAAAAATTAAGGACAAAGGTAAGAAAAAGAGCAAGGAGATCTCTTTCTTTGTAGGAGAATCTTTGGGCACTAAGAATCCTATGGTTTGTTCTTATTGCAAATGTGATGATCATTATTCCACTTATTGTCCCTACAAGCCTAAAGGGACCAAACCAAAGATGAAATGGGTCCCCAAGCTAACTCCAGATCCCAAAGTTTGAGTTTTGAATAGATATTCTCCTTTCTTGTAGGAAAAAGATAGATGGACTATTGATAGTGGCTGTACAAAGCACATGATCGGTGACATAAACCATTTCAAAAATTTCACAAAGAAGAAAGGAGGATCTGTCACCTTTGGGGACAACAAGAAAGGTAAATTCAAAGGCGAGGATGATGTAGGTGAATCCTCATGCATCAAGAATGTTCTTTTTGTAGATGTCCTACATCATAATTTAATAAGTTTAAGTTAACTTTATGATAATGGTTACCTTATACTATTTACTGCTTTTGAATGTTTGATTCTAGATTCCCTCACCTACCAAGTTATATATAAGGGAACTAGAAGTGGTAATCTTTATGTTATTGTTCTTAACTCTATTAAGCATGTGGTTGGTAGATGCTTTGTAGCCAATTCAAATGATATTTCTCTTTGGCACCGCCGACTTGGTCATGTAAATATGCATCAATTAAAGAAGTTGAGCAAAAAGGACTTAGTCAAGCGACTTCCTAAATTGGACTTTGAAAAGGATGAAGAATACCAACCTTGTACACAAAGAAAGAAAAATAAGTCCTCCTTCAAATCCAAAGGAGTCCTTAGCACTAAGAGATCTCTTGAGCTACTTCATATTGATCTATTTGGACTAATGAGAATGCAATCGCTTAATGGTTCCAATTATTGCCTTGTTATTGTTGTTGATTTCTCTAGATATACTTAGACCTTCTTTCTCATTTCAAAGAGTGATATGCTTGATGTTTTCTCGAGTTTTTGCAAATGAGTTGAGAATGAAGCTTCTTGCCGAATTGTTTCCATCCATAGTGACCATGGGGGAGAATTTGAAAATGAGATTTTTGAGTGTTTTTGTTAAGAATTGGGTTATGCACACAATTTTTCTTCACCTCGAACACCTCAACAAAATGGGGTTGTAGAGAGGAAGAATAGGTCTCTACAGGAGATGGCTAGGACCATGCTTCTTGAGTATGATACTCCTAAGAAATTTTGGGCTGAAGCTATCAATACCTCTTGTTTTATGCAAAACTATGTTTTCACTCATCACTCGCTTAAGAAAACCCCCTATGAGCTATGGCGTGGTAGGAAGCCTTCTATTGTGCATTTCCATGTTTTCGAATGTCCTTATTTTGTTTTGAATATGAAAGATTCTCTTGACAAGTTCGATCTGAAATCGTATAAGGCTTTCTTTCTTGGCTACAACACTACTAGCAAGGCTTATAGAGTTTATGATGTTGATCTTGCTAAGGTAGAAGAATATATTAATGTTAAGTTTATTGAGACTAACCCCTCTATTCCTAAAGATATTGTTTCAAATGATGATGTTGCAGATGAAGTAATTCCTATCCTTAAGGAACTCAACATCACCTAAAAGGGAAAAGAGGTGGCTGCTCAAGAAGAAGACAAAGATGATGAAAAGAAGGATCCAACTCCCCAATTTGCAAAGAATCATCCTAAGGAGCTGATCTTAGGTGATCCATTTGAGAGAGTGAAGACACATGCTTCATTCAACAAAGAGCAAGCCAACAACACATTCATCTCACAACTAGAGCCTAAAGATGTCAAGGAAGCTCTTGGGGATAAATAATGGATCCTAGCTATGCAAGAGGAGCTGGAACAATTTGAGAACAACAAAGTTTGGACCCTAGTGCCAAGACCAAGTGATAGAAAGATCATTGGCACCAAATGGGTCTACCAAAACAAGCTAGATGAAAGCGGCAAAGTGGTAAGAAACAAAGCAAGGTTAGTGGCTCAAGGCTACAATCAACAAGGAGGTATTGACTTTGATGAAACATATGCACCTGTAGCTAAACTTGAGTCCATTCATATGTTGCTTGCTTTTTCTAGTCATAAAAACTTTCTTTTGTATCAAATGGATGTTAAAAGTGTGTTTTTGAATGGTACAATTGAGGATGAAGTGTATGTTGCACCACCTTTAGGCTTTTAACATGATAGTATACCTAACCATGTTTATTTATTACAAAAAGCTCTCTATGGACTCAAACAAGCACCAAGTGTTTGGTATGAGAAATTAAAGAACTTTTTGTTAGATCATGGTTATATCATGGGCAAAGTGGACTCTACATTATTTCTAAAACACACTTCTATCATTCAAATATATGTTGATGATATCATTTTTGACGGAACTAATCTTGATCTTTGCAAAGAATTTAGTGATCTTATATAGAGTAAATTCGAGTTGAGTATGATGGGTGAACTCATTCTTTCTCGACTTTCAAATCAAGAAAACAAAGAATGGGAACTTCATCAACCAAGGAAAGTACACAAGTGAACTATTTAAGTGCTTTGGGATGGAGAATACCAAGCCGATCGACACATCCATGTAAAAGACCACCAAACTTGATAAAGATGAAAAGGTAGATGAGATCTCTACAGAGGTATGAATGGAAGTTTACTTTACTTAACTGCCTCTAGACCTGACATAATGTTTAGTGTTGGCTTTTGTGCTAGATTTCAATCAAATCCTAAGAAATCTCATCTTATAGCTGTCAAGAGGATTCTAAGGCACTTAGCCAAAAATCAAAATTTTGGACTATGGTATCCCAAGTCAAGGGACTTTATTCTTACTTCCTATAGTGATGTCGATTATGCAGGTTGCTTGATTGATAGAAAGTGCACAAGTGGCACTTGTTTCCTCTTAGGACCATGTTTTGTGTCTTGGTTCTCCATGAAAAAGAGCACCGTGGCATTATCAACCACTGAGGCTGAGTACATTACAGTCGGGAGTTGTTGTGCCCAGGTCCTATGGATGAAGCAAATGATCCAAAACTTTAACATTCATTTTGATGCTTCTCCTATCTATTGTGATAATACTAGTGCAATTAAATTGTCTTACAATCCTATATTGCATAGTAGATCTAAACATATAGAGGTTCACCATCACTTCTTTCATGATCACATTGCCAAGAAGGATATTTATATCACACATGTGGACATGAAAAACTAGTTGGCGGACATTTTTAATAAACCTCTAGCTAGAGAGAAATTTAATTTTATTAGATCAAGATTGCATATAATTTCTTTAAATGAATCTGATATGCCTTCTAGCTAGTAGTCATCTTTCCTATCTATTTTGCTTCTATCTTGATCATCTTTGAGTGCTAATATGCTTAAAATTGGTTTTTCATGTTCATTCTGCCTTGTTTTTCTCTTATTTTTGGGTGTTTTTTGCAAACACTTGTTTTATCGCAAAATAGTACCCAATGATGAGTGATATGTGCCTAAGTATGTTAAATATACATAATGGACTTGAAAAATAAATTTAATTAGCATTCAAATGGCTAGAAATTAAGTTTAGGTCAGGTTGACCATCGGTCGAGTTTACCCAAGACAAACTTGACTGATCCATGGCCGAGAGATTTTTAAAAAGGGACCAATCGGTCGAGTTTTCACCTCACAAAACTCAATTGATTAGTGGGTTGAAGCCAACTTAAGTTGAGTTCGACCGACTATTCTCCCTCTCAACTAGATAATAGTCGACTAATTCCTCTCCTTCTAGCCCTAATCTCTTAACCCTTGACCTTCCCTTCCCCAGCCTAGCCCTAATCTGACCTAGGGTGACGTTCCTAGATCTTTCCCCTAGCTCAACCTAGGTGTGTGAATGTTTTTGGTGGAGTGGTTTGTGCGTTTGATCTTTTCTTCTCCTTCTTTTTTCCTCCATGGCTTCACATAGAAGAGAGAGAGTCACCCCTAGCAATGCACCATCCTCCTCCTCATCTTCCCCCTTGATTCCTTTTGATGAGACCCTTTTTGTCTCAATTGAGGCTGTAAATAGGTATAAGGACCTTCTTCCTAGGAGTCCTTTTCCTTTTAGAGCCCTTTTTGAGCCTAGACCTAGGCATCAAGCTATCATCAATCAGGTGGCAAGATTGCTTTCTGTTCATCACCTATCCGCCCTGGGTGTCGAGCGTGAGTGCTTTCACAATTTTATGTCAAGCACGAAAGCCATTCATTGGAATCATGACTCCCTTTTACCCCCTCTGAATACTCAAGTGATCCTTACTTCTATGATTGCCGGGAAGAAATCCCAAATCTCGGAGGATATCCTGAATATCTTCTTTTCAGGAGCCGATGAGAATGCTACATGGCGTAAGGATTATGGTGAGTATTTTGACTTGTTGGACCCTGAAGGTTTCTACAAGCAGAATGAGATCACACTTCCTGATATCCATCACTATCTGAAGAAACTTGACATTCTCTATAGGAAGAAGAGAACCCTAACCTCCTCCTCCTTAGATCTCAAGAAGTGTATGTTAGCCCTAGTGGTCAACTAGAACATCCACCCTAAGAAAAACCAAATGGATAATGCAGAGAACACTGTGGTGCTAATGTACTACATCTTAGAGAATGTCAGAGTCAAGTGGTCTAGATATATAATCCACCACATGACTTGATTTGACTATGATTAGAACACCCATGGCACCCATCCTCCATGTCTAGCCCTAATATGTGGTCTTTTCTAGTTTGCCACTAAGAAATCACTCTTCTCCGACTTCCACTACAGACTTGCCAGGAAGGGAGTGTGTATCAGTGAGACCACTATTCAGAAATCCGTGCCTATCCTTTCCTCCACCACACTCAATGCTTCACCCTCTATCTCTACCTCAACTACCCCAGCATCTACCTCAACCTGAGCTCGTCCACCTCCTTATCCTACCCGACCCAGCCGTGCCTCATTCCGTGTATCCAATGAAGCCCTCATGGGTTATATGATACACCAATAGGCATACAACCTCTAGGTCCAGGAGCATATGCACCAAGATTTATGTTCAATCATGTCAAACATGAACTTATCCTGTGCTCACCCATACCCCACCTACCAGCCATATCCCAGTAGTGATTATGCATGCTATGCATACAATCACTTCTACCCTACACCTGACCCTTTTGCTGCTGCCCCCATATCCTTTACAGCTGGTGGACCTACTCCTGCCATCTTGCCTCTACCTACTGTCCCCTTAGCCACTCTACTTGCCATTCTGGGTGATTCTCCTCCTTCCTTTCTTCAGGCCTATGAGATTTATGCTCTTGGTATGACTTGGGATGAGAAGAATGCTCATTGGTCCGATCATCACTTCAGTCCTTTTGTGGATGTGGAGATGCCTGACCAGGTTGATGACGAGACTTCTGATGCTGATGAGGATGCTAGTGATGATGAGGATGATGATGATGGCTCTGATGGCTTTGCTGGTGACTCCAGTGATGAAGGCACTACTGCTGCACCTTCAGATGGAGACGGTGACTACGATCCTAGTGATGAGGATGATGATGATGTTGTGGATATAGATAGATTAGATGTCTAGATGTTCTTAATTTTTAGTCTAGTTTGTTGATCATATATATCTTTCTAGGCTATTTTGTATTAGAAACATCTGGGCACATGATCTAAGATGTACTATTTTATCTTTAGCTTTCATCACTTCTCGCTTGTAGTTGTGTAGATGAGTACATGATCTCTGAGTTGTAATCTATGTTCTGTGCACTCTTACTCTTTGATTAGTTATATCCTATGAGTTGGTGCCATATTTCACCATATTTTGATTATGACCTAGTTAGTGTGTTTCTCTCATCTCTATTTGATGTATGTTATGAGATTGCATGTTTGGATATCTATTTGATTGTGTTTGTAGAAGACTTGCTTATATGCTCTTATACCCCCCACCTTTTTGATAATGTCAAAAGGGGGAGAGAATTTTTCAATGTCTTGAAACTCAATCATATTGCTATTTATTGCTTATGTTGTAAGGACCCTAACCTTCGTTTTGGGCTTACCCTATTTGTTTTGCCTAAACCTGGTACTTGGTTGCTTGCTAATCACCTTTAGTGGTGATTAGGGTTTGCTTGTGCTTAGTTGAGAGTGGAGGTGCTACTTGCAAAATAACTTGAGATAGGGTTGAAGATCAAGTTTGTCACCTTGAGAGGTGTCTTTCTCTCTCTTTACTTCCTCTAGGGTTGAGAGGAAGGTTTGGGCTCGTGCCTTGAGTTGTCTTAGGCTTGGTTGAGCTCTTTTGGGCCTTGTTTTCCCTTGGTTGGGCCTTGCCTTGCTTGGTTGAGCCATGTATCGGGCAAGGGTGCCTTGTGTCGGCCATGGGGTATCGCCCATGGGGTGTATCGGCCATGGAGGAGTAGTGTGTCGACCTTTGACCTTTGTTGACCATCTTGCCTTGGTTGTGTCACCCTAGTTTGGACATGTGGATGATCCTTGGTTGAGTAGTGGCATGGCATGTGCATGTGTTTTTCAAGGTGTTGGAACGTGTGGACAAGTGTCCCTTGGTAAGGTGACACATTGCCTTGGTCTAACCTTGACCCCCATCTATATATGCCTTGCCTTTCTCTTCCTTAGGAACCCTTTAGGTCTTTGTTGCTCCTCTCTTCCTTGGTGTACGATACACCTACCCTTTGGAGCAAGTTGGTGGCCGATCCCCTTGAAGGAGTTCTTCTTCTTCCCTTAGCTTGGTGGCCGAACCCTAGGTGGGTCTTGTTCTTTGGTAAGCATCTTCTTCTCCATCTTGCCTACTCTTCGGCCATGGTGGTTATGCTTCTTGTTCCTTTTCTTGAGGTGGCCGAAGTAGTGTGCTTGGAGCTAGGAGCTCAAAGCTTGGAGCTTTGGAGCTTGAGGAGCTTGCTTAAGGCGGGTTACATAACTTCTAACCCTAACTATACTACTTTCCCTATGTTGCATGTTTCATATATGTTGACAATCGGCCATGCTTGTATGTTTCTTGTTCTAGAACATGTTGTTGATCTATGAGCATGATGTTGTTGTTGTTGATGGGTTATATGCCTTTACACCTAGTTGGCCGAACCATAGATGAGGTTTTATTTAGTAGCAACACTCCTTTCTCTCTTTGGTCTAGAGAAGTGAGTTTGAGCTCTAGTAATGTGGGCAATACTCCTCTCTCATTTAAATTGAGAGGTGATCCTATATTCTAGTTGCTTAGGCAATACCCTCCTCTCACCATGGATTTGAGAGGTGAGTTTTTGATGACCTATGTTGAGGTTGGATCCTTGTGGTTGCCCGATTTGTGAAAGAGGTTGTGCAACACCCCTCTCTCTTAGTTTTTGAGAGGTGAGCCGACCTTCTTGATCAATTAGGGTTTGGTGCCCTTGTGCTTGAGGTTGAAGACGACCTTGTTGGGTTGTGTCTTGCATGATATGACTTTGGGGATAGTGCTGCCCGATAACCTTCTTGCCTTGGGTTGTGCCTTTGGCCGATACCCATGTGTGCTTGGGCATTGTGTGTTGTTGGGTGCCCTGTAAGATACACCTTGTTGAAATAGTTTTACCGTGGTGCCGATATCCCTTATCCACCCTAGAGTTAGGGTTTGGGCAACATGGTTGCTAAACCCCTGGATGGACATCTTGGTCGATATGAAGACTCAACCCAAGATTGGGCGTTAGTGCTGCTCTAGGTGACATGAGTTGTCTACCCTTAATGCATGATATGTCCTTGAGGTGTAATCCTTGGTAGACAAGCTTTCTTGGGTGATCCTTGTATCCCTGGCCGTTATGCCTAGTTGAAGCTTAGTTGGTACCCGTCATGGTCCCTTGGACGATACCCTTGGTGGAGTTGTTGGGTGGGCGATACACCCTTGATAAGATGTTGCCCGATATCCTCCTTAGGGTTAAGTCTTAGACGACACACCATGTAGAGAGAGGGTGCTCGATGCACTCCCTTGTCTTTAGGTGGCCTTGGCCATTATCCTTGATAAGCTTGGACAATATGGTTACATGCCCGACAGGCCAACCCTAGGATGTTGACCGTTATACTGCTGGCCATGCACGACACCTTTCTTGGGCGTCATGGTTACCCTGGCTGATAGGGTTAAACCTCAGATGATGCTAGAAGGTTGCACGATAGGAGCGCCTTGGGCAACACCCCTTTGGCCGATATGGCTCATGTGGGAGGTTATCCTGATAGTGGAACCTAACCCTAATCCTTGCTTGGTGCATGTTAGACCCTTGGCCGATAGCCATGGTAGTGCTGCACATTATGGCCTTGTGGATGGCTTCCTGACACCATGAGAGTTAGTGGAACCTTGATGCATGTTAAAGGAGATGCAGTGTTTGGTTGATATGGTGGTGAGTTGCTTTAGGGTTTGGAACCCTAGCCGGTACACCCCTTTGGTGAGGGTATGGTACTGCTCGCCATACCTGTAGTGAGGGTTGCAGGAGTTTTGGTGAGGGTTTTGATAACCCGATATGTATATAGCTGATAGTTCTATTTTAAATAATGATAGTACAAGTGAATTGATGTAATCTTCTTGAATCCTGCGATTATGTTGAAAAGTTAAAAGATAGATTGTGAACCAAGAAGCTTGGAAGCCTATGATGTTGGTCACAAGTATAAGGCATAACATATGCCCATGTTTGATAATAATAATATGAATGATAAAGCTTGTGTAATATACTCATGATAGCATGATCATTCTGTTAATCCATGATGGTTTCAGTAATCTCTGCGAATGTATATACTAACCATGCAGGTATTTCATGTGGATTCATAGCCTGGTAAGAGCTATGAGATATATGTGATTTGACTAGCACAATGTGATGATAATCCTTGTTAATAAAGTAACAAGTTGATAGGTCTGAGGACCTGATATAAGGCTGAGTGCCTAGTTGAGGTGTTATCCTCTGATGATGAGATAAGGGATGTGTTCCCAGGATACTGATGCATGATTGTGATGCCTTGAGAGGCAATGGTTGATATCATGAGGGATTGAGGTCCCAAGACAGTATGTTGATGGAAATAATGATGTAATTCTATAAGGCTATGTTTATACCCTGTTTTGTCTCAACAATTGGCTTAAAATATACTAATCAATGATAGATAAACATATCATGTAGTTTTCCCTGGCCATAGATCCATTACCATAAGTATTTGGTGATGGTGAAACAGGTTTATCCTATGGGATTACCTGGAGTGCATATTATTGATTATGTGAGGTTTCACCTAGCCAAAAATAGGAGGGTTGAGTGCAACTGTGGTTGCAGACTCAGGATATATGGAGCATGGTGAACATACCCATGGCTCAGGATTTGTGATGATGAGCATGATGCGTTCATGGCTCGGATGTATGTACTAGCACCTATGATGAGGTGAGCTAGAGATGTGGGAAGCTTGCAAAGCTAACTTAGAGGTTGAGGCCTATAAGCATAAGACTGCAGTCTTGCTTAATGATTCGTGTACTGACCACGAGAAGGTGAGGTCATGGAGTCCGAATCTCCTTAGACCCTGTATGGCACCGGGTTGCGCTTCGCAGCCAATGGTTGGATTTGAGCAGGGAAGACTCACTTCCTCAGGGCATAATAAAACGTAATCCAACTGAATAAATACATCCTACTTAGAGCAAAACACGGAACATTGATTGAGGCCTTGCTTGCTTAGCTGATCTAGTTACACCTTGCAGATACGTGTACGATCCTTATATCTTGTGATAAGTTTCTATAAAGCTTATCTTGTCAATCATGTTCCATAAAGAAATACTTGGTAATATGTCACCCGGATATCTTGGTAAGCTTGATGGTAATAATAGCTTTGCTCAGTATGCTGCTCTTTTTATACACTTATTCAGTTATTTTCTGTTATCCGCTTTAACTTGTGAGGTTTTATAGTTGCGGCGGGGAGTTATGTTTCTCGCTGGGACTGTGTGTCTCACCCCGGTGGTTTATACCCTTTTTAGGTGATCGCTCTAGACATGGTGGTGGTTGTGAGGTTGCGGCCGAGCAGCAAGAAGAGCAGTAGAAGGCAAGAGATGGACATGCTGCTATTTTGGTGGTTTTGTAGTAGAGTCCTCGAGTCATCCCTATACTCTCAGGTCCTTGGAAGTGTTTTGACGACGTTTCACGATGTTTAGCTGCTGTAATTTTTGTATACCCTACTACTGGCCGTACGTGGCCTGTTATGTATGTATAAACAGGTGATGAACTAATATGCTCTGTTGCGATAGTGGGTGGCTTTAAGATGTGAACATATCTGGCAGGTGATCTTGCATATATCTATATATGACCTAAACTTCTTGCAGGGCCTGGTTGCAAATATTTTGTACGTATGTTCTGCAATCGGTTTTAATTAACCCGTGTTTTCGGTAATATATGGTTCTGCACATTTTCACGTGTCATCTCGTTGTCTATGTGATGGCGGGGTGTCACATATGTGATCCTTTTCTTGTTCATTATATGCTTTATCATGTAACTTGCTAAAGGACCATATAGTACATGCATGTTGTATTGCTTTGTGTAGAAAGACTAACTATGCAGGTTAAAGTAAGCATAGATTGAGGGGGAGCAATTCACATTGTTCAAATCTTGAATCCCCCAAATTCACAAGGCAAAGGTATAATTTTGATATCCTTTTTAATATGTTTGAGGAATGGTTTGTCATTGTCAAAAAGGGGGGGATGTTGACCTAGAGGTTATAAATTGTCCATATTTTGATAATGACTCGACCATTCCATTAATATGTCTCTAATTTGTGTATTCAAGATTGATCTCAGGTCTTAGGTACATGAAAAGGATCAATTTACACAAGCCCAAGCTTGTCAAAGTTCAAGCCAAATGCAATGCAAGTGTGCTAATAAGGAAATCCCTTCAAATGACCTTAGAAGAATTTTGTAATCACTTGTATTGATGATATGACTTGTAACTAAGATGAGAAAAATATGCGGGACACTTAGTACCAAGTTTTAATCACTTTTTAATCAAATTAGATAATTGATCACAGACTGCTGATCGGTCGAGTTTCAATCTCGACTGATCCATGGATCAATTTTTTGATGATGTGCATCAGTCGAGTTGTGCATTCATAGAACTCGACCAAACAACTTTCTGACCAAATGCATATTTAATGGATCGATTGAGTTTCCCAGGATAAACTCGACTAATAGTTTGAAAATTGGGTTTGTCTTTTAGCCGATCAGTCGAGTTACCTTTATTGAAACTCGACCAAATGTACTGTATGGAAAATGCAGAAAGGGTGATTCTAACCATTGGTGACTTGTTTGGATGAAAATAGATATGTTTCCTTGAGCAAAAATGACTATATTTTGGCCCTAAGTGTTCCCCAACTTAAGGGAACACCCCCAGCTATAAATAGGACCCCTTGGAGTTCATTCCAAGGTTGCTCATTCACTACAATCAAGGTCTTTGCTATAGTTGAGTGTGCTACTACTCCTTGAGCCCCTTTCTCTCTCTATTTTACACTTCATTTCGTGATTTGTGAGTGAGTTTGGATTATTGTAAGAGAGCTCCACACTTGTGCATGTAAAGCTCTCAAATCTTCCTTTACTTTCCTATCCCCTTCTCTCATGAAGAAAAGCTGAAGCAAGCTCCATCGAGTGAAGGAGTTGTAGTTGGTCCTCTTCAAGGTTGATGAAGAGGTGGTGATCTTCTCCAAGTGAAGGAGAAGGCAAAGGCTGAAGATCTAAGAGGAGAAGCAAAGTCCTTCAAAGCAGAAGACTTGAGCTTGAGTGGGTAAGACCTAGGTGAAGGCTGAAGACTCAAGCGAAGTGGGTAAGTTCCTTGTTAAGGTGGAGATCTCATTGTGGTTGGATGGGTAAGTCCTTTGGTGGTCTATTGTTGTAAATCACTGTGGTAATATAATAGAGAAAAACACTTTATGCTAAGCTTGAAATTTTGTTAGGCTTGAAATTTTGTAATTGAATGAGAAAACCAACCTTGAGAGTATTGATAATTTGCAAGGGCAATAACTTGATCTTGAACTCCACTACAATGGGGTTGAAGTTGAGAATAGTATCTACCTTAAGAACATTGAAAATCTTAAGGAAGAAAAACCAAAATTGCCTAAAAGAACTTGAATTACTTAAACCTAAAAATGCTGAATTTAAGTTGCTTATTTATGCTTGTAGAGAAGAGAGAGATGTTTATCTCAGAGAGATTCAAATGCTAAAATCTGAAAATTATAGGTTGCTTAGTCAAGTAAATGATCTATCTTCTAGACCTGTGTTGCCTAGTTTAATGTTGCTTCTATCTCTCTTAAAAAGGATTCATATCTTACTAAAGGTTTATGTCTTGAGGCTGATCTTGTGCATGCTAGGGATGACATATCTAGTTTATCTTCTACCATTGTTTCTTTGGATGATGATAACCATAGATTGAGAGCATCCCTCTAGAAATTCCTCAAATGGAAGAACTCCCTAAATGAAATCCTTGACCATTGTACCAATCAAAGTTGTACTAGTGGCTTGGGATTTGTAGGGGGAGCCTCAAAGAGCAAGCGTAAGGCTAAAGGTAAGAACAAGGGCAAGGAGATCTCTTTCTTTGTAGGAGAATCATCAGGCACTATGAATCCTATGGTTTGTTCTTATTGCAAATGTGATGATCATTATTCCACTTATTGTCCCTACAAGCCTAAAGGGACCAACCCAAAGATGAAATGGGTCCCCAAGCTAACTCCATATCCCAAAGTTTGAGTTGGGAACCCACATTCTCCTTTCTTGTAGGAAAAAGATAGATGGATTGTTGATAGTGGCTGTACAAAGCACATGACCAGTGACATAAACCATTTCAAAAGTTTCACAAAGAAGAAAGGAGGATCTGTCACCTTTGGGGACAACAAGAAAGGTAAAGTCAAATGTGAGGGTGATGTAGGTGAATCCTTATGCATCAAGAATGAGTGGATGGCCTAAATCACAATTTAATAAGTGTTAGTTAATTTTGTGATAATGGTTACCTTATACTATTTACTGCTTTTGAATGTTTGATTCTAGATTCCCTCACCTACCAAGTTATATATAAGGGAACTAGAAGCGGTAATCTTTATGTTATTGTTCTTAACTCTATTAAGCTTGTGGTTGGTAGATGCCTTGTAGCCAATTCGAATGATATTTCTCTTTGGCACCACCGACTTGGTCATGTAAATATGTATCAATTAAAGAAGTTGAGCAAAAAGGACTTAGTCAAGGGACTTCCTAAATTGGACTTTTAAAAGGATGAAGAATGCCAACCTTGTACACAAGGAAAGCAAACCAAGTCCTCCTTCAAATCCAAAGGAGTCCTTAGCACTAAGAGAGATATTGAGCTTCTTTATATTGATCTATTTGGACCAATGAGAATGCAATCGCTTCATGGTTCCAAGTATTGCCTTGTTATTATTGATGATTTCTCTAGATATACTTGGACCTTCTTTCTTGTTTCAAAGAGTGATACGCTTGATGTTTTCTCAAGTTTTTGCAAATGAGTTGAGAATGACTCTTCTTGCCCGATTGTTTTCATCCATAGTGACCATGGGGGAGAATTTGAAAATGATCTTTTTGAGCATTTTTGTACATAATCAGGTTATGCACACAATTTTTCTTCACCTCGAACACCTCAACAAAATGGGGTTGTAGAGAGGAAGAATAGGTCTCTATAGGAGATGGATAGGACCATGATTCTTGAGTATGATACTACTAAGAAGTTTTGGGCTAAAGCTGTCAGTACCTCTTGTTTTGTGCAAAACTGTGTTTTCACTCATTCCTTGCTTAAGAAAACTCCCTATGAGCTATGGTGTGGTAGGAAGCCTTCTATTGAGTATTTCCATATTTTTGGATGTCCTTATTTTGTTTTGAATAGGAAAGATTCTCTTGACAAGTTTGATCCGAAATCGTATAAGGCTTTCTTTTCATGAAAATATTATATACTTCATGAAAAGAATAATGTCGGTAATCAAGATTTGCTCAATTTATAAATTTTACATAATCATCTATGGACAATTATGAATATATTTTAATAAGTTAAATAACTAATTTGCATTGAATTTGACTACTATGATCATGGATAATATATATACTCTTTAAACATTAGCTAAATCCAAAATTTATCAAACTCAAAGATTATGTACCCACTATGTTTTTATGCTTAGTCATTCATATTTAGGCCATTTTACTAAAAAGTGTAAGAACCAGATCACCCTCATATTACCTAATTTTCTCTTCTCTTTATTTTTTATGTAAATCATCATTAACCTTTAATGTGATGATACATCTTAATGAATTTATGCTACAAGGAAGAAGAGACGTATATGTCATATTGGTTAACTATAAAATCTGATAAATAGCTAGTCTTTTGATTATTCTTCCTTCTAATCTTCTCCCTCCTCAGAATCAAGATGGAGTTACTCCCTGAAAATCAATGGCTCAAGGAGATAATAGTAGGTTGCATGACCTTGGTATTAACTTTGAGGATCCCTCCAATTCCACCTCTGATCTTATGTGGTTTCAATAAGGAAACAAGGACATGAATTTCTCCTCCAAGCCATGGAAGGGTAGTTGAAATTCAAGGAGTCAAGGGTGAGGTTGTTCTTGGTAGTATTGGTGTGCATAGATGGCAAGAAGCCTATGTATTGTACGTTGGAGGTGCCGTGAGCATGGGAATATGTGACATGATTGTGTTGCCTCCCTATTTAAGGATCTAAGGGTTTTATGGACGGGGGATTAGAGAAAGGAGGGGTGTATTTATGCTATAGATGTCCATCGAGTGGAGTGGTGTGATTTTTGGTGATGATCAAGCAGTGTGTGACACTACCTGATGCTTCCATGAGATGCTTGATGCTACTCTATCCTAGGGTTTGATGGAGTAGTGGTGGTTGTCACTAGGGGATCTAGGTATGAGCATAGGTAGGGAAGGTGGACAACATGATTGGTGAGGGAAGGTGAAGGGCACGATTGGTGGGGAAGAGAGATAATAGAAGAGTGAAACATGCTTTCTGTGGATTATCATGGGTGGATGTGATGTCTATACCTATCAGTAGGATGGAGTTTCATATTGTTGGAGAAGTGTCCTTGGATGGAAGCATGTTTTAGAGACGTAAGGTGGATACTCAGGATGTGATCAACACATAGGTGAAGATTATGGTTTCCCTTGGTTAGAGTAGAAGGCAAATGTAGATTTCTTGTTGCCTTAACTATTAGAAACGAAGGAGGTAATGGTGGCTAGGGTTTATGGCAGGTATATAAGAGAATAATAAGGGGAGAGGAAGAGAAGGGAAGGAGGAGATGAAAAGGGAAATCGTTGAGTAGAGAGAGTGGAAGGCTGGAGTCAACCTTGCGATAGCCACATTCAACATAGGTTAAGGACTGCTGTTGGGGTTGATGGCATTATAGAGAATGAAATGTTAAGTTAGGTTTGTAAATATAATATTAAATGTAATGAAATGTAATAAAGTTAATGACTTTCGTTAATTAAATGAGGGGGTAAATGATGCTCGGTTGGCCTGAAATCTTATGAGTATTCTAATTAAAGTAAAAGAAACCTGATTTTAATGTTAATGTTACCTTTTGGAAAATAATAGTATTTTATTTCTTACTTTTAGGATAAGTATTAAATTAATGCATTGAATGTCTTTCTTAATCTCTCCGATATACTATTTCATATTTTATTTATTTCCTTACATCAATTAGAGTTACGCTAATTCTAGATTTCTGAATCAAGGTCAGTACTAATTAATTAGTGAATTTAAATGATTAAACTTGAATTGAAAACTTTATTAATTAATTTATCACTAACCTTATATAAGAGTTTATTTGTTAATAAATTTTGTTGGTTCCAAATAATCCCAAAATATAACTCAAGGAAAAATATTTAATACTCATATAATTAAAGGTGGGATTAAGGAAATGGTAAATTTATATTTATATATATATATATACTCAGATTCGAGTATGTTACATAAACTATATCAACAAGACCCAATATCTCATATCTTGTCTCTCTGTACACTACAAACTTGTATGTCATACAAATCCAACTGGCATTTTTGTCCTCTTAAGGTACATTACCCCCCAGATTCTAACCCATAGACTCTCTAAATTGGGGGTGGCACCTCTTCTAGTTGAAGAAACATGTGTGTAAGGACCCATCCTGCTGATCAAACCCTAATTGATCATTATGACAAATCATTAGAAAAATTCATAACTAAAAATGAACAACCAACAAAAACCATTTCAAGAAATTATCAATAAAACAATGCACCAAGAGATTTGATTAAGAGAAACCAACATAAAAACCTTGAACATGATATATAGAAGTGTACAACTACACATATGAATCATTCCACGATTAGACGTAATAGAGAATAATTTGAAACAACTTTTTATTTATTTCATCAAAGGGATTACAAGATTGTCCATGATTATGAAACTACAGTAATGCAACATAGATGAATTGGTTTACAACTCATGATCATATGGAGAAACACCAAGAGAAACAACTTAATAGATAAATTATCAACGACTTACCCAAATCAAGAAAGTGAGAGTACAAGGATGCTATAGAATGACTTTGCTATATTATTATTCATTACATCATGATCAATACTCCTTTTTGCAACTCTAACACACCTAAAATATGTGAATAGCAATAGAAGTGAGACCCCAAATCCCAACGATATGATATAGTAAAATCTTACATACCTATTGCTTACAAGCATATAATTATAAGACTACTTAGCGACAGATTAATCAATGATTAAATATATCTACACATGATATAGGCATAAAATACTTATTCTCTTAACATGGATGTATATTATAAATATACATGAGTCATACACTTACCTGAATAGAGTACAAAGCAAATATAATACTTACAATAAGTAAACAAATACAATTGTTCATCCATGTTATTCATCAATTATTATGCCCTGAGAAGTTTGAGGCATCCCACTTAAACTAGTACCCGAACACTATGAAGTCAAAATCAGCCCTATATAAGATCTAGGATTACTAGACTCCTAAACATATCTTCCTCTTAGTCGATAACGTAACAAACTATAGTGGCACAATGACTCAACCTACTAAAACCAAACTTGGTCCATCTTGGGTACACATTCCACATCAGAAAAACTAGGGTATACACCCTCAAATTCGAGTTTATGGTCATAGTCATTCTCAATCACACATAAGCCAAGATACAACAACAAAAACTATTCTCAAACATCTTAAAGTCAAGATGACAGAGAAAAACCCTCCCTGAACCCACATATACTCAACAATATATAACTCCAAGCTCCTTGTCACAATATGAGATTTCTAAAAGGAAAATCATTTCACTATCCAGTAAATCTTGACAATGTGATAGCTCTAAAGTCACAAGGCACTACATGACTAGGATTATACTTGATTAATTATTCCAATTACTCATATTCAGTTATATCAAACACTTAGATACACGGAAAAAGATATAATTTTCATATTAATCAAAACTATAACTTTAGATGGTATAAAAACTAATCACATATATCAAGATACTGGATATAGATATAAGTAACCATCTTTGTCTGGATTCCCTAAGCCGCTTAGCATCCTAGATAAAATCACATATATCACGACGATATGGTTGAGTTGTTTGAGTCTTGCACTGAGGAGGAGATGGATGAGGTTGCTTCTATGTGGTGGATGGCTTGGACATGTAGGAACAACAAGATTTTTAAAGATGAGAGCCCGACACCGCGGCCAATCTTATAGACATACATGGCGTTGATAGCAGACTATAGGAGGATGGCGATATGTGAGGGTGGACATGCTATGGGTTTGGGGTTGGGTGGGGGGAGGGACGAAGAGGTGTGGAGGTGGGGGCGGAAAGGGGTGGACCAGACGTGGATGTTCATACACTCGGATGCAGCTGTGCTGGAAGGGATGAAGGTGGGGCTTGACACTGTCATACGGGATGGGGAGGATCTTTTGTGGGAGCTTTTCAGCAGCACGTAGTAGCCAGCTGGGACTCGTCAGTAGAAGAATCCGTAGCGGCAAGGATGGGAATTTTTCTAGCAAAGGAAAAATGTCATTCAGACATGAAGGTGGTTCTTTTTTTAGACTCGCTCTCTCTGGTGAAGGCGCTGAAGGACCCAAGAGGAAGAAGAGACTATCTGGGTCTCCTTGCTGAAGATATTCACAGTGTGGCTGTCTATTTTAGCCTTTTTCATTGTTTTCATGTTAAAAGAGCCCATAATTCTCTGGCTCATTTTATCTGTCATGATGCTATTAACTCCGGAGGCCATGCTATTAGACACGACACTATGCCTAGTCATTGGTGTGACATCACCGAGAGTGATGGTTTCTTTGTACCTTAATTTCCTTTTATAAATGAAGATGGGGTTTTAAAAAAAAATTAGATAAATATATTTCCAATTATGCATTCATGACTCTATAAGATATAATACTACTCAAAAATTGCAATTACTCATTAGGGAAGAAAACCACCCCCATTGACCATAAAAGGCTAATATAACCTCATAAGGACATACTAAGGACAAAACCTTATAGGACTATCAAAACCACCTGAAATACTAGAATACACATCATATTAATGTGATTCACCACCGTATGATGTTTCAAATTAAAATTTAAAGGTATGAGAGAGTTAAATTAATTACAAGATTACACATAAAACAACCAATTTCATGCATAGATGGACTACCTTGAGATTATAATTCTAACTTCAAATGAAATTTCAGCTGCATAACATTTCTATAAGAGTTTTAAGATAATTCTATATTGACTCTCTAGAAGTAATAGTAACATGTATATTAACTTCCAAATTATATGGAACCAAGATACCATTTTAAGTAACATTTCAAATGTATTTCAAGGTTCAGTGTAACATGTTTTAATGGTTGATGATATTAAAATCAAGGATCACTTTTATAAGGTTAGGAAGAACATGAAATTTCATATATCCTTTTAAATCATATAGAATAGTCCTTAAGAAACTATCTCCAATCATGTAAGGTGATCACAGAGAAAGATTAGGGTATATTAGAAAAAGTTTAACTGATTTGCATGTATAAGTAGGCAAAAGAATGCTATATCAATCTCCTATCATGTTGATGATAAAGAGGTTTCTCTAAGATAGGTATGAACAACTACAAAAAAGAACCCAGATCCTAGATTATCTCTCAAACATACCCAAAACTAAAGCTCCAAGCAAGATCTAGCTTCTTGTAGGTCAACGAGAGGAAAAAGGAAGGTTCTTTAGCAAAACGGTGTGGGTTCCACCAAGAAATTCCATGAGGCTCAAAAAAGGAATAATATGAGGTGAGATAATCAAGAATATCTCCATGGAACTTCCTTTCCACGTCCACGATCACTTCCCTGGCTCCACGATGAATCTTTCATGGTGGATGTCGAGAAACAAGGGAAAAAGAAGAAAAAAGAGGGTACTTTAGCTAGATGAGCAAGTTTCCACCATGGAAAACCATGGAATTCAGTCAAGGAGTGAGAAGGGAAGGATAAAAGAAGGAAGAATAGATTATAAGAGTTTATTTGACATTTTTCATTCAAGATCATGGTTAGGAAGCTTGAAAATACCATAAAGTTGCTTGATCTTTGACATGCATCTACTTGCATCAACTTGTTCGCTTCCAGCCATGCCCATCAACCCCCAAGGGGTTTCCATTAACCTCCAAGGATCTATTCATGTTTTCAGAAGAACATGGGTGTCAAATGAGCCTCTTTGGTGAAGGGAAAGGGGTATTATATACTAGAATATGTGCAAATATCAAAACTTCCCATAACTAGTCTCTAGAATTACCATTAGTCAAAGAAGGGCTTACATTAGTTAAAACAACATTCCCATTGACACCCCTTTCATTGCGATCAACCCTAGTATGTTTTATATATCTTACAAAAACCTATAAGTATGGACCTTCATTGGTTGTAGTATCTTGCTTTTTATCGATTCAAACCCATAGGAGCTTCATCGGTTCACATGCCCATTATTCTCATTGGTTGATAAGGTCCTTCCATTGGTGGGAACTTCACATCCTCATTGGACCGATGAGTCCTTAGAACCTTCATTGGACCTATGGGTCCTAATAGCCTCCATCAGGCCGATGAGTTCCACTTACTTCATCGATCGATGGGTTCCAGAAACTCCATCAGTTGAGAGGTCCATCAGTCCTCATCAACTACTACACTAGATAAGATGAAAGATCATACTAACCAAGTTCAAATCTTATCAATATATGTATCATTATGAAGTATGGCATGAAACTAGATACATTGTATTCAAAATTTCAACATTGACCTTTATTGAGGTGAAATTGTGTATTAGTCCATATTTGTACATGAAATTGCAAACCAAGACAAACAAGGTTCAATTGAAGTTAGATTGAGTTGTAGAACCAATTGATTTCAAGGATAAAAAAAGTATCAGTATGAAGGAAAACTAATGTTTAGATGCTTTTCACATAATTTGAATTTTAACTCCATTTTTTGAATTTATAATTAAGTCCATAGTTGTAAAGAAACTTGATATTATGGAAAGCAATGTGCAATTTAAACCCAATAAGAAACATCTCCTATTAAATTGGTAACAAAACTTAATAAATCACACAACTATGACAGTAAATAAATATTATAGAATGATTAGATTTGAGCTAGGTTCATGGTCGCACAACCATAAATCCCTCATGAGTATTTTGCCTCAGAATTCCCAAGGTTAAGGCAGAGAACAAGTACAAGAAGAATGAACCTTGTATCGATTTTTTTTGACACAATGCTAACTTATCCTTATTAGTGTGCAATTTTCATGAAGTCAAATTTAGGTTCCTAGGTATATTACGTATTTTTTTTATTTTAAGTTTTAAAATTTGATGCATCATTTATTGTTTTACCCAAGTTCCTTGATATCTACTTACAAGTTAGCAATACTATCATGCTCCATTATTCTTACATGTTATCCATGAAACATTCTTTTGTCTCTTTCGTTGTAATTATACTTCCCATTTCTCCCTTAAGGGTCGAATCATCACATTTTATGTTCATTCTCAAGGAATTTCTCTCCTTATCAACCATATATGTACATGATTTCATTAAACAAGGTTATTAATTCATGTTTTCCTAAAACTCATATGATTAGTGCACACTTTGTGTGTACAAATCCACTCCTATCTTCCAAGTAAAAACTTTGGGCTTGTTATTGATCCACATCAAACTCATCATCACATGGGTACATGTCATATGTTCTTTCTTTCCCTTTAAATATCATCATATTGGCTTTGTTCAATGGCTAAAACATGTCCTTGCCAAGCAAGCCTACTTCTGAAACATTTGATTCATACATATATCATCCTCCAAACATACTAGAGGACTAGGAAAATGTCACATTCAACTATCAGTTCATTACTCATCCTCATTTTTTTCCTGGGAACCTATTGATTTCATGATTACTATAACAAAATATTATAGTTATACTCTTTTGTATCATTTCAAATTTAGTTTTTGTCTTCATTATCACCATATATCCTAGATAGGAATCTTAATTTATACTAGATTGGGGCTTTTTCTCCTTATCTTTCTCTAGATTCACTTCGATCACTCATGATTATTCACACTATTTAATACATGGGAGATCATTTCCTAAGTAACTTCTTGAATATCCTCATGGTATCATGATTATTTACTTCCACACTTTCTTAATACACCTTATTTGGACTGATGTTAACTCAAGATTCACTCTTCTCATCTAACATTAAACATATTTATCATCTCAACTCATACTCATCATCTAAGTTTTTACACCTTAAATTCCTTCTTATTACATATATTCTACATGAACTTCCATGCACACCTCTATATATCAGATAGATTATATTAGGATCCTTGAATTATGTACACAATTTGTAAATATATACATATTTGATTATCTATGTTTAGTCTCATTGCCTCTTGAAAGTTAGATTCATTGGATTCTTATCCATACAATGTGTCCTCCTAAGTTTCAAGAACTCCTTTTTATATCATTCATTTTCAAGTTAAGAATCATAGTTTCATATCTTTTCCTTTAGTCATCACACTCTTAAGTTTGTATGAGTTAAAACATGGATTGTATTCTTCCTCAAGTGATTCGATTAGTACTTAACTTCACCCTATTTTACCATTTTTATACACATTTATGGTTCAACATATCCTAATTTAATATGGGTTCTACATCTCACATAATGAATTCTTATCTTATTATGATCTAGGGTTATTTTCATACTGATTACCTGGTCAGAGTACTCAGATGAAGAACAACCAAAGAGTTCCACACTAACTCTTCCTTGATACTTGGATACTTTAGCAATGCATCCAAAAACAAAGTTAAACTAGCACGCACAAGGTGTGTGTTAGGTTTATCACTTTATTATTATTTTAACCCTATTTTCTATTATCACCATAGACTCAACTAACCTATGCTCTGATACCACACTTGTAAGGACCCATCCCACTGATCAAACCCTAATTGATCTTTAGTACAAATCCTTATACAAACAACAACCAAAACCTAACAACCATCACAAACCAGCATAAAAAATTCCAAATAGAGCGACCCATAAAGAAATCCGATTAGAAGAAACCATCGTATGTAACATGAACATGATATATAGAGGTGTTTAACTATACATCTTAATCATTCTGTAGGTAGATGTAATAGAGAAACAACTGAAACCTCTTTTTATTTATTTCACCAAAGCATTACAAGATCACCCGTGATTTATGAAACTATACTAATAAATATATCTGAAATAGTTAATAACTCATGCTCATATAGAGAAACACCATGAGAAACAACTTAACCAATACGTCATCAACTACCCACCAAACTCAGGAAAGTGAGAGTAGACGGATGCTCTATACTAACTTTATTATAGTATTCCTTGTTACATCTTGATCAATACATCCTTTCCCAAACTCCAACATACCTAAAAGATGTGGATAACAATAGGGTGTGAGACCCCAAGTCCCAACAATACGATATAGTAAAAACTAACATACTTATTGCTTAGAAACATATATTTATAAGATTACTTAGGGTCAAATTAATAAACATTTATATATCTCTACACAAGATATAAGAATCAAATATATGTTCTCTTCACATGGATGTATACTCAACAAGTAGAAAAGGCTATATCTTTAATATACCTGATCCATACACTTACCTATACATAGTAGGAAACAAATATAATACTTGTAGTAAAGGAATACAATTGTGCATCCATGTGATTTGTAAATTAAATGTAAATAGATATTCTACATGATTGAGTTACACATTTTACTATGCCCTAGGTAGTTTGACGTGTAGCACTCAAACTACTAGCTGATCACTACAAACTCACAACATCCACATATAAGATCTAGAATTACTATACTCCTAAAGATCTCTTCCCCTCCATCAGTATGAGTTATAAACTATAATGACAAAATGGCTAAATTACTAAAAACTGTACCTGGTCCATCCTGGGTACACATGCCTCAACACCAAAATTAGGGTATAAACCCTCAAATCCAAGTTATAGCCCTAGCTGCTACCAATCACACATAAAATAAGACACAACCATTAATGTTCTCAAACACCTTGAAGTCAGGATGACAAAGACATACCCTCTCCACACCCACATATACTCAATAGTATATGACTCTAAGCTTCTTCTCGCAATATGAGAATGCTACAAGGAAACTCATTTCACTATCCAGCAAGTCTTGACACTAAGCTAGCTCTAAGGTCACAAGACTACATGATTAGGGTTATACTTGATTAAGTAAACCAATTACTCACATTTTAGTTGTATCAAACACTTAGAAGCAAGGCAAAGAGATATAATTGACATATTAATGAAGAATAATAACTTCATATGATACAGAAAGCATTCACATATACCAAGATACTAGATCTAGGTACAAGTAACCATCTTTGGACCAGAAAAGGCCTAACATGTCAGTATCAAACACAATGAGGTCCATCAATCATTCCCATCAATAAGAAGGCCCAGAATATCATTCTCGACAAAAACAAAGCCCAACATATTAATTAATAGAACATCACCCTTAGATCAAAACAAGGTCCAACATATCATTCTCAGCAATAACATGGCCCAACATATCATTATTGGCCAAAAAAAGCCCAACATTTAGTTAATGGAACATCACCTTTAATCAAGGTATGTCAGGGGATATTTATTCCTCCACTATTTCATTTCTACTGTGCAAACAATATAAAAAAGACCATTATCCAATACATAAATTTTTCCATAATCATCATATAGAACAATACATGATCACTGAACATGATTAATCATCACAATTCAAATGTAAGAATATATCATGAGGGACTCTCGTATTTCATTGTCTTTAAAATATTTATTAAAGTCAACCAATCTTCATTAAATGTATCTTTTAGAGTCTACTTGGATAGGATAAAGTTACATCATTAGTGAAGGACAAGGTTAACCATTTTATCCATCGTTTTACACTTCATCTATGCTCAATCATGAATTAATATTCACCGTTGGTCCCTACCATCATCCCAATGGTGACATCAACACCATTGCACTCAAGGTATTGACCTCAAGTCATGAAGCCTATATGTATATATCCCATGTACAAGGTAAATCTTGTATTATCACATTTTTTCACTTATTCAACCTCCTAAAATAATGGAGAAAGGAGAGATGGAAGACATTGGTTAATTATAAGAGCAAGACAATTACTTCAATATGACCCCCTTCGTATAAATAGATCGTCATCCATTACTAAAACTCACATTGATTAAGAAACCTTTGAGTTACTACATGCATACTTTATTAATTATCTCTGTGACGAATTTTTTGTACATTCATATAATATGTTTCTCAATTAATAATGAATCTATGAATCATTACCCAATTAAGTATTCGTGACTCTAGGAGATATAAAAAACTAAAAAATTAACCCAAAATACTCACTACGACATAAAACCACCCTTCATTAGCCATAAAAGGCTAATATCACCTATTAAGGCCATATTAAGGACAAGACCCATAGGACAATAAAAACACTTGATATTCCACATCATATTTCTCTAATTCACCATGACGTAAAATTTCAACTTATAATTCGAAGGTATGAGAATGCTACATCAATTACAAGATTGCATACAAAAAGGACCAATTTCATACATAGATGGGTTATGTTAAGATTATACTTCAAATGAAATGTATAAGAGATTTAATATAAGTAAGAATTGCATACAAAATGGACCAATTTCATACTTCAACAACATATAATTTGTATAAGAGACTTAATATCATTATATATCCACTCCTAGAAAGTAAGAATAAAATGTATATTAACTTCCACATTATATGGCACCAAGATACCACAAATATACCATTTTCAGTAACATTTCACACATATTCCAGGTTTCAACATGACATGTTTAAGTGTTCATGAGATTAGGGATCACTATAAGAAGGTTATGAATAACATGAAATTTCGTGTCACCTTTAAAATCATCTAGAATAGTCCTCAATAAATCATCTTTTAGCATGTAAGGTTATCATAGAGCAAGATTAGGGTATATTGGAGCAAGTTTAAAGGATTTTTCATGTATAAGTTGGTAAAAGAATGCTAGAAAATGATATATCACTCTCCTATCAAGGTGATTATAATGAGGTTCATATAAGAAAAACACAAACAAGCATCTAGATCCTACATTTTTTAACATACAATTATCTAAAATTAAACACAATTACAATGAAATAGATGGCAGACGGGCGACAAGTTGCGCGGCCATCCCTTTTTGGATGGAAAAACCAATGATTTGAAATACTAAATCCATAGACCAAGGGGTCATAACATCACTATGCATAACTTTTTGGATCCTTATGAGAAGCTCAAATGCCTCTGGTGGTAAGAATCCAAAAGTATCAAACCTGAAAGGTATAAATATATGCTAATTTTTGATGCATGCTTTCTCATGTTTAACCATTTTGGCTACAATAGCTTTCAGAGCAGCATGTCCCACTATGAAATCTACATATTTTAGTCCTACCACTGGGGAGACTCCTATTAGATCAACACGCGCATGTTTTCCTCTAGACCACCAAAAATCAGGACATTCGCTGGTCTAAGTGTCAATCTCCCTCCTGTGGATCAGTCAAAAAATTCATAGGTTCCTCTTTTTTAGTAGAAACTCTAGCATGTCTAAGTACATCATAGAGGACATCTATAAATATATCATGTATATACTTAAAGCCCCGGAGCTTCCTAGAATGAACCATATGATCCCCAAAAGTTTCTAAACACGTCTTGTGACAAATAGGACATACCTCATCAACCTAGAAAAGAGGGATCATAAGGCAATATTTGAGGATAGTACAGTATTATACTAGTGACATATGTAGTCCAAGACCATCAATAGGGATAGCTAGAAGAAAATCTTGAGCGTGCTCAACTTGCAAACATATGAAAAACTGCTTTCTGTCTAATGGTCATGTCAGACTTAACATCCATGTCCTTAATGATTTTGCTAAAAAGGGCACTCACCAAAGTATTTTGGGCTTTAGTGGGGACATTATCATTATTAGAAAAACAACTAAGATAAAAAGATGGAATCATGACATGTAGAGAACTGAAAGGATAGTCAAAATCAGAGTCCATGCCATGTATCTCATTGTCTCACAAAATAAGATATTGAAGCACCTAATATTGGACCATGGATGCCACAAAAGCATATGAAGAAGCCTCTTTTGCCGAATACAGACCCAAACCACCAAGTTTGATAGGTAAAGAAGCCAACCGCCATTCAGAGTCCCCAAAGAAGGGATCGTTGCATACCAAATATCCTTAATAGACCCACGTAGTCCTTTACCAAAGTAGGTTGCATCCTCCTCCATGTATGCAGGGTTTGTCATGTCCTTAAGCCAAACATAAGTTTGGCAATATCCATGTAGGACCATAGCAAAAGAACCTCACTTTGTGGATCATGCAGCTGTAGGAGAAGATGCATCAAGTCAACTTCCTTGGTAGCTCTTCTCATGGCAATACCCTCAATGAAACCTTTGTCACTACTAATGGCTCCTCCTAGTAGTTTTAATACCAACAAAGTTCTCGCAATGTCTTCAGGAAATATCCCTCTTGAAGATTTCTCCCATCACAAGTTGGTCAGAAAAGCTCCCTTTTAAGAATATTCAAATAAAGTCCCAACCCATGACCCATGCACTGGATGATTCCAAGTGCCTTAGACACTTCCCTTGTGTACTCAATGACGGTTCCGTCATTGAGATACCAAGCATGAAGTAGAAGGTTGCGTTTGTCTATAATCCTAGATTATCTCTCAAGAATCCCCAAAACCAAAGCTATGACAAAGTTGTTTTTGGCTTAATTTTGAGGATGAAATTTATCTTAAGGTGTGTAGGATGTGATGGAGTGAACTTTTGAAGTATTTGGATACCTAATGACATAAGCGATTTCATGCATGTTGAGTTGTTTTGAGAGTTTGAAGTTTTTGGCAAAGTTTGTGTGGTGATTGATCTTTATATCATAATTAAGACCCCTATATTTAAAGTCTTTTGAGGAATTCAGTTAACAAGTCATATAGTGGAGTTTTGGCACCAAAATGTAATGGATTATGCCTCGAGGTATTATAAAACTATAGTTAAATTTTGATGGCTATAGGAGGACCCAAGAGGAATTTATTCAAGTTTGAATATGATGAAATAATGCACGCTATTAAGGATTTATAGACCTAAGTTGTTGATCAATATGATGTGTAACACAACCTTGGATAGCTGATGTCTGTAGTTTGACGATGTCACATATTGACTTATGGTGTAGACTTCATCTCCGCCACACATGGAGGAATGATGGCTCAGATTGCATCTTGTATCTTGCAGTGATGGTCTTGTCTCTAGGTGAAAGCCACAATGTCATCATACTCTTTGAACGTGGGCTGAGACGTATATTGTGGGGGTGGTTTGTTCACGATGAGAAGACTCGGAAAACCCTACACGTCAGGCATACACACCAGAAATGAGGATCTTCATCTCTCCCATTCCTTTTGTTGCCTCTAGTTCCTTTTGTACATGGCATAGGGCACATGAAACCAGTGATAATCAGGGAGCACTACTATTACTCAGAGAGCACATCAGCTCGACCATGCCAGCAGAGAACCTAGCCCATTGGACTCGTGCACAAAGCTGGGAGAAGGCCAGATCAGGTAGATCAAAAGAGAGAGGAGGAGAAACTCCATGCTTCTCGATAGTCAAGGGAGATGCCTAAGGAGTAGCGAATCAGGCAGATAGTTAGTTTCGGAGGTGCTTCTCATAACCGCCCCGCGAGGAGGTCCACAACGGTGGCCAACTGTAGCTTACGCTGGACCAGATGGGAGACAACGTAGATCAGGTTGTCATCCCTTGACCAGGAGACGCAGTAGTAGCAATATCCTAGAGGCCACCATTGATCTCAGAAGGTGCTCGTAAGGATGGAGATCAGGAGGCATTGAGCTTCCTTGTGGTGTTCAAAGTGAGCAAGGAGGAGGAGATCAATCATGGCGAGACCCTCCTTCGTAGATCCATGACGCAGCAACATTGGGCAGAAGGAAGCCCCACTCACAGGCACAGCTTGTGGATGGGAGATCGCATGAGAAAGAACATAGAACGCAGAGAAGATAGGTGTGAACTGAATTACCTCTGGAGCCAGACTGGCCAGCCTAGGCAAGAGGAGTCGCAGCCCTAGTGCCACGTGGCGTCTTCTGATAGGCCCGAAAAGGTAAAATAGATTTTCAATAATTCATAATAAATAGTACTGATGTCAGAATAATGTGAACAAGGTACCATTTTCATCAGAAAAGTGAGTAGAATAATATGGAAGCATTACATAGGTCTTTTCATGCTTAAATAACATAGATATTAAATAAGATGCATAATTCTTATATCATGTGTTATAAATAATAAATAGAGACCTAAAATTATGAGAATGCATCAACAATGCATAAATGTGTTTTATAATATATGTGACATCAAATATGATCATGTTATGATACATAATCTTGTAATTTGCTCAATATGTCTAATTAGGGCTTTTAACCCTAAATAAAATGCAATAATTACATAAATGCTCAATAAATGATGAAATTTATACAGTAAGCTCATATCAATATATGGAACTTCATATTTAATTATGAGATCATGATGATGCACATAACTCATGTTATATGAAGATGACTCTTAATACATAAGATGAAACCCCTATTTGAATAAGGTATATATATACACTATGATAAATATGTGCACAAAAAGGATATGGAACCTAATGTTCAGATAATGAACCATAATCTAGAAAATTACATCAATAAGATAATCCCAAGAAGATAAGACAAGTAATGATGGGAATATGCTAATGAGATAAAGTAAACCCTAATGAATACAACTAGGGTTAAGATGATGAGAACCTAATGGTGATATGTGATCTTTGTTGACCTAGAGGTTATACATTGCCTATATTTTGATAATGACTTAACCATTCCATTCATATGTATCTAATATGTGTGTTTAATATTGTTTACAGGCATTAGGTACATGAAAAGGATCCAAAATCCAAAGCCCTAGAATGGGTCAAATTCAAGTCAAAATAGCTACAAGTGTGCTTTTTGGGATTTCTATGTAAATGACCTTAGAACCTTTATGTAATCACTTGTAATGATGAATTGACTTGTAACTTAGGTGAGAAAAATTGTTTGGGACAAAAATCATCAAGTTTTAATCACTTTAAATGCAATTTCGAAAATTTATTTTAGGCACTTTGTCAGTTGAGTTTCCCAGCCTTAAAACTTGACTGATCAATCCTTAGTCGATTTTCTGCAGATTGCATCGTTCGAGTTGTGTTTACACAGAACTCGACTGATAAGGTAATTGACCATTTCAACTTCAAATGGTCGGTTGAGTTTTGTCAGGACAAACTCGACCGATCATTTGAATATCAGCTTTGTCATTTACTTGATCGGTCGAGTTACCTTTATTGAAACTCGACCGATTGTACTGTACGAAAATTGTAGAAAAAAGTGATGTGACCATTGGTGAGTGTTTTGAGAGAAAAAAGAGTCGTTTCTTTGAAAAAAAAGGCTATTTTCGTATCCAAGTGTCCCACAACTTAAAGGGGCACCCTCAACTATAAATAGACCCTCTTGGAGTTCATTCCAAGACTGCTCATCCATTCCAAACTTGGTGCTGTTGGCAAAATGGACATCTATAAATCCCTTTGTTTTGATTATGACAAACATTTCATTCTTATTAATCTAACGAGCTACTTGAGTGTGCAGGATGACAAAGCAACAAGGGAAAACCCACAAGCTTACATATTTATATTTTCATGCAATGTAATCACTGTTGTAAAAACTTGTACAAAAATATAATGTACAAGTACTTAGAATTGCATGTAAATCAAGCGTTAGATTTTCCCTAGCTAAACACCACAGTTAGACAAGTCATCCCATTCAAATAGGATTACTTATGCACACTCACACACATAATTAGTGCCTAAATTGAAACCTTGAAACAAGATCAATCTCGGTTGACAAACTCCTCGACCGAGACACTCTCAGTCGACAATCTTCTCGACCGAGAAAGATCCAAAGTAGCCGTTAGACACAACAGACAAGTTAGTTGGCAGTTGGAGAAAGACGTTGCAAATCACTTGTTCCAGAGAGCCTGTCGGTCGACAAAAGTTCGACCGAGTAGGTGTCTCGGTCGACCATTTGTCGACCGAGATGGTCTCTGACAGCAACTGCAGAATTAATTAATTAGCCATTGTTAAAGCAACAACTTTGTACCTAACGGCTAGTTAAGCACTTAGAAACCCCTAGAAGTTGTCTAGAACGTCCTTAAGCATCCTTAGGCCATTCCTATAAATAGGTCAAGCCATAGGACACTCAAAAATAATTGTTTTACACTTGCTACACTTGAGAAACCTTTGAGCATACTTTGTGCAATCTGTTTGTGAGCAATTTGAGCATTGTGACAATTGGCCATTTCATTCCTTAGCTCATAATTCGTGTCCTATAGGCTAGTATCTCCTACCCACTGCAATCACAAGTTCACATACTTGGTTAGGAGATCTATACGCTTGATCTAGGCAAATCAAGCCTTGGGCTACGAAGGATAAGTTGTAATTTCTGTTTTCTTTCTTGTTCCCTATTATTATTTGTACTCTCCTTGCTACTCCTAGGTTGGAGGCTGCGGATTGGAGAGGTTAAAGATCTTCTTGGCGAAGAAGGAGACTTTGAGCTACTTCAGAAGGCTGGTGCAACGGGAGGTTACTTCTAGAGAGGAAGGCTACTTCAAGGGGGAGCTTGGAGTTACTTCAAAGAAGGCTACCTCAAAGTTGGTGCACCTACTTCAGGGTGAAGGCTGTTCAAAGGGTGTAAAGGAAAGTATTGTATTTTGTATAAATCCTCGAGAGGTAATAAAATAAATACTTTCAAATCCCAGTTGGGTAAGCAACCGGGTAGTGGACTGACAACTATAGTATTTGCTATAGTTGGAACCACTCTAAACACCTGTCTCTTTCTTCCAATTTCAATTGTGGTTGTTTGAATTCAATAAATTGTTAAAATAATTCAAAAACTCTATTCACCCCCCTCTAGTAGTTTTTCAATTGGTATCAGAGCAGGCTTCAAGGAACCCTAACAAGGTCTTGAAGAATGGAGGGTAGTGGTGATTACAATCACAACAAAAGGTGCTGCTTGGACAAAACTACAACATATTGCAATTGGTGCTTAGGTACAAGCCACCTAACAACTGGATGCCCATGGAGATCTAAGAATGAAGATGAGAACAAAGATTGTCTCATTGCTACAACTAGCGAGGAAGAAGAAGAAGAAGAGGTAAGTCTTTTTGATTTATCTAAAGAAGAACTAGTTGCTAGCCTTGAAGAAACACATATTAAATATGTTGAATGCAAGAAGAAATTAAAGAAGTCAAATAAAGCAAATGATGAATTACATGCTAAAATTCTTGCTATTACATCCGAAAACGAAGATCTTAAAAAGATCATTGAAGATCATGATATTAATATAAAATCTATAGAGGCAAATTGTAATCTACTTTCTTTAGAGAAGAATAATTTGCAAAGACAAGTGAATGATCTTCAAAAACAACCCATTTTGTGCAACCATCTAGATTATGATTCTATTGTCAAAGAAAGAAATTTATTGTCATCTAATCTAGATCAAGCAAAACTAGATATTAAGAAGAGAATGGAAGAGATTGCCAAGTTACAACAAAAAGTCAGTAATTTAAATAATAATGGCATTCTTGATCAAATCTTAGATAATTCCTATCATCAAATTGGGAGAAGAGGACTAGGTTATAAGCCTAAAGGGAAGTCCTATCAACCTAGTTGGAAAAGGTCACAAACCCATCAATCTATATATGTACCTAAAGGAACAAATACATTTGTACCAAAGAACAACCTAGAACAAAACCATAGAAAACGACTTGAGGTTGATTCTATATGTTGCCATTATTGCTCACGTCTTGGACATTACTCTTTTTCATGTCCTTATAAGAGAAAAGATGTCGAGTTAGTTTGGGTTCCAAAACCTCCAAACTAAATGAACAGAATCAAGTTGAGATATGACCAGAGACATTAGTTGCATATTTCTATGTCTATCTCAACTCAACATAATGAGATTACAAATAAATATCTAAATAGTTAACTCACACAATTATGTTTTACTAACAGTTCCAGGAATCTTGTCGGTCGAAAAACTGTCAACCGAAAGACCATCGGTCGAACAATTGTCGACCGAGCACATCACTGTTCTCCAGTCTACTACAAAATTGCTGCATTTATTTTTCCGATGAAATTGCTATCTACTTATGATTGATGACTCGATATATTTTTGGAAATCATCTCTACAAATGTAAATGAAATTAATATTAGTTTATTCCCTAGATGATTTAAAGTTTAAACTGAAATCATGCTTAGTCAAATGAAAAGAAAATTCCTATTTTCACATGATTGTTCGTAAAAGTATCTTCTGGTCTATTCATATACTAATCATGTGATGGAATTATCATTGTATGCTGTTATTATCATTATACCATGCTTTCATCATTGGGTGCGCATAGATAATGATAATTGTATGCATGGATCCATGAAAATATATAGGCAAGCAAAATGATTTATTGGTTATATGTTATTGCTTGCAACACATAAAGATAAAAATCCATAAATTAGTATCTTTGAAGATTTGAGATAATTAATTGTGCCTTCAATTAAAGATCATATTAAGTATTATGCTTCAGCTTGACATTTAATTAAATTTTATGCAGATATTATACTCAATATATTCAATCTGAAAATCTGCAAAATTTGCCTCTTGGTCAAAATAAAATTTGACCAAGGGGCGCTATGGTCGTAGTCAAATTCGACCTAAAATAAGTTTGACATAATAACTATTTGGATATCCTTTTACTAAAAGAAAATTAATTTATGATCACAACTTGTCCCAATATTGTCAATAATAAACACAATATTACTCCCTTAGAAAATCTATATTTGTGCTCTACAAATATAGTCTATCACTTACATTAAAAATCAGCTTCAAATTCGTACTCAGTAAGTCTGTCGGTCGACGAACTCTTCGACCGAAAACCTTTCAGTCAGCCCCTCTCTCTCGACCGACAGAATCTAGACAGATTTAGTATCGGACACACTTTCGGTCGACAAATGTTCGACCGAGACAATGTCGGTCGACAATTGTTCGACCGAGAAATAGCCGTTGGATATGACCGTTGTAAACTGACCGTTATGACCGTTTATGACCGTTATATGACCGTTGGGGAGCCGAGTGGTGCGTCTGCAACATGACCGTTGCAGACGCTCGGTCGACGAATCGTCGACCGACCAGGTCGCTGGATTGTTATAAAAGGAACCAAAGACGGGTCACTTCCTCACACTTGCATACTCTTGCTTCCATAGGCTCTCTCTAGTGCATTTTTGTGCAACTCTTTAGCATCCTCATCCCCAAGCCTTCCTTGCTTCTTCTCCACCTTGAAGCAACACAATGGCCTCATCATCTGCTCGTGGGAAGAAGAAGGTCGCCGGCAGGAAAGGAAGGGAAGCTCGGGAAGCTACTCCACCACTAACGATCATCAACGACATTGCCTTCGTCGATGGAGATGCTGGTGATCGATATCTACGGCTTTCCTCCAAAGCTCCTCTTCCACGATGACCAGTTGAAGTTATGGACTTCCTCAACATCGTCGACCTGGAGGATCTCTTTGAAGTGCAAAAGTTGAAGGAATTCATCAACCCTTCTTTCCCTTCCTATTCCATCAAGGTAGTGAATGAATTCTATGCTAACCTCATCTCCCACTCTGAAAATGAAACCACATTCTTCTATACTATGGTCAATGGGCATAGCTTCCGATTTACTGAAGGGGATATTCTTGACATGCTAAATATTGACATAGATGAATATCAAGACACCCTTGACCTTACTTCTGGAAACCCCCTTAACTAATTTCTCCAAGATGACCATACCATTAGTCTTAGTGACATCAAAAGGACCATTTTTCAATCCAATACAACCTGTCACGAAGATAGAGGCACATATTATGCTATAAATCTCAAACCAGCTGCTAGGATTATAAACCTTATTGTTTCAACAAACATACATCCTAGAGCCAATAAGTCTGAAGTTCCTATTTTTCGTATGTGTCTAATATATGCCATTATCCAACGTATTCCCACAAATTTTATCCGCATCATTCTTAAAAACATGCTTGAGTTTTCTGGCAATCCTCCATATGCCGATTTTGTATGCCAAATTACTCAACATTTCCTTAAGACCCAACTTGAGGATATGGGATATACATGGGAGCGTAGACCACAAAAAATAAGTAAGAATACAGTAGAAAAAATGGGAATTGATTTTGGTCATAAAAGGGCTAGAGTAGAAGGAGAAACATCTCATCAAGACATACCACCACCCCCTCCTCCTACTAACCTATCACATGATCCCATTCAAAACACTCTTACTTATATTGCTGGCTCCCAATATCACCTTAGCAAACAACTAGACTATAACCATCATGCCATGACTTATATAAACCAAAGAATGCAAGCCCTTTCACCAAACCAACCTGATGAATATTCGTATTCTTTAAATCCTGGCATGCTCAATCCATACAATCCTTCGTACAACTATTATCAAACTCCACCTCCACCATATGTGGATCTTACGCACACTCAGTTTTCATCCATGCAACTGCAAGATATTTCCGCTCATTTCCGATTTGATCGAGTTCCTACATTCTTGGAAGCATATGCTTTAACTAAGACAGGTGCTCTAGATTGGCAAACCTTGGTCCAGTATTATGGAACTAAGCCTTTTCTTGGGAAAGACCCTGACATTGATGTAATTCTTAAGTCTTTCCAGTAAGTGTTGGAATTATTGTAATGATATCTTTTGAATAATTGTAATGGGTCATCTCTATATGATATGTCTATCTTTCTATGTTTGTAATACATGCTTTTAATGAAATTGGTCATCTTTACTTGATTCCAATGGATATTTTTCTAAAGAGCATATGAGACATCTTCAAAATATGGATTATAAGATCATCATTGTAGAGCATACAAAATAAGGGGAGTAATAAATAAAAAAATGCAACCTTTAAAATTGTGGCAAAATTGACAAGGATCTATGACACAATTACTTAAAACAGTTATGAAACAAATCCAGACACATTCTCGGTCGAGAAACTGTTCGACCGAGAACACTATCGGTCGAAAGATCGTCGACCGAGCAGGTTTCTGTTATCAAGTCTGCAATAAATCTGAATATATATGCAAATCAATAAACCAAGAATCATGTTTCCCTTCATCATGTTGAAGATAAAATTGGCTGATATTTTTACAAAACCGCTTCCACTAGATCAATTTAACAAAATTAGGAAGCAATTGCTTATCACTCCTTTGGAAGATGTTTTCTTTGATATTTGTGCTACTTAAACAAATACTCTTATGATACTTTGGTTTTTAAATGGACATCTTTTTCATTAGATTTGGTGGGATATCTAATTAAGGGGGAGTTTTTTATTCTTAACGGTTATCTTTTTGAAATGACAAAGGGGGAGAGATAAATATAAAACTAAAACTTAGTAATTATGTAAAACTCAATTAATAAGTTTCATAGATAAACTCTTGGCTTTACATTGAAAGTTGCTATATTCCCAAATGATCTGGATTTCATGTTCCATAATTCATGGGGAATAATAAGCACACATTTTATACACAAGAGAAAAAGCTACAAAAGGTAATCTAAAGGTATGAAACTCATATGTTTTATATTTCCTTTATTTATATTTTGGAAATGTTTGTCATCTTCAAAAAGGGGGAGATTGTTGGCTAAATGGACATCTATAAATCCCTTTGTTTTGATTATGACAAACATTTCATTCTTATTAATCTAACGAGCTACTTGAGTGTGCAGGATGACAAAGCAACAAGGGAAAACCCACAAGCTTACATATTTATATTTTCATGCAATGTAATCACTGTTGTAAAAACTTGTACAAAAATATAATGTACAAGTACTTAGAATTGCATGTAAATCAAGCGTTAGATTTTCCCTAGCTAAACACCACAGCTAAACAAGTCATCCCATTCAAATAGGATTACTTATGCACACTCACACACATAATTAGTGCCTAAATTGAAACCTTGAAACAGGATCAATCTCGGTCGACAAACTCCTCGACCGAGACACTCTCGGTCGACAATCTTCTCGACCGAGAAAGATCCAAAGTAGCCGTTAGACACAACAGACAAGTTAGTTGGTAGTTGGAGAAAGACGTTGCAAATCACTTGTTCCAGAGAGCCTGTCGGTCGACAAAAGTTCGACCGAGTAGGTGTCTCGGTCGACCATTTGTCGACCGAGATGGTCTCTGACATCAACTGCAGAATTAATTAATTAGCCGTTGTTAAAGCAACAACTTTGTACCTAACGGCTAGTTAAGCACTTAGAAACCCCTAGAAGTTGTCTAGAACGTCCTTAAGCATCCTTAGGCCATTCCTATAAATAGGTCAAGCCATAGGACACTCAAAAATACTTGTTTTACACTTGCTACACTTGAGAAACCTTTGAGCATACTTTGTGCAATCTGTTTGTGAGCAATTTGAGCATTGTGACAATTGGCCATTTCATTCCTTAGCTCATAATTCGTGTCCTATAGGCTAGTATCTCCTACCCACTGCAATCACAAGTTCACATACTTGGTTAGGAGATCTATACACTTGATCTAGGAAAATCAAGCCTTGGGCTACAAAGGATAAGTTGTAATTTCTATTTTCTTTCTTGTTCCCTATTATTATTTGTACTCTCCTTGCTACTCCTAGGTTGGAGGCTGCGGATTGGAGAGGTTAAAGATCTTCTTGGCGAAGAAGGAGACTTTGAGCTACTTCAGAAGGCTGGTGCAACGGGAGGTTACTTCTAGAGAGGAAGGCTACTTCAAGGGGGAGCTTGGAGTTACTTCAAAGAAGGCTACCTCAAAGTTGGTGCACCTACTTCAGGGTGAAGGCTGTTCAAAGGGTGTAAAGGAAAGTATTGTATTTTGTATAAATCCTCGAGAGGTAATAAAATAAATACTTTCAAATCCCGATTTGGTAAGCAACCGGGTAGTGGACTGACAACTATAGTATTTGCTATAGTTGGAACCACTCTAAACACCTGTCTCTTTCTTCCAATTTCAATTGTGGTTGTTTGAATTCAATAAATTGTTAAAATAATTCAAAAACTCTATTCACCCCCCCTCTAGTAGTTTTTTAGGTGCTAGCATAGTTGAGAGTGTTCTAACCCTTTGAGCCCCTTTCTCTCTCTACCTTCAAGTCAAATTCATGAGTATGAGTGAGATAGGTCCCTATGTAAGAGAGCTACTCCATGTGTTGATGTAAAAGCTCTCCTCCTCCATCTTCCAACCTCCATTCCTTTGAAGATTGTTGAAGATCCCTATCCAAGTGAAGGAGAAGGAGGTGTTGTTCTTCAAGGTTGAAGAAGGCAAGCTACTCCAGATCTCCAAGTGAAGGAGATAGGTGCTCCAGATCTCCAAGTGAAGGAGAGAAGCAAGGTAACACTCAAGGAAGATAGGTAATCCCTTGAAGGCAGAAGACTTGAAGAAAGGAGTGGGTAAGTCCATGTTGATGGCTGAAGACTCCATGCTTCAAGTGGGTAAGTTCCTTCTATAGGTTGAAGATCTTTACTTGAGGTACTAAGCCCTTGGATGTGTGGTTGTTGTATCTTGTAATACTATTGTGGAATATAAGAGTACCAAGATTGAAAATCCTAGAGAGTAACCCACTCTAGGTAGTGGACTGACATTGCTCCTAAGTTTAGGACATGGAACCACTCTAAACCACCTATCCAAGTGCTTGTCTTTCCCTATCTCTCATCCTTGCTGTGAATGCTAGATTAGGTCATCAAATTGTTGCTTGTTTAAGTTTCTACAATTAATATAATTTGGTGGTCTAATCAATCTTGTGAGAATTATGAAGCTCTATTCAACCCCCCCTCTAGAGCCCATTGATCCAACAAGTGGTATCAGAGCAGGTCTTCTCCAAGCTACTTCAACAAGTAGGAGAAGATGGGTGATTCAGCACTTGGTTTGCTTAACCTAGAAGGAAGCTTCTCCATGAGACCTCTGGTATTCGACTACGCCAACTTCCTCTATTGGAAGAGAAGGATGCAGTTCTACCTTCAAGGTGTGAGCTATGAAATGTGGAAGATAGTCCATCTAAAATATGAAGATCCAAAGGGGGACATCACCACATGGAATGAAGTTGAAATGAAGCATGCTCAACTTAGCGCCAAAGTTGTGAGAATCATCTACGCTACCCTTACTCCATCCGAGTTCAACTGGATCTCCTCATGGGACACTGCACATGAGATATGGCACAAATTGTGTGTCACCTATGAAGGAACCGAGCAAGTGAAGGAAGCCAAGATCTACATGCTTGGTGGTCTTCTATCGAACTTCAAGATGGGTAAGAATGAGAGAGTGGCTGATATGTACACTAGGCTCAATGTCATCTTAAATGGTTTGGCAGCCCTTGGGAGTGTGATGGATAGAGGTACTATCAACTCTAAGATCTTGAGATATCTTCCTAAGAGATGGGAGCCTAAGGTTACTTGAATTGAAGAGGTGTACAAGCTAAGTGAGTTGTCAACCGAGGAGCTGGTTAGTAACCTCCAAGCCCATGAACCTAGGCTTGACAAGCAAGAAGAGGAAGAGAAGAGAGAAGAAAAAGAGTCAAAGAAGATAAAGGACACAACCTTCAAAGTACAAATTGAAGAAATGGTCCGGCAACAACAACTCGCCTTGAAGCCTCCCAACCCTTCCTCAAGTGAAGATGAAGGCTCAAATGAGCATGAGGCAAACTACTCAAAGGGCAAACACTTCAAGAGAAAGCCCTCCTCTTCAACTCCAAGGTGCTATGAGTGTGGTAAAAAAGGCCACTACAAGAGTGACTGTCCCAAGAACAAGAAGAGCCACCATAAGAGCAGCCAAAAGAAGGACAAAGAGCACAAGAGAGAAGGCAAGTATAAGAGGAAGGACAAGAAAGAAAGAAGATCAAGAGATGCAACCCATGCAGCTTGGGAGGAGTCTTCTTCAAGCTCCTCAAGCTCCGAAGATGGAGAATGCCATCTTGCTCTCATGGCCTCTACTAGTAAAGATGTATGTGAGGTAAGTGAGGTAAGCAAGGTAAGTAAAGTAAATTTGCTAGAGCTAAAGAAACTATCATTGATATGCTAAATGAATGCCAATCATCCTTTACTAAATGCAAATCTAAAAGGAAAAGGTTAGGCAAGATAGTTGATGATCTTTATGCCAAAATTGATATTCTTGATCAAAATGAAAAAGTGCATCTTGAGAGTATAGATTCCTTGCAGGGGCAATTTCTTGACCTTGAACTTCAATACAATGGAAAAATATTGAAAATCTTAAGATAGAAAACCAAAAGTGCCTAGATGAGCTTGATGTTCTTAAAACTGAAAATGTGGAACTCAAACTCATGGATGATGCTAGGAGAAATGAAGTCTATGCTTATCAAAGAGAAATTGTTTTTCTTAAATCTAAAAATGCCAAATTGCTTGCTCAAGTTAATGATTTATCTTCCAAACCTATTTTGCAAAGTAATGAAGTTGCTAGCATAGCTTTAGAAAGAGATTATTTTCATACTAAAGCCCTCTGTCTTGAGGCCGACCTATTGCATGCTAGAGATGATCTTGCTAGTCTTTCTACTACTATCATTAACCTTAATGATGATAATACCAAGTTAAGATCTTCTTTGTAAAAGTTTCTCTCAGGAAAGAAATCCCTCAATGATGTCCTAGAACACTCTACCAAACATGTTGGTACTAGTGGTTTGGGATATGATGGGACTGCTCCCAAAGGTAAGAAAAAGAGCAAGAACAAGGATAAGAAGAAGAGTGTGGAACCTCCCATTTTCCATGGAGAGACTTCCGGCTCTAAGAACCCTATGGTTTGTGTTCATTGTAAATGTGATGACAATTACTCCACTTATTATCCTTACAAGCCCAAGGGGACCAACCCAAAGATGAAATGGGTCCCCAAGCTAACCCCAGATCCCAAAGTTTGAGTTGGGTTCTGACATCCTTCTTTCTTACAGGTTAAAAAGAGATGGATTGTTGATAGTGGCTTCTCTAAGCACATGACTGGAGAAATCAGCCATTTCAACAAGTTTGTGAAAAAGAAAGGAGGATCGGTAACCTTCGGGGACAACAAGAAGGGTAAGGTCATAGGTGAGGGTGATGTGGGCAATGAGCTATGTATTAAAAATGTGTTGCTTGTTGATGGCCTACATCACAATTTAATTAGTGTTAGTCAACTTTGTGACAATGGATATCTTGTGTTGTTTACTTCTTTAGAATGCTTGCTTCTAGATTCCCTCTCCTACAATGTTATATATAAGGGAACTAGAAATGGTAATCTTTATGTTATTGTTCTTGATGCTCTTAAGCCAATACTAAATAGATGCTTGGTAGTGGATAAAAGTGATATTTCTCTTTGGCATCGCCGTTTGGGTCATGTAAATATGCATCAAATGAAGAAATTGAGAAAAAAGGACTTGGTTAACGGACTTCCCAAATTGGATTTTGAAAAGGATGAGGAATGCCAACCTTGTACTCAAGGGAAACAAACCAAATCCTTCTTCAAATCCAAAGGAGTCATGAGTACCAAGAGAATTCTTGAACTTCTTCATATTGATCTATTCGGACCAATGAGAACGCAAACACTTTGTGGTTCCAGGCATTGTTTTGTTATTGTTGATGATTTCTCTCGATATACTTGGACCTTCTTTCTCGTTTCTAAAAGTGATACTCTTGATGTTTTCTCGAGATTTTATAAATGGGCTAAAAATGAAGCTTCTTGCCAAATTGTTTCTATCTGTAGTGATCATGGGGGAGAATTTGAAAATGATCTTTTTGAGCGTTTTTGTGAAAAATCTGGTTATTCACACAATTTCTCTTCTCGCCGTACGCCTCAACAAAATGGGGTTGTATAGAGGAAGAACATGTCACTACAAGAGATGGCTAGGACCATATTTCTTGAGTATGACACTTCTAAGAAATTTTGGGCTGAAGCTGTTAGCACCTCATGCTTTGTGCAAAACTGAGTTTTTACACATCCTTCTTTAAAGAAAACCCCCTATGAACTATGGCGTGGTAGAAATCCGTCTATTGATTTCTTTCATGTTTTCAGATGTCCTTGTTTTGTTTTAAACATGAAGGATTCTCTTGACAAGTTTGATCCGAAATCTTATAAGGCTTTCTTCCTAAGCTATAGCACTACTAGCAGGGCATATAGAGTATTCAACATTGAATTGTCTAAAATTGAAGAATCTATAAATGTGAAGTTTATTGAAACTAACCCTATTGTTGGTAAGCATGTTGTTGATGATGATGTTGCAGATGATTTGATTCCCATCTTAAAAGACCTCAACATAAAAAATAAAGGTAAGCATGTGATAGAAGAAGAAGAAGAAAAGAAGGATCCCACTCCCCGCTTTGCAAAGAACCATCCAAAGGAGTTGATCATTGGCAACCCATTCGAGAGAGTGAGGATACGAGCTTCTCACAACAAAGAACAAGCAGATAGTGCCAAAAAACATCAAAGAAGCCCTTGGTGATGATGAGTGGATCCTAGCCATGCAAGAAGAGCTAGAGCAATTCAAGAAGAATTGTGTGTGGACTCTAGTGCCAAGACCAAGTGATAGAAAAATCATTGGCACCAAATGGGTCTATCACAACAAGCTAGATGAACAAGGAAAAGTGGTAAGAAACAAAGCAAGGTTAGTAGCACAAGGTTACAACCAACAGGAAGGTATTGATTTTGATGAAAGTTATGCTCCTGTTGCTAGATTAGAATCTATTCGTATGTTACTTGCCTTTGCTAGTTTAAAAAATTTCTTATTATATCAAATGGACGTTAAAAGTGTGTTTTTGAATGGTACAATCGAGGAGGAAGTATTTGTTGCTCAACCTCCGGGCTTTGAAAATGACAAGTTACCCAATCATGTTTATTTGTTGCAAAAAGCTCTCTATGGACTCAAACAAGCACCTCGAGCTTGGTATGAGAAATTAAAGAACGTTTTGTTAGATAATAGGTATGTCATGGGCAAAGTTGATTCTACCTTATTCCTAAAACGCACTTCTAACCATTTTCTTATAATTCAAATCTATGTTGATGATATCATTTTTGGCGGGACTGATCTTGATCTTTGCAAGGAGTTTAGTTCTCTTATGCAGAGTGAATTCGAAATGAGCATGATGGGTGAGTTGACTTTCTTCCTCGGCTTTCAAATCAAGAAAACAAAAGAAGGAAACTTCATCAACCAAGGCAAGTACACAAATGAACTGCTCAAGTGCTTTGGGATGGAGAACATGAAGCCGATGGATACACCCATGTCCAACACCGCCGAACTTGACAAAGATGAAGAAGGTGATAAGGTAGATGAGAAGCTCTATAGAGGTATGATTGGAAGTTTACTCTATTTAACTGCCTCTAGACCTGATATTATGTTTAGTGTTGGCTTGTGTGCTCACTTTCAATCTAGCCCTAAGAAGTCGCATCTTATTGTTGTTAAGAGGATTTTGAGGTACTTAGCAAAAACCCAAAAATTTGGACTATGGTATCCTAAATCAAGGGATTTTACTCTTAGAGCATATAGTGATGTGGATTACGCAGGGTGTTTGGTTGATAGAAAGTGTACAAGTGGCACTTGCTTCATTCTAGGACCATGCTTAGTATCTTGGTTCTCCAAGAAACAAAGTACAGTAGCATTATCAACTACCAAGGCTGAATATATTGCAGCCGGGAGCTGTTGTACACAGGTCCTATGGATGAAGCAAATGCTCTAAGACTTCAACATATTTTTTTGATGCTTCTCCTATCTTTTGTGACAATACTAGTGCAATTAATCTATCTTACAATCCTATATTGCATAGTAGAGCCAAGAAGATAGAGGTTCGCCATCACTTTCTCTGTGATCACATTGCCAAGAAGGATATTTATATCACGCATGTGGACACGGAAAATCAATTGGTGGATATCTTTACAAAACCTCTAGCTAGAGATCAATTTAACTTTATTCGATCTAAATTGCTTATTGTTGATTTGAATGATATTGCCATGTGATCTAGCTAGTTGTCTCTTTCCTATATGCTTGCTCATGTCTTTCTTCACCTTGTTTTGCCTACATATGCTTAAATGTGCCTAACTTGCTTGTAAACATGCTTAGTTTTTTGCTTGTTTTTGGGTTTTTATCGAATTCCATGTTTTATCGCAAAATAGTGCCTAATGACGAGCTAAATGTGCCTACGTATGTTCATGATACATAATAGAATGGAAACATAAATTTAATTGGCATGTATATGACTAGAAATGAAGAATGTGACTTTTAGGTCAGGTTGACCTTCGGTCGAGTTTTCACCCTCAGAAACTCGACCGATCAGGAGTTGAGACCAAGTCTTTAATGGACCTTTCGGTCAAGTTTTCCACACATAGAACTCGACCAATCCGCGGGATGGGCCAACTTAAAAGTTAGGATTGTCCGTCTTTTTTCCCTCTCAACTAGAAAAATAAAGATCGATTCCTCACCTCTTAGCCCTAAGCTCTCAAACCCTGCCCTAAACCTCCCGCTCCTAGCCATAGACCGACCTAGAATCATTATTCTTACCCTCCCCGGGCGTCATTGGTGGTGTTTCTTCGGCGTTTGAGGTTTTTTGTTGCTTGTGTGCTCGTTTTTCATCTTGTTTTCACTTCCACAGCTTCTCATAGACGAAAACGTCATGCTCCAAGCAATTCCCTAGCTTCCTCATCCAATAATCATTTGATTCTATTTGATAATACCTCTTTTGTGTCGGTTGAAGCTGTAAATAGGTACAAGGATCTACTTCCCTGAAGCCCTTTTCCTTTTTGTGCTTTGATCGATCCTTCCCCTAGGTATCAAGCGATTATTCCCTCTGTTTCTCAGCTTCTTGCCTCCCACCACTTGTCCACCCTAGCGGTCGAACGTGACTGTTTTAACAATGCTCTATCAAGCACTAAAGCAATTCATGAGTTCTATGTGAACTTGCAGTGGAACTACAACACGCTTATCCTACCGTCGAATACTCGAGTAATTCTTACATCTATGATCGCCGGTCGTCATTTTCAGATCTCCGAGGATACATTAAATGTCTTTTTTGCTGGAGATCAGGAAAATGATACATGGCGTAAGGATTATGGTGAGTATTTCGATCTTCTTGACCCGGAAGGTTTTTACCAACACCATGAATTGACGTTGCCGGATGTTCATCGGTTTTTGAAGAAACCTGACGTGGCCTATAAGAAGAAGTCCACCCTACCCTCCTCCTCTCTTGACCTAAAGAGGCACATACTGGCTTTGGTGATTAACTGTAATGTCCACCCCAAGAGAAATCAAACGGACATTGCCGAAAACACCGCAGTCATTATGTATTGTTTTTTAAACAATATCAGAGTCAAGTGGGATAGGTATATCTTACATCGCATGACCTGCTTTGACACTAGTAAGAACACTAAAGGCACCCACCCACCCTACCCGGCTTTGATCTATGGTTTTTTCAAGTTCACCACTGACAAATGTCTCTTTTCTAACTTCCATTATCCAGTCGCCAGGAAGGGTGTTTGTATTAGTGAAACCACTCTTCAAAAGTCTGTTCCTGTGCTTTCCTCTGCCTCTGGTGCTTCTACCTCTGCAGCTTCTTCAGCTACCCCATCCTCCTCCACCCGAGCTCCACCACAACAGCCTCCTCCTAGACTCAGCCATGCATCTTTTTGTGTGTCTAATGAAACCCTTATGGCTTATATGATGCATCAACAGGCGTACAATCAACAGGTTCAGGACCACCTACACCAGGATCTGTGTTCCATAATGTCTCACATGAACCTATCATGTGCATCACCCTACCCCTCCTACCAGCCATACCCCGGTAGTTCCTATGCTTCATATGCATATGAGCATTACTATCCTGCTCCCGGGCCTTCCGCTGCTGCTCTACCACCTTTTGATGTTGGTAGTTCTGAACTTGCCGTTCTGCCGTTACTTGCTGGCCCCCTGGACACTTTTCTCGCCTCCTTGGGTGAATCTAATCTGTCCTTCCCACAGGCCAAGGAGCTTCTTGCTCTTGGTATGTCGTGGGCTGAGCAGAATGCCCACTGGACCGGTCATTCTTTTGACCCTCCTGATGATGAGGAGATGCCAGACCAGACCGAGGATGATGGTGCTGATGCTGATGATGGTGACGATGAGGATGCTTATGACGACGGCGATGGTGATGGTACTGGTTCTGATGCTAGAACTACTATTCCGTCTTCTGACGGGGATGAGGACTACACACCTGGCGATGAGGATGTTGTTGATATAGATAGCTTAGACGTTTAGGTGGTGTCTTCATTTCTAGTCTAGCATGCTTATCATATATATATTTCTAGAGTAATTTGTATCAGAAACGTCATGGCACATTCTTTTGAGCTGTACTATTTCTTCTCTTTGTTTTCTCACTTTGGTGCTTGTAGTTGATCTTCTATGGATGTATATATGCATTGTAATATCCTTGATGTGTACTATGGTTTTTTTTGGTTTATCCTATGCATTGGTGCCATCTTGAGTTATATTTTGATCATGACTTGGATTGTATGTCATCTTTTATCTGTGTGTGATATATGCTTTTAAACTGTTGTTTAATCCTTTGCATACATGGTTGGTTGAGTTTTGGAGAAGACTTGGATTTTACTCTTCTACCCCCTACCTTTTTGATAATGTCAAAAGGGGGAGAGATATTTCAAGTGATAGCTCATGTCTTGAAACTCAATCATATTGTTTTTTTTTTCTGCTATAATATTGCTTTTGCTTGTGAGATCCTTTTCTTGTTCAATTCATTGTCTTTTATGTGAACTTGCAAAGGACTACACATTACATGTATATTGGTATTGCTATGTGTAGAGAAACTGACCATGCAGGTTAGAGGAACCATATATTGAGGGGGAGCAATTCACATTGTTCATATCATGAATCCCCCTAATTCACAAGGCAAAGCTATAACTTTCATATCCTTTTCAATATGCATGATGAATGGTTTGTCATTGTCAAAAAGGGGGAGAATGTTGACCTACAGGTTATACATTGCCTATATTTTGATAATGACTTAACCATTCCATTCATATGTATCTAATATGTGTGTTTAAGATTGTTTGAAGGCATTAGGTACATGAAAAGGATCCAAAATCCAAAGCCCTAGAATGGGTCAAATTCAAGTCAAAATAGCTACAAGTGTGCTTTTTGGGATTTCTATGTAAATGACCTTAGAACCTTTATGTAATCACTTGTAATGATGAATTGACTTGTAACTTAGGTGAGAAAAATTGTTTGGGACAAAAATCATCAAGTTTTAATCACTTTAGATGCAATTTAGAAAATTGATTTTAGGCACTTTATCAGTCGAGTTTCCCAGCCTTAAAACTCGACCGATCAATCCTTAGTCAATTTTCTGCAGATTGCATCGGTCGAGTTGTGTTTACACAGAACTCGACCGATCAGGTGATTGACCATTTCGACTTCAAATGGTCAGTCGAGTTTTGTCAGGACAAGCTCGATCGATCATTTGAATATCGGCTTTGTCATTTACTTGATCGGTCGAGTTACCTTTATTGAAACTCGACCGATTGCACAGTACGGAAATTGCAGAAAAAAGTGATGTAACTGTTGGTGAGTGTTTTGAGTGAAAATAGAGTCGTTTCTTTGAGCAAAAAATGGTATTTTTGTATCCAAGTGTCCCACAACTTAAAGGGTCACCCTCAACTATAAAAAAACCCTCTTGGAGTTCATTCCAAGGCTGCTCATCCATTGCAAACTTGGTGCTAGCATAGTTGAGAGTGTTCTAACCCTTTAAGCCCCTTTCTCTCTCTACCTTCAAGTCAAATTCGTGAGTATGAGTGAGATAGGTCCCTGTGTAAGAGAGCTATTCCATGTGTTGATGTAAAAGCTCTCCTCCTCCATCTTCCAACCTCCATTCCTTTGAAGATTGTTGAAGATCCCTCTCCAAGTGAAGGAGAAGGAGGTGCTATTCTTCAAGGTTGAAGAAGGCAAGCTACTCCAGATCTCCAAGTGAAGGAGATAGGTGCTCCATATCTCCAAGTGAAGGAGAGAAGCAAGGCAACGCTCAAGAAATATAGGTAATCCCTTGAAGGCAGAAGACTTGAAGAAAGGAGTGGGTAAGTCCATGTTGATGGCTGAAGACTCCATGCTTCAAGTGGGTAAGCTCCTTCTATAGGTTGAAGATCTTTACTTGAGGTACTAAGCCCTTGGATGTGTGGTTGTTGTATCTTGTAATCATATTGTAGAATATAAGAGTACCAAGATTGCAAATCCTAGAGACTAACCCACTTTAGGTAGTGGACTGACATTGCTCCTAAGTTTAGGACATGGAACCACTCTAAACCACCTATCCAAGTGCTTGTCTTTCACTATCTCTCATCCTTGCTATGAATGCTAGATTAGGTCATCAAATTGTTGCTTGTTTAAGTTTCTGCAATTAATATAATTTGGTGGTCTAATCAATCTTATGAGAATTGTGAAGCTCTATTCAACCCCCCCCTCTAGAGCCCATTGATCCAACAATCTTGTCTTAATCAGGGGTTGACAAGGATATTGTTGACCTAAGGAATTTGTGATTAGATTATCCCTTGATCAAGGTACGCCATTACCTCTTACTTGGCTTATTATACAATATTCTTATGTTACATGGTAGCAAAGACTTGGCATATGGTATTGATTGAAATGATTGTTCTTGTATGATATGTTGCTTGATTTTCCATACCTATTGCTATGAACACATCAAACATAATAAATCTGTTCCATTATATGAAGGCACTAACTCTTTGATAGTGTGCTTGGAAGTGACCTAACTCTTTGGTTGTGGTCACATTGTACATATGACCTAACTCTTTGGTAGTGTTCATACCTTACTCTTTGGTAGTGGTCAGACCTAACTCTTTGGTAGTGATCATAAAGGCCTTAATGCATTCAACCATCGACGGTCAATGCATGGATATATAATGGAAAATAAGCTTAAAACATGTGTTCAGTTTTGTTAAGGAATATCTTTGTGTAAGTATATGCTTTTTCTTATATTTTTTAATGTTGCCAAGTGTTAGTTTTATCTAATTTCCAAGATATGATGAGAGGTATATAAAAATACATGTCTTGAATATTGTGCTGACATCTACCACATGTAATCTTTTGTTTAGGTTGTGGTTATGCTCTTGAAGATCCAGGATAGTGAGAGTTGTGTAGCGAGCTGATGTACAGGTGGATCTGTTGTCTTAAGATCATGTTGTTGAGTTGTAGTACATGTATATGTAGAAGTTTGTTGTTCAATATGTAATATCAAATGTTGTAACAATTCATTATGTAATTATATGTTGAATAGTGAACATGTGGTGTATGGTTTTATTATTGTTCATGTGCATGTGCTACTGTTGTTTCCTTCTGACTCCCTTGATTTTCTTCTTCTTAGCCTAGTGTGGGGTGTTTAAATTGGGATTCTCGCTGAGGTGAGGGTTGCAATTTGGATGTCATACATTAGATTAATTTTTGGAAAATTTAGGGTTGTCACAGGTGGTATCAGAGCATGAACAATAGCAAAGCCTGACATTTGCTCATTATGCAACTCAAAACTAAAGAACCTTAAACTTAAAAAAAATCTTTAGGGTTAGATTAGTCATATTTTAGAGACTAGATTTGACTTAGCCTCTAGGTTAGCACCTAGATGTCTGAGAACTAGGTCTAGACTGGTGCTTGTTGTATAACAGGTCCTTAGGTCATTCTTTCCTTATAGTGCAGCGGTATGGGACATTGTAATATTTGGAAATGATGTACATCGAGGGAAGAGAAACCCTAGACATATGGCACTCATTGTCTAGAGTAGCTACACCAGTCTACACCATGTTCTCACCCTTGTCACTAGTTTTCATGGCACTGTACTCTCTACTGAGTGGGACACTCATTTTCTGGATTTGGTTTTTGATTCCAATCGGATCGAACCTTGATAGTTTTCTCTGACACTTGTTTTATTGGAGAAAAACTATATAATATTTTATTATATATATGTATTACAAAAATGTGTCCCCACACATGTACAAGTAGGAAGTGGTCATGCAACCTAAGTGAAAGTGAATGACATCAGTCTAGAAGAGAGAGTAGTTCTAGATTAGTTGTCTAGAGCCTTGTTGGAATATATGATAGATGGAATAGATGGAAAAAGATTAGATGATGATCTAAGATGTATAGAAATGATATAAGATAAATTATGTTGATATATGTTTTTCTTTGAGGACTTAAGTTTCAATTTTGAGGATTTGAGATAGGCTTTGGTGATGAAAGGATGTATGTGCTTGTAAGATGAGATATGATAAGCTAAGACAAGGTTGTGAGTCAGTATGAGCCTCAATCTCTTTTACAAAGGAGGACCTCTAGTGTTGGGACCAATTATAGGGTTAAATCTAGAGAGAGTGAGACCCAGAGGGAGAAGGTTAGAGAACCTAAACTCCAAGATATGAGAATGATGAGAAATATGTAATATGATATGTCCTAAACTAGACTACTCCTAAGTGATTGAGTTGAGTTGCTTTATGCATGACCTATATAACTTTCTTGAACCCTAGATGTCCTTGGGAGGACCAAACCCTAGAGTCATAGATAGGCTGGTTATATCTTCATATGTGAATAAGGAAATATGAGAACCTATCATCTGGGTGAGGGAGAGAGAGTCCCAAGACCCTGGAGGAGGTAAAGCTATGTTAGTTTCTGTGAAGCCTCATGCTTGGGTTGGTGGTTCCTTCTAGGACTCTAGTTGTGTACATGTAAGAGAGAGATGATATATAGTATGTCATGGTTAGAGATCTATGATGAGAATGTCATATCATGTTTTGGTTTGTTCTTATGTGGCTAGATCTTGTAAGGCTATCTCTAGTGCCAATGAGGTATACCTAATAACCCTAGATTAGAGAGGAAAGATAAAGTATATGCATATGAGATACTCATAGAATTGAGTTAGCTCAGAGAGACTGAGCATGGCACTACCCTCATGATATGGTCCATGAGAACCTTAATTGGACTAGATAAAGTTTTGATATATATTTGACAAGCCACTTGTATATGATGATTAAGTGCAACCTTAGTATAATGTCTATATGAATGTGATTTGATCTCTAGATGTGGAACAAGTTTATGATATGATGGAAACCTAGAGATGGTTTAATAGGTATAAATGCATAAACGGTTAACCATATACATGAATAATGATGATAATGTGATATTGTTGGTTAATCTTGTGATGAAATTACTAGTAAATGTTGCAATTTACTATGAGCAATGAAATAAGATCATATGGATGAAACATGTTACATGATGTATTAATCTTAGTTCTTAACAAAGATGAAATATATAGTTTGGCAGTTAGCACAGTGTAACGATTATGACACCTTGATGTGATCTAGAGGGATAAAGTGGGTTAACTATAGTTAACTCCCTCCTAAAAGGCATATGTTAATGTCAAACATGTTTTAACAATTAGCTCAATAACTTTTGATGACACCTTGATATAATGGGATAACTTTAGTTAACTCCTTTAGAACATGGTAATATGATGTGGGAACCCTAATGCTTGGGTAAAAAGAATATGAGTATCCTAATTCAAAAGATGGAATGACATAACTAAAGTTTATAAACCCTTGTTCAACGTTATATGTTAAGGGATTCACCCATGATGCTTGAAACCTCCTAATAGTGGTTTGGATATGAATACGTGTCTTTTTTTTTGGAAATGTTGTACCTATGTTAGTACCCTACAAGTGAACATAGACCTTTTGGTTTCTCCTTGAATTAAGATGACGGTTAATTTTGAGGAAAAAATTTCTTTTAAGATGAATATGATGTGACAAAGTGGTTTTGGCTTAATTTCGAGGATAAAATTTCTTTTAAGGTGTGTAGTATGTTGAATTTTGGTGGATATTGGAGGACCCAAGAGGAAGTTATTCAAGATTGAATATGATGAAATAATGCACTCTATTAAGGATTTATAGACCTAAGTTGTTGATCAATATGATGTGTCACACAACCTTGGACAGCTAATGTCTGTAGTTTGATGATGCCACAGATTGACTTATGGTGCAGACTTCATCTCCGCCACAGATGGATGAATGACGACTCAGATTGCATCTTGTATCTTGCGATTATGGTCTTGTCTCTAAGTGAAGGCCACAACGTCGTCGTACTCTTTAAATGTGGGCTGAGACGTATATCATGAGGGTGGTTTGTTCACAATGAGAAGAGTTAGAAAGCCCCACATGTCAGGCATACAAACCAGAAACAAGGATCTTCATCTCTCCCATTCCTTTTGCTGCCTCTGGTGCCTTTTGTACATGGCATAGGGCACATGAAACCAACGATAATCAGGGAGCACTACTGTTGCTCAGAGAGCACAACAGCTCGACCATGCCAGCAGAGAACCTAGCTCGCTAGACTCGCACACAGAGCTGGGAGAAGGCCAGATCGGGTAGATCAGAAGAGAGAGGAGGAGAAACTCTAGGCTTCTCAATAGTCAATGGAGATGCCTAAGGAGCAGAGAATCAGGCAGATAGTTGGTTTCGGAGGTGCTTCTCATAACCGCCCCACAAGGAGGTCCACAATGGCAACCAACTGTAGCTCACACTGGACCAGATGGACTGCGGAATAGATCGGGTTGTCATCCCTTGACCAGGAGATGCAGTAGTAGCAGTAGCCTAGAGGCCGCCAGCGATCTCAGAAGGTGCTCACGAGGATGGAGATCAGGAGGCATCGAGCTTCCTTGCAGCATTCAAAGCAAGCAAGGAGGAGGAGATCAACCAGGGCGAGACCCTCCTCCGTAGATCCACGACGCAGCGGAGTTGGGCGGAAGGAAGCCCCACTCGCAGGCACAACTTGCGGATGGGAGATCACACGATAAAGAACACAGAACGCAGAGAAGATAGGCCTGAACCGGATAACCCCTGGAGCTAGACCGGCCGGCCCAGGCAAGAGGAGCCGCAACCCTAGTGCCAAGTGGCGGCTTCTGATAGGCCCGAAAAGGTAAAATTCTTAGAAACTTATGGATTTTCAATAATTCATACTAAATAGCACCGATGCTAGTAAAATGTGAACAATGTACCATTTTCATCAGAAAAATGAGTAGAATAATATGGAAGCATCACATAGGTCTTTTCATGCTTAAATAAAACAGATATTAAATAAGATGCATAATGCTTATATCATGTGTTATAAATAACAAATAGTGACCTAAATTTATGATAATGCATCAACAACTCATAAATGTGTTTTATAATCTATGTGACATCAGATATGATCATGTTATGATACATAATCTTGTAATTTTCTCAATATGTCTAATTAGGGATTTTAACCCTAAATAAAATGCAATAATTACATGCATGCTCAATGAATGATGAAATTTATAGAGTAAGCTCATATCATTATATGGAACCTCAGATTTAATTATGAGATCATGATGATGCACATAACTCATGTTAAATGAAGATGACTCTTAATACATAATATGTAACCCTAATTTGAATAAGGTATATATATACAATAGGGTAAATATGTGCACAAAAAGGATATGGAACCTAATGTTTAGATAATGAATCATAATCTAGAAAATGACATCAATAAGATAATCCCAAGAAGATAAGACAAGTAATGATGGGAATATGCTAATGAGATAAGGTAAACACTAATGAACATGACTAGGGTTAAGATGATGAGAACCTGATGGTGATATGTGATCTTTTCTTAATCAGGGGTTGACAAGGATATAGTTGACATGAGGAATATGTGATTAGATTATTCCTTGATCAAGGTACGCCATTACCTCTTACTTGGCTTATTATACAATATTCTTATGTTATATGGTAGTAAAGACTTGGCATATGGTATTGATTCAAATGATTGTTCTTGTATGATATATTGCTTGATTTTCCATACCTATTTATATGAACACATCAAACATAATATATATGTTCCATTATATGAAAGCACTAACTCTTTGACAGTGTGTTTGGAAGTGATCTAACTCTTTGGTAGTGGTCACATTGTACATATGACCTAACTCTTTGGTAGTGGTCAGACCTAACTCTTTGGTAGTGATCATAAAGGCCTTAATGCATTCAACCTTTGGCGGTCAATGCATGGATATATAATGGAAAATAAGCTTAAAACATGTGTTCGGTTTTGTTAAGGAATATATTTGTGCAAGTATATGTTTTTTCTTATATTTGTTTAATGATGCCAAGTGTTAGTTTTATCTTATTGCCAAGATATGATGAGAGGTATATAAAAAGACACATAGGTGTACTCTATACAATATTCTTGAATATTGTGCTGACGTGTACCACATGTAATCTTTTATTTAGGTTGTAGTTATGCTCTTGAAGATCCAAGATAGTGAGAGTTGTGTGGCGAGTTGATGTATAGGTGGTGCTGTTGTCTTAAGATCCTATTGTTTAGTTGTAGTACATGTATATGTAGAAGTTTGCGATTCAATATGTAATATTAAATGTTGTAAAAATTCATTATGTAATTATATGTTGAATAGTGAACATGTGTTGTATGGTTTTATTATTGTTCATGTGCATGTGCTACTATTGTTTCCTTCTGACTCCCTTGATTTTCTTCTTCTTAGCCTAGTGTGGGGTGTTTAAATTAGGATTCTTGCTGAGGTGAGGGTTTCAATTTGGACGTCACACATCAAATTAAGTTTTAGAAAATTTGGGGATGTCACAAAAGCTCCAAGCAAGATCTAGCTTCCTATAGGTTAAAGAGAGGAAAAAGAAAGGTTCTTTAGCTAAAAGGAGGGGGTTCCACTGTGAAAGTCCATGGGGCTTGAACAAATGAAGAATATGAGGTGAGTATAATCAATACTACATCGATGAAAGCTTCTTTCCATGTCCAAGATCACTTTCCTAGATCAAAGATGAATCCTCCGTGGTGGATCTAGGGCAAACAAGAAAAAAAGAGGAGAAAAGAGACTACGTTAGCTAGATGAGCAAGTTACCACCATGGAAAACCATGGAATTCAGCTAAGGACTAAGAAAGTGTAAAGAATAGAAGGAAAAGACATTAGAAGAGATGATATTATATCTTTGATGCAAGAACAAGGTTTGGAAGCTTGAAAACACCATGGAGTTTCTTGATCTTTGACAGGAATCCACATGTAAGTTTCCATCCATGCCCATCAAATCCTAAGGAGAGTTACTGACCTCCTCTCAAACCCTAACTCTCCCTCTCTCTCTAGGATTTCATTTCTCTAAATTCACTGAGGAAAAATGTAAATGGGATAAGGGGAGAGAGAGAAAGTTCGGTCTAGGTGATATTGCTGATTTTTTCATGACGTCTGGTAATAGTGCAGGAGTGGAGATAATTCATCATAAAAATACAATGTGCACTTGGTACATAAACTATGTAGATATCGACAATCTACATATTTAAAATAGCTAATTTAGTTGAAGCACATTTGGCAAGGATCTCTCCATATTTTCAGAAGTACAAGAGGTGTCAAGTGATACTATTAGAAAAAAGGGAAAGGGGTATTATATACTAGAATATGTGCAAATGTCAAAATTGTCCATAACTAGTCTCTAGAATTACCGTTGGTTAAAGCAGAACTTCAATTAGTCAATACAACCTTCCTATCAACCCCTTTTCATTCCCATCAACCTAGGATGCTTTCCATTGGTCTACACATGATTCCCATCTACCTAAAAGTTTGGACCTTCATCAGTTGAAGATATCAAGATTGTATTTTGTATGAAAAAATAGACATCTTTTATGAAGGAAAAGGTCAAAACAAAGTATTTTGTAATTGATAACTGAGAAAATAGAACATGATCAACTTTTACTACAGTCATGACAAATTACATCACATATCCCATGCAATGTATTATGGAATGTGCATACGATGAAGTATTTGCTTGAGCGGATATAAAATCATAGAAAGGCTGAGATTTTAACTTTGAGAGAGGTGACTAACATGCTAGATGTACTACTTGAATAAACCAATGTAATGAGAAAAACAAGAGGGGCATGTATCGTCAACACAACCCAAAAACATGAATGGAAGAAAAAATTATATTGCAACTAACTTTGAATTTGGTGTTATAGGTAGCATGTACTACAAATTTTCTCATACTTCATTAATAATTCTTGAGACAATATACCTACTTTTGTCACTAGTGCGGACTTTCAATTATATCTGACAATATAGCTAGAAGAAAATCTTGAGCGTGCTCAACTTGCAAACATATGAAAAACTGCTTTCTGTCTAATGGTCATGTCAAACTTAACATCCATGTCCTTAACAATTTTGCTAAAAAGGGCACTCACCAAAGTATTCTGGGCTTTAGTGGGGACGTTGTCCTTATTAGAAAAAAAACTAAGATCAAAAGATGGAATCATGACACGTAGAGAACCGAAAGGATAGTCAAAATCAGAGTCCATACCATGTATCTCATTGTCTCACAAATTATGATCTTGAAGCACCCAAGACTGGACCATGGATGCCACAAAAGCACATGAAGAAGCCTCTGTTGCCGAGTACAGACCCAGACTGCCAAGTTTTATAGGTAAGGAAGCCAACCGCCATTGAGAGTCCCCAAAGAAGGGATCATTGCATACCACAATATCCTTAATAGACCCATGTAGTCCTCTATCAAAGTAGGTTGCATCCTCCTCCATATATGCAGGGTTTGGCATGTCCTTAAGCTGAACATAAATTTGGCAATATCCATGCAGGACCGTAGCAAGAGAACCTCACTTTGTGGATCATGTAACTATAGGAGAAGATGCATCAAGTCAAATGCCTTGGTAGCTCTACTCATGGCAATACCCTCAATGAAACCTTTTTCACTACTAATGGCTCCTCCTAGTAGCTTTAATACCAACAAAGTTCTCACAATGTCTTCGGGAAATATCCCTCTTGAAGTTTTCTACCATCACAAGTTGGCCTGGAAAAGCTCACTTTTAAGAATATTCAAATAAAGTCCCAACCCATGACCCATACATTGGATGATGCCAAGCTCCTTAAACACTTCCCTTGTGTACCCAATGTCAGTTCCGTCATCGAGATACCAAGCATGAAGTAGAAGGTTGCATTTGTCTATAATCCTAGATTAGTTCTCAAGAATCCCCAAAACCGAAGATCCAAGAAAGATCTAGCTTCCTATAGGTTAAAGAGAGGAAAAAGAAAGGTTCTTTAGCTAAATGGAGTGGGTTCCACTATGAAAGTCCATGGGGCTCGAACAAATGAAGAATATGAGGTGAGTATAATCAATACTACATCGATGAAAACTTCTTTCCACATCCAAGATCACTTTCCTAGATCAAAGATGAATCCTCTGTGGTGGATCTAGGGCAAACAAGAAAAAAAGAGGAGAAAAGAGACTACGTTAGCTAGATGAGCAAGTTACCACCATGGAAAACCATGGAATTCAGGTAAGGTCTAAGAAAGTGTTAAGAATAGAAGGAAAAAGATATTAGAAGAGATAATATTATATCGTTGATGCAAGAACAAGGTTTGGAAGCTTGAAAACACCATGGAGTTGCTTGATCTTTGACAAGCATCCACATGTAAGTTTCCATCCATGTCCATCAAACCCTAAGGAGAGTTATCAACATCCAAGGATCTCTCCATATTTTCAGAAGTACAAGGGGTGTAAAGTGATACTATTGGATAAAGGGAAAGGGGTATTATATACTAGAATATGTGCAAATGTAAAAATTGTCCATAACTAGTGATGTGCACAAATCATATCATCTTTTAGATCATGTTTGGTTGCATTTCCATGTTGTTTTGACTCAATTATCACTCTCATTCATGCTAGATTCTATATTTTTTGCTATTCTTTCTTGTCTCATGGTTTGAATTGTAGGTACTACATTTTGCAATGAAATGATGAGGAATATATCATATTATCACTTATTGGATCACTCCACAAGTATCTACATGTTTTGGGGTTCAAAAGTGCACAAATACCACTTTTTACAGCATGTAAATCGGACCTACACACTAAAAGTTATGAGCAGAATACACAACAGCCCAAAATAGCCAGGTGCATGCCGTGCACCTGGGAGCGTCAAGCAGACCAAAGTTTCTGGAAAGTTGCACGGCGTGCATTACTTCTGCACACGCTATGCGTAGTGCATTCTGGAGCAGATTGAAAGTTTTTGGAAAGTTAAACGGCGTGCACTTTGGGTGCACGACGTGCACCTGACAGTTTCAGCATTTTTAAAAATACGAGTTTTTGTTTAAAATGAAGTGGGAACTTAATGGGTGGTTATGTTTGGTCATTTGAGAAGTTTTTCTTGTCCCAGAGCTAGAGGAGAACAGAGGAGGGGATTTTGGAGAGATCTAAGGTGGTTTCTTGCATAAGGAGGCCATTTCTTCTTCTCTTCTTCTCCATTTTCTTCTCCGGAGGTGCAGCAGAGCTTATTCACTCTACAAAGCTTCTTGGGAGGGAAGTTTGTCTAGTTTGGAGCAGTTGTAGAATTGGGATTTCATCCTCAAGTCAGAATTCTACCTTTCTTTGGTTACACCTTGGGAACACTTAGCTTTTCCTTCTCTAAACCATGTTAAACTCTGAAATTTCTGCACATTTTCTGCTGTACATCATTATGGACGAGTAAACTCTTTTTCTTGGGCATGGGAGAGCAACTCCCATGTCATAGCTTGTATGAACACATGAATTTCGTACTAAATTTTAGTTTCTTACATGTTCCAAGAGTTGTTTCAGATATGAAATGCTTGTTTGTGTGATTGGCCATCATACTTGCATGTTTTATGCTTTCTTTCATAATCTGAGAAGATGTGTTTGAGAGTATGGAGTTACTCTTTTGGCAACTTCTCCTTGACCACGAGAGTGGCTGGGATTATGTTGAGGAGTAAGGTTTGTGATTTGAAATGAAATACATACACAAGAGTGATGTATGGAGTTAAAATCGTCATCACTTCACCGGGAGGTGAATGATGACTACAAACCTCCTTTGCAAGTTAATTAACATGTTTAAATTCGTATTTAATATAAGCTATGATGTGATAGTGAAATCCCAAGTCTAAAATCCTTCCAAATATAAATCTTAACCTTTGTTAAGTGAGAATTTACTGTTTTGTTTTAAATCTATAATTTAGTTGTTCTAATCCAATCATCTTGTGTACAATGATCTAGATTATTAAAAATCATAACTCTTGCACCTAACTAACCAACGCTCCTTGTGTTCAACCTCGACTACAACTACTCTCGTATACTTGAGGGATATAGCTAGTTGAGTAAAAGATCATTCTTATGATTGAAACTCGTTAGTGTAAATAACCAACAACTAGTCTCTAGAATTACCATTCGTCAAAGAAGGACTTCAATTGGTCAATACAACCTTCCCATTGACCCCTTTTCATTCCCATCAACCTAGGATACTTTCCATTGGTCTACACATGATTCCCATCTACCTAAAAGTTTGGATCTTCATCAGTTGAAGTATCAAAGTTTTCCATAGGTTCACACACAGACATAACAACTTCATCGGTTCACATGCCCAATCTTCTCATCGGTTGATAGGGTCCTTTCGTTGGAGGGAACTTCTCAGGATACTCATCAAATTGAGAGTCCTTAGAACCTTCATCAGACCAATGTGTCCTTAGAATATCCATCAGACTAATGAGTTCGAGAACCTTCATCGGTTGATGGGTTCTAGAAACTCCATTAGTTGAGAGATCCATCGATCCTCATCAACCACTAAACTACATAGGATGACAGATTATACTAACCAAGTTCAAATGTTTTCAAGTTATGTATTATTATAAAGGATGGCATGCAATCAAATACAATATATTCAATTTGACAATTAGGTCATGGATTAAGGTGAAATTGCTTATTAATCCATAATCATACATGAAATTGCAACCCAAGGCAAACAAGGTTCAATTGAAGTTAGATTAGAGTCGTGTCTTAACCAATTTATTTCAAGTCTCAAACAAGTATGAGTATGAAATAAAACTCATATTTAGATATTATTCATATAATTTGCAATCAAGTTCTCATATTTTTAATAAATCTACAGTTAAGTCCACAAATCACAAGGAAACTTGATATTAGTGCAACCAATGCATGAATTAAACCCAATAAAAGATATCTCCTAATAAATTGGTATCAAAACTTAATAAAAGGCACAATTATGATAATAAAGAAATATTAGAGGAAGATTAGGTTTAAAGCTAGGTTCATGGTCTCACACTATTGGGCTCAAGAAGGCTAGCCCCATAAGATACTAATATAGTCACCATCCTATTGGCCTCTCGGGATACAAATATGTAAGAGATAACCTTATGATGAATAAGGTATTTGAATCTGTGAACACAACTTTTGAGTTTCTAGGGTGATTTCTCCCCTTGTATAATCTTAACCAACATTATGTTGTCCCATTCTATAATGATATCCTGATTGCTGTCCTAGTCACTCACTGTCTCCATGCCCACCTCAAGTGTGGCCATGCTTCATGTCAAGTTATCCATCTCTTGAGATGGTCCATGGAAGCCCCCATCTCAAGACCCTCATGGTTTTGTTGGATATATACCAAACATGGTGAAACCTCTATGCCCATGGATTCAAGTTCTCCACCATTAAGGACCTATCTTTAGCTCAAGTTATCCTCTTGATGGTTTGTCCCATATTAACTCTTTGTATATGAATAAATCTAGCCTAATCTTGCCCATAATCCCTCCCACTTTCCATTTGTATTCTTGCTTGCTTAGTCCCCCAAAGGTTGCAAGGGAAACATGTTGCATGGTTAATCTAAATATTCTTGGCTTGGTCCCATATTCTAAGTGTTGGATCTAGGGCTCTAGAGGGGGGTGAATAGAGCTAAAAAATTATCACAAGATAGATTAGACCTTAAAATTATAGCAAATTAAAACCAATATCTTAAGTGCAATTTGAAGTCCTAACTAATAAGCATAGAAAGGATGAGAGGAATTGATAGCAAGCACTTGACAAGGTCATGTAGAGTAGTTCGGCTCTCCAAACTAGGAGAGAGTTAGTCCACTACCTAGAGAGGCCAACCTCTAGGACTTTGCAAGTGCTTTTCTCTATATTATCACCAATAAGAGTCACAACACAAGACCACCAAAGGACTTACCCATCCAAGCACAAAGAGTATTCTACCTTACCAAGGACTTACCCATTTTGCAAGAGTCTTCAGCCTTCTTCCAAGGTCTTACCCACTCTAGCACAAGTCTTCCACCTTCAAGGACTTTTCCACTCTTCTTGGATCTTCAGCCTTTGCCTTCTCCTTCACCTGGAGAGGATCATCACCTCTTCATCAACCTTGAAGAGGAAAAACAACAACTCCAACTTCACTTAGAGTAGCTTGCTTCACCTTTGCTTCATGGAGGAAAGGGGTAGCAAAGATGGAGTATATGAGATCTTTACAAGCACAAGGGAGTAGCTCTCTTACAACAGGTCTATCTCACTCATAATCACAAAATGAAGTGTAAACTAGAGAGAGAAAGGGGCTCAAGGAGTTGCAACACACTCAACTATAACAAGAACTTATAATAGTATGAATGAGCAAACTTGGAATGAACTCCAAGGGGTCCTATTTATAGCTGGGGTGTTCCCTTGGGTTTGGGATCACTTAGGGTTGAAATATAGACATTTTCCAAAATGCAATGGATCTATTTTCACCCAAAACAATTCACCAACAATTATAATCACTTTTTCAGTATCTTATATACATTACATTCGATCAAGTTTCAATAAAGGTAACTTGACCAATCAACTAAAAGATAAAACCAATTTTCAAACTATCGGTCAAGTTTGTTCTAGGAAACTCGACCAATGAGCTAAAATAACTTTTGCTCAGTGAGTCGCTCGGTCATGTTCTATGAGTGTACAACTCGACCGATGGGTCATCTTCAAAAAATCCATCATAGGATCGGTCGAGTTTCCAACTTGACCGATGAACAGCCTGTGACAAATTTTCTAAGTTGACTTTTGAGTGATTAAACCTTGATATTAAGTGTCCCTAATATTTTTCTCATCTTAGTTACAATTCATATCATCAATACAAGTGATTACAAAAATAATCTAAGGTCATTTGGAGTGATTTTCCAAATTGCATACTTGCAATGCATTTGACTTGAACTTGAACAAGCTAGGGCTTGTGTAATTTGATCCTTTTCATGTACCTAAAGCCTGAAATCAATCTTGAACAAACATGTTAGATACATAGGAATGGAATGGTTAAGTCATTATCAAAATATGGTCAATGTATAACTCTTAAGTCAACATTCTCCCCCTTTTTGACAATGATAAACCATTCCACAATCATATTGAAAAGGATATTGAAGTTATACCTTTGCCTTGTGAATTGTAAGGGGATTCAAGATTTGAACAATGTGAATTGCTCCCCCTCAATCTATACTTACTCAAACCTCCATAGTTAGTCTATCTACACAAAGCAACATGACATAAAAATACTATATGGTCCTTTAGTAAGTCACATGATAAAGCATATAATGAACATGAAAAAGAACACATAGGCAATAAAAACAATATGGTTGAGCATCAAGATATTGAATTTCTCTCCCCCCTTTTGACTATATCAAAAAGGAAGTTGGGGGGGTATAAGAGCATAGAAATATGTCTTCTCTAAGCACAACCAAGCATACAACCATAACATGCAGTCTTAAAGCATACACCAAACAGAGATGAGAGAAACAAACAAACTAAGTCATAATAAAAAATGTGGTAAAACATGGCACCAACTCATGAGATATAGTAAATCAAAGAATAAGTGTGCACAAAATTAATATTACAACCCAGGAAGTGAGTTCTCATAAAACAACTACAAGTCAAAATGAGGAAAGCTAAGATGATAAAATAGTACAACTCAGAACATGTGCCCAAATGTTTCTAATACAAAATATCCTACAAAGATATATATGATCAACATCTAGACTAAAAACTAAGAACAACGAGACATCTAAACTATTTATATCATCATCAACAACAACAACATCATCATCATCAACAACAAGCTTGTAGTCATCATCACTGTTTGAAGGTGCAGCAGCAATACCTTCATCACCGGAGTCACCATCGAAGCCATCAGAGCCATCATCATCAGATGCATCACCATCATCCTCATCATCACCAACAACCTCGTCAGCATCAGCAGCCTCCGCATCAGCCTGGTCTGGAATCTCCTCATCAATAAGAGAACCAAAACCTCGACCAGGCTAATGGGCATTCTGCTCATCCCAAGACATACTAAGAGCATGGATCTCATTGGCTTGTAGGAAGGAAGGAGAAGAACTACTGAGGCTGGCAAGCAGAGTGACCAAGGGGCCGGTAGGTAGAGGCAGCACACCAGGGGTAGATACACTAGCACCAGAAGGTGTAGCAGTGGAAGGTGCAAGTGGAGGGGCAGGATAAAAGTGATTGTATGCATAGGATGCATAATCACCTCCTGGGTAAGGCTGGTAGGCTGGGTAGGGATGTGCACAAGACATGTTCATGTTGGACATGATTGAACATAGGTCCTGATGCAGGTGCTCTGGAACCTGAAGGTTGCATGCATGTTAATGCATCATGTAGCCCATAGGGTTTCATTTGACACATGGAACGAGGCACAGGCAGGTCGGGAAGGCTTTTAGTAATCCGCTGTAAATGATTCGCTTCTGCTTATGTAAATCTTGTTTTTGTGAGTTGGGTGGAGGTTCTTGGGTAGAGATAGAGGTAGAGGTACTAGGTGTGGTGTAGCAGAGGATAGGCACATAATTATGAAGTGTGGTCTCATTGATACAAACTCCTTTCCAGGTAGGTTTGTAATGAAAGTCGTGGAAAAGAGATTTGCCAGTGGCAAGTTGAAATAGGCCACAAATTAGGGTTGGGTAGGGTGGGTGGGTGCCATGGGTGTTCTTTCTTGAGTTAAAGTAGGTCATATGGTGGAGAATATATCTTGACCACTTGACTCCAATATTCTCTAAAAGACAATACATAATCACCGCACTGTTTTTTGCAATCTCCATTTGATTTTTCTTTGGATGGATATTGCAGTTAACAACTAGGGAAAGGGCGCGTCTCTTAAGATCCAAGGCAGAGGAGGGAAGGGTGCACTTCTTAATATAGAGGAATTGAGGCTTCTTCAAGAATCTATGAATATCAGGGAGAGTAAGATCATATTGCTTGTAGAAGGCCTCAGGATCAACTAGGTCAAAATACTCTGGGTAATCCTTACGCCAGGTGTCAGTCTCATCGGTACCTGAAAAGAAGATGTTCAGGGTATCCTCGATGACTTGGAATTTCTTCCCAGAGATCATGGATGTGAGGACTACTTGAGAATTAGGCGGGGGTATGAGGGTGTCGTAATTCCAACGCAAGTTAGTGTAGAATTCGTGAACCACCTTCGTGTTAGTGATGAAATTGTTGTAGCACACACGTTCAACACCCAAGGCTGAGAGATGGTGAACATTAAGCAACTTTTCTACTTGATCTATGACCTCTTATCTTCTAGGTCTAGGCTCAAATAGGGCACAAAAAGGGAAATGATTCCAGGGAAGGAGCACCTTATACCTATTTATAGCCTCAGTTGAGACAAAAAGAGTGTCATCAAAAGGAATCAAGCGGGAGGATGATGAAGATGAAGGTGAATTAGCTGGGGCGGCTCTCTTCCTCCTATTATATGCCATAGAGATGAAAAAGAGAGGAAAGAGAGAGCAAAAGGTAAAAACTCACCACCAAAAAATGTCCACAAACCTAGGTTAGCAAGGGGGAAAGTCTAGGGTGGTCTAGCTAGGCCAGATTAGGGCTAGGTTGAGGAAGGTTAGGGCAAGGGTAGAGATCTTAGGGCATATGCAGGTGGAATCAGTCGAATTTTCTCTAGTTGAGAGGGAGAATAGTTGGCCGAAACCAACTTAAGATTGCTCCAGCCTGGCCATCGGTCGATTTCTGTGAACTCGGAAACTCGTCTGATAGGTTTTTTTTTAAAAGCTCTCGACCTCCGATCAGTCGAGTTGGAAACTCGACCAATGGTCAACCAGACCTAAACATAAAAAACTTAGTTTCTTGCCATTTGAGTGCTAATTAAATTTATTTTTCTAGTCCATTATGTATTTTTAACATACTTAGGCACATATCACTCATCATTGGGTACTATTTTGTGGAAAAACATGTGTTTGCAAAAAATACCCAAAAACAAAAGAAAAAAAGGCAAAATGAACATGGAATTTTTAGCATATTAGCAAGCAAAGATTATCAAAACAGAGACAAAACATATAGGATAATTGACAACTAGCTAGAAGGCATATCAGATTCATTCAAAGCAATTATAAGCAATTTTGATCTAATAAAGTTAAATTGCTCTCTAGCTAGAGATTTAGTGAAAATGTTCGCCAAATGATTTTTCGTGTCCACATGCGTGATATAGATATCCTTCTTTGCAATGTGATCACAGAGAAAATGATGATGGACCTCTATATGTTTAGCTCTACTATGCAAGATAGGATTATAAGACAAGTTAATTGCACTAGTATTATCACAGTAGATAGGAGAATCATTAAAATGAATGTTAAAGTCTTGGAGCATTTGCTTCATCCATAGGACATGTGTACAACAACTCCCAACTGCAATGTATTCAACCTCAGTGGTTGATAATGCCACTGTGCTCTATTTCTTAGATAACCAAGACACCAAGAATGGTCCTAGGAGGAAACAAGTACCACTTGTGCACTTTCTATCAATCAAGCACCTTGCACAATCCACATCACTATAAGAAGTAAGAGTAAAGTCCCTTGACTTGGGATACCATAGTCCAAAATTTTAGGTTTTGGCTAAGTACCTTAAAATCCTCTTAACAACTATAAGATGTGATTTCTTAGGATCAAATTGAAAGTGAGCACACAAGCCATCACTAAACATTATATCAGGTCTAGAGGCAGTTAAGTAAAGTAAACTTCCAATCATACCTCTATAGAACTTGTCATCTACATTCTCACCTTCTTCATCTTTGTCAAGTTTGGCGATGTTTGACATGGGTGTGTCCATCAGCTTGGTGTTCTCCATCCCAAAGCATTTGAGTAGTTCACTTGTGTACTTGCCTGGGTTGATGAATTTTCCATCTTTTGTTTTCTTGATTTGAAATCCGAGGAAGAACATGAGTTCACTCATCATACTCATCTCGAATTCACTCTGCACAAGATCACTAAATTCTTTGCAAAGATCAAGGTTAGTTCCGCCAAAAATGATATCATCAACATATATTTATATGATAAGAAAATTGTTAGAAGTGTGCTTTCGAAATAAGGTAGAATCTGCTTTTCCCATGATATACCCATGATCTAACAAAAAGTTCTTTAATTTCTCATACCAAGCTCTAGGTGCTTGTTTGAGTCCATAGAGAGATTTTTGCAACAAATAAACATGGTAAGGTAAACTATCATGTTCAAAGCCTAGAGGTTGAGCAACATACACTTCCTCCTCAATTGTACCATTCAAAAATGCACTTTTAGCATCCAATTGATACATAAGAAAGTCTTTATAACTAGCAAAGGCAAGCAACATACGAATGGACTCAAGTCTAGCTACAGGTGCATATGTTTCATCAAAATCTATACCTTCCTATTGATTGTAGCCTTGAGCCACTAACCTTGCTTTGTTCCTTACCACTTTGCCACTTTCATCAAGCTTGTTGCAGTAGACCCATTTGGTTCCAATGATATTTCTATCACTTGGTCTTGGCACTAGGGTCCAAACTTTTTTCTTTTCAAATTGCTCTAGAAGCATGGTCCTAGCCATCTCCTATAAATACCTATTCTTCCTCTCTACAACCCCATTTTGTTGAGGTGTTCGAGGTGAAGAGAAGTTGTGTGCATAACCAGATTCTTGACAAAAACGTTTAGAAAGCTCATTTTCAAATTCTCCCCCATGGTCACTACGGATAGAAACAATGCGGAAAGAAGCTTCATTCTCAAGTCATTTACAAAAACTTGAAAAAATATCAAGCATATCACTTTTAGAAATGAGAAAGAAGGTCCAAGTATATCTAGAGAAATCATCGACAATAACATGGCAATACTTGGAACCATGAAGTGATTGAGTTCTCATTGATCCAAATAGATCAATGTGAAGAAGCTCAAGAGCTCTCTTGGTACTAAGAACTCCTTTGGATTTGAAGGAGGACTTGGTTTTCTTTCCTTGGGTACAAGGTTGGAATTCCTCATCCTTTTCAAAATCTAATTTATGAAGTCCCTTGACTAAGTCCTTTTTTCTCAACTTCTTCAACTGATGCATATTCACATGACCAAGCCAACGGTGCCAAAGAGAAATATCATTCAAGTTGACTACTAGGCATCTACCAACAACATGCTTAATAGAGTCAAGAACAATAAATAAAGATTACCACTTCTAGTTCCCTTATATATAACTTGGTAGGCGAGGGAATCTAGAATCAAGCATTTAAAGGAAGTAAGTAACACAAGGTAACCATTGTCACATAGTTGACTAACACTAATTAAATTGTGATGTAGGCCATACACAACAAGAAAATTCTTGATACACAATGATTCACCTACATCACCCTCACCTTTGACTTTACCTTTCTTGTTTTCCCCAAAGGTGACCAATCCTCCTTTCTTTTTGGTGAAGTTGTTGAAATGGCTTATATCACTTGTCATATGCTTAGTGCAGCCACTATCAACAATCCAGCTTCCTTTTTCCTGTAAGAAAGGAGAATATTAGTTCCCAAATCAAACTTTGGGATCCAGAGTTAGCTTGAGGACCCATTTCATCTTTGGGTTGGTCCCCTTAGGCTTGTCAGGACAGTAAGTAGAGTAATGATCTTCACATTTGTAATAAGAACAAACCATAGGATTCTTAGTTTCAGAATAATCTCCTACAAAGAAAGAGGTCTCCTTGATCATTTTCTTACCTTTGGCTTTGATTTTGCCCTTTGATGCTCCCCTTAAAAATCCCAAACCACTAGTACCACTTTATTTGGTAGAATGGTCAAGGATTTCATTTAGGGAGTTCTTCCCTTTGAGGAATTTCTGTAGGGATTCTCTCAATCTATGGTTATCACCATTTAAAGAAATAATGGTAGAAGATAAGCTATCTATGTCATCCCTAGCATGAACAAGATTAGCATCAAGGCATAAGGCTTTAGTTAAACATGAATCCTTTTCAAGAGAGATAGAAGAAACATTAGCACTAGGCAATAAAAGTCTAGAAGATAGATCATTTACTTGACCAAGTAACCTAGAATTTTCAGATTTAAGCATTTGGATTTCTTTAAGATAGACATCTCTTTCTTCTCTATGAGCATCAATAAGGAGCTTAAATCCAACATTTTCAATTTTAACTATTTCAAGCTCTTTAAGGCAATTTTGGTTTTCTTCCTTAAGATTTTCAATATTCTTAAGGTAGATACCATTCTCAACTTCAACCCCATTGTATTGGAGCTCAATATCAAGGTATTTCCTTTGCAAATTATTAATAATCTCAAAATTAGTTTTCTCATTCAATTCAAGAATTTCAAGTTTAGCATATAGATCATCAATGATTTTTGCTAACCATTTTCTTTTAGATTTACATTTAGTAAAAGATGAACGGGTAAAGATTAGCATGTCAATAACATCTTCCTTAGATAACTCATGCATACTTACCTCACTTACCTCACTTAGCTCACCAATTTCTTCACTAGTAGAGGCCATGAGTGCAAGGTGGCACTCTCCATTTTCTTCGAAGATTGAGCTACTTGAAGATGAAGCTTCCCAAGCTGCATGAGCTGCATTCTTGTATCTCTTCTCCTTCTTGTCCTTCCTCTTGTATTTGCTCTCCTTCTTGTACTCTTCTTCCTTCTTTTAGTTGGCCTTGTGGTGTGACTTTCTTGACTTGGGACATTCACTCTTGTAGTGTCTATTTTGTCCACACTTGTAGAATCTAGGAGTAGAAGAGGAGGAGGCTTGCTTTCCCTTGAAGTGTTTGCCCTTGATGTAGTTGGCTTCATGCTCACTTGGGCCATCATCTTCACTAGAGGAGGAAGGGGAAGTCCAGCAAGTAAGTTGTTGTTGAAGGATGACCGCCTCCACTTATTCTTTGAAAGCACTATCTTTGATCTTCTTGGCTTCCTTCTCTTCTTGCTTGGCTTCTTCTTCTTGCTTGTCAAGCCTTGGCTCTTGGGCTTGGAGGTTGCCAATGAGCTCTTCGGTTGGGATGTCACTAAGGCTCCTCACTTCTTCAATGGAGGTGACCTTTGAATCCAATCTCTTTGGTAGAGTCCTCAAGATCTTGGAGTTGATTACACCTCTATCCAAAGTGTTGCCCAATGCAGACAACCAATTGATGATGACATTGAGTCTTGAGTACATCTCCGCAATCCCTTTTTTCTTTCCCATCTTGAAGTTCTCTAGAAGGTTGTTCAACATGTAGATCTTTGCCTCCTTGACTTGCTTTGTTCCTTCACAGGTGATGCACAATTTGTCCCAAATCTCATAGGCGATGTCCCAAGATGAGATCTGGTTGAACTCCGTTGGGGTAAGGGCTGCATAGAGAATGCTTATGGCTTTGGCATTGAGTTGGGCTTCTTTAAGTGCAACTTCACTCCATGTTGCAACATCTCTGGTTGGCTCCTTGTAATGTGTGACTATCACCTTCCACATTTCAAAGTTCATGCCTTGAATGTAGAATTGCATACACCTCTTCCAATAGAGGAAGTTGGTGCCATCAAAGACTGGAGGACACATGGAGAAGCCTCCCTCTAGATTGAGAGAACCAAGTAGGTTGTCGCCCATCTTCTTGTCTTATGGGATATTATTGGAGAATATCCTTGGCTCTTGATACCACATGTTGGATCTAGGGCTCTAGAGGTGGGGGATGAATAGAGCTACAAAAATTCTCACAAGATAGATTAGACCTTGAAATTATATCAAATTAAAACCAATTAGCTAAAGTGCAATTTGAAGTCCTAACTAACAAGCATAGCAAGGATGAGAGGAATTGATAGCAAGCACTTGACAAGGTCATGTAGAGTGGTTCCACTCTCCAAACTAGGAGAGAGTCAGTCCACTACCTAAAGAGGTCAGCCTGTAGGACTTTGCAAGTGCTTTTCTCTATATTATCACCAATAAGAGTTACAACAAAAGACCACCAAAGGACTTACCCATCCAAGCACAAAGAGTATTCCACCTTGCCAAGGACTTACCCACTTTGTAAGAATCTTCAGCCTTCTTCCAAGGTCTTACCCACTCTAGAACAAGTATTCCGCCTTCAAGGACTTTTCCACTCTTCTTGGATCTTTAGTGTTTTCCTTCTCCTTCACCTGGAGAAGATCATCACCTCTTCATCAACCTTGAATAGGAACAACAACAGCTCCACCTTCACTCAGAGTAGCTTGCTTCACCTTTACTTCATGGAGGAAAGGGATAGGGAAGATGGAGTAGATGAGATCTTTACAAGCACAAGGGAGTATCTCTCTTACAACAGGCCTATCTCACTCATAATCACGAAATGAAGTGTAAATTAGAGAGAGAAAGGGGCTCAAGGAGTTGCAACACACTCAACTATAGCAAGGACTTAGAATAACATGAATGAGCAAACTTGGAATGAATTCCAATGGGGTCCTATTTATAGATGGGGATGTTGCCTTGGGTTTGGGATCACTTAGGGTCGAAATATAGCAATTTTCCACAATGCAACATATTTATTTTCACCCAAAACAACTCACCACTTGTTATAATCACGTTTTCTACATTTTCCATACAGTACATTCGGTCGAGTTTCAATAAAGGTAACTCGACCGATCAACTAAAAGACAAAGTCAATTTTCAAACTATCGGTCAAGTTTGTTCTAGGTAACTCGATCGATGAGCTAAAATCAGTTTCACTCAGTGAGTCATTTGGTTGAGTTCTGTGAGTGAACAACTCGACCGATGGGTCATCTTCAAAAAATCCATCATAGGATTGGTCGAGTTTCCAACTCGACTGATGAACATCTTGTGACAAAGTTTTGAAGTTGACTTTTGAGTGATTAAACCTTGGTATTAAGTGTCCCTAATATTTTTCTCATCTTAGTTACAAGTCATATCATCAATAAAAGTGATTACAAAATCATCTAAGGTCATTTGGAGTGATTTCCCAAATTGCACACTTGCATGTCATTTGACTTGAACTTGAACAAGCTAGGGCTTGTGTAATTTGATCCTTTTCATGTACCTAAAGCCTGAAATGATTCTTGAACAAACATATTAGATACATAGGAATGGAACGGTTAAGCCATTATCATAATATGGGATATGTATAACTCTTAAGTCAACATAAGACTCTTCATTTTTTGTTGTCAAATCTACTTGTTCAACATTCACTCCAGATAGTCCAAAGTACAACAAGGGCGAGAATACCCCTCACAAATCCAAGAAAACTACTCTCACTAGCTATTTCCCAAACATTCATAATCACATTCCTTATTGGCCTTGTGGTTGTACAACTTGTGCAATCCTGAAGCCCCTGTTTGGAAACAGACTGGGATTTCATAGTCTGGACTGGATTAGATGGGGTTAGTCAGGATTCAGTCTGATTCTGTTTGGCAACCCAGTCTGATTCTGTTTGGCAACCCAGTCTGATTCTGGTCAGCTGGTCTGATTTGAGTCTGATTGCAGTCTGATTCTGTTTGGCTACTAGGCTGGATTCAGTCTGATTTTGTTTGGCAACGTAGTCAGTATCTGTTGATTCTGTCCTGATGTTGTAGAACTGTTTTAAAAAGAGTAAGGAATGTGTAGTGCTGCTGCTTAAGTAGAAGTTGGCCGAAGTGTATTATATACTAAATAACAAATAAATAATATATAAAATGCATAATTTATGCATTTAAATTAAATAGTAGCAAACATGCGTAGCATGTCTGTAGCAAAACGTAATACCACATAAATAAAAAGATAATATTTTATTGGTTCTCGGGAAAATACATATGTAACATACAAACTGAAATGAGAGGTCTGCCCTAGACCTAGACAAAGACAAAGCTACACAATGTAATAAGTTGGTGAGCAAGCAGCCAACTTCATGCCTCGTCGGACTCGTCGGCCAACTTCATGGCCTCGTCGTACTCGTCCCACGACACAGGACAGCCTTTGTCCAACAACTGATTTGTTTCCTGTTTGCTGGCGTCTTTTGGCCACTCGAACAGCAACGGTAGATGGTGAACAGGATGAGTAACACCCTTGGCTTGTTCGTCTCTCTCATTTGGGCCCTCATCGCGTGTAGGCTTGCAACATGGTTTCTTGCAAACAAGCTTTTCTTCTACATATTTTTTAATTTTTGACGGAGACATCAATAGTTTTTCAAATTTTGTCCTTGCCTTTGATTGTGACCGCGATGATGACATCTATAGTTAATAAATAAATATAAGTATTAGCAAATATCAATAATAGTAAGATAATTGTGACAATATTGAATACAAATAAATGGTCCAAACAAACTTAGCTACAAACAAGTAAGAACGTGATGTATGCATTCAATACGTAACAATAAAAAGCTCCAAACAAACTTAGGTACATACAAATAAATGTTGCGAAGTAAACACAAACAACTACAAAGTCGTGGAAATATATTATAGGTTAATGTGTTACTTTCGCCGTCTATCGTGGTTGTTTGATTCACTCATCGGTGTTAATAAGGTATTCAGCAACCCCAGGTGGGTAAATGCGACGAGTCGTCATGAAGTTGCGTTGCACGGCCAATGGCGGGGGAGGCAATAAATCTCCCAAAATAAAAAGATTGTCTCTTATGAACTCTCTCCTTATGTGTTGACATCTCATCTGCAACTCAGTCAAAGATATGTAAGGCCACCCAGTTATGTTTCAGAAGTCACGTCATGCCTCCATCCAAGCCCGTGTAGTATATACTCCATTAACACATCTCTCCAACTCATATTGGTTTCTCATAATACCTCTGAGAACCATATCAAGCTCCGTACACCACATAAAAGAAGGCGTCCTTGGAGGCCCAGCCATATTACAGATTCTGTAAGTAATATGTTTTAGACGTAAGTGTGTATCGCACAATTAAGGGAATATAAAATGCATATTCAGTGCTAACTAACATTGATCAACATCATGGTGAAAAAACATACACCCTCCATAAAACATACACCAACATTATGATAAATAACAAAAGCTTGTTAATGTCAGATGAATTCAGGAAAATTTAATGTTAAAAACATTGAATGGTTGACAATGTAAATCGACACACCAAACTAAATGTAGCTCTCTTCCATTAAACGTTATGGCATCACCGTGGGTAAAGGAATGTCTACAAGAAGACTACATTCTTCCTCCAGACTGGAAACGTGGCGTTCTAGACCCTCATGCTCATACTTTTTTTGGGTGTATATATCATTGTAGTTGTGATGAATTTCAACAAAGTCCTTCATGTTCATTGCCTGGCCCCACACTGCCTTACACTCGACAGTTAGTAACATAATCTCAGCTTTCAAAGAATCAATTGTTGGGGGGAGATCGACTGCCCAACGGAAGTATCTACACCTATCTTTTCCCTACAATGTATTATCAAGTTTAATGAATGACAAAGAATGTGCAGCATACACAACGGAAACCTATTATGTATGTATTTACTAGTGCACCTCACGAGAAGGACATATGTAATACATTTCGCCTGACCTTTCACTCAGAATGCCAAAATCATACAACCCTGCATCCTCTGTGTTAAGCCGCAAGGCTGCATCTAACCCACAATCACACCTCATAACTTCAGATAGATCCATTGACATCTAAAACATAATTGAGGTAATTGAGGATTAGTAAAAATAATGTCAGATTCTGAACATAGATTTAAAATACAACTTTCTGAACATAAAATAGGCCTAACTGCTTGTTCTACATCTATGATGTATTGTATCCATCCTCGTTTGAAGAGTCGTTACTGCTCATGATGTGAAGTCATTGGCGAAGATATTGGCACCTCTCACGTAGAGTGGAAATATCTTGTTCGAGCCTATCGGTGTCTGCTCTTGTCGAACTGACAAAGTCACATAGTTCATACCATAGCTTGCGTTCGTTGCGTGCATATGCAAGTTGTGTTAGCATAGCATCCCTAACTGCAGTAAGTGTGGCAACTGTGGGTGGTACACGCTGCGTGGGCAATCTCATCTGGCATCTATTCGAAACAAGCCCCCTACCACATGTAAAATACGGTATGTGGGGGTTGTTATTTTCAAAATGTCCATTTTCCGCGTCCGCGTCATCCATATACACACGTACAGTGCATTGAAGGCCGCATGTACAGCAAGGCATTCCATTCTCCATTTCAAGACAACCTACTGATTCATTATGTCATGTATATTATTAGGATCTAGTAAAAAGTTCGTAAAAAAATCAAGTAAAGGCTACAAAGTTTTGTCGTGGACAATTTTTCAAATAATGTCGAAGACTATTACAGATACAATTGTACGTCAACGGGCATCCCATAGCAAATTAGAAATGGATTCACGTAAACGGTCGCCCTCCCTTGAATCGGCCTGAGTTGTTTATTGGAGGGAACTCAGGTCAACCCCAGCAGGGGGAACGGCAGATGTTGAAATGTCATCTGGGAGTTCGTCCATGATACTGTCGTCATCATGTTGGCGGCGTATGAAATTGTGGAGGATACAACAAGCCATTACGAGGCGACACTGTGAATGTATGGGATATGTCGCCCCCTTTTTAAGGTAGGCAAACTGCCGCTTCAGCACCCCAAATGCTCTTTCTACAACATTACGTAATTGTGTGTGGCAGTGGTTGAACATCTCCTTCTTGCTGGTGTAGGCATGTCTGTTTCCTCGGTACTCAGAAATATGGTAAGCTGTGTTGCGATACGGTGCAAGGAATTGCCGAGTGTTGGCATACCCTGCATCAACTAGGTAAAACTTTTCCGGTGGAACTTTAAACCCGCCCGTGGTCATCACTGACTGTAGGACCCTTTGGTCAGCAGCCGATCCCTCCCACCCAGTTAGGACATATGTAAACTCCATGGAGAAGTCAACTACAGCCAAGACATTAAGAGAGACATTCCCTTTTCTGTCTTGGTAGCGATTTTGCTTGTCTCGTTTAACCAAGACGGGGATGTGTGTTCCGTCAATTGCCCCGATGGCATTCTATAACACCAAAATAGGTTGTAAACATACAAAATATTTCCAAATGATTAAAGATTGTAGGGGCTAACTATTACCTTGAAGTACGGGTAGAACCTTGGGGTCTCCAATATACGGGAATGTGTTGTCGTCCATGTTGCTGCAGTTTGCATGACAATGTACTCATTGGACAACGAACACACAACGTCCAAGACTTTGTTGAACTTTCTACCGATGGTCTCACCAGAGTGAATGTAGTCCTCAACCAAAGCATGATTTGTATGTCCATGGCCAACCATTTGTAGGAAGTAGCACACAGCCTCAACCGAACTGACGCCTCTAGTACTTCGTAACAAGGCCCGACTCTCAAGCTTGTCCACAAGGGCCAATATAGAATGTGGTCTCATTCGATATAGGTCATAATCCCTTTGTTCATGACCGTTTAAAATTTCTAAGACCTTCTGGTGGCCACTCCTAATGCTAACTGACCTAGGTATTATAGGTGGTATGTCGGAAATGTCGTCAATGATGGAGTTTGCTATGGACTCAGCTATTGTATCAACAATGTGATTAGTTGGACCAGACAATGTATGTAGAATGTGCGTGAGGAGGTCAGGTGTTTCTGTTTGGTCAGTGGTTGACATGATGCCTACAAGTGGAAGCATAGCAAGGTTGTCATGGCAACGACAAGGAAAAAATGACTAGTCTACAATCATATGTAACCGTGGACATATAAAATAATGGCTTCTGGGATACATAGCGAATTAGATTGAACGCAAAATAAAAGCATGGCAGTGAAATAAATTATTACAACAGTTAATCAATTTAGTTTCTGTGGTAAAATAATGTCTGGACGGGAATAAAAATATTTCAACAATACAGCAAATTAGATTATGGCGAAAGAAAATGTTTCGAAGGGAAATAGATTATTACAACAATGAAAAACTTTCTACTGATTTGCTGAGTGAAATGTCTGGCTGTTAATCAAACTGATGTTCCCCCTTATGATCCGGAAGGGCCAGCATCATTGGATGAAGGAAAAAATGCATCATTGGACAAAGGAAAAAATGCACGGTGAGATGACATAAACGACGATGGCATACTTGAGCTGTTGCTGAAGTTGGGGGTTGGGGATTGCGTGAAAAACGCATTGTGAGATGGCATAAACGAGGATGGCATTGAAGGTGTTGGTGTTGCATTGGCAGCTTGGGACCTTTCCCAAAGGTCTTGCAACCATATAGTTATCTTTTGAGGTGTGTCTATAAGGCTGAGGTAGATGTTGCGGTTTGTTGAGTCCTTGATGGAGTTCACAAGTGTTGTAAACACACAAGTGGGGGCATCTGGGTAAGTGTCATGGAAATGTTGTAAGATGGTTGTAAACTCTTTCTTTTCAAAGGCTCTAGTTGCCACACCACTGCCTAACTCATGAACCTTTGCATAAACCTGTGTGAATTCAGATAACACTTCATTTGAAAGCCCACATCGGTCTTCAGCCATTGATGTCCGCTTCTTGCGCCTAACGACAGGAGGCCTCCCGCCAATGCTCTGTGTATCTGTTCCGCCTCCCCCGGTGTCTCCCTCACTTTGCATCCCATATGCGGCCATATTCGGTACCCCTGATTGGCTTCCAGTGTTCATGGGTGTCTCTGACCCATCTAAGTCGACATTGACATCATCCTCGGAGGCAACGTCAGAAGGGATTTGTGTGTCCGTTGAAGACATTGCATGATGTCCTCTAGCAATGTTCCTCCCCGCCATCATCTCGATGTCATAGTAGTGGGGAAACGGCTTGTTAAGCAACCTAGCAAGATCCTTGTTTGCCTAAGTATATGAAAATTTTGTATTAGGAAAGTTTAGGTGTAAATATAGGACATTACTTTATTTGATTAATAAGGGACTGGTTATTGGATATACCACAAGGCTCTCCCTCCATTCAGGGCTATCGGGCAGCGTGGGCTTATGCCTAGTTTCATCCCATCCAACGCCACTCTTCTTCATCACAAGCTTCAAAGCGGCATAGTCCCTCCTCAAGTTCTTCCACCGAGTTTTAAGCTGTTCTATATTGCAGGCCGTCTTCCCCATCCTATTTTTCATTTCCACAGTTGCCTCCCGCCAAGCCTCCCTAGTGAAATGACCATCGACACACCTGCCTAGGTCATATTGTCTGCGCAATGCTGATACTAGAGCGGCATCAGAGTCTCTTTGCCCAAACAATATGAAACTTGGGCTCACCGGAAGACATACCCCCGCAGGTTCTGCAATATATTATGATACACAATTCGTTATGCTATCAAGATAATACTACAGTGGAATTTGATTCATTCCATCGGATTCATCTCAAATTGTACACGTTAGCTATATTTAAAGATGTGTTTTGTTTGCTGATAACATATCTGTCTTGCATTACTTGCTAAGCCAACGAAAGCATGTACTGGAATGGTGATGGCTGAGCTGCAATTATACCAAAATTACTCTATACAGCAGGTACTACTATGTTGGTGTGTCCTGGAAGTATTATGTAACTAAACTTACTCGATGTTGGTGTGTCCAAGCATATTTGTTTCATGAGTTTCAAGCAACAGAAATATAATGATATCATTTCAATGTTATAAATCATGACCTATAATACAAGTAATGTATAAATAAAGGTAGTTATTAGTACTCATTTTCGACCTATAGAAAACTACTATGGTGATCAAATAGAAATCAAATAGATTGGGTTGCCTTTAAAATACAAATCAAATGTCAGAAATAAATTATGGTGATCAAATAGACTCAATGTAATTCAACCATTGTGTAGAATCCAAAGTAATAATCATTTATTTTACAGATTATCTCTTCATAGTCGAAACTGATTTCATTTTGTACAGACCTAGGTATTCTATAACAATGAAAAAGTTGTTCTATTTCAGTGTAATCTATAGGTTCAGTGCATGGAAACTCAACAAGAACCCATGATAGGATAATCCAAGCATATTTGTTTCTTGAGTTTCAAGCAACAGAAATGTAATGATATCATTTCAATGTTATAAATCATGACCTATAATACAAGTAAGGTAGTTATTAGTACTCATTTTCGACCTATAATACTGCAATACTAATCAGTAGATTAAATTGATTCAACTTTTGACTGAGCTAGTTATTATCATAGATTAAATCAGTAGATTAAATTTTCCCCCCTTATTACAGACTGGGTTGGGTCACTGAAAACTACTATGGTGATCAAATAGAAATCAAATAGACTGGGTTGCCTTTCAAATACAAATCAAATGTCAGAAATAAATTATGGTGATCAAATAGACTCAATGTAATTCAACCATTGTGTAGAATCCAAAACAATAATCATTTATTTTACAGATTATCTCTTCATAGTCGAAACTAATTCCATTTTTTACAGACCTAGGTATTCTATAACAGAAACACTACTAAATTGCACATGTATGTAAAACATTGTTCTATTTCAGTGTAATCTACAGGTTTAGTGCATGGAAACTCAACAAGAACCCATGATAGGATAATCAAAACATATTTGTTTGATGAGTTTCAAGCAACAAAAATATTATCATAGCATTTAAAAGTTATAAAGCATGAAATATGGTACTTATACCAATAATACTACAAGTAATGTATAAAAAAAGCTAGTTATAAGTACTGTTTATCATTTTATTATTCCCTAGATGCACATAATCAGTTATTACCGTTATTTTTTCGACAATAAAATCATTTTGGGATACTTGTGGGTACTACATAAAGACTATCTCGTCCTAGTACAAATTATCTCCATATAGCAAGCAACATGAAATGAAAAAAGCATAACAACGGGAGAGAAAGAAGGAACTTTGGGGTAGATATCAACCAAAAAGTTTGTATTCTAGCAATCCAAACATATTTGTTATATGAGTTGAAACAGAGGAAGTTGGGTCAAGAAAATCATTTATTTGACAGATTATCTCTTCCTAGTCGAAACTGATTCTATACAGACCTAGGTATTCTATACCATATTTTTATACAGACCTAGGTATTCTATACAGACCTAGGTATTCTATACAGAAACACTAGTTCTTACAGACCTAGATATTTTGATATCTAAGGCCTAACTCCTTAATCAATTTCTTAGCTTCATGATAAGAAGATGGGAATGTGGCCAAATGTGGAAAGGCATCCAATAGAAGTTTCAATAGTTGACTAAAAGATGTGTTTGTCCAGTGAAACATACATTTTAAATTAAATAGACGTAGAAGAAATGACAGTGTTGAGAAATTCTTACAACCAGGGTAAAGCTCATTATTAGAAAGCTCACTAACTTCTTGAATTTCATGTCATCTTCAATAATGTAAAAAGACTCTTCGGGCCATGGAGAATCCATTTTTTATATTCTCTGAAAAATCCATGGAACAAAATGTCTTTCCACCTCCTCAATAGAAAACTCCTTCTTTCTATTTACTTTGCATTCACCATAATAATCAATTATTATAGTTATTTTTTCAACAATAAAATCATTTTGGGATACTTGTGGGTACTACTATCTCGTCCTAGTCCAAATTATCTCCATATAGCAAGCAACAGGATATGAAAAAAGCATAACAACGGGAGAGAAAGAAGGAACTATGGGGTAGATATCAACCAAAAAGGTTGTATTATTCCCTGGCCTCCTCTCTGACCGTATTCAAACATGAACAATGAGATGGATATATTCTGACTGTCATACACAACGATTAACAATAATACTACAGAGATGGATATATTGTGAAAAAAGCATAACAACGACAAACATTGCTTAAACTATGCCATCGACTGATAAAATGTGACTGTCATACACAACGATTAACTTGTTTGGAACCAACGTCGGCTAAATAAATACACAAATTAATGACCAATGCACCTCAGAAATGTCTACCCTAATCGACATCACAAAAAAAGCGTCGGCTATCCTATTTCGTAACCAACCTTAGCAGGAAGGGGCGACAAAGAAGAAGCGCCGCTTCCTTGCTGTGTGTAGCGCCGCCGGAGCACCAGGGAGGAGAACCACCGGATTTCAGCCAGGGACGACCAGCTTCAGCGAACAGCTGCTCCAACAGACGTATGTGGAAGTGAAGAACCTCGCAGCACAAGGTGAATATGAAGGCAGACGGACACTTTGCCTTGGACGCACTAGGGTTTCTCCTGCGCATCGACAAGATGGGAGAATGTCAGATTGAGATAGTCGAAGACCAGGGCAGGGTATGGCTTACCTTGCTTTTGAGGGATGTAGCCGCCCCAGTAGACCGGCGGTTGCAGATGGCTGAATTAATTCTCCACGCGGGCACTTCGCCCGACGATGACCTATGGCCTCCATCCGCAATTTCGTCGAGGTCGCAGACATGGCTTTACTTCTCTCACACACGGACCAACAGTATTGCGCGCAGAGAAGAGATGCGAAGCGTCGGGAGGTAGAGCGCCGAGAGGGAGAAGGCTAGGGTGAGATGGAGAAGACTAGGGTGAGAGGGAGGGGCGTGAGGGATCGGGGGTTGTGTCTAGGCAGAAACCGGACTGAGATTCACAATCCTGCCTCGACCGGGACTGGGATTATGCGGATTATGGGATTCCGTTATCCCAAAATGGGGATCAAACTGGGTTGGCTTCCAAACACATTTTTCGACCAAAACGGATCGGATCAGGCCCTCGTGGCGCTAAACAACGGGTGCTAATCCAAGCCCAATCCGTTTCCAAACAGGGGCGAAAAGCCTCAACTCTAGTCCAAGTTTGGAAATACTTTTCTCCAGTGAGGAAAAGGTGACCAATGTACTCCTCTGCCCTTATCTTGCTACATTCATAATGCAAAGATATGTTAATCCTATAGGCTCTAATACTAGATATTGCGGGGATCCATTATCTTAAATCTTCCATCCAAAGAAAGAAATCTTAGCCAAAAAGGAAAATTTCCCAAACTATTTGTAAGAGATGCCATGATAAATCATGCCACTTGTCCTTAAGATGTTGTTCATGGAGAGGATAGTCTCATCTTCCTCCAAGCACCAAATAAGAGATTCTTTTCCCATTTTATCTCTAATCTTAGTATGTGCGATCAACCTCCTTCCTTCTTCATCTATGAGGTCTTCAATCATGCTAACCACCCAAGCCCCTTCTTTGTTAAGGGGATTTTCAATCTTAAGGTTAGGTTCATAACCACCCCAAATTTAATATGTATCATTAAGTAGCTACTTATCCATCTCCCCATCTAAAGGACAATCAAGATCCTCTACTACCCATCTTGTGTTTTCCATAACTAGGGGAAGAACCTCCCACACCCGCTTCTAGTAAATTGAGGTCTGCCTACTACTCTTGAGGAACTAGGGATGATTGATCCCCATACCCTATTACCATACTTATCCCTACAAAAAGGCCCAAATGGAATCTCATGTGAAATAATTCCACATTGCTTTCATGAGTAAGGCTATAAGCCAGTCCCTAAGTCTATAGATACCAAGTACTGCCTCTTCTTGGCTCAAGGTGACCTTATCCCAACCCCCTTAATGTCATCTCTTATGTCCATACCTAGAGGCCCAAAGGAATGACCCCATCCTTGTAACACCCCTGACCTGGGTTATGAGGTAACCCTGGATGTTTTTCCTAACTAAGATAATTAGAACCTTTTATTAATCTTTTAAAAAGTAATTAAGACTTAAGGAGAACTCAAGTTTCAAGTTTGAGCCTATTTAAAGACTATTTGTGCTATATATGATAGTGTTGGTACAAATTGCAATTTACACAAAATATGGGGGGATGGGCAAATTACCATATCTAGAGTGTACCTTCTCTCACTTAGCATCATCTAGAAGAGAGACAAAGTAGGGGGTGCCTTGTTTGTGTCTTGGTTGAGTGATAGCACTCTAGGTGGTGAAAGAACCAAAGAATGTTGAGTATCTTAAAATCTAGATAAGGTTGTGTCGAGTTGTGAAGAGTATATGGGAGTGTCTATCAGTTTAGAAAACATAGAGTAGGTCCCATATTGGTTTAGTAAATTTTTGGAAGTATTCATATTAGGATAAGCACCTCAGGTAGGTGAAGCCTATCAGTTTAGATGTTCCTTGCAAACGTTGTATCAGTTTGCACATACAGTGATATTGGGTTGTGATATCTTATCAAGCAAGATACCCAATGGCTGATATCTCATCATTGAATTGTATACAAGAGTTTTCCATGCCAAGATAATCATGGATGCATGGAGTCACCATTCATGGACACGTGTCACCTAGTTACATATGGTGATGGCACCTCTCATGTAGCCTCTCTCTTGAAACTCAACTATATAAGCCCCTCTTTTCACAAGAAAGTAAACCTTTTGACTCTCATATCATCCCTCCCTTGGTGGATGACCCTAGGAGCTCAAGGATCAAGAGGAAGGTCGAGCACCTTGTCTAAGGTGATGCTATGGCCATCTTCAAACTTGGAGAATTATGTATCTCGGATCATAATACTAAGGTGATGCTATGACCATCTTCAACCTTGGAGAATTATGTATCTCAGATTATAATTCTTTCTTTCTTTTCTTCTACACAACATTTCTAACTATGATACCTTCTTCTTGATGGAGGTGAAGCTATAGCCGAATCTTGGACCTTTGGATTGGTCATCTTCAACCTTGGGAATGTGGATATTTGAATCTTGAAGCTCTAGTGGTGATCTTGAGGTAGGTTATATAACTTGAAATCAACTCTATTATTATTCACCTTCAATCATGCAATAGTTGATTATTACTTTTCAATTTCAATTTTCCTTGATTTAATAATGATTCTATGAGATCTAATGGATATATGGGGCTATTTTCCATGAACTAGAGTGTGAATTGACGAAGGGTTGGAGCTTGGAGATGATGAAATCTACCATGCACAAACTGATATTGGTTTGAGAAAACCCTAACTCGATACAGGGTTATATGAAGGGAAATCAATACACATTGATCCCTAACTCCTTACTAGTTTGTTACATGCAAAGGACCACCGTTCTTACTGTTTTTTGTACTTTCACCTAACGATAAGGATGAGGGCAGGCCAATATCTTGAAAGAGAGTGAAGATATGAATACAATAGAGTTAACCCGACATGCCTTAACCCTAGCAACCCGACACACCTTTAGCCTGACACAAGTGTGATGGGAGAAACACCTAGGCCGACACACCATGTGAAGGTGTGGGCAATACACTCCTTGAAGTCATGGCCGACACACCATGTAGTGGTGAGGTTGATTCCTTGATAGGTGAGAGTGTATAAGGATGTTATTGATGGCTAACCTGATATATATCAAAACCCTAAAAGCAGATATCACTTGGTGATAGTTGGGGTGACACAATAGATGATGTTATGGATGACATACCAGATGGGAGTGTGGTCAATACCCTAGAGTATACTATGGCCGATATACAAAGTGATAAGGTGGTTGACACACAAAGTGATAGGGTGGCTGATACACAAAGTGATAGGGTGGCTGACACACAAAGTGATAGGGTGGCTGACAAACTAAGTGATAGGGTGGCTGATACACAAAGTGATTGGGTAGCCAATACACAAAGTGATAGGGTGGCTAATACCCTACAGTGAGGTCAAGATGATATACTTAAGTGAGGTGAAAATGTTTTTCTAAAGTGTGTAGAAGGTGATGGACTAAGGTATTGTGAAGGTGATACACCAAGAAATGATTCATGGCTGATATCACTTGAAGTACCTCAAAACCTATGACACCCTTTGTCACACAAAGCGGGATTACTCAAAACTTAAACCACGATCAACCATAAATAGGGAATTATCAAAAATCGCTGGAAATTAAAACCGATTTGCAACAAGCACCATGAGCTGAGAACTATTATACAAGAGCCAACACTTGCATTTCATAACATATAATCAAGGTGCTAAATCATCATTTTCCAATCAACCTATTACATAAGATAACAGTCCCACATGTGTATACATACTACCAGAGGCACACAAGCCATAAATCACATATCGATCATCATGTCTACAAAAAACATCGAGAACACCCCCAAGGACCTGAGTGTACATGGACGACACATAGGACTCTATTTCAGACACTAACCATATGCCATGTTCCACTAGATGTGGTTTTCTTATTGTATTATATCCTCAGTCACATGATCTACAAAATGGCATGAACGCCCACCTAAAAAGTTATTTAACCAACAGGGTGAGACACAGTCCCATCGAGATATATAACTCTCAGCCAACCTTATTATTATCACAGATAGCTAAGCAAGTTGATTAACATACTAAGCAAATTGAACAAGATTAACTAAGGGACACACATCTCATGGATGAAGAATATATATAAGTAATGTGCACTTTCCAATGAGAAATAGAACAATTAATAATCTAAAAGGAATATGAAGAAAATGTATAATTGTTATAAACTAAACAATATAAAAGCAAGGCAAGGCTTCATCCAATGTTTCTGTGTTTGATCCTATACATGTACTCTACATGGATGATTACATATTTATTATACCCTGAGGATTTGAGTCGCACCGCCCAAATCTAGTCGACCACTGCTAAGTCAAAATCGGTGCCATACAAGGTCAATGGAAGAGTCGAAATCCATGACCTCCCCACACCTCTCAGTCAGCATGAGAGTAACACCATATAGACATATCAGTCAACTGCACAAGTGACATAGTAACATCAAAAGGGTTGGCTCACACATGGCCACCCATATAATATCTAACCCACCTTGATAAAGGTAATGACACTAGGAGAATAGGATCACACATGAGCATTCTTAAAAAGAGGACTGGCTCACGCATGCCCATCCTTATCACACCGAGATCGGCTCACGCATGGCCGTCTCATACAACCTGATATTAAGGATGCAAGGGAATACTCAACTTGCACCCCTCATATTAAAAAATATATGCTCTGAGTTTAACTCGTTTCACCATCTAGCAATAAAACTAACACTGGAATGGATCTATGGCACAAGGCAAACTGCATTATTAGATTCCACTTGATTAATTAGACTAATTAAAATGTCTTTCAACATCAATCAAGTTACAATGTACAAACCACACACAAATCATTCAAAATAAAGGGCATAGTATTACAATAGTAGATATCATCGTTTACTCTAGAAACTGATTCCCATCATCTCATAACACTATATCATTGTCAGCCACAAAGCTACTGTTTCACTTCCAGCCACAAGGCTACTTGTAACACTGCCAGCCACAAGGCTACTTGTATCACTGCCAGTCACAAGGCTATCATCAACAAGACATTATCCTGGGATATCAATCCCTCATTCCATTACCAGAGGATATCACCTCAACTAGGCACTAAGCCTTTACCAATTCCTAAGACCCATCACATCACAGTTGTGTCCTAAGACCCATCACATCACAGTTGTGATTCATAATTATCTTATCATGCCTCATCAAGTGTAACGTCCCAAGATTTGAGGCCTCAGATAGAATGATCTTAAAAGGAATGATTGGACTGCCCATATCACCAAGGTGCACCTCCTTTTCTGGGAGCCCATCACTAAAGTACTCCATAGTTAAGTGTGCTCATCTTAAAGTAGTACAGGGATGGGTGACCAGTCGAGAAGTTGACCCTGGCTTGCATGTGAGTGAGGAAAAAGCACGTAGTTAAGGCTAGTAGTGGTCTGTGGGGCCAGTCGTCATTCTTGAAACTATTCTAGAGCCTAGGGCAGTGGGCTCAGGCGTTAAAAATGGTATCAGAGCCAATTCCTCTCCAGTAGGTGGGGCCCACATGGGCATGTGACATGCTAGTCTTGAGTCGTGTGGTCCAGGCTTGTTGGAAAGGGATGTCCATGGTTGACGTAGCCACCCTTGTGTTGGTATTCCGTGATCGGGAGCTAGGTGTCCATGGGTCATTCTGGGTTTGCACTAAAATAGGGAAATATTACGAGGGCCATATAATTGAGCTTTCATGAGGAAGTCAAGATTCTAAGTGGGGGAGATTGTAACGTCCCAGGATTTGATTCCTCAGATAGAATGATCTTAAAAGGAATGATTGGACTACCCATATCATCAAGGTGCACCTCCTTTTTCGGGAGACCATCACTAAAGAACTCCATAGTTAAACGTGCTCAGCTTGGAATATTACTAGGATGGGTGACCAGTTGGGAAGTTGACCCCGGCTTGCGTGTGAGTGAGGAAAAAGCACGCAGATAGGGCTAGCGGTGGTCTGTGGGGCCAGTCATCATTCCTGAAACCCTACTTAGAACCTTGGGCAGTGGGCCCGGGCATGATATTGTGCATATAAGCATCACTTATTCCCCATCACATGTACTTTCCATAGAAACAATTTAACCATTATGTTTAGAGAGAGAATATACTAAACATATTAAACACCTTTAGTCAAAGTAGGTAAAACATCATACGATCTCTGATATAAGATTAGGCTTCATGCTGATTTCACGTAAGGTCCCCAAACATCATTCTACCTCACATCTCTGACATGCACTCCCTCCCATAAACTGGAGTGTATATGACTAAGAATTAAATAGTGTAACCAAGTATGCACATTCACATATTCATACTTCACGTGTTCCCTTTCCAAGGTTCATAACCAAAGCTTGCTATTATTTAATGATCTTCATACTATTCATGTAACATCCCTGACATGGGTTACTCCTTAACCATAGGAGTTTTGCTTAAGTAAGTCATTTATATTCTTGTCTTTACCTTTTGAAAAGTAATTAAGACTAAAGGAGAGCTTATGTTTCAATTTTGGTCCTATTTGAATAATGTTGAAGCAATATTTTCTTGTTTTGGACTAAAGTGCAATTTACCCAATATAAGGGGTTACCTTGCAAAAGAATTAGAATGATGCTAAGGGATGGCTTGTGGAAGCCTAAGTTCCAAGAAGGAGCTTGTTTGAATAATACTTGTACATTGAATACTAGTTTTGGTGTAATTTGTAATTTACCCAAAACCCAAGGTTGAATATGTAAACTACCACATCTATAGTGTCCCTACTGTCTCTTGGTATCATTTAGAGAAAACAAAAAGAAAGGGGTGTCTTGTTTGAACCATATTTGAGAAATGATACTCTTGGTAATAAAATAATCAAGAAATAAGCATAATTGAAACCCTAAGTTATTTTGTAGCAAACATATATAAATTAAATGAAGTTCCCATCAACTAAAAATCTATGGGTGAAATCCTATAATGGAATGGCAACCAAAATACCTTGATAGGTTCCGATATTCCTAAGTAGGTGAAAATATCTACCTACATTTTTAATTGAAAAGTTATGTCCACTAAAATAAAGGTGCTAATGGATAATAGTATTATATTTATTAAATAGCTTAAATGGTCAATTATAATTCAAGGATAATTCAAAGGAGTTTGAAGATAAGAAGGATAGCTTTGGAGACAAGGAAGTGGAGGGGGCATGTGGCAAGGAAAGTTGATGACTTCACTCCTACTTTCTCTCTCCTAAGAATTCAATTATATACACTCAATTATCCACTACTTGAAAGGCTATTTTCGCAATAAACATTCACTCCCCACTTAGTCCGACGACCAAGGAAGCAAAGGAGAAGGAGGAGAGCATTCCCCAAGCTTGAGGTAAGATCCATGCTCATCTTCAACCTTGGGCTGAAGGCTAAAATCAAGTTATAACTCTTCTTTTCTTCTCTCTTCCATCCAATGCTCAACTTTGGCAATCTTTTACATCAAAAGGGTTGAGAACGTGCCTTAGGTAATTGGAGGAGCGATCTTCACCATTAAAGATGAAAATCTTGGAGCTTTGAAGTTGCTTTGAAGGTGGGTTATATAACTTGAAACCATTGATATTATTATTTGATTTCAATCTTGCAATATATGTTGATCTTTCCTTCTTCTCGAATTTTCTTGAGTAATTGGTGAATCAATGAATCCATCAGTTGTATGGATAGTAGAAACAGAGGTCTGAAGCTTGATGATGATGACATCATCTTAGCACACACCTCTAGATCAACAATATCAAATAGTTTCAACTATGTATGGCCAAACGGTTTCAAACCGTTTAAAGTTCAAACAGTTTCAACATTACCTAGGCCAAATGGTTTCAAACCGTTTAAAGTTCAAACAGTTTCAAAATTACCTAGGCCAAATGGTTTCAAACCGTTTAAAGTTCAAACGGTTTCAACCTAATCTAGTTCAAACGATTTCAAACTGTTTAGTGATCAAACGGTTTCAACCTAATCTAGTTCAAACGGTTTCAAATTGTTTAGTGATAAAACAGTTTCAACCTAATCTAGTTCAAATAGTTTCAAACCGTTTAGTGATCAAATAGTTTCAACCAAATCTAGTTCAAATAGTTTCAAACCGTTTAGAGGTCCCAAACTATTTTAAGGTCAAAGGGGTCTCAAGACCGTTTGAAGGTCAAAGGGGTCTCAAGACCGTTTGAAGGTTAAAGGGGTTTTCAAGATCGTTTGAAGATTAAATAATCTCAAACCATTTAGAGACCAAATAGTCTCAAAACCATGTAAGGTCAAACAACCCTATGAGTTTTTGTAAAGTATCTCAAGGTTGATTACAATGGAAGTACCTCTAAAGTACTTAGGTGAATAGTACACTTAGAGTGATTATCATTTGATGCTTATGAAAGTAATAAACTCAATACACTATGATAAGCATAGATGCATGTACTTTAGTGAAAGGATGAGCCAACTTAATAAAGTATGGAGTAATCAACATCCTAGAGAGGATGAGAGAGAAACTCATACTTGTGTAATAAAAATGTAATGTGCATACATTGATACTTTTAATAAATGTAGAGTATGAATTAGGGTTTGATCTTTGATAATGTGATCATGAAACCCTAAATTGATAAAGAATGGGAAACCCTAACCCTAATTTTGGGTAATGGTATGAGAAACCCTAATTGATAAAGAATGGGAAACCCTAACCCTAATGAGGGAATAGTGGTGTTACCCTTGTATTGCATGGTGTTGATATGTAATTGATATGGTTGTTATCAAGTATACTAACTATGCAGGTATTATGAGATGATGAGTATTGCCAGGTATGAGCTATGATGTTTATTTGATAAAAATGCTTAATGGGCCTTGTGAGACATTATATTATTTATTTCCTAGTGAGAGGTGATAAGATGTTAATGGACCTTGTAAGCTATGTGAGATGCTTGTGTAACAAGTATCATGTATACCTTGGTCAGATGACCTGGAGGTAATAGTTACCTGATAAGTGATAACAATGTTCAGTGATGAACTAAGGGTTTGAATACCCAGATCCAGTAAACATGATGATGATATTGTTGAGGGATGAGAATTCCCAATAATGAGATAAGGGATTGAGATCTCAATGTTTTATAAAGTTTTGAAAAGTACATGATAGATGTATTACACTTTTCTTTGTATCATTTGTCATAATAATACATGTTTGAAAACTTGGTTGATGCTAAAAGAAAAAGGTAATGCACTTAATTAATAAAGTGAAATATTATCATGTAGATCCCTGGCCATAGATCCATCATCATCAGTAGTTGGTGATGGTGAAATAGTTTTTCCCACAGGATCTCTTGGAGGACATATTTTTGAATATGTAGGGGTAATGGGCGTGAATATCCTTACGCCCTAATGTGGGATTGAAGTGAGATAAACACAAGATCTCTCAATCCTTCATTATATGTGCTGGGATGGATGTATCACGAATCTCCCGATGATGATTAATGTCAGATCGATGTGAAATAAACATGAAATCTCTCGATTGCGAAGTGAGTGCAGCCGTCGCTGTAGCTCTATAGCAAAGTTGCCAGTATACCCTGGAAAGCTATTTAGCAGTGACACTAGATGTCCTGCATGGGGTCTCGCACTGACTGAGACAGATGAGGTCATGGAGTCTGGCTCTTCCATTGACCTAGGTATGGAACCGATGCTTTACGCCGCCGTGGTCGGTTGGAGTATGAGCAGTATACCTCATCTCCTCAGGGCATAAGTGTGATTGTAAAATGTAATCAGCCGTGTAGCGTAATTACTTAAGGATGAAATATGGAAATCATTGGTTGATGTTACATTGCTTAATGTATCCTAAAATGGATAAATGTTAAACATGTTATTCATATTCCTTATTAAATAGATGATTTACTGCTTCATCATATATAGTTGTAATGCTTTAAAAGATGATATTACTCTATTCTTCTTAAATAGCAAATTATCCTACTTATTAATAATAAAGAATCCTCTGCTCAATTTATTATTGTTTATCTGCAATGATAATATTGTTGGCAGAGAGTTATATCTCTCGCTGGGACATGGGTCTCACCCCGTTGGTCACCAAGATTTTTTAGGTGGACGCGGACGAGCAGGTAGGGACCATACAGTAGGGGAAGGACAATAGCATCAGGGACCGCAATAACATCTTAGGTGGAGATACTGATTGTCGTGTCTTGTAGATATGAGTCCTATGTGTTGTCTTTGTACTCTCAGATCCTTGGAGTCAGTAATCATTGTTTTCATGATTGATCTGAGATTTTGGCTTGAATGCCTTGAGGTTTTATGTTGCATATGTATAGTTTTGGCAAAGCAACTATTGTAAATATATTCCTCGAGAAGAGATGGTACATGGTATGTACAATGTGAACTATAATGTATACAACACTTTGGTTCTCTTTATAAGAGTTTCCTGGAATTGGATCTCTTTGCAAAAGGTTTTAATTTTTAGTGATTTTTGTTATTTTGTTGATTATGGTTAATTCCGCAATTAATTACACAGTGACGGTCTGATTTGTTGTCAGATCGTCACAATTCACAAGTCATAACACACAATCAACCCATCTGGTTAAGGCCATGTATTCAAGAGAGAATAATATCATGCTTTCTATTTATACTCATTCAATATTATAACCTACCCTTGGAATTAGGGTCAATGCTCTTCACATAGAGCCGATTAGGGGTTTACTTCACAGTTACACCACCAAACCCTAATTACACCAATTCCCACTTGAAACTGATTTAGGTTTGAACCACATTAGTTATATATGAATCAATCATCATACCATCAGTACCAAGTATCACCCTTTCATAAGTTCATGTCTATATCATCTTCATTAATTTATGTGTGGGTTACAAAGTGCATTATAATAACATACTGATCATTGCACCAATTTGATGATTCATAATTAGGTGACCCATACATTATTACTTCTTACTAATTTTTAACACATATCATACTAAGGAGAGTCAAACCATAGGTTGCATAACTAGATGGTTTCATTTTAAACTATGCACAAGAGACCTATAAGGTCATTATAATTGTATATATGTTTTCTTCCCAAATGTTGTCACCATATATTCCAACAAGGCCTATCATCACCATCACATATATCTTCACATAGTTGTGTCATTAACCTTACTCCACAAGTTTAGATTATGAAAGGAAAATATAATTGACACTTTCCATGGGTTATAATCTTTCATTAAGATGAGCACATTGATCATATTATTCCATGATTAAGGTTAACATACGAGTACTCAACCATCAAATCCTACATCCATTACTTCCCACATTATTGAAGAGTTTAGGGCTAAGATCTTAATTAAAGATGGACTACTCATATCAACATCATCCTATGGTGTACTAGATTCAGGAGAAGTAATAAATATTACTCATACGTTATCCAAAACTGTGGCATACAAATCGATAGTCACTAAGCGGAAGCGATCATTTACAACGGATTATTGAAAATCACTAAAAATTAAAACCATTTACAAAGAGATCCATACATTGGAAAACTCTTTAAAAAAGATCCAACCTAATTCCATTACATTCTGGTTCACAAGTACATAACTTGTATCATCTCATATCAAGGATTACAAACATCAACTGCTCTATACACAGGAAGCATAAGAACCTTGAGGCATAAAGCCTAAATCTCAGATTGATTCTTTTTAAAACAACTACTGACTCCGAGGACCTGAGAGTACAGAGATGACACATAGGACTCTTAACTACTTAACATGACAGACCGTATCTCCACCTGAGATATTACTGCTATTCCTGTTGCTGCTATCCTTCCCTTACTTTATGATTTCTAATTCCTTGTCCGCGTTCACCTAAAAATGTTGGACCCCACGGGGGTGAGACAATTGTAAACTGCCCCAGTGAGAGATATAACTCTCTGCCAAAAACATTATAATTGTTGTTTAATAGAATAAAACTGAGCAGAGGATATATATATATATATATATATATATATATATATATATATATATATATATATATATATATTCAACAGCATATAGATCAATGTCTGCTCAGATTAGAACAATATTCTTATTCAAAGCATTTCAGCTATAACTTGATAAAACAACATATCACATATCCAATAAAGAATTAAAGCACATGTATAACATTTATCCTTCTAGGATATGCTAAGAAGGGTAACATCAACCAATGATTCTCATATTTCAACCTTAAGCAAATACGCTACACGGCTGATTACATTTTACAATCATACTTAAGCCCTGAGGAGATGAGGTATACCGCTCATACTCCAACCGACCACGATTACGTAAGTATCGGTACCACACAAGGTCAATGGAAGAGCCGGAATCTAAGACCTCAACCTTCTCGGTCAGTATGAGATTATATGGCAGAGACATCATGTGTCAAACTACAATTAGCTTGCCAGGGTATAGTGGCATCTTTGCTATAGAGTTATATCCCATAGCATATACTCTCTTCAGGGTTATGGCCCGTAGCCAATGCCTAGTATTTATATTATGGAGTCATGGCCCGTAGCCATACTCTTATTGGGGTATGGTCTGTAACCAATCTCGTACATAGGATATAGCCCGTAGCTATTCCTATGGGGCATAAGGATATAATTGCCCAATTACCCCCACATATTCAAAAATATGCGCTCCGAGTTATGCCGCGGAGCAACCCGTTTCACCATTCAATAAATTCTGACGCTGATGGATCTGTGGTCAGGGCAACTATATTATATGATATCACTTGATTACTTAAGTGTATTACCATATTCTTTTAGCATCAAACAAGTTTCCAGAACATTAAATATTATGACAAATACTATAAAGAATGGGTAATACTTTCATCAAGTACTTGTTCAATCTTTAATAAAGCATTGGGAACTCAATCCCTCATCTCATTAGGTGCATTCTCATTTCTCAACAACTCATCATCATGATTATGGAATATGGGTATTCAAACCCTCAGTTCATCATAGAACACTTGTTACCGCTTATTAGGTAACTAATACCTTCAGGTCATCTGACCAAGGTAAACATAATACTTGCTTCACAAGCATCTCACATGGCTCACAAGGCTTATTTCATCTCTTGTTACCTCTCACTAGGGAACAAGGCATGTCATGGCTCACAAGGCCCATAAAACAATTTCAATAATAGAATATCATAGCTCATACCTGGCTATGCTCATCATCTCATGATATCTGCATGGTTAGTAATCACAATAGCAGTTATAACAATATCACATATCAACACCATGCAATACAAGGGTAACACCACTATGCCCTTATCAGGGTTAGGATTTCCCATTTCATATTAATCAGGGATAGTCATCCCATTACCCAAAATTAGGGCTTCACATACCCTCACCCTATATTAGGGTTAGGGTTTCAAATTAGAGTTTCATATTTCATAGCATCCCCCTGGATTAGGGTTTCATAGCACATCATCCTGTGTCAGGGTTTCACACATCATTACCTTGAATTAAGGTTTCTTATAACTTTCCCCCAAATTAGGGTTTCATATAACATTACATAATCATCACTCTGAGTTATAGTTTCTCATCACATTACTACATTAGGGTTTCATATTTTCATATTATTGATCCAAACCCCAATTCAGTGCTTCACACATCTAGGAGCATACATTGTTATCATAAGTATTCAATCATACTTATTTATTCTCATCATTTACCACTAAATGATTACCAATACAAGGTATGAGTTTCTTTCTCATCCATACAGGAGTATGATTACATCATACTTTATCATTTTGGCTTACCCCTTTCTCAAGTACGTTAGCCTTCACTTATCAAAGTACATTAAACTCATTGTATCTTAATGTAACCATTAACATAACACAATTCAGGTGTTGCTCATCCAAGTATATTGATTTTGAAGTGTATAAAGGTATATCAACCTTGAAGTGTTGAATATGATACCTATCATATCTTGAATGTATCACTTCCCTCATCACTTCTAACTTGCTCAAGTTCATCATCTTATATCGTTTTAGGGTATTTTCCATCCTAACACTTTATGTACTAATCCTGTATTTATCATATAATGTATTAGTCATAAAATAATACATTTAAATTGTCCAATCATCATCAATTGATATGGACTCATCTTAGGTTGAGACATTGTTGATATAAGGTTGTTCGTCATCCACTACTTTAGGTGTTTCATATAACATCCTTTTAAAACAGGGTTTGTTATTAAAATACCCTGAATTAGGTTTTTCTCATATCATCACCCTAGATTAGGGTTACACTATTACCCTAGATTAGGGTTTCACTTAACATTTCCCTAAATTAGGGTTAGAGCTCATCAACCTTTTCAATTAGGGTTTCATGATCTCATCATCATGGATCAAACCCTAATTACATATTTTATATATGTTGAAAGTGTTGAGGATAAATCACTACATGATTGTCACTCATGTATAAGTTTCCTCTCTCTCATCCCCTCTAGGAGGTTAATTACTTTAATCTTGATTAGATTGAATCAACTTGAATGAAGAGTTGACATGGTGTATTAAGTCATTGCTTTCATAAGCATCAAAGCTTAATCACTCTAAAGGTACTATTCACCTAAGAACTTTAGAGGTACAACCACTGGATTTAACTTGGATATATGCTATTTAACAATCAATGGATTAATTGGTCTTTCATAACTTTGAAACTATTAAATTTCCAAACGGTTTTGTTACTTTTGAACCTTGAAACGGTCTTGAGGTACTTGACCTCCATACGGTCTTGAGGTGCTTGACCTCCATACAGTCTTGAGGTTCTTGAAATCCATTTGGTCTTGAGGTGCTTGACCTCCATTCGGTCAATTCTCCCAAATGGTCAACATGACCAAACAGTTTTGAAGATCAAATTACTCATTCGATCTTGATCAACTTTACCCATTCGATCTTGATTGATTTTACCCATTCAGTCTTGATCACTTTTACCCATTCGGTCTTGATTGATTTTACCCATTCAGTCTTAATCACTTTTACCCATTCGGTCTTGATTGATTTTACCCATTCGGTCTTGATTGGTTTTACCCATTCGATCTTGATCAATTCCATCAATTAAGGCTTCAATAAATTCGATCAATTGGAGTTTGTAATCAGTGGATTATCCATCACTGAACCTATTACGAGCCAATCAATTAGAACCATTAGATCATCATCCAACCATGACATCTCCTGACCTCAAAGGGTCTTGAGGTCGTTTGACCTCAAATGGTCTTGAGACCATTTGGTGTCAAATGGTCTTGAGACCGTTTGTTCACCAAACGATCTTGAGATCATTTAGTCTCAAGAGTGAAACCGTTTGCCCAAGATATTCATTGAGGTGTGTGCTTATGATGATGTCATCATCATCAAGCTTCGATCCTTCAAAATCTACTACCATTCTTATGGAAATTTCATCAATTATTCAAAGGAATTTCAAGAAGAACAAAATGATCAACAAGTGATGAAGAATTGAATGTAATAATAACATTTAAGGGTTCAAGTTATATAACCCACCTTCAAAGTTGAATCCAAGCTTCAAGCTTGACATATTTAATGGTAAATTAAGCTTTCTCAACCTCTCAAGGCTCGTTCTCAAGTCTTTGAGTGAAATGAATGGCTAAGGTTGAAGATTGAATGAAGAAAAGAAGAAATTAAGCATTGAATTTCGATTTTTACCATGAAATCAAGGTTGAAGATGACTACGGAGCTTACCTATAGGTTGGGGCACGTCCTCCTATTTCTCCTAAGATCCTTTATATTCAACCAAAGCAAGGAAAGAAAGAAGGGTCGAAAAAGCCTTTCATTTGAGTTGGAAATGAGATGTTTATAAGGGAATTTCAATGAGAGAGAAAGTGATATAATAATCCTTTAGCTCCCATATTTGGTGCCACGTACTCCCCTCCATCCCTTGCATACGAAGAGATCTCCCCCACCTTGTAATTCTTCTTCATTATCCATGAATTAAAATAAAGCAAATTAAGCACCTTAACCATTATAATAATAATATCCAAAATTGAGTGGATATTATTTTTCCTTTTACTAATGTGAGTGGGCTCTCACTTTAGATATTTCGTGGCCTTTGCAAGGCACAAGGTCGTACACACTTATGAAAATTCAACCATCCCATTTTTGGTTGAAGGGCAATTCAATTATTATGTTTATTTTTGCATTAAATTGAATTAGGGTTTCGATTATGCTTAAATCTTAATTATTTTAATATCAAGATTCTCTCTCCTCCAAAGTGATTCAAATGATATGCACCTCTCATTTTATTTTATCTACATGATTCCAAGAAACATGAGGGACTCTCTAGAAGTGGTATTTTGCATATTGAACCCTAGGTTTTGGGTAAATTGCACATTACACCAAAACTAGGTTTTAATGCACAACATTGCTCAACAAGTTCTTTCTTGGTACTCAGGCTTGTGGAATCCATACCTCTACATCATTTTCATTCTTATGATGCTTCAACTCTTGAGGAACATTTTATCATGTAACATTTGCAAGTTAACCCCTCAACTTGGGTAATTTCCACTTTAGTCCAAAATAGGCAAAACATTGTTTCAACATTATTCTAAAAGGACTAAAATTGAAACATAATTCCTCTTGAGCCTTAATTACTTTTCAAAAGATACGAGTAAGAAAATAAATGACTTGCTTAAGCAAAACATCTAGGGTTAAAGCTTAACCCAGGTCAGGGATATTACAAAAACAACACTATTCTCTATCATGTATTACTCATGTGTGTAAATCATTGAGTATCCAAGTATACCATTCAACCCTCATCATGTGATATTGGTTTCATCCCATCAATCAAGGGTATCAGATTAAACCCTCTTGTGGTGTATCGATTTAGGCCATCTTGTTCAATCATGTCAGGTTCATTACACATATGGTGTGATGTTTAACTACACTAGAGGTGTTGGTTTATCCACACAAGGTATATATCAGTTTATCTTCTTGAAAGAATGAAAAACAACCCCTCTTGAAGGTGTGTGGGGAATCAACTCTTGAAAGGGGTATCGAGAATCACCTCTATGGTATGTCGGGCATCAACTCTTGAAGGGGGTATCAGGCATCACCTCTATGGTGTGTCGGGCATCCATTCTTAGAGGGTTGTTGGGCATCACATAGTGTGACAATTATCACTAGGGTTAGGGTTATTTCATGTTGACTACATGCACCATCAAGGCATCATAGTTAGCACTCAAAACAAATTCGTTCACTCCAGATGTCTCCATGGTCATGACAGGCTGGCAAGGTGCACCGGTCTAACCCCATCTAGGGCATGACGAGCAACAATCATCAAAACTTATTGGTTTGACAACACATAGATTTAAGTACATGTAGAGCATGATGGGTTAACTCCTCCTCAAGGTATGTCAGCCTAACTATTCATATCGGTTTGGGCACCCTCTAGGGTGTCACATTTTAGCATCCTTCCAAGCCTATCGGCCTAAGCACCCTCAAGTCATGACGACTTGCAACGTGTTGTATCGGTTTAAGCATCATAAGTCATGACAACCATCACCACATATGTGTCGAATTAGTCATCTTCAACCTTAGGAAACTTGGTTACTAGTCCATATACTTAGCAACATAAGAAAGAACAAGATATGGGCATCAACTTAAATAGAGTTCCTTCATCAATCAGTCCTCAAAACCATCACTAGCTACTAACATGTAAAAAGTACACGATCTAGAGATGAAGAGCAACTTAAGCATATAAAGAGTGATAATAACAAAGGATGTTAAGAGGTATATAACCAGCCTCAAGAAGGTCTCCATCAAGAGTCCAAGCTTCCATGATCAAAGCTCCAAAGCACACGTCCCTCAACTTGAAGACGATCCATCAAGAGTCCCAACTCGACCTCAACATCACTACAAGAAAGAAGAAGAAGAAGAAGATGCCATGGTTATGATAGATGAAAAGGAAAGAAGGAGAGAGAACCACGTCCTAGACAACCTTCATCCAAGGTAGGATCCATGGCCGAGAGAGGAGGAAGAAGGTGAAGAAGAGAGCTCAAAGGAATGGCCATCAAAGAAACATAACTCACCAAGATGGAAGTTGAACAAGAAATCACCATGAGAAAGGAAATTGACCTCCCAAGCTCTGTGGGGCTTCATATAGATCCTTAAGCTTCCAAGACCGTCCACCAAGAAGAGAGGAACAAAGATGGATGAAAGGGTTTACTTATGTGAAGGAGGAGGGGGCTATATACTTGAAGGAAGGAAAAGAGATTAAAGGAGAGGTGTCATCACCTTAGGAGCTTAGGTGACACTTGTCCATGAGAGAATAGGCACATGAAACAACATGCAAGGCATGGTGATAAGATATTTTCTAGATCTCATCCTCTAGGTCTTCTTCCAAGATCATGGCTGATATGCCAAGGCTCTACACCCTTCACAAACCGATATGGTAAAACCCAACATACTCACAAACCAATAGAGCATACTCCACACACTCACAACCTGATAGGCACAACCCCACACACTCACAAACCAATAGAGAACAACCCTACACACCCACAAACCGATAGGCAGCCTCTCTAAGGTTCTCTAACCCGAGATAGCCCATCTATGAGCAAAACATACCTCACTCATGTGCTCCATATATCACCAAAGATGTTACCATACAACCAAGGTACATACAAGGTGCCCACCTATTAATATCTACTATAGATGATGCCAAGATAGGGAAGGAACACTCTATAGGTGGTAGATTTCATAGTAACCCTTCACTTTGGGTAATTTACAATTTACACCAAAACTAACACGTAAAGCACAAGCATTATCCACACATGCTCAACTTGATACTTGAACTCTTCACAAGGCTCCCCATAGCATCATTTTCTCTCTTATGATGCTAAAGCACTAAGGGTACACTCATCATGTGACATATTGCAAGATAACCCTTCATCTTGGGTAAATTACACTTTGGTCCAAAATAAGAAAAAACTACTCAAACAACATTCAAACATGACCAAACTCAAAACATAAGTGTGTCACATGATTACAAAACAACTCAAAGGATTAGATTAAAGTTCTAATAAACTTACTTAAGCAAAACAAATAGGGTTAGCCCAAAATGTGGGTTAGGGTCCTTACAAAATTGATATCACCTTAAGCACCTCAAAACTGATATCACCTCAAGCACCTCAAAATCGATATCACCCTAAGAACCTCTAAATTGTTATCACTTTGATGTGCCATGGGCGACACAAGTGATGTGTCTGGGTCGACACAAGTGAATGTGTCTAGGACGATACAAGGGTTAGTGTGTAGGTTGATACACCTTGATGAGTGTAGGTCGATACACCTTGATGAGTGTAGGACAATACACCTTGATGAGTGTAGGTCGATACACCTTGATGAGTGTAGACCGATACATCTTGATGAGTGTAGGCCGATACACCATGATGATTTTAGGATGATACACCTTGATGAGTGTAGGCTGATACACCTTGATGAGTGTAGGCCAACACATGATGAATATAATCAATTGATACACTATGAAGTAATGAGATGGATACACTTTGATAAGTGTAGGATGATAAACCCTAAAGACGTTCAAGCCAATGCAATAAGTCTTTTGAAATCAATATCCTAGTAAGGATGAGAGAGAAACTTATACTACTCACATGATAAAGGTAATACTTCATATTAATAATCAATTGATGATAATTGATGAGAGTAATTAAGTATGCTTGAATACTTATGACAATAATATAAGCTCCTAGATATGAGGAGTTATGGTTTAGGGTTTGGTTATTGAATATAACCCTATAAACCCTAATCAGTTGAAAAGGAGAAACCCTGGTAAATTTAATAGTAATAAATGGTTATGATAATACAATGAAATCTTAACCACATAGATAATATGATCATAGCCAAATAAGGGCTATAGTGGTTATAATCTAATATAGATTGAATATGCCTTATAAGGCATATGGACTACTTGTATCATAGGAAGGATGTGAATAGGTCTGATGACATGATAAAGGCATGCTACCTAGAAGGCGATGTGGTACTCAATGGTAAGTTTAAGGGATTGATATCCCATGATGAAAATGATAGGGTAATACAGAGGTGTTCCAACTATTAAAGAATCTTAGGCAATATGATATACTAATTATTTTATCATACTTACAACTTGATTGAATGATTATCTGTGATACACTGGAATGAAGAGATAATAACATAAGCTCCTAGACATAAGGAGTTATGAATTAGGGTTTGGTTGTTAAATAAGAACATGAAAACCCTAATCAGTTATAAGGGGAAAACCCTAATCTTAATTAGGAGAGGGTTGGAATCTGAATGATTCTCTTTATGGCATGGTAATGATATATACTTGATATTGCTTTTACCATGAAAATGACGTGGCTTTTACAGCACAAACAAATCCACCTAGGGCTGAAATCCCTAAGTTTTTACTAAAACCTTATGCAATAGTACCACCCACAAGCAGATGGGTATTATCGGAGTATAGTTAAGGATCAAATCCCAAGGGACAACATTTTTAAGAATCTTGCTAGTCAAATCTGGATCAACTAAAGACTAATATTTAGAATAAGAGTTGATTTGGGTTTAGTTAGACTAATTGCAAGGAAAGTAAAAGAATGTGATTAAAACTTAGTTTAGATTAATGATGGGAATCATTGGGGTGAAATTGGGTTTCACCACCACTACACATGCAAACACATCCATACAATATACAACTATCCAAATGGAGTAGCAAATCTTTCTCTAGGAAATAGAGTTTGTGTAAGCATCTCCATGGGCTCGATGTCTTGTTACCCACGGGTCTTGTCCGGGCATCAACCATGTTAATTGATATTTAAATCCTAAGTATTGAAGTTCTCACAACAAAGGAATATAATAAATCATGCAAGGTAGGTGATGAATCCACAAAGCATGCATTAAACGATTAACAACGAAGTGGAATGTTATATACAAGCCATGGAATGTTATAAAATGGACATGTAAGAATGGGTAGCGGGGCTAGTCCCTACACCCCAGAAAAATAGACTACTCGCTCCTCATGATAGAAATAAAAAGAATAAGAGAGAGGGAATATTCCACCATGGTCATGGTGAAGAAGATGGATGTGGCTCGGTGGAGAAACGGTCTTCTACACGATGTCGGGGAAGATCTGGACGAGGAGGGGAAGAACACCAAGATGGATGAGGATGATCTTCTCTTTTCTTCTTCCTTCACTTCTCGTGCTCTCACTCACTGGAGATGGAGAGGTAGATGGCTGATGGCGGAGGGTGCTATAGATATGAAATACCACCACTTTTGTGGCTAGGAGATAGATCTTGATGGAGTAGAGATGGGGAGGTAGTAAGGACACCACAGAGGTAGTCTTTGGTGGTGTAGATCGTCTTCCTTGGTTGGGTGCAGAGAAGTAGCCTGTCGACATCGTGGACTGGAAGAGATGTCTCAAATGAAGGAGGGAGTCATCTATTATAGGTGCAGATCCAGAGAGAACCGACATAACTACCACAGTCACAACCTTAAGTAGAGGTTGCGGTAGTCCTCAGAACGGTCACAGTCACAACCTTAAGTAGAGGTTGCGGTAGTCCTTGGCATGACCGTGCTGAGGTGCCACAGTCACGGTGGTGTTTCATAGTTATCAAGGTGTTAGCATGATCAAGGTGTTAGCCACGGTCGAGGTGTGTTTCTACAGTTGTGCTAGTGTGTCATGTTCGAGGTGGGGTGTCGATCGCTGTACCTTGGCCTTGGCCCAACCATGACAAGGTGGGCCCGGTCATACCGAGTGTCAGATGACACTACATCTTATCCGTGATTGTGGCATTATTTCTTGGTTGTAGTCGCAACATCATAGAACAAACCACCCCCATGGGGGGGGTGCTATTACTATGGGTCGATGGGCCTGTATTGATAAATCCTCTAACTGATGAGGATGCTTTTGGATGAAGGAACTGGCCATCGAAAATAGGGTCCAAATTATCAAAAGTTTTTTGGGATCACCGTCTCCTACACTGGTGCACATAGTGTGCTACTCAATCCTGCAATGGAGTCGAATGGATTTGATCAAAACTCTAAGTAATCATATAAAACTGAGGAAAATTGTATATGAGCAGATTCATGGGGCATATGAGAGCTTTTAGTGCAAAACTGGGCCAAAAATGGTGACTCAAACTAAGATGAATATGCATTCATCAGAAATCCTAACCATGCAGGTATTATGAGATGATGAGCATAGCCATGTATGAGCTATGATGATTTAGCATGATACAAATTAAATAGGCCTTGTGAGCCATGTGAAATACTTGTACAAAAAGTATGATATATATATATATATATATATATATATATATATGGGTTTGATGACCTAGAAATGATTTTTGCCTGGTAAGAGGTGACATGGTTCAATTATGAACTAAGGGGTTGATACCCCATAGCATGTGATCATGATGATAAAAACATTGAAGATATGAGATTCTCAATAATATGTTTAAGGGATTGAGATCCCAAGTAAATGTGATAAAGCATCAAGATATGTGCCAAATGCCATATGAATCATTGAAGGATGTATTATACTTTTCTTTGTAGCATTTGTCTATAATTCATGCTTGTAACTTGATTGATGCTAAAAGATGTTGTGATGCACTTAACTTATCAAGTGAAACTAAAAATGTAGTTTACCCTAGACATAGATCCATTCAGTGTCAGAACTTGTTGAATGGTGAAACGAGTTTTACGGGGAGTGCATATTTTTGAATATGCGAGGTGTAAGATGAGTATTTATTTGCTTACTACAAATCTCAAGATTGGCTACATGCCATACCTTGAAGAGAGTATGGTTGTAGGCCGTGACTAAATATAAAATCAGGATTGGCTGCAAGCCATACACTGAAGAGAGTACTTATAGGTCATGACTCAATATACAATCAGGATTGGATGCAGGCCATACCCTGAAGAGAGTATAGTTGTAGACCATGACTGTTACACCCCGATCTCACAATTTCCTCAAATCATGAGATTAGGGCGTAAGATAGGATTTGTATGCAACACAAAGAACACCCTTAACTTTTTCTTTTCTTTTAAACTCTTGTTTTCCATACCATTCAACCACATATCATCTTAACAAAGGAATCTGAACATTTCTTCTACTAATCAGACTTTAATAGTAAAGATACATGTATAAGCATTCACGATGTCTTTCACACATTATGCACATGAAAATTGCTAAATAGCATACATATCAAAGAGGAACAATATTACACATTGTAATTACAACTCTCTCTCTTAACTCTTACTGAGGACCTAGAGTGACAAGGACCGACTGACTCAACTAATCTCATACTTGACTCCTGTGGCAGGTCTACACTGAAGCTCTGACTATCTCCAAGTCCACGCGATTAACCCTAAAAATGTTTGAGTAGAGGGGTGAGCCTACTCGCTCAGTGAATGAGTACTTCATGGAAACAGACTAATGCACTAATGTGATTACAGATATAATTTGAATAAACGATATGAAATTTAACAACAATAAATACTACACTGAGAAGTTCTACAACAATATAATTGAAATAACAAAGAATGTAAATATTGCATCCAAAGAATAACTACAAGAATACTATGCTTCTAGTCTTCCTTAACTCTTTCATTATAAAGAACTCTGTGAACCTATATGATCATATTTTAACTTATGCCCTAATCATATGCAATGTACTCTGCATATAAAGATCCGCAACAAGTCCATGCTACGGTCCCACCGTACAAGACTTAGCGACACACCCGGGAAATGCTAAGTCTGACTCCAGTCCTGCTCTGCCACAGGACCCCTGGCTCTTCGGCCAGAAACATAGGCTCTACGGCCTCAAAGCACTACTCTGAGTGCACCCGACTCCTCCTTTAACCTGAGTACACCGGCGGAGAGTCACAGGGTTACCTTCGTGACACAAGCACGAATGGTGTTAGATAACCATGTTTTCTTTTTTTCCCAGTGCCATCGTGATACAAGCACGATTGTTGTTGGACACTGCCTCTCTTTCCTCGTTTGTCCGTGACACAAGCACGGATGATGTTGCAACACGAGTTTCACCCCTAAGTTGCAGATTCCCTCTTAGGGGTTCTATGGTGTTAGGGCACCTAAGTCTAATAATTAATTAACATATAAATATCATAGCTCATGTATTCAACATATACCATGTCTCAGTAACATCCCTTTCTAGGGCATGTCATATCTCATCACCTGAAATTTACGAGATATGTATTGAAATATAAGAAGCCCTGCAGTATGTAAATATCATTTCAGAGAGAACAAGCATATAAAATTAAATGCACTAGAAACATACAACTCAACAATTAAGCATCACCACATCTCGTATCGAGACCTTTCATATTACCATAGCATGATTCATTGAACACCCTATCCTTAGGGTTTCATTTGCCTTATTCATTCATCACATGCCAACACCCTACTCTTAGGGTTTCATTCGCCTCATTCACCTTTTCACATGGCTCTCATAATGATTTCATAGGATGTAAGCATTCATTAAATAAAGATTGTTTCCAATAAATCATATGCAATCAATATAGACATGAAACCATGGAAATTTAACTAAATTTAGGTTTTCCATATCATTCACTGCGATATCATGTATCCAGAATAAGATTCAATTAAGATAACCCATGAGGTACATCCTAACCACTTATAGGATTACTAGTCCTTTTCAATAAGGTTGAAACACTAGTGATGTCTCAATTAGGTTAAACCTTAATGACATCATTTGATATAAATCTAAAAGCATCCTCACTAGGAAGTGTTGTATACGTATCTGATATGAATCTACCATCAAAAAGTCGTTCAAACAGAGAAGGAATCTGTATCATATCAATTTACAATAACTTAAATCAAACGGACATTTCAGGATTTAGAATTCACATGCTAAGCATTTAGGGATTTGGATGTTGTAATCAAATTAGTGCATTAGAATGTTTGAAGGAAGAACCCACTCACCCTAAGGTGTGAAAACACCTCAAAACTGCAGCTCAACTCAGGGAATCTCGAACTCACATCAAATCCCTAGCAAATCTCCCAATTCTTCTTCCATTCAACTCGGAAACCTTGAAAATGAGGGATTATGAAGAAAGGGTGAGAAAAGAGGGAATTTCGACATCATCTTGGATCAAATCAGAGCATGGATGGAATATTGACATGAGAGAGAAGATCCACCATAAAAGTCTATGCAAAGAATCCAAACTTACTTGATTTCACCCTTCCTGGAATCGCAAAACCCTAATTCAGCAATTCCCCCACTTTCTCCACTCAAGCCCTAACTCTCCCTCTCTCTCTAGGTTTTCGTTTCTCTGGAGTGAATGACGAAGAATGAGAGCTGTGTGTGTGTGTGTGGTTGCTCATATAAGTCAATTGAGCTGCTTGGGTCAATTGCATATTGACCCAACACTTAACTTTAATTATATAGGCTGAATATTCAGTTATACAAAAGTTACTGTAATTCGTTTATTTCAGAGAACAAACCTTCTCCAATAATTATGTGAATTTATCACGTTGTTTATAATTGATCTATAAAGCTTCAGTTAAAATTTGAGATTATTTAGAGTTACCAATAAATAAATAAAAATAGAACAGTGCACTGCTATATTGCAGTCTGCAGAATATTCGGCCGAGTTTGTCCTGCACAAACTCGACCGACACCCTTACTGTAGGGATTCAAAAGTCATCCAAAAATTATACCAATTTAACAGAGTGTCTAAAACTGTGTTTTTCAGGCACATTTAAAATTTTAGATCAATTGGATATACCAATAAAAAGATAAAATTCAATTACCACACTTCTGTAAAATTCTGAAATTGTGATCGGCCGAGTTTGAAACTCGACCGATAAACAGGTCAGAACCTTCTTCAAAAATTCTGATATTTGCCAATATTGTTCACATTTTATATATCCAAATCATATCCAAATTTGAAGTAAATCAGAGTTACACATAAAATACTAAAAATCATTTAGTGAGACATTCTACTTATCAAATTCTGTATTCATGCATCATCAAAATCCTATTCTTGGGCCGATTAGGGTTTATGTTTCTCAAACCCTAATTCTCAAGACAAAAGAACATTTACACTTCTTATCATAATTAAAACATCCTAATTGTGTTATCGTCATTAATTAGATTTCAAGAATGATTATTCCAATTAATCTTTGCAATTGTCTAGGTAACCCCTAGTTTACCAATTAAGCTCAGATGGGGTCGTAACAATGACTTAATATACAATTAGGATTGGCTTCGGGCTATACCCTAACAATCAAGATTGGTTATATACCATACCCTGATAAGAATCAGGGTTGACTGTGAGTCATACCCTGATGAGGGAACAACTACAGGCTGTATCTCTCTAGCGATGATCCTATATACCCAGGCTAGCTAATTTCAATTTGACTCATAATGTCACTGCCAATAATGTCATACTAACCGAGGGGGTGAGATTGTAGATTTCGGCTCTTCCATGGACCTTGTATGGCACTGATGCTACCAAATTTAGATTTGTTGGAGCATGAGCGGTATACCTCATCTCCTTAGGACATAAGATTGATTGGTGAAAGATATAATCAGCCGTGTAGCACACATGCTTAAGGATCAAATACATAAACATTGAATGAGGCTTCATTTGCTTCCGTATGTCATAGATGATAAATGTTATGCACGTTCTTCATATTTATTTTAAAAGTGATTAGATGATCTATTTCTCAGTCATATATATCTAAACTACTTAATATATGAGATTGCTCTTCTCTACATATAACAAGTAGTTATGCCTATTTAATTCAATAAAGGTTTCTTTTGCTCTCTTTCATGAAGATTTATCTGTGATAATAATAATATTGGCGGAAGTTTATACCTCCCGCTGAGATATGGATCTCACCCCATGGGTTCCAAAACTTTTTAGGTGGATGTACACGAGGAGGTAGAGATTGTGTAGCAGAGAGCGGGAAGCAGCAACAAGGACAGTAGTTACAACTCAGGTTGAGTGTGTTGTTATGTGTCTTGTAGAAATCGAGTCCTATGTGTCGTCCTTGTACTCTCAGGTACTTGGGAGATAGTGTGTAAATGATTTTATGATAAATATGATATTTTGGCTTTAATACCTATGTATAATGTTGCTTTTGTATATGTTTTGGTAAAGCAACTGATATGTCATATCCTTGTGATGTGATGGAATGATGTATGTATGAAGTGTACCATGATGTATATATGGCTTTAGCTTTTTCTATAAAGAGTTTCCTGGTAATGGATCTCTTGGGAAAAAGGTTTTAATTTTTAGTGATTTTTGGTAATCCGATGCTAATGGTTATTTCCGCGTTTTTTTTTTTTGCGATGTCACTATCAGTTTGATAGCTGTCATCACAATTTTTGGTATCAGAGATATAGGTTTGTTGAGTCTATAGGTACATCAGACTAGTGTCCTCCAGTATGTCTAATAGTGACTTCTGCTCATGCAGAAGAAAGGATAAAGCTTAAAAATATCTGGAGAGCAAGATGAACATAATGTTGAAAGTAATATTGTTGCACTAGGAGAAGGTGCAAGGGATTAGGCAAGAAAAGAATGAGTGCTTGAGAATCCCTAAATTGGTCTAGTCATGATAGAGAACCCTACTTTTCATTCTCTCGTTGGGCAATTTATGATAACAGTGATGCATATATATAGTAGACCAAACACTATCAATACAACCTATGGCACCAGTCCCCAATACAAAATTTTTGGGTTTTGGTAAGACCGTTGAATGGCTACGCCGTGTAGGAGCTATAGAATATGTGGGAAGATCTGACCCAACAGATGTTGATCTGTGGCTCACTAAGTTAGAAAAGGTTCTGAAGATCCTTAGTATCCCAAATGCTGACAAAGTCAAGCATGTTGTGAACCTTTTGAAGGGTAGTGCTGGCCACTGGTGGGCCATTGAAGAGGAGAAAAGTCCTGATGTTGAGGTCAGATGGGAGGAATTTCGATACGAGTTTGTCAGTAGGTACTTTCCTCAGACATGCTTAGACGAAAAGATCTCATGGTTTGAGAGGATCTGACATTTTAAGAAACGATTGAATGCTAAGAATGTCTACCTCAGAAACTGCTTTGGAAAGTAGAGAGAGATTTGCCACATTCGTGGAATCTATAAGGAGAATAGAAAGGTCCGTGATAGAGAAATGTGAGGCCAACTTTAGGGAAGGACCTACCTAGTTCCAAGGACATGGGTCTAGAAGTTACAAGAAACCAAGGTTTCATGCACAGTCAGCACCAAAAAGGTTTAGTGCTCATACGTAGTGGACGTCAAGTAAGGGTAGGGGCCATAGTTTTTCACCTATTGGAGCCCATAGTGCGACATCAATGTCAGTGAAAGAGCTTCCTAGGCCACACCAAGACCCCAAGCTTGCCACAAGCGTGGACACATAAGAAATATTAGGTGGCAATGTCCAAGAAGAAATGATGAAGTAACCCAGTATTCAAGGTAGAACTCTATAGGGCTCACAAGGACTGTAGTTTACTGGAGTAGAAGGATGAGGATGAGGACAAGCGTCATAGGATGGTCCATCTAATTCAAGTAGTAGAGGACGAGATGACAATAGGAGATAGATAGACTCTATGTGTTGAGTCAGTCTGAGACACTAAATGACCCTAATAGGTAACATGTCAGATAGAACTTTTCCATTCAGACTTATCTCTCTTTATCCTACTTGTTAATTATAAGAAGGATAGTTATTGTTAAGTTTCCTTTGGTTAGTCCTTTGGGGACATGAGGATGAGATGAAGAAGACTACAATTTATATTCTATCCAGTATTCTCTAAAATGTTTTGTAATTTCTTCTATTCATGTAAAAGAGGAAGAGGTGTAAAAGAGACACCTAGAGAAAACCAGAGATACTAAGTCTTAGAACTTAAAAGATATGTTTAATGTAAGAAACATGATATGAAACAAAGTGCATACTACCTAATATCAGTGCTTAAATACCCTGGCAAGGTATTCAATTACTGATGAAAAAGGGAAGTATGGAACTCTTAAATTGCTATCTTTATGATTACTCTAATCAAGTAGTCATTTTGAGGCAATCGAATGAGCATAATGAAATTGGAAATGTAACACACATATTGCTACCACATTCTAATTGTAATAATGTGGAACCCGAGTTAATCTCAGATCAACCTATGAGTATAAGAAAGTATAAAGTGTAATTATCATGATATGTGAAAGGGAACAAGGAATATGATCCATGCTCAATAAAGAATGTGTAAAGAATAATGATCCTTTCCATAATGTAAGGATGAAAAATGTGGTAAAATAAGGAAATGTTCATGAACGTGAAGAGAAAAAATCAAAGAAGGAGTAATGACATGTAATCATATTTATAGTTCCTATGCCAATGGCAAGGGAACCAAGATGAAACCCGATTAAATTATACATGAGTAGAAAAAACTCATATAATAACAAAAGAAAGTTGGTAATCTCCTTCTTCCTATTAACAATCCCTATATGGTGTTGTGGTGATAACGAAAAGTATGTTTCCATTATGTAATTCCTTTCTAAGGATGTGATGTTCAAGTGAGTCTCATATCAATTGATATGCATGGTTTCAAGGTGACCTTGAGATAGATACTTGAAAAGTATCAGTTGGGGATTGGACTTTTGTTCTGAGATGGTGACATCTGTGAATAATGATGTTTTGTGCAACCTCCAAGATGATAGAAAGATTCTTCCATCATGTTTGGAATCAATAGCGACAACTGAGAAGCTGAATGAACATGAATGTGATGCATTTTGGCATATGTGATAGATACCAAGGTAAGGAATCCTACTATCCAAGAGGTGCCAGTGGTATGTGAGATAGAGAAAAAGTTTCATAACGAGAATTCGATGGTTAATATTCTTGAAATTGTGGTTTTATCTTTGCCCTCGGATAAATATAATAACTCCCAGGTTTGTGATCCTCCTCTTGTAATGTTACAAGTTGTGAAGGTGGCTTAGAAGTTAGGGTTGCCATCTGAGTTGTACGAAGTACATATAGTGTTTCTATGTTGAGAACGTATGACTTGACATAATTTTAACTCTACAAGCTAGAAGCAGTAGAATTAACTAAGGGTGTGTCTTCTATTTGATAAATCTTTTGTTAATCTTGGGTAAAGTTCCATAACATCATTCTGATATAGGAGATTTTTAATATAAGAATCTTTCTTAGTTATAAGTAAGATTACTATTTTGAAATTCCTTTGGTTGGTTTCATAAAAGTTTAATAAAGATTTAAAAGAGGAAGTACCTTTCTCTTTTCTCTTGAGATTTAGGGGACAAAATCCTTGTTAGGGGTTGATAACTTGTAACACCCCGACTTGGGTTATGAGGTAACACTAGATATTTTTCCTAATTAAGATAATTAGATTAATCTTTTAAAAATTAATTAAGACATAGGGAGAACTCAACTTTCAAGTTTGAGCATGTTTAAAGATTGTTTGTGCTTTATATGATAGTTTTGGTACAAAGTGCAATTTATCCAAAATATCAGGATGATGTGAAAATGACCATATCTAGAGTGTCCCTTCTCTCTCTTCGCATCATATTGAAGAGAGAGAAAGGATGGGGCTCCTTTTTTTAGCCTTGGTTGAGTGATAGCACTCTTGGTGGTGAAAGAACCAAAGAATGTTGAGTATCTTGAACCCTAGATAAGGTTGTGTCGAGTCATGAAGAGTATATGGGAGTGCCTATTGGTTTAGAAACCATAAAGGAGGTCCCGTATCAGTTCGGTAACTTTTTGCAAGTACTCATATCAGGCTAAGAACCTCAAGTAGGTGAATCCTATCAGTTTAGATGTTTCTTGCAAAAGTTGTATCGGTTTGCGCATAAAGTGATATTGGGTTGTGATATGTTGTCAAGAAAAATACCCAATGGCCGATATCTCATCCTTGAATCATCCACAAGAGTTTTGCATGCCGATATAATCATGGATGCATGGAGTCATCATGCATGGACACGTGTCACCTAGTTACATATGGTGATGACACCTCTCATGTAGCCTCTCTCTTGAAACTGAACTATATAAGCCCCTCTTTTCACAAGCAAGTAAACCTTTCAACTCTCATATCATCCCTCCCTTGGTGGAAGACCCTAGGAGCACAAGGAGTAAGAGGAAGGTTGAGCATCTTGTCTAAGGGTATTCCATGGCCATCTTCAACCTTGGAGAATTATGTATCTCGAATCATAATTCTTTATTTCTTTTCTTCTGCACCAAGTTTCTAACCATGATACCTTCTTATTGATGGAGGTGAAGCTATATCTGAATCTTGGACCTTTGAATAGGTCAGCTTCAACCCTGGGAACATGAAGCTTTGAATCTTTAAGCTCTAGTGGTGATCTTGAGGCAGTTATATAACTTGAACTCAACTCTATTATTATTCACCTTCAATCATGCAATACTTGATGATTCCTTTTTTATTTTGATTTTCCTTGATTGAATGATGATTCTACGAGATCTAATGGTTATATGTGGCCATTTTCCATGAACTAGTGTGCAAATGGATGAAGGGTTGGATCTTAAAGATGATGTAACCTCCCATGCACAAATCGATATTGGTTTGAGAAAACCTAACCCGATACATGGTTATATGAAGGGAAATAAATACACCTGGAGTCCTAATTCCTTACCAATTTATTACATGCAAAGGACCATCGTTCTTATAGTTGTTTAGCCTGTCACCTAAGGCTAAGGATGAGAGCATGCCTATATCTTGAAAGAGTGTGAAGATATGAAGACAATACGGCTAACCCGACATGCCTTAACCCTAGCAACCCGACACACCTTTAGACCGACATAAGTGTGATGGGAGACACACCTAGGCTGACACACCATGTGAAGGTGTGGGAAATACACTCCTTGAAGTCATGGCCAACACTCCAAGTAGTGGTTAGGCTAATACCTTGATAGGTGAGATTATATAAGGGTGTTGGTGATGGCTAACCCGATATGTATCAAAACCCTAAAAGCCGATATCACTCTTGGTGATAGCTAGGGTGACACAATAGATGATGCTATGGCTGTTACACTAGATGACAGTGTGTCCAATACCCTAGAGTATACTATGGATGATACACAAAGTGATAGGGTGGCCGACACATAGAGTGATAGATTGGCTGATACACAAAGTGATAGGGTGGCCAACACACAAAGTGATAGGGTATCTGATACACAAAGTGATAGGGTGGCCGAAACACAAAGTGATATGGTGGCAGACACACAAAGTGATAGGGTAAATGATACACAAAGTGATAGAGTGGCTGATAAACAAAGTGATAGGGTGGCCAATACCCTAAAGTGAGGTCAAGATGATATGCTTAAGTGAGGTGAAAATATTTTGCTAAAGTGTGAATAAGGTGATGCACCAAGGTATGGTGAATGTGATACACCAAGAAATGATTCATGGAAGATATCATTTGAAGCACCTCAAAACCGATATCACCATAAGAACCTCAAAACCGATATCACCTTAAGCACCTCAAAATCGATATTAACCTAAACACCTCTAAACCGATATCACTTTGATGTGCCATGGGTGACACAAGTGATGTGTCTAGGCCGACACAAGTGAATGTGTCTAGGCCGACACAAGGGTTAGTGTGTATACTGATACACCTTGATGAGTGTAGGCCGACACATGATGAATATAATTAATTGATACACTCTAAAGCAATGATATGAATACACTTTGATAAGTGTAGGATGATAAACCCTAAAGAGGGTCAAGACAATGTAATAAGTATGTTGAAATCAATATCCTAATAAGGATGAGAGAGAAACTTATACTACTCACATGAGAAAGGTAATACTTCATGTTGATAATCAATTGATGATAATTGATGAGAGTAATTAAGTATGCTTGAATACTTATGACAATAATATAAGATCCTAGATATGAGGAGTTATGGTTTAGGGTTTGGTTATTGAATATAACCCTAGAAACCCTAATCAGCCGAAAGGAGAAACCCTGGAAACTATAATCGGTTGAAGAGAGGAACCCTATTCCTAATTACAAGAGGGAGTGCAACTTGAAATAACATGATAATAGTAATCAATGGTTATGATAATACAATGAAATCTTAACCACACAGATAATATGATCATAGCCAAATAAGGGCTATAGTGGTTACAATCTAATATAGCTTGAATATGCCTTATAAGGCATATAAAATACTTGTATCACAGGAAGGATGTGAATAGGTCTGATGACATGATAAAAGCATGTTACCTAGAAGGTGATGTGGTACTCAATGGTGAGTTTAAGGGATTGATATCCCATGATGAAAATGATAGGGTAATACAGAGGTGTTCCAACTATTAAAGAATCTTAGGCAATATGATATACCTTTTATTTTATCATACTTGCAACTTGATTGAATGATTATCTATGATACAATGGAATGAAGAGATAATGAGATAACCTCCTAGACATAAGGAGTTATGAATTAGGGTTTGGTTGTTAAACATGAACATGAAAACCCTAATCAGTTATAAAGGGAAAACCCTAACCTTAATTATGAGAGGGTTGCATTCTGAATGATTCTCTTTGAGGCATGGTGATTATATTTACTTGATATTGCTTTTACCATGAAATCCTAACCATGAAGGTATTATGAGATGATGAGCATATCCAGGTATGAGCTATGATAATTTAGCATGATATAGATTAAATAGGCCTTGTGAGCCATGTGAAATACTTGTACAACATGTATGGTATATATATGGGTATCATGACCTAGAAATGATTGTTGCCTGGTACGAGGTGGCATGGTTCAATAATGAACTGAGGGGTTGATACCCCATAGCATGTGATTAGGACGATAACAACATTGAAGAGATGATATTCTCAATAATATGTTTAAGGGATTGAGATCCCAGGTAAATGTGATAAAGCATCACGATATGTGCCAAATGCCATACTGTAAGGAGTGGGATCCCAGAGGGGAACCACTCCCTACTAAAAATTTGAACAATAGAACCTCCAGTCTAAACACATCCAAAAAGGTATGATGGAGTGGGTGTAGAATTTTCAAATCTTTATTAATGGTATTCAAAACAACCCAAGTGTAGTAGCAGAAAAAATACATTGACTATATTCAATTTCTCATAAGGTTACAAAAGAACATCATAATTTCCTACGAAGGGTTTACATGTATGATACAACATAAGGATCTAAGATAGAGGGAAGCCTAAATCCAACTTTGTCTCCAAGCTTTGAACTCCTTAAGCTAAGTCCATAACTTTATGCCATGTCCTCCATGTCCTTCACCTAGGGTCGGAAGCATACCCCTACAAGAAGAGACAACAGATGACATCAACAAAGGTTGGTATGTGCATACTAAAAAGAAAACTTGAGCAATGTAATAATTAAAGGACATCAAGTATAAATGCTACCCATAGAAGAGTAAGGTGCTACCCAAAATAGGCATAAAAGATATGAACATCAATAAAAGAGACAAATAGAGACAAAGTATAATAATAAGGCATACATGTGTAACATTGGTGACAAAACCAGAATAATATATCATGTAGGTAGGAAATAAACATCTACCATAAATGTAGGGTGAGTAGGAAACGATACACATCTACTCGAATGTGGGGTGAGTAGGAAACGATACACATATGCTCAAGCCGGAATTTTAACATCTACCCCTGTATATAAATATGCAGGAATTTTAACATCTGCATTCACATATGTGGGAATTTTAACATCCACATGAAACGCACATTCAACATTATAGTAGTAGTCGCCACATGATGCATAACAAGAGAATAAGCAAGAAATAAGAGAATATGAATTCAAGAGTATCCAACATGATGTGCTACATATACATCCACTACCATGGTGGGAACAGAAGCACATAACATCAAATAAGTCTAACATGCACCAAGCATATGAAAAAGATTCCAAGAGAATATCCATGATCACAAGATCAGTAACAAAATAAGATAGTTCACAAGAACTATGATTTCAAAAGAAAAGACATTGTATATAAGTCAATGTCCATAGGACCAAGAGAATGAAAATATACATCAATTTCTCAACATAGAATAGTAGGGGATGCAAAACATACCTTATTAAAGAATCCAAATAGTCCAAAGATAGTCCTAGATCCAAGCCTAGGTCTCTAAAACACCTATGATGCATATATGTAGAATTAGGGCTAGGTTTGCATTGATTTCATAAACCCTAAAAATTGCCATTTTAATATTAGTGAATTAGGTTATCAAAACCATGCCATGTTTTAGATTATCTTTTCTGGGTTCAAAATAGATTTTATTATATTTTTCTGACTTATATATATATTTAGTTATGAATTTAACAAGATATTACTTATTTAGGAAAATTCATTAAAATCTCATTTTTATAAAATCAAAATCATGCAACAAAATTAGTACCATTAGAAAGCCCATATTTTTTTGATTTCAAAACATATTTTATTTTATTTTTCTGAGCTAGGAATATTTAGATATGCAATTCTGAAATTGGACCATTCAGAATTTTACATGTCAGCAAAAACCTCTGAGAGAGAAGTTGAGAAAGGGAGAGGGTGGGTCCCGCTAACTTGGCCCAATCCGATATGGCCAAGTCCCATGGTCCTTGACTCACTTCAAATAAAGGAAACAAAGGGGATGAAAGATGATTTTACCCCTAAGAAAAAAAACAAAGACGAGGAGAGTAGCAGGGTAAAACTGACCACTGCCAAAGGGGATTCAACCCTGATGCCATGAGCCAGCCATGACTCTAAGAAGAATGAAAGGATGAAAATTAGATAAGAAAATTCTACCATTCCTCAACAAAAAATGCTAGAAGAAAACACCATTAAGCTTGCGGGACCTAGATGAACCCAAGAGACTCAACATCAAGACCTAAAGCGGAAGAATCATCCAAAACGACCCACTGCCATGGAAACGGAAGCAGGAAGGAGCACAAAAAGGGGGAAAACAACAAACCTATCTTGCAGACAAATTGAGAAGCCTAGAACAACAACGAGACTTCAAGGAAGGTATCCCAGACTTCAATCGACTTCAAGAAGGCATGTGGCCTCAAGCCGACGCCATGGTTCCACCAGTGAGAGGTTGGGTTCCAGAAAACACCTCTTGAGGACAACGCAGGTCGAACCAAGGCCATGGGAAGATAAAAGGGAACCTAAAGAAGCTCATGGATTGGTTTCCCAGTGGCTTGATGCCCTAAAGCAGAAGGGAGAGAAGAAGGCAGGGAGAAATAGGGGAAGAACAGAGAAGATAGGTCGGCGGGTATGAATTCGGGAATAGGTCATGAAACTATAACTTTTATAGGGTCCACTGATGCGGAAATGTGAGGGGAACTTAGAAGTGAAGAAATCAGAGAAAAATAGGGAAAGGAAAGAGAGAAAAAATCGAAATAGGATCGGGTATGAACCCCGCTACTGTAGCACACAGATGAGAAAAGAAAGCGAGGAAGAAGGAAACACAGTGATCACAAGATTGAAAATCCAATGGCCAGAAAAAAAAAGCCTGAGTTTTGCAAACAACATGACATTGAATTATAACCAAACCTTAATCAAATCGAAATTGGAATAAAGTGCATATTGACATATTATTTCCTTTTTCTCTTTCTTTATTTAAGGGTCTAAACATTAACCAAATTAAGTGAAATTTTGCACAGAGGACAATTAAGGTATTTAGAATCCGATTATGCAATTAGATTTGGCTTTTGAGGACTGTTAATGTGTTAAATAAATCAAATTCTATTTTCTTTTTCCTCATGCATTAATGACTTTAAGATTCTCCAAATTTGATGAAACTTAACCTACAAGTCTTATTTAATGTGTTGGATACGAATTTGCCATTAATTTTACATGTTAGAGTTGTTTGTATAATTATTTAATATTTTCAAGGTTCTACACACTTTCTCTTTCCTGATTTCACCTTTTAAGAAAACTTTCTCCAAATTGGATGAAAATTCACCCAAAGGCTATATTTATTATGTAGATTATGAATTCAAGATTATTTTCCTCTTTTGGAGTCATTTATTATTTTATTTGATTTTTTGGGAAAACTCAAATCTTCTCTTTCCAAAATAAATTAAATTAATTATTATTATGTGAATAATGTGAAATGGACTCCCAAGGCAATTGGGACCCAAAGAACACAATTTTTAACTTAGATTTCACTTTTAGGGTTTCCTTTAATGAGTTGTGTCACAATTAATATATGTGTCCATTATTATCACACTATTTTATTCTGATCACTATTGCTCATTCCAGTATGTTCCATAACTTAATATTATTACCAAAAGAATTATATGTGATTATTTACACAAATTTTATATTACTTCATGTGACATATTTTATGTGTCTATTATTGGTTTAAGACTAATGTGAGAACATTTGGTTACATTAGGGTGATTTTTACATGCATTAGCTCATTAGGGTTATACTAAACCTCACCTAGATCTATCCTCAACCTTGTTTGTTTAAGTCCAAAAAGATCAAATTTCTAGGGTAGGGTTTGAGATCTAGTATGTTACACATACAAATCCTTGAAGGATGTATTATGCTTTTCTTTGTAGAATTTATCTATAATTCATGATTGTAACTTGATTGATGCTAAAAGATGTTGCAATGCACTTAACTTATAAAGTGAAACTAAAATTGTAGTTGCCTTGGACATAGATCCATTCAGTGTCAAAACTTGTTGGATGATGAAATGAGTTTTACTCGGAACACATATTTTTGAATATGCAAGGTGTAAGATGAGTATTTCCTTTCTTCTTGCAAATCTCAGGATTGGTTGCGGGCCATACCCTAAAGAGAGTTTGTAGGTCGTGACTCAATATACAATCTGGATTGGCTACAGGCCATACCCTAAAGAGAGTACGGTTGTAGGTCGTGAATCAATATACAATTAGGATTGGCTATGGGCCATACCCTGAAGAGAGTACAGTTTTAGACCGTGACTCAATATACAATTAGGATTTGCTTTGGGCCATACCCTAACAATCAGGATTGGTAATGAACCATACCCTAATAAGAATCAAGATTGACTACGGGTCATACCCTGATGAGGGAACAACTACGGGCTATATCTCTCTAGCGATGAGCCTATATATTCAGGCTAGCTAATTGCATTTTGACTCATAATGTCATTGCCAATAATCTCATACTGATCGAGTGGGTGAGGTCATGGATTCCAAATCTTCCATGGACCTTGTATGACATTGATGCTACTTAATTTAGGTTGGTTGGAGCATGAGCGGTATACCTCATCTCCTCAGGCCATAAGATTGATTTGTGAAAGATGTAATCAGTCGTGTAGCATATTTGCTTAAGGATTGAATACAAAAACATTGAGTGAGGCTTCATTTGCTTCTGTTAGTCATAGCTGATATATGTTATACATGTTCTTCATATTTCTTTCAAAAGTGATTAGATGATCTATTGCTCAGTCATAGATATTTGAACTACTTAAATGATGAGATTGCTCTTCTCTACATATAGCAAGTAGTTATACCTGTTTAATTCAATAAAGGTTTCTTCTGCTCTCTTTCATGAAGATTTATTTGTGATAATAATATTATTGGCGGAGGGTTATATCTCCCACTGAGATATGGATCTCACCCCGTGGGTTCCAAAACTTTTTAGGTGGACGTGAACGAGGAGGTAGAGATCGTGTAGCAGAGAGCGGGCAACAGTAGCAAGGATAGTAGTAACAACACAGGTTGAGTGTGTTGTTATGTGTCTTATAGAAATAGAGTCCTATGTGTCGTCCTTGTACTCTCAGGTTCTTGAAAGATAGTGCATAAATGGTTTTATAATTGATCTGAGATTTTGGCTAGAATGCCTCGATGTATAATGTTGCTTTTGTATATGTTTTGGTAAAGCAACCGATATCTCATATCCTTGTAATGTGATGGAACGACGTATGTATGAAGTGAACCATGATGTATATATGGCTTTGGTTCTTTATGTAAAGAGTTTCCTGGTAACAGATCTCTTGGAAAAAAAGTTTTAATTTTTAGTGATTTTCGGTAATCCACTACTAATGGTTATATCCGCTTAGTTTTATGTGATGTCACTATTAGTTTGATAGCGGTCATCACCATCCTCCTCTCCATTCATTTAAGTATGGTTAATAGGGCCACAGATGCTTCTAGGTTGTACAAAGGAATCACTGATAGGACTAGTTTAGTAAGGGTCATTTACCCCACAAAAATAATAGCTTGCCAACCCCAACTATGAGTCTTGTTATGACTCCCTACACTACATTGTCATAGAACCTAAAATTGTTTCTTCCAATAATAAGGGGAATTCTAAGGTACTGAATTGGTTCTATGCTACCTTCACAACCCTAAGAATCAGATAAGAAACTAACTCTCTCATGTGATGCATCTTCTAAGATGAAGGTCAATTTGTCTCTTTTGACTAGTTGTCCTGATGATCTCTCATAGGCTTATATCAAATTCAAAACCCCCTCTATGATTTCTATTGGTATGTATGCCCAGAGAGCCAATCATATGATGATTGTAATGCCATATATTGTAAATAATTTGATTAATAAATAAAGGAAAGCTTCAAATTTATTCCATTTTATTTAGTTATGAGATAATGAAGTAACATCATAAATATCTAAAGGATGATATTACTCAATGACGTATGTCATCATGTTGAGGACCTAAATAATGAGATCATACAGATGTCAAGAGTATACATTCTTGTTATGTCCCTATTCAATTATTATTGTGGAAGCATTGTAGACAAAAATAATACATAAGACTAGAATGTGTGTTGGATGATGGCATAATCTCACTAGTCATGATATGTGATATCAAAGAAAGCACATAGATACATGTTAGAGAACAATGTATCAGACAGACCCACCATGAAAGTGGCACATGGAAACCATTACTATGGTAGTCATAGTAAACTCTCATAGTGTTAGTGGTGATTGTGGTTGTTAAACCTCAAATCACTACACTCATCACATGTTGTTCGATATGCTTTGACATCATCAAATACAATCTTGAATAAGGATTACCATAACAGTGATGATTGGGTGACTGTGACACATGGGGACTGACTGTGAGTGATGTAGATGAGATTTTTTTGTCACTCCTACTTGAGTATGATATCCAAGGCCTCTTAATAAGCAAGACTGAGAAATGAATGGCCATGCACATGTGAGTCAATATGTGATATTGAGCGTGCATATATCTCAGACAATCTTCTCTGGTTCAAGGAATACGATTGAATGTCGAAGAGGGTGACTACTCTGTGCCTCGAGTTCAATCTGGATATTAGTGACAAAGAAACTATTCAACCACTATAACACCATACAAAGATTGTAGGTTGAAGTTGTTCTCTGACTTTCCATTTCCTTGGGTAGCATTGATGTGTGAATAGACACCACTCATTACTTGTAATGCCATAACTGGTTATAGACATTCGTTGCCAACGTAATATGGGACCTACAGGGTCACACACATAGCAACTGACCTAGAAGAGGATTTTTGATCATGAATTATAATTGGATTACTAAGGTATTCATGTATTCAATATAAGAAACAAATCAACTAACTGGACTCCCAACCTCAGTTCATGTGATGAAATGACCGGTTGGAGTGTTAGGTTGATTGGATATTACATTGGCTAAATTATGGCTAAGCTGGGGAGCGAAACAACCGGTTTGTGGTGCAAGATGACTGTTTCGCTGAGCAAAACACTTGGTGCATGGTGCAATTGGGTTGCATCAAGGATTAGTGTTGACGTCGTGTCATGCATTAATTATATAGAAGTGTCAATTCATATGCGATTGGAAAACATGATGAAATGATCGGTTCACTAGGAGAAATCGACCGCTTGGCTGTTTGCAGGTTGTGAAAATTTGAGATTCCAGTCCCTTCCACTCCGACACAGACTGAGAACAGAGATCTTGACCCCTCCTATAAGTAGAGGGGTATTGAGGATTTCTCAAAACACAACTCAATTGCTTCTGACAATTGCTGTTCTCTTTAGTTGTGGTAACCAATAGAGATCCCGAGTAATTCCTACATGCTAAAGGGAGGGATAGCAAAGGAGAAATAATTGTGGGAGAGCATGTTGATGACTAGTACACCAATGGGAGGGAAAACTCCTTCCTATCAGTTGTAGTAAGACAACATGAGTTCTAGGCTGTCTGTGTGGACTTCCATAGAGGTGTGGAGGTTGTTGTCTTATGCTAAGAGGACAATCTCCACATGTTGTTTGTGGTGCAGACCAGGAGGCGCAACATACGAGTCCTAATGCAACTAGAAGACAGTTGTGCATCTACAACGACGAGAAGATGTCGCTGGACTTGATCTAGGACCAAGTATATCTTTGAAACCATCTGTCTCATCATATAGTTGTTGACACGATCCGCTAGTTTATGGGGAATATGGTAGTAAATGTTTTTGCTTGCGCTGACTATTCTGTCGCCATATTTCTCTATAGTTTCTCCTCTATGGTTTGAAAAGAAGATTAGGTTATCCACAAATATGAGATAGGGTGGTGCAAACCTCAGTCCTCTAGTCAAATATTTCTATATGACCTTGATGTAGATCCCCTTTTATATGTCCCCTAAGGGCTTATTGTACAAAGATAAAGAATATAGGGGAAAGTGAATCACCTTGTCTTAGAACTCTAGATGCTTGAAAGACCCCCCCTAGGTTCCCATTGAAGGAGATGGAGAACCGAGCACCCTTAACAATGTTTATAATTCTCTTGATGACTATTGTTGTAAACCTAAATGCACTCAAGACTCTCTCTTTCCACTTGGTCAAAGGCTTTAGACATGTCTACTTTATAAACCATGCTCTGATTAGGGGAAGAGCCCATATTAAGATTGTACATGAGTTCTTGGGTGAGTATAATGTTATTCAAAATTTGTCGGCCTTGGATGAAGGCATCTTGCTCTATGGAAACTAATCTAGGCATGATCAACTTGATTATAGAAATGATAATCATAGACACAATACAAAAGTAGACATACCTAATGTTTATGGGTCTAAAAGCATTCATTCATTAGGTGTCTCAACTTTATGGATAAGAGCTAGGCAAATGTAATAGAGTCCTCAATGGATTAATCATGTTAGTAGACAATGCTAAATGAGATCAAGGATGTCATCTTTTACTGTGTTCCAGGTAAATCAGTAAAAGGCCATTGAGAATCCAACCAATCCCGGTGCACTGTCACTATCCATGGGCATAAGAACCCTCTTAGACTCTTCCTAGTTGGTATCTATAAGGATGTTGTATTTGTTTTCCTGTTGAATATCAATCTATATGGTATCAACATACTCACTAGTCTAATGGTATCAATCTATATGGTATCAACATACTCACTAGTCTAATGGTATCAATCTATAAGGTTATTTTATTTCTCAATAATCCTATAGGATGGGTTGCCCTAGGATTCCAGAGTCCCGTTTTGTCTAATGGTATCCCATATACCTTTGTGTCCGAGCCACATTTTCATGAATTTAAAACCTAGAGGAACGCCTAGTTGACTTGCGCAACCAAGGTTGTATAGGAGTGGACAATGATCTGATGCCTGGATACAGAGAAGGTGTTGTTTTACACCATTGATGTCCTATCTCCAATCATGGCAAAATGGAACCCCTGTCTTAGCAGCCTCATTTTGCGGGAATTCGTTGTTTATGTACCATGTGTAGTTAAAACCCTTATATGCTAGTTCTATGACCCATCATTGATGCCCACTCATTGAAGTCTTTCATGGACCTAGGGCATGGCCCATCCCCTTGATTTACCACTCTTCCGGACGTTCGACCTCCGCCATGGCATGAGAGAGGGTGGGGGGAATCTTTCTCTCTTATTCTCATAGGTTGGTGTTGCATCACATACTCAAATATATGTGTTGCACGTAAAGACTTCCCTATAGACCCAAGCAGAACCAAAATTTATGCTCCCCTGTCGTGTAATGACGAGTCTAACTGATGATATTCTAGCCCCTTTTTTTATTCTATGCCGTTGTTGTTTCCTAGCTCTATTTAATCATGCAATTTATTAAGTTTTTGAACTACACTTTTATTATGCTAGTGTGCCGATACGTGGCCCGCCTACCTTCAACTCTTATACATACGATTATTTCAATTATCATTGATGTATTCTCATGTAACTCCACCCCACCCAAACCCCTTCTTCTTCTCTAATTTGATTCCTAGCCATACACATTTGCCAAACTTCACTTGCACTTTTATATAAAAAATGTACTGTACGAAAAACTCTTATAATCTTTACATTGTTGAAAAGAGAGGAAACATGTGAGGGTGGGTGGGTGAAGGGGCTCGCTCACCACAGGATTTCAAAATTTGTGTACATCTTACACGGTTTTGGGTCCTTGGCAGGTATTGCATGTAGCGGGGAGTACACATCACTATAAAGAAAGAGTCAGCAGGGACCATGTGCTTCATTTGAGCATCTGCTTCTTTTTGCTGTGTAATAATAAACAGAAATTGCGCCATTTTCTGGTGAACCATCCATCATCACGTGTTCGTTCGAAACAAACGGTAGCACACTTGCACACGCCTTTGGGCCTTGTCGTTTTCATGTTCGGCCTGAGTCGAGTAGGGTCGGAAAGAAAGGCCGTGTCAGAGAATCGCGCTTCCGATGTTTATCCGCCTTCTTTCCGGAGAGTTTGTCCCTTGTTGTCGCCGTCATGGTGAGATGAGCGCCGGAGGTAAGGTTTTGGCAACTGGCGAAGAGAAAACGACAATTAAGAAACAGATTACGGTCAGCGAGGGTATAGACGAAAACAAATAAATATAATATAAAAAGAAAACTCAATCATCAAAGCCAAAAACACAAGCTACTTCAATTCATTATTATCAATGGAACTGAGTTTTCAGGTACTCACGTTTTGAGGATGACGGGACGACGACCACCCGCATGGGGGCGTTGGCAGGCGGGAGGCGGAGGTGGAGCGGGAAGAGCTTGTTGTTGTTGTTGTTGTTATTGTTGAGCGGACTTCGTGTGCACACCAGGATGTCGTCGTGCCCTGTCTCCTGACGAAGACGGGCCTTCAGGTCCTCAACGGTAAGGCCCGTGAAGTGCAGCGTTGAGTAAGGGCGGTCCATGTCTCCGTTGTCGCTGGCGACGAAGTAGTGGACGGTGCGGCCCTGGTTCCGCGGGGAACCGGCGGCGGCGGCGTGGGGTCTTGAACGTGAGGATGCCGTGGACTGTGAACAATTAAAATAAGAGTCAATTAACCAAACAGTAGGCTTGCAAGATTCGTAACCCAGGATTATTCCACGGGCCAAGACAGTTCAAAAACAGAGCAAGGAAGGAAAGACTGCCCGCGTACCTCTTGCTTACTGAGTCCAAATCTCGGCGTCGCCACCTCACTGCTTGAAGAAGGAGAAGAAGACGCCGCAGACGCGAACGAATCCTGCGACTTGAGTTCCCCAGACGCCAATGACGACAACCTAGACGGCACACGGACTTCGACGATCTCCACATCCCACAGCACCCAATCCTGCGTCGTCGTCCTGTGCGGTATATCATGCGTGACGGAATTCCGCCAGGGCGGCGGCCCGCCGTTGGCGCGGAGGAAGTGGCCGTTCCTCGCCTTTAACTTGACCTGTACACCCTCCCGGGATGGTTCCCACTCCATGGACGAGTCCATCCGGCCGCCGGGACCAGGAGCGGTCTGGACGACCTTGCGGCCCGTCATGCCCAGGAGAAAGGGGGTGTTGGAGGCGCTCAGGTAGCGGCCGTAGCAACTCTTGAGGCGGATGGCGGTAGGGTTTGAGGGTTTGGTTGTTGTTGCGGGTGTGACGATCTCGACTTCCCATCTGGCGGCGCGGGTTGCGCCGGAGCGGTCCTGGTGGACGGATTGCTCGTCGTCGGTGGCTATCAGGTACTTGTCGCGGTGGCTGCGGAGGCGGACGAAGAGGGCTTTGGTGAAGTAGTCCATTGGGGAAGGAGTGGATGGGGAGGAGATGGGGGAAAGGGAAGGGAGTCAGGTGAAACGGAAAGGAGTCAGAGAGAGAGAGAGAGAGATCAGGAGCACTACTAGCAGGCGCAGCAGCAATTTATTCACGGCAGCGAGTGGATACGCCAAAACGAACATAGATTGGTTTTTGACGCGGTTCACAGTCATTTGCGGTGGCGTGCACAAGTCGAAGACGACCGTAGCGGGCACGAAGAAGCAACCGGATCTAGTGATCTCGTGGCATCTTCTAGACACAAAGGCTAAACGAACGCGGTGCCTAGTGTCGCCAATGGCCGCGCTTCGTTTCCTTCCGGGAGAAGGCGGCGCTGACGAACCTCCCCCATCCTCTATACAAGTAGTCCGCATGTCAGACTTGAATTTGAACATCCGTTTCTTTCCGGGAGAAGGCGGCGCGTCGCATTGATTGATTAAACCATCAACTAAGCCCTTACGAAGGTGCAATTCATGTTAGAGGTGGGATCCAAGAGACTATAAGTATACAACACGTGGTTGTTATTATTTTACTGAAGCCATTCATTCAACAACTGACTATGATTTAGGGATTAAAGTTATGGTTCTCAAACATACATGATCTCTTTGGCAATTATAAATATTAGAGATGAGAATGTTTTCTTACATAATGTAGTCACGTTTCTATACACAATGACATTATGTTTTCTTTTACAAAATAATTATTTTCTGGAATGCATTTTCTACACATAAATCGAAAAATATTTTAAAAAAGACAAAACACGCACAATTGCTTGATTTTTCTTACCGTTGACCACACGATACTACATTCTCATTTCTTAAATGTCAACAATAGTTTATCTCATTTGGTCCTTCAATTATAAGGGAAATGCTAAAAAAATTTGAGTTATCTAAGAAAAGAATTTCATTACCCATATTATTAACATACAATTAAGATTTATACAAATAAATTAGAAAAGTATTAATGAATATAGATTTGAACGATACTTACGTTCACGTTTGTGGCATGTGTATTTTAACTAGATATGTTCTCCTTAAAAAATAAAACTACATAATAGTTATACTCTTTTTTTTTCTTCTAAAATATCGACCAACTTGACTATCTATTTTTAGAAATGTTTATTTTTTCCTCAATCTATCCCTTTTTACATTTTTCTCGATTTTATCTTTTTTCAACATCAAAATTATCTCTATGGTTTATGAACCAAAATTATTAGATCATGTTTTCCAAAAACTTTATAATTAGTCAAGGTTATTTAATATTCATAATTTTTTAAAGCAAAGCATGTACACAAATCATTTCCACCTTATGTCGTATTTGACGGTTCAGTTACCACACTCTTCTATATTCTTGGTATTAGACAAATGTGAATTATAATAATTGGGAAGTAAAATGACCTTTGGTAAAAAAATGAGTAACTTGGCCTTGGTTTTTGTGATAAAGCATCATTTTTCTATCCAAAAAGGTTTGGCGACACAACTTCTTATCATTTTGTCTTATATTTATATTGATATTAAATTAGATTGAAAAGAAAAAAATCACTACATATATGTCATCTTAAAGATGCAACTTATTTTTTTTTATCATAAAATACACTCATGGAGATAAGTCCAAAAATAATAAAGTAGCTAGATATAATGCTATATGTGCTCAAGCTTATTAGTGCACTTTGAATATTAGAATGGTCAATTAAATTATGTTGTATCTCCTATATTGGGAAAAGGATAGGACTGTCAATGGGGAGGGTATTACCCGTTTATCCTTTATCCATACCCTATAGGGTAAGGAAGGGTAAAGGTTTTTGTCACTCGTTCCATGTTCAGCCTTTCCCTGTTTCCCCGTCACATAAAAGGGGAGCGTAAGTGTGGACATTATCCATACCCTTTTACCCACATTTAATCAACAAATATATATAACTATATAGAAGCTTCTACTTCATTTCTACCCTATTTTTTCCAATAGAAAAGATTGGGCATTGTGGCTTGCTTCCCACATTTCCTAAACATATTACACAGGTGTAACATTGTCTAGCTTATATTCACATTTGTGAAAATACAAATCAAGAAAGATGTGACTTAATCTTTATCACTCTATAAAAATAAGTTACTTTCCCCTCATTAATCTTTATCGCTCCACCTTAAAATAAGTTGACTTTTTTTAAAATTAATTTTCTATCCCTTCATGTATCCCTTTTTTAGGGATGTCAAAGGGGAGGGTATGGAGAGGGTAAGACTTTACCCATACCCTTACCCTCCAGAGGGTAGTGAGTAAGGGTAATGGTAATCACCCTTCTTAGCAATCCACTTACCCTTACCCTCTTCCCCATAGGGTAAACGGGTGGGGTAAAGGGTGAACGGGTAATTTTGATATAAAACAAATTTTAAAAAAAAGTCAACTTATTTTAAGGTGGAGTGATAAATATTAATGAGTGGAAAGTAGCGTTATGTTCTTATTTCGTAATGCTTGGGTGGGCGTCGTGTGCCCGCATCTTCTTCTAGGCGTTAGGCTGGTGGTTGGGTGTCGACGGTCTGGTTCGTGGTTGGGGTTTCCCGTGTTCTACTGCCAGAGTTGAGGTTTCCCCTGCTCTTGTTTAGGTTAGGTGTGTACTAGTCGTTTGGTGCCCCTTGGGTTGCTTAGTTTTTAGCCCTTTGTTTCTTTCCTTCTTATTTCTGTCCGGTCTCTATCTGTTTTAGTGTCTCCTTGGGTTCCTTCTTGGGTGGACGGTGAGCTCGGGCGCCCTTTGGTGCTTCAGGCAGAGGAGGATTAAGCTGGGTTTGTGCTTCATGTGGGTCTTCCACCCCCTGCTCATAGTGGTGGTCGGGAGTGGTGGTGGGGTTCCTGGCACCCTCTACTCTCCACCGTTGTATCTGCATGAGCCATCCTTCCTCTATATCTGCATCACTGGGGTTTGGCCTCCTTCTCGGATCTCCTGGTTGGTGCACCCTTAGTGCTCGACATTTGTCTGTGTGAACGTTGCGTTGTTGGGTGGCTCCTTGGCCAGTTTGTTTTTCTTTTTGCTTCTTAGCTGGTAGTTGTGTTTCTAGTCCTGTTTGTGTAGTGTTGTGTTTGTGTTGTTACTTTGTCGTCGAGCTCTTTTTCAGGTGATCATTCATTGTCTTCATGATGGTAATCTCTTCCAGCGGGTATGCAAACTCCTCTCCCGATGTACTCATAGGCTCTTGTAGATTGATGAATTCCATCTCGGATAGCTATTTTAGACAGCCACTATAAGAGGTGGACGGTGTTGAAATGTACCTATCGCATCCCAATCTGAGCCTTGTGCTATGTCTTACTGTAAAAGGAGTTGCTGGTTAGTTACTTGATGAGAGATGTCTATCTTGTAGATTTCGTATGGCTTACTTCTAATGATATTGAGCTATTTAAAAAAAATTACAAGCAATATGGAGAATCTTCTGTTTTATGCCACACTCCTTCAAATGAAACTAGATTAGATCATTTACTAGGCATCTGCATTAAATCAAACCAAACCATTAAACTCAATCAAACCAAACCAAACCGACCAGTTCAGTTTGGTTTATAGGGGCGAACGGTTTGGTTGGCTCCAAATTGTTTTAATCAAGTTTGATGGTGTAGTTAACCAAACCAAACCGAACTATTATTTATACATATATATAAATAAATCTTATTATCTTTATATATATTATATAATAATATATACTTATTTCATGCTATATATATTATATAAATATATACTTATTTCATGCGAAGTACTTATGTAAATTATATTTACAACACTTAAATATTTTATGTATGTTAATGTAAGCAACTGTTAAATAAATTAAATTAAGGATTACAAAATTTTAGACTATGTGATACAAGGCATTCATATTTGAAGTAAGTTGGACATTGTTTACTTATAATTTATATATGTATTCTTATATTACCATTTCTAAACAATACTTTGATTCATATGAGGTTTGGTTATCAATCCAATCTCTTGATTACAGTGACAAAAATGATTATTTGTTCATAAAAATATTAAATAAATATTTATAGTTTCTAATATAATAGTTTGAAACATACTAAACCAAACAAAACCAAACCACAAATTGACAATTCAGATGAATTTAGTGTTGCACTAGCTAACTGTTTGGTATGGTTTGAAAAAATCACAAACCAATATATGGTTTAGTTTGTAGTTTTAGTAGTAAACCGAATCAAACTGAACTATGCCCACCACTATCTTTTATAATATGAAGAGTAAAGAAGACCTTGGTTCTCTTTGAGAAAATTTGAATGTGCACCACCTTTTATTCAACAATTGATTATGATTTAGGGATTAGATTTATGGTTCTCAAACATACATGGAAAATAGATATACAAACCACCTCTTTGGCAATTAAATTTTTTAGAGATCCAAATGTTTTCTTACATAATGTAGTCACGTTTCACTACACAATAATTATTTTGTTATTCTTTTTCAAAATAATTATTTTTTGGAATACATTTGCTACACATAAATCTACTTTTTTTTAATACAAAACACACACAATTTCTTGATTGTTCTTTTAAATCATCATGTGATCCTACATTCACATTTGTTAAAAGTCCATATTATTTTATCTGTTTTGGTCCTTGAGTTACAAAGGAAATGTTACGAATATGTGAGTTATCATATTTTCAGTATCTAATAAAAGAGTTTCACTATGCATTTATTAAAAAAAATAAGATTATTTTATTAAATATATCACTATTAATAACCTAACTCAAGTTTTATAAAAAGGTGTTGTAAAATTATTAGACAATATAAATTAGATTGATACATATGTCATGTGTGTTAACTAGATGGTTTCTTAGTCTTAAAAAAAAACTAGATGGTTTCACCTTAAAAAATACAACCTGCATAATAATATGCTCTTCTTTTCTTCTAAAAAATTTAACCAATTAGATTATCATGTTTTGGAAATGTTTGTTTCTCCTCAACTCTTTCTCTTTTTACAATTTTCTAACACTTCCATTTTAGTAAGTGTCAAATTTCTCTCTTATAATTATAAACTAAAACCATTAAACTGTGTTTGTGACATCCCCATATTTTCAACTCCTTGACCACGCGTGTGAGGTCCACATTGAAACCATCACCTTAGTAAAAATCCCAACTCAAACTTCACATACTAGGCCAAGAAGAATAAAATCAAGGGAGTCAGAGGAACAAACAGTAGCACATGCACATGAACAAGAACAAAACCATACAACACATGTTCACCATTCAACATATAATTACAAAATGAATTATCATTACAAATTGATATTACACATTGAACAATAAACTTTTAATATGCATGTACTACACCTGCAATAGGATATTTAGACAATAGGTCCACCTATACATCATCTTACCACACAAATGTCAACTATCCTGGTTCTTCAAGATCATAGTCCACATACCTAAAACAATAGATTACATGTGGTACACGTCAACATAATATTCAAAAATATTGAATTGAGTATGCCTACGTGTCTTTTTATATATCTCTCTCATTATTGTGACTAAGCAATAAGATAAAACTAATACTTGGCAATAATAAACAGATATAACAAAAGGCATACTTGAGAAAATGCTTATTAACAAAAGAGAGCACATATTTTAGGCATATTTTCCATTATATATGTGAGAACCCGTTCCACTAAACGCGTTTACTCAAAACACAAAACACAAAACATGATTACTCATTAATTAAACACAAACCCAGAAAAAATTCTAAATTAAAACCGATTTCAATATTTCCCAATTGCTCAGAAACATTTTCATAAAAGCCCAACAACTTGCTTTATTTCATATAATGCCAAAATCTCGTACAAATGTTCTATAGCCTTAGCTACAACATAAACTTTACAAAGGAACACTATTCATATTTTCCACATATACCAGCATCAACATGCTATTGAAAACTTAGTTTAATCGAAACACCATATACAAACTTTTCAGCTAGACCTGAGAGTACAAGGACAACTCTAGGACACACTAGACAATAAACAATCATCTCTAGGGTTCATCACCTTAGATTCTCCTTGCTGCCACAGTCTGCTTCCGCTGCTGCTGATCACCTAAAAAGATGTGGTGACCCATGAGGTGAGACCCAATCCCAGTGAGAGATATAACTCTCTATTGATTACCTCAGATTAAACAATAATTAACTAAGTAGTTGGAGTATTAAATAGTCAATTGAGCATATTAAAAAGTTCAAGCATGCTAAATAGATTAAGAAAATAAGCTTAGCAACAAGTATGATTATCAATGTATATTTAAGTAACAGATAAATCTATTTATCCTAATAGATATCTACTCAGGTTTCATCAGATTACATCTAACAAAAATCATCATCATTAATCTAACTATCATCATATGCCTTTCTAACAACACAACAGATCCAGTACTATAAGCATCTCAATCATCATGAATATGTCTAGTAGCATAACATAACTATCAATATTGGAATGTCTAATAAAGTGAAGAAGTCTACATCATTAGTAGAGCTAACATCATAGCACAACTAATTGCATAAGCATGACTAGCAGTTCAAGCATTTATAATTACATAGCCATGGCTAATAGTATTAAACATAGCTAGCAACATAATTTTAACTATCAATATCAGTATATCTGACAATATAAGCATGTTTACAACATGAGTATATCTACAACATAAGCATATCTATCATCTCATATTGCACTATACATCATTTTTATGTAAGGAAAGCAAACAAGGGTTATTATCTAATGTGAGGTGTTGTGTATAACCCTAAGTAGATATGCTACATGGCTATTATTACATCTTTTATTAAGTCCTGAGGAATTTGAGGATGCCACTCAAAATCCAACTGACCACTACTAAGTCGAAATCAGTGTCATATAAGATCTAGGAAAGAGCCAGACTCAAAGATCTTCTCCACCCCGACCAGTACGTGTCTTCCACAATGACACATAAAGTCAAGCTGTTAATAACCTAGTCCGTCCTTGGTATAGGTCAAAACACTAGTGAAAGGAGGTGGGCATGCATACCCTACCATCTGAGGTACAACTGCAGTTGTCATCCAATCTCATCACATATATAATCACCGAGACATGACCGCATCCATTCTCAAACTGAGGGCTAGGTATGACCGCAGTCATCCTCCCTAAACACTTAGATTAAGGATGACAAGAACCCCACATACTCAACTGTATGCGCTCTAAGTTTCCCTTAGGAATTCTCATTTCACCATCTGGCAAGTTCTGACACTCAGATGGGTCTATGGCACATGGCACTACATGATTAGAGTTTCACTTGATTAGTTATTGCCAACTGGTTGAATTAGGCTGCATCAAACAAGTGGATATACAAACCCTATTTCATATCTAATAGGCATTAATGTATAACACATTTAGAAGATATAAAATGTATGAAACTTATTGTTACTCATATAATCATCATTTGATACTATTCATTGTAATTCATGCCACTACACATGTCATCATACTATCACAGGATATAAATCCTTAGCACAATATCACAAGGTATCAACCCTTGTCAACATAAGAGGATTACACCTCATTCAAGGCTCAACCATGCCCAAAGGTCATTTAGACCATCATATCATTCCCTACAAGATCATCATTATGTTTCCATGCCTTATTGCAAGTCTCAATACATCACCATTCACGTGATACATAGTCTTATCATCATATTGCATTAAAGAACTAACAGATGTTCACATGATAACATTTTAGAGTTATCTTCGAATTTAAGAGCATTCCTTTATATTATCACATATAAGGAAGCTATATGATTGACCATCATTATACTTATAGTATACAAGTCTAGCATAAGAAAACATAGATCATAAATCTATGATAACCACCAGTTAACACATTATAATTTCAATCAATCATTAGGAAGGGTATTATATCATTATATTAATCATTCAAGAAAGGATGAAATGATTAACCATCATTCTCTACTTGCATTAGGGTTAGGTTTAGCAAGGTAGGTTACATCAAAGTTATAGTTCAGAATTCATTCACAAACTTTAACCCATAGCATCCTCACATAATCTTAGATGCATAAGACTCAACATCATCATCACATTCCATACAATTCTCAAGTATGGATCCCTGGATAACTCAAGATGTTACCCTAAGATTATAGAATACTAGTGTTCCACAACAATAAGACATTACTCCATTATTCAATTATTCCACTAAGGAAGGCTAATCATAATTAATCACCATCACCTGAGTTCATTAGTATTAAGTGTATCAAGCTATATCACATTAGGGTTACATATCAACACAATATGGTTATTATCCATCCTATTCATATGAGGCCAAAGGTAATACTTCCTTATTAAGGGAAAACCTCCATTGGTTCCATTGTCACCCATATCACCATACCACAACATCACCCAGAACCATTGGATGTTAAAAAGGTAAGACTTTTAGTTATTTACATAAGTAAACACCTTGATTAAGATACCTATGAAGTCGTTGAGTTGTGACCTAGAAAGAGTCACCATTCAACCCTAGACATCCTTGTTTAATAACATGAAGGGGAACCATAGGTTATGGGGTTAAATCTGATCATTTTTTGTACATTTTAAGAAAGATATGAGACATCATATCAACCATCAAGCTCCTTAATTTGATCACATAAATAAAACCATAAAATTCAAACTATTAGAAATCAAATGTAATACTATATGATTCAATCCAAACATTTGAATTTTGAAGCATCCAATCTCAACCATTGTATCAAGTCCTTTATTAAAAACTATTAGATGAAGAAGTGTTAAATCCTAACCATTGGATCAAGTTCATATTTCAAAATCATCAATTAGGGTATAGGTCCAACCATTAGATCCATTGAACTAAGAGATCATTGGTTTAGGGATGAATTGAAGATACATTTAAGGCCTTGACTCACCATCGGTTGTGGTGGCCCAATCCTCCATTTTTTGTGACATCTTGGGTCACCATTGGTTGATAGGATCAACACTACTATCATTTTTCACCATTGGGTGATGACCTAATGTCACCATTGATTGATATCATCATTAGGATACTTAGTGGTTGAACATTAAACTTATAATTAAATCAAAACCTGACCTAAGGGGTCACCATCGGTTGACACCCTTGGTCACCACCATAGGTTGTCACCATTGGTGGACACTTGGTTGTCACCATGGTACAACCATCAGTTTCTATATTTAAAGGAGAAATCAACCTAAAATCCCTAATATTAGCCATCTTTTGATAGGTGTTTAGCACCATTGGTTGTCATACCAACCTGTTCTAAGTATCCTCTACCTTAGGAAGGACGTACACCTTATTATAGGTTCATCTAGAACTGAAAACAAAATAGGGAAGACCACAAACATTGAAATCTCAAGCAAGCTTAGCTTCTTAAGGCTTAATCACCATTTTTAGGCAAGTTCATGAGCTGACAAGCTTATAGTAAGCAATATAAGTAAAGAGGGTTATAAAACTCGCCTCTAGTGAGAATAACATACTATTATCAGAAACAAAATCGAGCAAAGAAGGCCAGAAAACCCAAGTTTGATATCTGAACTCAACCAAGTAGGCACCCTTCTCCTCGAAGAAGCAAAACCCTAGAAGAAGAAGCAAGAAAGGTAGATTCTTAAGTTCTAGAGCAAATTTTACCATGGAACAACAAGGTTTTGGCCTGGAGAAAGGTAGGAGGAAGAAGAAAAGAGAAATAAATAGAGGGAAGGAGGGGATACTTACTCATTTAGGTCAAGATCACCAAGAAGGATCTTTAGAAACCCTAAACGAAGCAAAATGAAACCTTAGGAGCTACCACCAAGAAGATCGCCTTCTTCTTCTTCCTTGGACATGTCCTCCATAGAAGAATAGAGGGAAGACAAAGATATTAGCTGGATGGAAGTGGTAGAGAGCAAAAGTTTCATTTGGGAGCTTAAGGATAAGTATATAAATCTTGGATGATAAGGTTGAGAAAAAGCATGAGGTGTATACGCAACTTTCCATGTGTCCATGGCTTAAAGCTTCCATGGACGAGTAAGCAGTAGGTCCACCAGATCTTGGGGACTACTGGTCCATCAGTTTGATGGTCTTCCAGGCCAACCATACCCTATTTGTCTAAGGTACCCATTGTTTTTTCATGGTTTAGGTCAATAGGTTGTTGAACCATCGGTTGATCATGTCTATAAGTGAACCATGGGTTCAAGTGAACCAAACCAGCATGAACCATCAAACTATATCCTTTGGGATGGCCTGCGGATGTTCTACAGTGGTCCCTATGGCTTATGGCCATCGGTTGTTGCCAAAACCAATGGAACCATCGTTTTATAGCCTTGAAGGTGACTCATCCAGGGGGGACCCTAATTCAACATAGAAAGGAATTTCCTTCAAACTAAGGTACAATTGAGAACCCCATGGATAAAAAAGCTCAAGAATGATAAAAAAACATCCAAGAAACATAGTTGATCTGAAAAAATTCAAAGAAAACCTCCCAATCAGGTAAATTGTAGAAAAGTCCAAATTGTACATAAAATTGCATAACTTGCTCAAACAGTATCCAAATTGGACCAAATTTGAAACTTAAGCTTGTATTATGATTCCAAAGAATATCACAAGGATGGATTAAGTTTATAAGAATTAAAGTATGGTAATTAAGATTATTTAACCATTTAAGCAAGGTTAGGGTCTCACAACCATAAACCCCTAACAGAGATTTCTCCCCCAAAATCCAAGGTAAACAAAAATGGATACTTCTCATGCACCTCTTACTCAATCTTACACATGGTTACCTTCATCACATGGTGATGTCACATCGTTCTCATAGAAGACATATTCTTTTCCCTCAACTCTTGCATGTGTCACCTTGGTTCAACATACGAACTGTTGTACTGTCTTTACATGTTTGGTAGTACCTTTCAACTTGGGACTCTACTCGTCATCCTAAACTATACTATATGTTGTATGATACATCATAGGCCATACTTGTTGTCTTTTACCAAGCATAGAACATGATGTATCTTTTATCATATGTAACTTTACAAGGTCTCATCTCTATACTCATTTAATGATTGTTGTAATTAGAAACTCAATCAATTAGTTGGGCATCCCCTAATAGTAAAGAACTATAAGGCATATGTTATTAGAAGATTCTTCAGTCATCTCAATGTTGGACTGCCATCTGTCTAGTTGAAGAATCATGCACTTATCTGCAACTGTTAATAAATATAACTTCCTAGTTGGCTTTGTTAGGGATAGGGCAACGATATTGTCTTCATCTTACCAGGATTCACAAAACAAACTTAGTAGATGTATCCTAACTCCGTGAGGATACTCTAGTTAACTCCTAACTCACTCTTGTTGAACTTATCACACATACATATAGTTGCTTCAACATTCTCTAGGTTTAGCAAAGATGTTAACCATGCTACTGACCATCTCTGAAATACCTTGAGATGTTATCATTCATACCTTGTCACAACTTATGAGACATGACTTGAGCACTCTGTTATTCTTATTCATGAATGCTACTGATATACTGGTCAATATAAATGACATAACCCTATTTTCATCATGGTCATGTAACTTATGTCATTCACAACATCGTAATTCTTATCCATTGATATTCTGATCCTAAGTTTATCTTAAAGGAGCACGACAACACATGTATGCAAATAAACAATCCATCTATCCTTGATAGTGGTCTTGCCCAACAATCAACATCTCATACACAATATTATAGAATCACTCTTCTTTTCCTATACAACACTTGGAGGATCAACATCAACTCCCTTTCTTTCTAATGGAGAGAAACACTGGACAACTCATATAATAGATATCTTTAACTCATATACAACCGGTACACTCTGGATACTAGGATTCATTACCTTGGTATCCACCACATGTGTTATAAAGAACTCATACTATAACACCCCAATTTTCTAAAACATACATATGACTGAGAGGAAGCTTATTCACATTGGGATGTCACAAAAAATGATAATCATTGCTTAAAAATAAAGTTTGATAAACCAACACATGATAGATAATTTCAAATCTCATGTCTCAAATTCCACAACATAAATCTGAAACTTTGAAACAAACTTAACTAGAACATAGTCTTGATACTAATTGAAAAACTAAACTAAATGCCATATGATAGTTGGCACCCCACCAGGTCTAAACTCTTAGTTTGTCCTTGAGATGAATGCTCCTCGCTTAAGCTACTCCCTTATTCTTTCCTCCTGTAGAAATTGCGTCCCCAACCATGCATTCAGAATAGAAAACATGTTAGAGTAAGAGACATCGAGTATTGTCATACCAAAATAATAACCTGGCAATGATGAAAAATATAAAACTAATTGAAGAGTAAATCTTGGATTTGCATGATATGCTCTTAGCAGTTAATTATAATGTCCTCTACTCTTATGCACCAATTGTGCCCATAAGACCCGTAGGCTCAACTGATGTTCCGTTTGAACTCATGATTTCACCAAAGTTCCATAACTATGCTCCATTTGATCTCATGATTTGCTCATAAGTGCCATTATCAATGCTCCACTTGAGCTCATAATTACACATACGTGACACTATGTTCCATCTGAACTCATAAGGCTGAGGGCTCAACATTAACATGATGAGGAAAAAATAATGTAACCAATTACATGATTCATCATTAACTTGAATAATTATCCTTCACTTGGATTTCATAAGAACATGACATGGTTTCTTAAAATATAACTTAAAATCATAAGCACCATATAATAACATTGATTCAAGATATATTCGAATTGAAGTCCATGGCTATGCATATAGTGTAACTTGATCATCATGATACAATAAATATAAGGCGATGGAAAACTCATACTAAATACTCAAAGTGCATGGACCCACTTAACTTTATTGGAGTAAACCCTAATTTAGTCTCCCTGATCCTGAGGCACTCCTATGTTCCTAAAATCATATGATCTATATTAATTACCACCTTAAGTACCATCCTAAACCCTAATGTAGGTTTTAAATAAACATGGTCAAGGACGATGGAATTAGGATTTGAAAACTCTAAAATCAGGTTCCTTGTCAAAAATCCTTTCCAACATATATTTTCTTGTAATTTTCTGATAATCTAGTAATTTTTTGTGAATATTTGAAGAACCCACCAATTGAAATTCAAGGAAAATCCACACATGGGGTAAAATCTGAATCAACTTAAGACCACACCTTGAGGTGGACCAAATGGATGTGGCCATGTGGTCCAGAAGTGAAAATGTGGAGACGCTTGATGGTAGAACTGGAAAGATGGCAAAAAGACTGCTAAGCCCATGGCAGCATTGACTAAAGAAAATACCAATCGAGGGCAAAATTGAGATATGGTTATCTACTATCTTTGTTCTCCAAGAGAGAAGATCATTGCTTAGAATAGACAAATTAATGAATCCAAACCCCAAATTCAATAGCATACCAAGAAAAATCATGGTGCTATTCACCTTTCTCGTAGATAGTCGGTCAAGAAGAGCCTCAATCAGAGGGTACCCCATGGTTGGGAGCATGGAAACCAGTTCCACCATGGCTGGCAAAACTGAAGAACCCAAAACATGAGAGCTATCATGATGGAGGAGGAAAACCCAGTCACACGAGTCTGTGAGAACTTGCCGAGTCAATAGCAACAACTCCAGTAGAGAAAGGACCCTCGTGGACCTTAAATGGGTCGCCAAAGCAAAGAAAACATGGGAAGGAGGACAGAACTTGGAATCATAGAAACATGCCTAAAACATCAACCACAGAAAGGACTACGATACTACAGTAAAGGAGACTCCAAAGGATCTCTCCCCATGGATGGAGGGTCACTGGAGCTGCTGGGAGATGAGCGTCATCATGCATAAAAACTAGGTACATGCTACGATGACTCGAGAAAACCCAGGGTAAACCAGAGATGTAAAATCGGCAAAGGGGAGTCATAGAAGCTTACCATAGACCCAATTGAACATAAGGGGCAGAGCAGGACGGTGTGAGAAAATCATTCACTGGGTATGAAAATTGGATCCGTTGGGGTGGCTCAGAGGATAAGCGATCAAATTGAGAGAGGAGGAACGTTTCTCTGACACTGTTGTTCAATTTGGACCCTATATATAGGTTTGGGAGTCAGGAAGGTGCTATGTATATCCTTGAAAGTGAGAAGACTTTTATCCCTAAAGGGTGTTTTGTCATTAGGGCACAGAGTCCCTTAAAACCTAGGATCACTGGGTCCGTGTGAGGATTACGGGTCATTAACAAAGAGATTTATAGAAATAGAGTTGTATGGCGAGTGAACTGGGTCGGTGAAGTAAACACAGAACGACCAACATATTCTCGATCTCCTACTTGAGGTAGGAGACGAGTCTGGGGGTGTCCAATGGGGAAGGAACTTTGTGAAACGGGTGAGAGAGGAAGGAGAAAGGGATCACAGATGGGCATCTGTGGAGTTCGTTTCAAACTAGGTAACAGTTGGAGGTAGGGGATGAGGTCCAAGCTATTGGATCAGGTTAGGTTTTAGATGATCAGATTCTGGCTGTCGGATGGTGTGTGTGAGGGGTGAGGTATGTGATGATGCAAAAATAAATGGAACTTTAGTGTTACACATCACATTAATGAAATTGATTGCAAATCTTGGTCACACTATAATCAATTCTTATGAAATCGATTTGGAGGGTCAAACATGGGTCAAACAACCTCAAATTTGGACCATAGGCTGACATTAATGCATAAAATAATGCTATGCAATTAGATTTTTTTTCATGAGATATGGCCCTTAACCACCATATTGTCCATTAATATATATTAATGTATTAAAGAGTGTGAATTAATATGAAAAGATTTTCTAATTAAATCTTTGGGTGAATATTTGAGATAGGAAATATATATAATTTCAAGAGTCATATCTCACCACATTATTCTCTTTTATTGTTTTATTTCCACATAGGAGGAGGGAGAAAGTGAAGAGAGTTATTCTCTCATTAATTAACTCAATTCCACATTATTTCTCATTTCTTATCCCAAAAAGCCACAAAGACTCTAAATTAATATAATCTACTAATTATCTCTCACAAAAGGTCATTTTGCATTATTAGACTCTAAATAACACACTAGTTGAGATATTTGTGCAAAAACCCATTCATTATGACGAATGTGGGTCAAATATAATTCATATAATCAATTATTGCTCAATTTCAACATTGAGGTCAAAGAGGATAGAAAAGATAGGAAAATTTAGGGGAAAAGGACAAAAAAGGATGTGAAGGAAAAGAAAATCTTAAAAATGGTTTAAATTGCAAATAAACCCAAGATTCAGAATGTTAAAACACTCCATCCCTGAAAGAGGATTTCATCCCCCAAAATCTCCACAAGAGGGAAGGGTGAGTACGTTACATCCCAACATTAAGAAACGAGGTGGTTACTTCTAATCTATGGTACTTCACATGCTCTACTCATATGTCAGGTTTTCATGGTTCACTAAGGGTTCCATTATTAAAATCACCTTTTATCAGATATATCACAATTAATAATTTTGGCTTATTAGCATTATCTCTATTATGAAATTGCATCATCCTTATTATTCTATTACTTGTGTCATGTTATATTCACATTGTTGTCAGAAAAATCACATCTCAACATTATGCACAAATCATATGTATTTCTCATTTACTAATTAATAATTTAAAGCACAATTAGGGTTTAATAAGTAATATCAATATATATTAATATATTAGATTACAATCCTTAATCACTTGAATTGATTCTCCATTATCCTCAAATTACCATCATTTAGAATTATCACATATTATTTTGTAAGAAATAGATAATATTATCCAACAAGTTATTAAGTCTACAATAAATCCAAATAATGTCACATTAATTTATATTACACATTGCCACATCACCTTTCATACTCATATTAACGTCATAATTAATCATTTTGTCCTATTTATTCACTTCTTATTATCAATTATACACATTTAACATCACATTTGGCATTTAAGCATTCTTATGTGAATCCAATTACTCTTTATCATATTTGAGTCATTATATGTATTTTAGTGAATAAGGTGAAACATGTTAAATATTAATGAAGTGTTTCATATACCAAGTTATTATTAGGTGATTAATGAGGTGTGTATTAGAGAACAAGGTGATATGCATTATATATATTGATGATTTGATTAATCTATGATTAAGTGATTGCATACCATTTATGTGATCAAAGTATGTTATTAGATTATGACACCTAATGCTACTAATGTATCATGAAAGGCATCATGGATATATATGTTAAGGTTAGATAATTGCATCTTAGGGTTTAGATTAACATGATCATTACATATTATGCATTTATCTTATCATTAGGGTGACATGGGCAACATTATGTGTATTCACAATTAGTGAGTTACTCATATTACGTGCATTAAGTATTTGTTAGAGTTCAAACATATGAACTATGTTCATTATATGACTTATTATATATTCATTAGTATCTAAACAAACATGTTAAGTTATAATTACAACTTGTTTTAGTCAATTATAATGATGTAACCTCACTAATCTCTTATCTATGGAGTTAGGGTTTCTAATTCTAGAGTAGCTAGATTTTAGTGTGTTGTAGGACTCCATCCCCTTAAAAGGATTTTGTCCTCAAAATCAACAAATCCAAAATCTATTAAGGTACTATTACTACTACTCCCCTTAAAAGGGTTGGACTACCAAGTCAAACTAAACTAGAAGTAAAAGAGTGAATCTATTTAAAACAGGTATAAGATCTAACACTTAAATTCTTTACTAATCACTATTACCAAACCTCAAAGTCTAGTATAAGGGTAACTACTCTAAGCATGGAAAATCTAAGGCTCCTATAAGGAACTCAAGGTGATTTTTATTGGGTAACTAAGTCATCATATTATGTTCCTAAGGATACTCAACATTGAGGTTATTTGCCTAAAGGTATGCTATTTCAAACAATCAGTATCATCTCAGGCCAGGCCAGTGTCATATGGATCCAGGAGTCCTCGTGAACCAAGATAGTGGAGCAGAGGAAAATTTTGCCAGCCCCCAGATCCTGACCCTTTCTAGACACCCTTGCTTTCAACTTATGTCCCAGTGGCTACCTAATAGGATCATCACCTAAAAGTTGACTAATGATATTTCTAATGTGAAATTCTTATGGTCCTAAATCAACCTTTCACTATAGGTCAATTCTAAGGTGAACATATTAGCTAAAGGGAAACTATATGTGGTAAGGGTTTCTAAATAGGGAGACAAATTGAAATAGTCAAGATTACAACTACCATGGGATCTGATACCATGTTGTAAAGAAGAGAAATCACCTCTCTACTAATAATTATGGTATGCAAAAGACCAATGAATATCAACGGAATTTAAAACTTTGGCTAAATTCAATTTAATAAAGAGTACATAAAAATTTTCCCAATAAGCGTGTACATGATATCTACAACAAAATTCGGATCTTAAGATAGAGGAAAACTAAACTACATTAATGTGTCTCCAAGAAATAACTTAAGAGATAAGTCCAAGATGAAAGGATGAACTCCTTATCCCTAATCTTAGGCTGGTCCATCATGCTCCTAGTGCGCACTCTGATCCTAAACCTGGGTGGCTAGGATCACCCAACAAGAGGAGAAATAAAGTATGTGTCAACTAGAGGAATAAGGACAATTATAAACCAAAATATGGCATGATATATATTTACTAATCTAAGAGGGTCAAAAGTATGAGGCATGTAATAAATAAGAATTATGCCATGATAAACAATAATAAATTTGCATGCATGAATAACATTATGACTAAAAATAATAATATAGGGTTGAGGCACCTACTTAACCTCAACCAATAGGTGAGGGAGAATAACAAATTTCCAAACACCTAAACATATATAAATGGGGAGAGTAATCACATTCCCCTGGGGAAAATAACACATGCCCAACTATGCGTGGTTGTACACATGTACACTACATTAGTTATTTAGTAAATAATTCTTCATGTTGGGTAAATTAAATTGATAGAGTGGAAATAAAACCAATATAGCATTCAGGTTCAAAACCCAAGAAGTAATTGAAATAAATGAGCCAAAAGAAGGAAATAGAAATATTTAAAGGCTAAGCATATGTCTCATTAGGAATATGAGGGTTGGATAAAAACATGCCCAACTTAGAGTGTAGAATGCACATACTCACATATGCACATAAGAACATACCTTAATGTAGAGTCCTAATCATCACTTTCACCAATTAGATGTGTCCAAAATCACTTTTAACCTATTGACAAATTTCATCATATGTATTTGGTTTTGGTAAAGCATAAGGTGTAGGAAACCCTAATTTTGGACTTTCTATGAAAACCATCGATTTATGACTCAAAACTTGGACCAATCGATTACTTGGATTTTCCTAATTAAGAAAACATATTTATTTCTTAAATTTGGAGTTAAAATGAATTAGCTATCAATTTTAGGACTTTTTATGTAATTAAAATGGTGTTTACAATAAACATCAAAATAGGGATGCAAAATAATACTTAAAAACCATAAAATCTTATTCCTTGTGAAAAATACTTTCCAACGAGTATTTATTTTTATTTTTTGATAAACCTTAGATTTACTATGAATTATATAAAAATTACCAATCACAAAGAAGAAAAAGCCACATGTATAGATCCAACCTAGAGGCTCGGCCAGGAGGTGGGACGACATTGAGTTAGACCAATCACAGTTGGCCAACTCAGCTGTGAGACTCACTCCAGAGGTTGAACGATTAAAAGGGTAAGATCAGGCATTGAAAGACCAAAATGCCCATGCTCGATTAACTATTTGATTAAACAACCAGGGGCAAAAGTGTCATTTCGATACAAAACGAAGCTTGCCTTTTCTAGATCAAAAGCGAGTGTGAAATCCCAAAAACACCCTTGGATGTTTCATTGATCGATTGAAAACGCGGGGAAACCAGAGTCATTTGATGACCTGCTTTGTTATGCTTCAGGCCATGGCACGAGAAGGCAACCTGAGGCTGTAGCCTTTGATCCAAAGCTGATGCCAGAGCACTATCCCAAGCTCCTGAGGTCCTCGACAAATCCTTTGAACCAAGTCGATGACATCGAGACATAAAAGAGGCTCTGTTGTTCTTGGGTCTCATCAAAGAAACAAGAAAACTAGGTACTAGGTCAAAGATCGAAGACCATATTAATCACGATGAAGACGCCTGCTAAGGGTCATAACATGCTCAAGGAGGCACGACGATGTGAAAGGAGAAGTGATTGGGGTTGGAGATGCACCAAAGGGTTGAGACAAAATTACACTGGTGAGGTCAAAAAACGTAGCTATAGGATATGACATTTGAGGTGCATCAAGCCAAAAAGACGAAGGGAGAATGAAGAACAGAGGCCAGGGAAGCTTACCCACAGCTCAATTTGAAGAAAGCTGGAGAAGAGCGTCAGGGCAAGGTCCACGTTGTCGGAGAATGAACCTGAGTAGGTTTGGGGTCTTCAGGGTGCGAGAGGTGAACTTGGTAGAGGAGGAGGAATTGGTGAGGATCGAAGGGGCTTTTGGGCCTCTTATATAGGGGCGAGGGGCATCGTAGTGGCCTCTGTAAACCTCCATTGGAGAACAGTCACAAGCCCAATTTGGGCGTTCCCTCATCTGGTCACGAAAGGGGTTGAGTAATGGCTCATTCAATTCGGGAGGGAGAGACAAACACATTGGGGAAGGAACTATGTGAAACAGGTGAGAGAGTAAGGAGAAAGGGATCATAGATGGGCATATGCAGAGTTCATTTCAAACTGGGTAACAGATGGAGGTAGGGGATGAGGTTCAAGCCGTTGGATCGGGTTAGGTTTTAGATGATCAGATTCTGGACGTTGGATGGTGCGTGTGAGGGGCGAGGCGTATGACAATGCAAAAATAAATAGAACTTTAGTGTTACACATTGAATTAATGAAATCGATTGCAAATCTTGGTCACACTATAATCAATTCTTATGAAATCAGTTTGGAGGGTCAAACATGGGTCAAATGACCTCAAGTTTGGACCATAGGCTAATATTAATGCCTAGATTAATTCTATGCAATTAGATTTTCATTTTTCATGAGATATGACCCTTAACCGCCATATTGGCCATTAATATATATATTAATGTATTAAAGAGGGTGAATTAATATGAAAATGTTTTCTAATTAAATCTTTGGGTGAATATTCGAGATAGGAAATATATATAATTCAAGAGTCATATCTCACCACATTATTCTCTTTTAATGTTTTATTGCCACATAGGAGGAGGGAGAAAGGGAATAGGGTTATTCTCTCATTAATTAACCCAATTCCACATTATTTATCATTTCTTGTCCCAAAAAGCCATAAAGACTCTAAATTAATATAACCTATTAATTGTCTCTCATAAAAGGTTATTTTGCATTAGTAGACTGTAATTAACCCACTAGTTGAGATATTTGTGCAAAAAACCCTTCATTGTAATGAATGTGGGTCAAATATAATTCACAATATTAAGTATTTCTCAATTTCAACATTGAGAACAAAGAGGATAGAAAAGATAGGAAAATTTAGGGAAAAAGGACATGTAGGAAAAGAAAGGCTTGAAAATGGGTTAAATTGCAAATAAACCAAAGATTCAGTATGTTACAGTAAATATATATGATATATATATCATTATTTTCTTATAGATCACTTAACATTTGGGATATCTTTGCATAAAAGTCCACATTTTGAAAATTTTGCAATTAAGACCCTAAACTATTTTATTTAAAATTTGGGATGTTACAATTCTACCCACCTTAAATAAATTTCATCCTCGAAATTTACTTTGATTACTACCCTCCTTAGAGATTTTCTTAAACCTAGTTTGCAAAAACTCAACATGTATATCCACAAAACCAAAATCATGGCTAGAACTAGATCGTACTTTCTTCTTCCTCATCACTATCAACCATTACAAAGATCTTTGCTTGCCTCTTTTCTCCTTGCTCTGGTTTAGGGTCATTCCCTGCATCATTCTTTACTTTGAGCTTGGGACATTCTGGCTTCTTATGATTTGGGTCTTCACAATAGTAGGAAACTCCACGTCCTTTCTTGCATGGCCCACCATGAAGTCTACCACAAGTTGCATAAGGTTCCCTAGTTGGTTGTCCTTCTATATCTTTCCTTTTCTCATCATTTTGGCTTTTGTGCTCTCTCTTGCTTCCTAAGGATCCTCCATCCTTCCAATGTCAACCAGGGTGGTCCTCCAACTCTAGGACAGAATCGAGTGCCTCATGCACTATCTTGATGCCACATACAGTCAGAGCATTGTGCAAATTAGGCTTTAGGCCATGCATGAACTTCTTTTCTGGGTGTTTCTCATCTAAACCATAACCGTACTTCTGCAACATACATAACTTCATTGCATACTGGCTAACAGTCAAGTCATACTACCTCAGGCGCTTGAACTCTATCTCCTTCTTCTCGATCATGAATTCAGATATGTAATGATTCCGAAAGGCAATGGTGAACTCCTCCTAGGTCAATGAATCAACATTGGGTCCTCGAGCATTGGTGAAGATCTCCCACCAAGTGTGGGTTACACTCTTCAACATGTGTGTCCCAAAGTGAACCTTAGAAGGCTCTGGACATCCTATGTCATGGAAACTATGAAACCTCATCACGCTAAACGAGATTACTCAAAACACAAAACACGATCAACTACTAATTAATCACATAGTAAAAATGTGGGATAATTAAAACCAATTCCAACAATGTAAATAAACGCTAAAACATTTACAAAAGATCCATCATTCCATTCTCATTTACTGTAACAAGTATTTATATATGGGTCCAAAGACCTCAGTCACATCCTACATACAAAAGATATTTTACATGTACATGCCATATATTTACAATCATTGGCACACTACCAAAATCTCATATCGATACGAGTATATCATCTAGAAAACACATCCCATACCCGGACCTGAGAGTATAGGGACGACACTAGGACTCTACTACTAACATCTACAACTAACCAACCTTATTAATCTATTGATCACCATGTTGGTTCTCTTCCACAACACGACCTCAACCTCATTTCCCACGACCGCCTAAAAAAATGTGGTGACCCACGGGTGAGACCCAGTCCCAGCTAGAGATATAACTCTCTCCAACATATATTGATTATAACATATTAATTAATAGTAAATACATTAAGTAGTTAGGGTATTGAATAAGAAATATGAATAGTTGAATAGTTTAAGAATACTAAGCAGTTAAGAAAATAAGTTGTAACATCTAGTAGAATTGCACAATTTTTATAAGTCTGCGTCATGTAAGAACTATGTAGTGTAAAGACAAGACAAGACAAGGGTTAATCAACCAATGTGATACATATTAAACCCTACAAATTATACTACACAACTGGTATCACTTCTTTTATTACATTGCCTTGAGGGATTTGAGAAATACCACTCAAATCCTAACTGACCACTACTAAGTCAAAATTAGTGCCATACAAGATATAGGAAGAGTCGGACTCCTAATATCATCTTCTCCCCCAGTCAGTACGGGTCCGCCACAATGACACATAAGGTCAAGCTGCTAACAGCCTAGTCCATCCTTGGTATAGGTCATGGCACTAGTGAAAGGAGGTGGGTACGCATACCCTTCCATATGAGGTACAACCACAGTTGTCCTCCAATCTCATTATATATATATATATATATATATATATATATATATATATATATATATATATATATATATATATATATATATATATATATATATATATATATATAATCACCGAGACACGAACGCATCCGTTCTCAAACTGAGGGCTAGGTATGACCACTGTCATCCTCCCTAACACTTGAATTCAGGATGACAAGCACCCCACATACTCATCAGTATGTGCTCCGAGTGTCCCTTAGGAATACTCATTTCACTATCTGGCAATTTCTGACACTCAGATAGATCTATGGCACAGCGCACTATATGACTAGAGTTTCACTTAATTAGTTATGCCAATTGGGTGAATGAAGGCTAAATCATACAAATGGACATTCAAACCCTAATTCTTTTCTAACAAGAGTATATGTGTAACAACTTCAAAAGATATAAAACATTTGAGATATAAATCTTAATAACATTAACACATGCTATCATTCATTGCAAATTAATGGACCACACTTATCATCATACTTTTACAAGATACCAATATCTTATCACAAGTTTTGTGGTTTTAACCCTTATTGGAACATGAAGAGGATTTCACCTCAATCATGGCTTCAAACATGCCCAAAGGTCGTTAAGACCATCACATTATTCATAGTAAGGTTATCATCATCATTCCATGCCTTAAACAAGGCTGAAAAGATCATTAGCACATATGTATCCATAGATATTAACATGGTAAGGCAATATGATATTCAAATAGTACTACATTGTTGTTTCAACATAAGAAGAGTGTAATTCATTATCACATTAATCATTCAAGAGGTCTGATTATAACCAATCAACATCATATACTTACATTAAGGTTAGGTATAACAAGCTAGATCACATGGGAGTTACACATCCACTTATTATAGTGATTTATCAAATATAACTATATGATGGAAAAGGTAAGACTAAAAATTAATGACATTGGAGCATCGAATTATCATCACTAGGACCAACATATAATACCATGTGATTTATTATAATCTATTGGATGTGGAAGCATACAATATTATTCATTGGATCAGGTTCATTGTTCAAGGTTATCAATTGAAGTATAGGTCTAACCATTAGATCAACTGAACCAAGGAACCATTAGTTTAAGGTTTAGTCAAATCTACAATTACATTCTTAACTCATCATATATGATGATGACCTGATCCACCATTAATTGTGATCATTAGGTCACCATTGGTTGTTAGATCAGTAATACATTCAGTTAACACCATCAAATTTTAAGTTAATGTCATCATTGATTGATAACATCATTAGAATACTTAGTAGATGATAATTAAACATTTAATTGAGCCAAAACCTGACCTAAGGGGGTGACCATAGGTTGTCACCATAAATTTGACACCCTTGATCATGAACATCATTTTACAAGATAGCAACACCATTGTCTATTGAATGGTATGACCATTGGTGGTGTGATAGGGAAGGAAATAGCTTGAAAACCCTAATTTGAACCATCAACTATTTTGTGCTTCGCCCCTCCATATACGTGCTCATTGCCCTTATAAGATTTCCTCTTGGGAACCATCTAAAAGAGGGAAAATGAACTATATGAGAAGTTGAGAAAAACCTGGTGGCCAACTATATTTTTGGCTCTGATACCATATTGTAACATCCCAATTTTCTAAAACATACATATTACTGAGCAAAATCTTATTTCACATTTGGATGTCACAAAAAATGATAATCATTGCCCAAAAATAAAGCTTGATAATCCAACACAGGATACATAATTTCAAATCTCATGTCTCAAGTTCCACAACATAAATCTTAAACATTGAACCAAACTAAACTAGAACATAGTCCTGATACTAATTGAAAAACGAAACTAAATGCCATATGATAGTTGGCACCCCACCAGGTCTAAACTCTTAGTTTGTCCTTGAGATGTATGCTCCTCACTTAAGCTCCTCCCTTATTCTTTCCTCCTATAGACATAGCATACCCAACCATGCATTGAAAATGGAAAACACGTTACAGTAAGTGGAATTGAGTATTGTCATAACAGAATAATAACTTGGCAATGATAAAAAACATAAAACTAATTGAACAGAAAATCTTGGATTCACATGATATGCACTTAGCAGTTAATTATAATTTCCTCTACATTTATGCACCAATTATGCTCATAAGGCCTGTAGGCTCAACTGATTTTCTATTTGAACTCATGATTTGCACCAAAGTGCCATAACTATGCTCTAATTGAGCTCATGATTTTCACATAAGTGCCATTAATAATGCTCCACTTGAGATCATGATTGCAAATATGTGCCACTATGTTCCATATAAACTCATAAGGCCCAAGGGCTCAACATTAGCATGATGAGGACAAAATAATGTAACCAATTACATTATTCATTATTAACTTGAAATAATTATCCTTCACTTGGATTTCACATGAACATGCCATGGTTTCTTAGAATAGAACTTGAAATCATAAGCATCATATAATAAAATTGATTCAAGATGTATTCAAATTGAAGTACATGGCTATGCATATAGTGTAACTAGATCATTATGATACAATATACATAAGGCAATGGAAAACTCATACTAAATACTCAAAGTGCATGGGCCCACTTACCTTTATTGGAGTAAACCCTAATTTAGTCTCCCTGATCCGGAGTAACTCCTATGTTCATATAATCTATATTAATTACCACCTTAAGTACCATCCTAAAACCTAATTTAGGTTTTCTAGCATCATGGTTAGGGATGATAGAATTAGGATTTGGAAACACTAAGATTTGATTCCTTGTAAGAAATCCTTTCCAACGTATATTTTCTCATATTTTGTTGATAATCCAGTAATTTACTATGAATATTTGAAGAACTGACCAATTGAATTCAAGGAAAATCCACACATGGGGTAAAATATGAATCAACCTGGAACCACACTCTGAGGTGGACCAAAGGGATGTGGCCACATGGTCCAGAAGTCATAGTGTGAAGATGCTTGATGGTGGAACCAGAAAGAGGGCAAAAAGACTACTAAGCCCATGTCATCGTTGACTAAAGAAAAGACCAATCGAGGGAAAAATCAAGATATTGTTATCTACTATCTTTGTTCTCCAGGAGCAAAGATCAGTGCTTAGAACAACCTAGTTCATGAATCCAAACCTTGAATTCAATAGTAATATAGGAAAAATCAAGGTGCTATTCACCTTTCTCGTAGCCTGCCAGTCAAGAAGAGCCTAAATCAGAGGGTACCCCATGGCTAGGCGCATGGAAACTGGTTCCTCCATGGATGGAAAAATTGAAGAACCCAAAATAGGATAGCTATCACGATGGATGAGGACAACCAATCACATGAGTCCACAAGAACTTGTCGAGTCAAAATCCAGAACTCCAGTAGAGATAGGACCCTCATGGACCTTGAATAGGTCACCAAAGAAAAGAAAATAGGGGAAGGAGGATGAAACTTAGAATCATAGGAACACGCATAAAAAAACATCAACGATGACAAGGACTTAGATACAACAGTGAATGGGACTCCAAAGGATCTCTTCCCATGGATGGAGGGTCACATGAGTTTTTGAGAGATGAGCACCGTTGTGCATCAAGAACTAGGTATAGGCTACGATGAATCGAGAAAACCCAGGGCAAACCAAAGATGTAAAATCAACAAAGGGGAGTAATAGAAGCTTATCGTATATCCAATTGAATAGAAGGGGCAAAGCAGGATGGTGCAAGCAAATCATTCATTGGGGATGAAAACTAGATCTGTCGGGGTGTCTCAAAGGATGAGCGATCAAATTGAGAGAGGAGGAATGTTTCTATGACACCGTTGTTTGATTTGGACCCTATATATAGGTTTGGGAGTCGGGAAGGTGCTCTATATATCCTTGGCAGCGAGAAGACATTAATAACTTGATGGTATTTTTTTGTTAGGGCACATAGTCCCTTAAAACCTAGGATTGTTGGGTCCGCATGAGGATTATGAGTTCATTGGTGAAGAGATTTCTAGAAACAGAGCTCTATGGCAAGAGAATCGGGTCGGTGAAGTAAACACAAAATGACCATCCTGTTCTCTAACTCTTACTCAAGGTAGGAGACGAGTCTGGGGGCCTCCGGTGGGCATCCAACAGACTGGATTGAATCCAAAATCAAAAGAGAGCATGACACTTAAACCATAGCTGAAAATGATGTAAATAGCAGGCGTGGCATTTAAATAGCCGGATTTTGGGCTAAATCGTGATGTGGATCAAATATCCCATTAGTATAAAGTCAAAACTATATGTTTAGCTTTCCTAATTGGTTTGGGGGGTCAAATAAAGTCCTATTGACCTCAAATTTTGATCATAAGATAATCAAAAAGTCTAGAACCTCCCTATGCATTTGGATTTAAGATTCTCTTTATCTTTTATCCAATTAACCCTCATATGTCATTACTTAATGCATATGGATTGAAAATGAAATTTCCTTTCCTTACTAAGTTATAATTTGAGTCAAATTCGTGATAGAGAGTTATTTTACAATGTAAGGCCTATGCATTATCTTTCATTTGTATTTGAAGGATTACCATAGGAGAGAGAAAGAGAGAGAATAAGGTTGGTTTTCCTTTTATGTATTTGCACCTTAGTTAATCATAAAGAAAATGGAGTATATATATGATATATATATATCATTATTTTCTTATAGATCGTTTAACATTTGTGATATCTTTGCATTAAAGTGTACATTTTGGAAATTTTGCAATTAAGACCCAAAACTATTTTATTTTAAATTTTGGGATGTTACACATACCCTAGTTTCATCCACTTCCTCAACATCATAATTGGCTAATAACATATAGGAGGAATCCCCCTAACTCTTGGAAGGCTTAAAAATCATGCTTATTATAAAGCGTAAAGATTTTAGAACTATAGTCCAAGGCGATTACACTTTATATGTAGATATCCATCCCAGGATTACAACGAATCCATGTGTACCAAGTGGCATGAGTTCCACTTGGAGGCTACACTTCCAAAAAGAAGGAATGCAAAGGAAAACACACTTCCTTCATCACAACAACATTGTCCAGGGGTCACTAGAAAAAGGTAACAAATTCTATCTTTATTATGCAGGTTACAACTCCTTTTGTATCATTTTACCTTTTCATCTATGGTTCATTTCCATTAGCTTAGGAATCATTAGGATTATCACATTTCATTACTCTTTTCTCATTAACTCTTCATCATTCTTATGTATGTCCTTTGATATTATCATGTTTTTCAACCACTGATCAAGGAAGAGGTCATCATATTCCACATTTTATTCATTAAACATGGATCATCGCCATTTAATTTCTTTCACATACCATGAAAATTTTGCATTAACACTTTCTTACACACATAGTTTGGTTTGAGATTAACTCAGTATCCACTTTATTCCTCTGTCATTGTCCTCATTCATCTTCTCATATTATACTTTTCACATGAGTTCTATCCATCTTATGTGGATTTCATACCTTGAATCAATTTATTAGTAAATACTTATTTGTCTTTTACTTTATTATCTTCTTGAATTATAACTTCAAGAATTCCTCTTTAGCTTATCTGTATTCAAATTTAGGTTTCATATTGTCATATCTTTCTCTTTAGTTATCAAACATTCAAGTTTTGATGAGTTATGATGTGATTCTCATCTTCTTTAGAGTGATATTGAAGTTTTAATACCATGATTTCTTATTCATTATGCTCTTTAGAGTTTTTCAAAATGACTACTTGATCAGAGTTATCAGAAAGCCTGCACATATTGTAAAGAATTGTCCAACAAAGAATAAGGAAAAAGAGAATTGAGAAAAGGCCTATCCAAATCCAGGGACAGAGGCCTAATAGTTCCAAAAAGGGAAAGATTTTGGTACCACCAGTACAACCAGGACCTAGTGCACCAAGGCAATGGTCATCTAGAAAGGGTAAAGAACCCTCTAGACCATGCCTGGCACCCAAAATTTGCTACCTGTGTAGACAGGTTAGACATCTGGCAAGAGATTGCTCAGCCAGAAATGTTATGGTGAATCAACCTCTGAGGTAGAATTAGCCTGAGGCAGTGAATAATCCACGAATCATGACAGGTTAGACAAAATAATGTCATTCTTATATGCCTTTTTATGATTTCCTAAGTTAATTTGAGAAGGTAATTGATTAAGCTTTCTTTGATCAGTCCTATGAGGACTTATATTTTGTATAATAAACATTATAGATGTTCATGTTGCTCTTACCTCTATGAGAAGAAGATGAGGTATTGAAGAGATGCCTGGATAAAATCCAGTATGTGTTAAATCTTATACTTGTGATATTATGAAAAGGAAGGAATATGATAGTATAAAAAGTGCATACTACTTAATCTCAGTATTTGTATACCCTGGCCAGGTATACAACTATTGATGATAAAGTGAGTATGGAAACTCTTAGATTGTAATCTTTTTGATTGCCCTGATCAAGCAGTCATTCTGATACAATCTAATGAGTATCATGAAATAAGAAGCATGGAATGAATAAATGTGTCCTGTCCTAAGCATAAGAAAGAGAAATCTGAGATAACCTCAAATGAGAATGTTTTTATGAGGAATGAAAAGCATAGTCCTCATAAGATTAGAATGAGGAATATGATTCCTTATTTTCTTTTCTCTCAGGGACATGGCAATCAAGTGGGTCATAGGACACTTGATGTGCATAATATAAAGATGTTTATGTGATGGATACTTAGAAAGGTATCAATTTATCTTGGACTTTGGCTCCAAGATGAAGATACATGTAACAAGTAATGTCCCAAGATGAAAGGAAGATAAATAAGTGATGCGTTTTTAATACATGTGATAGATACCAAGGTAAGAGATTATGGTATCTAAGAAATAATGGATGGTTTATGTTGAATATGAGAAATGGTCAATTATGAAATCAATTTAATCATGTAGAATAATATGAAAATCACATGTTAGGGGTTTATGTTTTGTAGTAACATAACAATTGAAGATATCTTTGAGATAAGTTCTTAATTGATAAGTAACCTTTCCTTATGATAAGAGAATGTACAACCAATGAGTTAGTTAGTGCAGGTAATAAGGAAATATAGTATGGTGTTATCAGGTGAGATGACACAATCAGGGTATGAAAAGACTTATAGTCTCAAGTGGATGACAAAATATAATGGTGATCTTGAAAGAGAAATACTGAACCAACTAAGGAACATGGGAGTATGTGTACCGTGTGAACCATTCCATGATAAATTTGTGTGAAATAACTTTTTTTTGATCAAAACTCTATGGGTTTCCATAATAATGATGTGTTATGTGAGGACATGATGATATGATGCATGGATAAAATCTGTTTCTCTTTATCTGGGATTTCGGGGACAAAATCCTTGTTAGGGGTTTATAATTTGTAACATCCCTGACCTGGGTTATACTTAACCCTAGGTGTTTTGATTAAGAAATATGATTATATGCTTAATATTATCTTGTGAAAAGTAATTAGGGCTCTTGAGAAACTTATGTTTCAATTTTGGTCCTGTTTGAACAATGTTGAAGTGATATTTTCTTATTTTGGACTAAAATGCAAATTACCCAAGTTGAGGGGTTAAATTGCAAATGTTGCATGATAAGATGTTCCTCATGTGTTTAAGAATCATGAGAATGAAGATGATCCAAAGATATGGCTTGTGGTAGCCTGAGTACCAAGGAAGAGCTGATAAAGCAATGTTTGTGCATTAAAACCTAGTTTTGGTGTAAAGTGTAATTTACCCAAAACCTAGGGTTCAATATGAAAATTACCACTTCAATAAGGTCCTTATTGTTTCTTGGAATCATGTAGAGCAAATAAAATGATAGGGGCGCCTCATTTGAATTAAGTTGGAGGAGAGAGAATCTTGATATTAAAATAATCAAGATTTAATCCTAATTGAAACCCTAATTCGATTTAGGGCAAAAATAAATGTATTAATTAAAGGAACTTCAACCAAAATTAAAATGGTTGGATTCAGATGTGCGTGGACATCCTTGAGACTTGCAAGGACCAAGAAAATATCCAAGGGAATGGATAACTCACTCACAATTTTATAAGAAAAAGAAATATCCACTCACATATGGATATTAGTATAATATGATTTAAGGTGCTTAATTTGCTTTTCTTTAAGATGTGGATAATTGAAGGGAATCAAAGGCCAAGAGGATAGCCTTGTCCCTAAGGAAGGAGAGGGGTCAAGTGGAAAGGGAATTGAGGGGATAATTCCTACTTTCTCTCTCCTAATTGAATTTTTAATAAAATTCACATATAAGCTCAATTATCCATAGAATGAAAGGGAATTTCGAATTTACTTCCACCCTTTGCTTGGAAAATGACCTTGGGAACTTGGGAGAAAGAAGAGAACGACCCCCAACCTGTTGGTAAGTCCTTGACCTTCGTTCTCCTTGATTCCATGGTGGAAATAAAAAATAAATCATTGATTTCTTCTTTTCTTCACTCCATCTTCAACCCTAGCCAATCTTTTCAACCAAAAGCTTGAGGACGAGCTTAGGGGGAGTTGCAAAAGCTTCATCCACCATTTTTGGAATGATCTTGGAGCTTTGGAGCTCAATTCAAGGCGGGTTTTATAACTTGAAATCCTAACTTTGTTATTGCATTCAATTCCCCATCAAATAATGATCATTTCTCTTGTTACAATTATTGATTTGGTTGATTGTTGCAATTTCCATGGAAATCACAGAAGGTTTTGTGGGTCTAGAGCTTGATGATGATGACATCATCATAAACACACACCTCTCCAAATATCTAGACCAAACGGTTTCAATCAAATGTCCAAACGGTTTGTGTTTTGGGAGTAAACGGTTTCAAACCGTTTAGTAGCAAACGATTTCACCAAACCGCATGAGACCAAACAGTTTCAGACCGTTTGGTGATGTTGACCAGGGTTGACCATTTGGGGACTTGTTCATAATGATCTAGGTTAATGACCCATCAATTATTATTGATTAACTCCAATCGGTTCATGAGTTGAAGGTCCATCAATCACCTAAACCCTAATCGGGTTGAGTGCGGATTTCATAAGTGATTGAGTTTGAAACTTGGGTTGATTGACCCAAACGATTTCAAAACTGTTTGGGAATCACCCAAATGGTCTCAAGACCATTTGGAGGTCTATGTTTGAGTATGGTTAGGTATTTGAAGATTCAAACATATGGTATAAACCCTAATCGGCTAAGTGTTGATTTTGCAATTGAATGAGTTGATGCTTTGGGTTGATTGACCCAAACGGTTTCAAAACCATTTGGGGATCACCCAAACGGTCTAAAGACCATTTGGGGGTCACCCAAGACCGTTTGGAGGTCTAGGGTTAAGTTTGTTCAAGTGTATGAAGGTCCAAAGATACCAAATTGAAATACAATTAAGTGTTGATTTGGTGACCAATCCTAGGATCCAAACCCTAATTGAATGACATGGTTGATGATGATATGATGACCCAACGGTCTCAATACCGTTTTAGGTCATCCAAACGATCCCAAGACCGTTTGGGGGTCACCCAAGACCGTTTGGAGGTCCAGGGATGACTATGGTTAGGTGTTTAAAGATCTAAAGGTACTAAGTTGAAGTGCAATCAAATGCTGACTTATTGATCAATCCAATGATCCAAACTTTGATTGATTGACTTGGATTTTGATGTTGACATGGGAAAACGGTCTCAAGACCACTTGGAGGTCATCCAAACGACCTCAAGACCATTTGGGTTCAGGTCATGTCCAATTTGGATGATGGTCCAATAGTTTTAAAGCAACTAGACTCACATTGGTTAATGTTGAAGGATCATCGATTCCAAACCCTAATTTAGTTGACTCAAACCCTAATTGATGATCAATTGAGGGTTAATTGAGGATAAAATCAGTTGAAGGATGACCTAATTAACTCAATTTAAGTATGGTGATGGGTCCAATTGAAGATTGGTTACATGAATTCGATGATTGAAGGAATCAACATTGAGAACCTCAAATCGATTGGAGGTCCAATGTAATTGAATCTCTTGAGAATTAAGATGATGAATGATCCATTGATCAAATGATGATTAGTAATGATAATCAATGAAGGTACAAAGGTTGAAATCCTAATAGTACCTAAGTGATTAGTGCCAATTAAGGGATGAACCCTAATTGCTTATAGGAACAATGAGGTGGTACTCTATGTTAATCATAGTTGTATATACTTGATTGAAGGGTTGATATGACCTAATCAAGTTGAGAAGATGATAGCATGAGGTTCATACATGAATATGATTCATGAGGTGATGAAGGGTATGATTCTTAAGCAAAGAGATCATGAAACCCTAATCATGAACATAAACCCTAATTGACAGGGCTATTGAACTCTAATCCTAATTGAGGGCAATTCTGAATAAAACCCTAATCCAGGGTGAGGATGTAACCCTAATCTAGGGTAATGATATGTGAAACTACAATTTACGGAAATGAGATGTAAAACCTTGATTGGAGATGAATAGTAGACCCAAGATGTGGGTAACCATAGTGGAAAGTGGAAACCTTAATTAAGGTTGATTCCATGTGAATCCCTAATTGAGGTTGATTCAATGTGAATCCCTAATTGAAGTTGATTCCATGAGAAACCCTAATTGAGGGTGATGCCATGAGAAATCCCTAGTTGGTATGAATAGTAAACATTAAGTATAGACAATGAGATGTGAAAGCCTAATGTAGGGTGATGCTAAATGCAATCCTAACTCTAATGAGGTATGATAGCATGAGAAATACCAAAGCCCTAATAAAGGGTAAAGGTATGTGAAATCCTAATTGAAGTTATAATACATGAAGCCTTAATCTTGGAAAACATGATGACAACCTAGAACCCTAATAATAAAACAGTGGGTAAAACCTTATAAGGGTGAAATATCATAAATGGTTGATTATAGGCAAGCTTATTGTAAGCAATGCCTTAACCTGAGATGAGTTCATATCATTAAAGATAATTGGACCATTCATATGTGTAACCTATGCACTTCATGGTAAGAGTGACAGGTTAGTGGATGAAAGGATTAAGATGGGAAATACCTTAATCCAAGATAAGTTGATAACTCAAGAAAGTTGGAAGTAATGAGGTAAGTGATACATCAAGATATGAAAAACTTCACAGTTAGCATCTCAAAGTTGATATACTTTGATAACTATGAAATCCTAATGTGAGATGGGAAACCTTAACCCTAAATTGGGTAATGGGACATGAGAAATCATAATATGATATGAATAGTAAGCCCTAACCCTATTGGGGGAATAGAGGTGTTACTATAGTATTACATGAAGTAATATGTTATGTTGCCTAGTGAGAGGTGACAAGATTCTTTATGGGCCTGATGAGCTATGAGGATGGTTGTTTCCTAGTGAGAGGTAACAAAATGTTTTAAAGGTTACCCAGGATTGATATAGATCAATACCTGGAATAAAATCATAGGATTGAGATAGTTCAATACCTGGAATAGAGGCACAGGATAAGCATAGTCTAATTCCTGGAATAACAATTGTACAGGATTGGCTAACTCCCAATACCTGGAATAATAACACAGTATTGGCTAACTCCCAATACCTGGAATGCACAGGATTGGCTAACTCCCATTTCCTGGAATAATAACATATGATTGGCTAACTCCTAATACCTAGAATAATAACACAGGATTGGCTAACTCCCAATACCTAGAATGCACAGGATTGGCTAACTCCCATTACCTGGAATAATAACACAGGATTGGCTAACTCCCAATACCTGGAATAATAACACAGGATTGGATAACTCCCAATACCTAGAATGTACAGGATTGGCTAACTCCCAATACCTGGAATAATAACACATGATCGGCTAACTCCCAATACCTGGAATGCACATGATTGGATAACTCCCAATACCTAGAATAATACCACAGGATTGGTAATAACCCAATACCTGGAATAGTTGCAGAGGATTGACATAGATCAATACCTGGACTAGTTGCACAGGATTGACATAGATCAATACCTAGAATAGTTGCATAGGATTGACATAGATCAATACCTGGAATAGTTGCACATGATTGACATAGATCAATACCTGGAATAGTTGCACATGATTGACATAGATCAATACCTGGAATAGTTGCACAGGATTGACATAGATCAATACCTGAAATAGTTGCACATGATTGACATAGTTTAATACTTGGAATGGATACACATGAATAATATAAGTCTAATGCTTGTGATAGTTGTACAAGATTGGTGTAATCCAATGCCTAGAATATTTATACAGGATTGGTATATACCAATGCCTGAATAAGACATGATGATGCATACTCTCATCTCCAACATAACCAAAATCTGTTTAGCATATTGGCTAAGGACAATAAGTTGATCTATTGTTCTATCATAGACAGTTACAATGCTTTAAGATGAGAATGCTTTAAACTGCATATCCTCTGTCCAGCTTTATGTATATAACTGCAATAATAATGTTTTGGCGGAGAGTTATATCTCCTGATGGGACAATTTACAATTGTCTCACCCCCGTGGGATCCAATGTTTTTAGGTGGATGCGGACAAAGAGGTAGGAAACCTTTAGCAGAGAAAGAACAGCATTAGCAAAATCAAGGACAGTAGTAATAACTCAGGTGGAGATACTGCCTGTCTAGTCATATAGTTAGAAAGTCCTATGTGTCGTCTCTGTACTCTCAGGTCCTCGGAGTCAGTAGTCAATGTTTTTATTGAATCGATCTGAGATTTTGGCTTGATGCCCTAAGGTTTTATGTTGTCTGAATATAATGTTGAATAGGACAGCTGATGTTGTAATCCTCGAGAAGAGATAGTACAAGTTGTGTACTTATGGAACAGAATGTAAATATTATACTTTGGTTCTTGATGAAAAAGATTTCCTATGTGTGGATCTCTTTGCAAAAAGTTTTAATTTTTAGTGATTTTCAATAATCCGTTGCAAATGATTCGCTTCCGCTTAAGTAAATTTCGTTTTTATAAGTTGGGTGCCACAATTTAGTGGTATCGGAACTCTAGGTTCGATGAGTCTACAGAGGCATAGGACTAAGGTAGTAGAGTCTGTTGTAGTGTCATCCAGTGTATCTGATAGTGTCTTCTGTCCATATGGGAGAAGAAGAACTTGAAGATGACTGGGTCACATGAGGAGTTTGCTGCAGAAAGCAGCAATGCTACACCAAGAAGAGGTGCAGGGGAGCAGGCAAGAGAGGGGAAATTGCCTGAGAACCCCCTAGCTAATCCAATTGTGATAAGAAATCCTTCCTTAGGAATCACTGTTGGGGAATTTAGGGCAACCATGATGTATTTAGTGGATCGAGCACTAGCAGTACAACCTAGATTACCATCCCCTAATGATGATGTTTTGGACATCAACATGATATGTAATCCACATCAGCAGGTGGAAGCAATGGGAAATGATGAAGTTCTGGACTTAGAATAAGTCTGTGCTCAACCTCAGCCTATTGAATCAATAAATAGTGAAGGAAGGAATAGGTTTCAACCCAAAAGTAGAATTTGCTATAGGTGTAGAAAGTATGCACATATTGTAAAGAATTGTCCTACAAAGAACAAGGAAAAAGAGAATTGAGAAAAGGCCAATCCAAATCTAGAGACAGAGGCCTAATAGTTCCAAAAAGGGAAAGATTTTGGTACCACCAGTACAACCAGGACCTAGTGCACAAGGCAATGGTCATCTAGAAAGGGTAAAGAACCCTCTAGACCATGCCTGGAACCCAGAATTTGCTACCTGTGTAGACAGGTTAGACATCTGGCAAGAGATTGCTCAGCCAAAAATGTTATGGTGAATCAACCTTTGAGGCAGAATCAGCATGAGACAGTGAATAATCCACGAATCATGACAGGTTAGACAAAATTATGTCATTCTTATATGTCTTTTTATGATTTCCTGAGTTAATTTGAGAAGGTAATTGATTGAGCTTTCTTTGATCAGTCCTATGAGGACTTATATTTTGTATAATAAACATTATAGATGTTCATGTTTCTCTTACCTCTATGAGAAGAAGATGAGGTATTGAAGAGATGCCTGGATAAAATCCAATATGTGTTAAATCTTATACTTGTGATAATATGAAAAGGAAGGAATATGATATTATAAAAAGTGCATACTACTTAATCTCAGTATTTGTATACCCTGGCCAGGTATACAACTATTGATGATAAAGTGAGTATGGAAACTCTTAGATTGTAATCTTTTTGATTGCCCTGATAAAGCAGTCATTCTGATACAATCTAATGAGTATCATGAAATAAGAAGCATGGAATGAATAAATGTGTCCTGTCCTAAGAATAAGAAAGAGAAATATGAGATAACCTCAAATGAGAATGTTTGTATGAGGAATTAAAATCAGTCCTCATAAGATTAGAATGAGGAATATGATTCCTTATTTTCTTTTCTCTCAGGGACATGGCAATCAAGTGGGTCATAGGACACTTGATGTGCATAATATAAAGATGTTTATGTGATGGATACTTAGAAAGGTATCAGTTTATCTTGGACTTTGGCTCCAAGATGAATATACATGTAACAAGTAATGTCCCAAGATGAAAGGAAGATAAATAAGTGATGTGTTTTTAATACATGTGATAGATACCAAGGTAAGAGATTCTGGTATCTAAGAAATAATGGATGGTTTATGTTGAATATGTGAAGTGGTCAATTATGAAATCAAATTAATCATGTAGAATAATATGAATATCACATGTTAGGGGTTTATGTTTTGCAGAAACATAACAATTGAAGATATCTTTGAGATAAGTTCTTAATTGATAAGTAACCTTTCCTTATGATAAGAGAATGTACAACCAATGAGTTAGTTAGTGCAGGTAATAAGGAAAGATGGTATGGTGTTATCAAGTGAGATGACACAATCAGGGTATGAAAAGACTTATAGTCTCAAGTGGATGACATAATATAATGGTGATCTTGAAAGAGAAATACTGAACCAACTAAGGAACATGGGAGTATGTGTACCATGTGAACCATTCCATGATAAATTTGTGTGAAATAACTTTTTGTTGATCAAAACTCTATGCTTTCTCCATAATAATGAGGTGTTATGTGAGGAGATGATGATATGATGCATGGATAAAATCTGTTTCTCTTTATCTGGGATTTTGGGGACGAAATCCTTGTTAGGGGTTTATAATTTGTAACATCCCTAACCTGGGTTATACTTAACCCTAGGTGTTTTGATTAAGAAAGATGATTATATGCTTAATCTTATCTTGTGAAAAGTAATTAGGGCTCTTGAGAAACTTATGTTTCAATTTGGTCCTGTTTGAACAATGTTGAAGTGATATTTGCTTATTTTGGACTAAAGTGCAAATTACCCAATTTGAGGGGTTAAATTATAAATGTTGCATGATAAGATGTTCCTCATGTGTTGAAGCATCATGAGAATGAATATGATGCAAAGCTATGGCTTTTGGTAGCCTGAGTACCAAGGAAGAGCTGATAAAGCAATGTTTGTGCATTAAAACCTAGTTTTGGTGTAAAGTGCAATTTACCCAAAACCTAGGGTTCAATATGCCAATTACCACTTCAATAAGGTCCTTATTATTTCTTGGAATCATGTAGATCAAATAAAATGAGAGGGGCACCTCATTTGAATTAAGTTGGAGGAGAGAGAATCTTGATATTAAAATAATCAAGATTTAATCCTAATTGAAACCCTAATTCGATTTAGGGCAAAAATAAATGTATTAATTAAAGGGCCTTCAACCAAAATTTAAATGGTTGGATTCAGATGTGCGTGGAAATCCTTGAGCCTTGCAAGGACCACGAAAATATCCAAGGGAATGGATAACTCACTCACAATTTTATAAGAAAAAGAAATATCCACTCACATATGGATATTAGTATAATATGATTTAAGGTGCTTAATTTGCTTTTCTTTAATATGTGGATAATTGAAGAGAATAAGAGGCCAAGAGGATATACTCGTCCCTAAGTAAGGAGAGGGGTCAAGTGGCAAGGGAATTGAGGGGATAATTCCTACTTTCTCTCTCCTAATTGAATTTTTAATAAAATTCACATATAAGTTCAATTATCCATAGAATGAAAGGGAATTTCAGATTTACTTCCACCCTTTTCTTGGAAAACGACCTTGGGAGCTTGTGAGAAAGAATATAATGACCCCCAACCTGTTGGTAAGTCCTTGACCTTCGTTCTCCTTGATTCCATGGTGGAAATAAAAAATAAATCATTGATTTCTTCTTTTCTTCACTCCATCTTCAACCCTAGCCAATCTTTTCAACCAAAAGCTTGAGGAAGAGCTTAGGGGGAGTTTCAAAAGATTCATCCACCATTTTTGGAGTGATCTTGGAGCTTTGGAGCTCAATTTGAGGTGGGTTTTATAACTTGAAACCCTAACTTTGTTATTGCATTCAATTCCCCATCAAAAAATGATCATTTCTCTAGTTACAATTATTGATTTGGTTGATTGCTGCAATTTCCATGGAAATCATAGCAGGTTTTGTGGGTCTAGAGCTTGATGATGATGACATCATCATAAGCACACACCTCTCCAAATATCTAGACCAAACAGTTTCAATCAAATGTCCAAATGGTTTGAGTTTTGGGAGCAAACGGTTTCAAACCGTTTAGTAGCAAACAGTTTCACCAAACCGCATGAGACCAAATAGTTTCAGACCGTTTGGTGACGTTTACCAGGGTTGACCATTTAGGGACTTGTTCATAATGATATAGGTTAATGACCCATCAATTATTATTGATTCACTCCAATCGGTTCATGAGTTAAAGGTCCATCAATCACCTAAACCCTAATCGGGTTGAGTGCGGATTTCATAAGTGATTGAGTTTGAAACTTGGGTTGATTGACCCAAACGGTTTCAAAACCATTTGGGAATCACCCAAACGGTCTCAAGACCGTTTGGAGGTCAACCAAGATCGTTTTTAGGTCTATGGTTGAGTATGGTTAGGTATTTGAAGATTCAAACATATGGTATAAACCCTAATCGGCTAAGTGTTGATTTTGCAATTGAATGAGTTGATTCTTTGGGTTGATTGACCCAAACAGTTTCAAAACCGTTTGAGGATCACCCAAATGGTATCAAGACCATTTGGGGGTCACCCAAGACCGTTTGGAGGTCTAGGGTTAAGTTTGGTCAAGTGTATGAAGGTCCAAAGATACCAAATTGAAATACAATTAAGTGATGATTTGGTGACCAATCCTACGATCCAAACCCTAATTGAATGACATGGTTGATGATGATATGATGAACAAACGGTCTCAAGACCGTTTGGAGGTCATCCAAACGATCCCAAGATCGTTTGGAGGTCCAGGGTTGACTATGGTTAGGTGTTTAAAGATCTAAACGTACTAAGTTGAAGTGCAATCAAATGCTGACTTATTGATCAATCCAATGATCCAAACTTTTATTGATTGACTTGTATTTTGATGTTGACATGGGAAAACGGTCTCAAGACCGTTTGGAGGTCATCCATACGACCTCAAGACCATTTGGGGGCAGGTCATGTCCAATTTGGATGATGGTCCAATAGTTTTAAAGCAACTAGACTCGCATTGGTTAATGTTGAAGGATCATCGATTCCAAACCCTAATTCAGTTGATTTAAACCCTAATTGATGATCAATTGAGGGTTAATTGAGGATCAAATCAGTTGAATGATGACCTAATTAACTCAATTGAAGTATGGTGATGGGTCCAATTGAAAAAAAGTTACATGAATTCGATGATTGAAGGAATCAACATTGAGAACCTCAAATCAATTTGATAGGTTGAGACCATGTTTGGTCCATGAGGTTTTGAGGAGGTTTGGACCAAACAGTCTCAAGACCGTTTGGGACCAAACGATCCCAAACCAGTTGAGTCCATGCGGTTTCAAAAAGGTACTTTAGCAAACAATTTCAGGTACTTGCTTTAGCAAACGGTCTCAAGCACCACCTTTACCAAACGGTTTCAAACCGTTTGAACTTTGAAAGACTAAGACCATTTGGGGATCAAGTAGTCAAGATTTATTAAGGATTCAATTGGTTAATCCACTTGGACATCTATTGTAATTGAAGATCCAATTGGTCAATTCAATTGGATACCTTATGTATTGGAGGTCCAATGTAATTGAATCTCTTGAGAATTAAGATGATGAATGATCCATTGATCGAATGATGATTAGTAATGATAATAAATGAAGGTACAAAGGTTGAAATCCTAATAGTACCTAAGTGATTAGTGCCAATTAAGGGATGAACCCTAATTGCTTATAGGAACAATGAGGTGGTACTCTATGTTAATCATAGTTGTATATACTTGATTGAAGGGTTGATATGACCTAATCAAGTTGAGAAGATGATAGCATGAGGTTCATACATGAATATGATTCATGAGGTGATTAAGGGTATGATTCTTAAGCAAAGAGATCATGAAACCATAATCATGAACATAAACCCTAATTGATAGGGCTATTGAACTCTAACCCTAATTGAGGGAAATTCTGAATAAAACTGTGATCCAGGGTGAGGATGTAACCCTAATCTAGGGTAATGATATATGCAACTCCAATTTAGGGAAATGAGATGTAAAACCCTGATTGGAGATGAATAGTAGACCCAAGATGTGGGTAACCATAGTGGAAACCTTAATTAAGGTTGATTCCATGTGAATCCCTAATTGAGGTGGATTCAATGTGAATCCCTAATTGAAGTTGATTCCATGAGAAACCCTAATTGAGGGTGATGCCATGAGAAATCCCTAGTTGGGATGGATAGTAAACATTAAGTATAGGCAATGAGATGTGAAAGCCTAATGTAGGGTGATGCTATATGCAATCCTAACTCTAATGAGGTATGATAGCATGAGAAATACCAAAGCCCTAATAAAGGGTAAAGGTATGTGAAATCCTAATTGAAGTTATAATACATGAAGCCTTAATCTTGGACAACATGATGACAACCCAGAACCCTAATAATAAAACATTTGGTAAAACCTTATAAGGGTGAAATATCATAAATGGTTGATTATAGGCAAGCTTATTGTAACCAATGCCTTAACCTGAGATGAGTTCATATCATTAAAGATAATTGGACCATTCATATGTGTAACCTATGCACTTCATGGTAAGAGTGATAGGTTAGTGGATGAAAGGATTAAGATGGGAAATACCTTAATCCAAGATAAGTTGATAACTCAATAAAGTTGGAAGTAATGGGGTAAGTGATACATCAAGATATGAAAGACTTCACAGTTAGCATCTCAAAGTTGATATACTTTGATAACTATGAAATCCTAATGTGATATGGGAAACCTTAACCCTAAATTGGGTAATGGGACATGAGAAATCATAATATGATATGAATAGTAAGCCCTAACCCTATTGAGGGAATAGAGGTGTTACTATTGTATTACATGAAGTAATATGTTATGTTGCCTAGTGAGAGGTGACAAGATGCTTCATGGGCCTTATGAGCTATGAGGATGGTTGTTGCCTAGTGAGAGGTAACAAAATGTTTTAAAGGTTACCCAGGATTGATATAGATCAATACCTAGAATACAATCATAGGATTGAGATAGTTCAATACCTGGAATAGAGGCACATGATTAGCATAGTCTAATACCTGGAATAACAATTGTACATGATTGGCTAACTCCCAATACCTGGAATAATAACACAGGATTGGCTAACTCCCAATACCTGGAATGCATAGGATTGGCTAACTCCCATTACCTGGAATAATAACACAGGATTGGCTAACTCCCAATACCTAGAATAATAACACAGGATTGGCTAACTCCCAATACCTGGAATGCACATGATTGGCTAACTCCCATTACCTGGAATAATAACATAGGATTGGCTAACTCCCAATACCTGGAATAATAACACAAGATTGGCTAACTCCCAATACCTGGAATGCACAAGATTGGCTAACTCCCAATACCTGGAATAATACCATAGGATTGGTAAAAACCCAATACCTGGAACAGTTGCACATGATTGACATAGATCAATACCTGGAATAGTTGCACAGGATTGACATAGATCAATACCTATAATAGTTGCACAGGATTGACATAGATCAATACCTGGAATAGTTGCATAGGATTGACATAGATCAATACCTAGAATAGTTGCACATGATTGACATAGATCAATACCTGGAATAGTTGCACATGATTGAGATAGATCAATACCTGGAATAGTTGCACAAGATTGACATAGATCAACACCTGGAATAGTTGCACATGATTGACATAGTTCAATACTTGGAATGGATACACATGAATAATATAAGTCTAATGCTTGTACTAGTTGTACATGATTGGTGTAATCCAATGCCTGGAATATTTATACATGATTGGTATAGACCAATGCCTGAATAAGACATGATGATGCACACTCTCATGTCCAATATAACCAAAATCTGTTCAGCAGATTGGCGAAGGCCAATAAGTTGATCTATTATTTTATCATAGACAGTTACAATGCTTTAAGATGAGAATGCTTTAAACTACATATCCTCTGTCCAAATTTATGTATATAACTGCAATAATAATGTTTTGGAAGAGAGTTATATCTCCCACTGGGACAATTTACAATTGTCTCACCCCTGTGGGATCCAATGGTTTTAGGTGGACGCGGACAAAGAGGCAGGATACCTTTAGCAGAGAAAGAACAGCAGCAGCAGCATCAAGGACAGTAGTAATAACTCAGGTGGAGATACTGCCTGTCTAGTCATATAGTTAGAAAGTCCTATGTGTCGTCTTTGTACTCTCAGGTCCTCAGAGTCATTAGTCAGTGTTTTTATTGAATCGATATGAGATTTTGGCTTGATGCCCTGAGGTTTTATGCTGTCTGAATATAATGTTGAATATGACAGATGATGTTGTAATCCTCGAAAAGAGATAGTACAAGTTGTGTACTTATGGAACAAAATGTAAATATTATACTTTGGTTCTTGATGAAAAAGATTTCCTATGTGTGGATCTCTTTGCAAAAGTTTTAATTTTCAGTGAATTTCAGTAATCTGTTGCAAATGATTCGCTTTCGCTTAAGTAAATTTTGTTTTTATAAGTTGGATGCCACAGTACGGGTCCACCACAAAGGCACATAAGATCAAGTTGCTAACAACCTAGTCCGTCTTGGTATAGGTTACGACACTAGTGAAAGGAGGTGAATATTCATACCCTACCATCCGAGGTACAACCACAGTTGTCCTCCAATATCATCCCATATACAATCACCAAGACACAACCACATCTGTTCTCAAACTGAGGGCAAGGTATGACCACATTCATCCTCACTAAACACTTGGATTTAGACTGACAAGAACCCTGTGTACTCAACAATATGCTCTCTGAGTTTCCCATAGGAATACTCATTTCACCATCTGGGAAGTTCTAACACTCAAATGGATCTATGGCATAGGGAACTACATGATTGGAGTTTCATGTGATTAGTTTTTCACATTGGTTGAATTAGGATGCATCAAACAAGTAGACATACAAACCCTAATTAATCTCTAGAAGACATTAACATATAACAACTTTAGAAGATATAAAATGTATGAAACTTGTTATTCCTATATCATCATCACATACTATTCACTGCCATTCATGCCACTACACTTATCATCATACTATCACAGGATGTAAATCCTTATCACAATATCACATGGTATCAACCCTTGTCAACATAAGAGGATTGCACCTCATTCAGGGCTCAACCATGCCCAAAGGTCTTTAAGACCATCATATCATTCCCTACATGATCATCATTATATTTCCATGCCTTATTGAAATGCTCAACATACATCACCATTCATGTAATACATAGACTTACAATGATATAGCATTAAAGAACTAATAGATGTTCACATGATAACATTTCAGGGTTATCTTAGCATTTAGGAGCATTCCTTTATTATATCACTCATAAGGAAGCTATGTGATTGACCATCATTATACTTATAGTATACAAGTTTAGCATAAGAAAGCATAGATCATGAAGCTATGGTAACCACTAGTTAACACATTAGAGTTTCAATCAATCATTATGAAGGATATTCTATCATTATATTAATCATTCAAGAAAGGATGAAATGATTAACCATCATTCTCTACTTGCATTAGGGTTAGGTTTAGCAAGGTAGGTTACATTAAAGTTATAGTTCAACATTCATTCACAAACCTTAACCCATAGCATCCTCACATAGTCTTGGATGAATAAGACTCAACATCATCATCACATTCCATACCATTCTCAAGTATGGATCCCTGCATAACTCAGGATGTTACCCTCAAATTATAGTACACGAGTTCTCCACAAAAATAAGAGAGTACTCCATTATTCTATTGTTCCACTAAGGAAGGCTAATAATAATTAACCACCATCACCTGAGTTCATTAGTATAAAGTGTATCAAGCTATATCACATTAGGGTTACATATCAACACAATATGGTTATTATCCATATTATTCATATGAGGGAAAATGTAAGACTACCTATCAAGGGCAAAACTCCATTGGTTCCATCATCATTCAACCCATATCGCCATACCACAACATCACCTAGAACCATTGGATGTTAAAAAGATAAGAGCGTTGGTTATTTACATAAGTAAACACATTGAATAAGCCACCTATGAAGTCTTTGAGTTGTGACCTAGAAAGAGTCACCATTTAACCCTATACATCTCTTTTTAATAACATGAAGAGGAACCATAGGTTGTGGGGTTAAACCCATCATTGGTCATACATTTTAAGCAAGATATTAGCCATCATATCAACCATCAAGATCCTTAATTTGATCACATAAGGAAAACCATCAAATATAGATTATTAGAACTCAAATGTAATACTATAGGTTTCAATACAAACCTTTGGATGCTGAAGAATCCAATCTCAACCATTGTATCAAGTCATTTATTCAAAACTATTATATGAATAACTGTTAGATACTAACAATTGGATCAAGTTCATGTAACAAAATCATCAATTAGGGTATAGGTGCAACCATTAGATCCATTGAACCAAGATATCATTGGTTTAGGGCTGCATTGAAGCTACATTTAAGGACTTGACTCACCATCAGTTGTGGTGGCTTGATACTCCATCGTTTATGACATCTTGGGTCACCATTGGTTGGTAGGATCAACACTACTATTATTTTTCACCATCGGGTGATGATCTAATGACACCATTGATTGATATCATCATTAGGGTACTTAGTGGCTGAACATTAAGCTTCTAATTAAATCAAAACCTGACCTAAGGGCTGACCATTGGTTGACACCCTTGGTCACCAACATTGGTTGTCATGCCATTGGTTGACCATCGGTTGTCACCATGGTGCAACCATCAGTTGCTATGTTTAAAGGAGAAATCAACGTAAAAACCCTAATATTAGCCATCGTTTGATAAGTGATTAGCACCATTGGTTGTCATACCAACATGTTATAAGTCATCCTCTACATTAGGAAGGACGTTCACCTGATTAAAGGTTCATCTATAACTAAAAATAGGATAGGGAACACCACAAAAAATTGAAATCTTAAGCAAGCTTAGCTTCTTAAGGCTTAATCACCATTTTTAGGCAAGTTCATGAGCTAACAACCTTATAGTGAGAAATCTAAGTAAAGAGGGTTATAAAAATCACCTCTAATGTAACGAAAAGATTTCTAGAAGCAATAAAATTGAGAAAAGAAGGCTAGAAAGCCCAAGTTTAAGATCTGAACTCGGCCAAGTAGGCCTTCTCCACAAAGAAGCAAAACCCTAGAAGAAGAAGAAGTAAGAAAGGTAGATTCTTGAGTTCTAGAACAACTTTTACCATGGAACAACAAGGTTCTGACCTGAAGAAAGGTAGGAGGAAGAATAAAAGAGAAAGAAACTGAGAGAAGGAGGGAATAATTACTCATTTAGGTCAAGATCACCAAGAAGGAGTTTTAGAAACCCTAAAGGAAGCAAAACAAAACCCTAGGAGCTTCCACCAAGAAGATAGCCTTCTTCTTCTTCCTTGGATAGGTACTCCACAACATAACAGAGGGAAGACGAAGCTCTTAGTAGGAGGGAAGTGGTATAGAGAAATTATTTTGTTTGCGAGCTTAAGGATAAGTACATAAAGCTTGGAGGATAAGGTTGAGAAGAAGCACGAGGTGTACAAGCAACTCTTCATGTGTCCATGGCTTAAAGCTTCCGCGGATGATCAAGCAGCAGGTCCACCAACTGTTGGGGACTGTTGGGTCATCGGTGGATGGTCTCCCAAGACAACCATATCCTCTTGGTCGAAGGTACCCATCGTTTGTTCATGGTTTAGGTCAATAGGTGGCTAAACCATCAGTTGATCATGTCTGTAAGTGAACCACGGGTTCAAGTGAACCAAACCAGCATGAACCCTCAAAATAGAGCCTTTAAGATGGCATGAGGATGTTCCCAAGTGGTCCCTGAGGCTGATGGACATAGGTTGTTGCCCAAACCAGTGGAACCATCGTTTGATAGCTTTGAAGGTGGCTCATCTGTGGGGGGTAAAGCCCAATTCAACATAGAAAGGAATCTCCTCCAAACCAAGGTAAAGTTGAGCACCCCATGGATAAACAAGCTCAATAATGATAAAACAACATCTAAAAAACATAGTTGATGTGAAAATTTGAAAAGAAAACCTCCCAATTGGGTAAATTGCATAAAAAGTCCAAAATGTACATAAAATTACATAAGTTGCTCAAACCATGTCCGAATTGGACCAAATTTGAAACTTAAGCTTGTCTTATGATTCCAAAGCATATGATAAGGTTATATTAAGGTTATAAGAATTAAAGTATGGTAATTAATCATGTTCAACCATTTAAGAAAGGTTCGGGTCTCACAATATCATCCATGAATTGACCACCGAAGGTTGAATGCACCGAAGGCCTTATGATCGACTACCAAGGACTTGGATTATTTTATAATGTAATCAGACTACCGAAGAGTTGGATAAGTTTCATGTACTTGACTAAAAAAGAGTTGAAGTACTTTATTTTCCATCACTTGACTACCAAAGAGTTTAAGTGCTTAGATATAATGGAAAATTTTTTTATGTTTCATGTGTTCATAGCCATAAGTCTGGAAAATCAAGAAAAATATCATACAAGAACAACTATTTCATCCAATATCACATGCCAAGTATTTTACTACACATATAATACAAGCATATTGTATAATAAGCAAAGTAATAGGTAAAGCGTACCTTGCTCACAGATATACTAATCCACATATTCCTTAAGGCTAAAGACACCTTGGTCAAACCCTGATCAAGATAAAATCATATACCATGCATTACGTTCTTTGTTACCTTATATCTCATCTTAACCCAAATATGTCCATTAAGGTTTTGCTTAGTCATTAGGATATGTACTTTATTACTTAATTTATCTTCTTGTAATTAGGTTATATGTCTTAGGTTCTAGATTAAGATACATCATCTGATTATTCAGTTGCATTATTTATGTGCAAAAATTACCCCTAGGTTACATGCATTACTCCAATTAGGCTTTAATCATCATTTTAGGATCATATAACATGTGACATTATATATATGCATAATAATGACCTTAAATTTGAGGTCCTGCATATTGATATGAGTTTATATTGGATATTCCAACATTTATTGACCATCTATGTATTTTCTAATTTTATTTAGGGTCATTATCCCTAGATATCCATATGAAGAATATTATATCAATTCATGCATTAAACTCATTATCTCAGATTTCATATGGGTTCTAAATCACATTTAGGAGTTACTAGAACATTCTCATAATTTCAGTCATCATTTCACAATTATTATCTATAAAACAAGTGTAATAAATCTTACATGATATCATCTAATTTTATGCATTAAAAGGTTGATATAATGGTTTCATATTGTTCTACTCCTTTTTCCCAAGAACTTCGGTGTCTTGCTTGTATTTTTCTAGATTTATAAGTTGTTTACTATTGATTTCCTAAGATCAGGGTATTTTTGGGTGTTTACCTATTCTTGGACAATCAGATATAACCACATGGCTGGGGGGGAACTGATCATTCCTGGGCTCATGCACTCACACTGAGCTATCTGGTTTCTGCCAATTCACTACTTCTAGACCTCTCTCTCTTTTCTTGTACACGTTCTCTGTGGTTGTAGTGCTCTTCCCCATTCTGCATAAGTCCTTAAGTGCATGGGCTCTCCTCTTCCAACCATAGCCACTACCTTAAAGCTCAAGTCCATAGGATTCTCGTTAGTGAAAGCACCACCGATGCACTAGAACGTCAGTTAGAGGTCCTCCATGGTCTCGTCGTCCTGATCTTGGGTGCCATGGGTCTTGCTCTGGCGAGGGAGCAAGTAGAAACGCCTCCTCCTCACTCATTCTAACAATCGCAAGGAATCTTGATGCCTCTTGATTGTCCTAAATCCATCCATGAGCATCAATCCCACCTTGGCGCCATCATGACTGGAAGAATGACAAGGAACCTACCACCTTTGGATCCACACCATCGTGTGCTATTTGCCAAATATTGAGCGTTGTTTCTCCATGAGCATAATGTGTTCTTGAGCGTCGTTAGTAGTTACTCTCTGGTCAGTGATCAACCACATATCCATGGCAAAAAAGCTTCTCATCCTCTGTTCTAAAGCTCCTCATACAAAAGCCACCAGTGATAGATGCCGCCTGTGAGAGATGGGTTTGGAGATGGGAGTCTGATCTCCCTGGTCATCCCTTGGAATAACTAGCCGAGGGGTTAGTCTGTAGGTCTCCGTAAGACTAAGACAACCACCCACTCACTTTCCTCCCTTTGGCTACGATCATGTCTTGCAATGGCGGGGAGGTTGGAGTGCCAAAAATGTTTCACTGCCTTGTCTAACTGGCAGGGGCGAGATGACATTTTAACTCTCAGATCTGACCACCCAAGGGCTACTAAGGCTCCATGTTCCCAATTCATGGACTCTCCATTCTCAAGAGCATGTTATAAAGATATGTCACAACTTAATTCAGAAATAATCATACACCTTGGTCCAACTTACATAATACATCAACTAATTAGGTAACTGCAAGCTTCCATAACTTTTTATAGGATTATCTAAACATCATCAAAATTTGACCATAGCTTCCCAACACATTGATGCACCTTCTGATCAAACTTGATCCCAATAATAGAATATAATATTGATCAATTAATTACTTCAAAAAGGTACATATATCTAGGAACATCAAATGTAACATCAATCTTTGATCTCCAAACTTTGCCAAAAAAAAAACATGGACCTCTTAATATAACTCAATTACATGAATCACTTATTCCATTATATGTCCAAAGACTCCAAAGGTTCACTCTATCACATTCTACGCACCTTAAAATAATTTTCATCCTCAAAATTAAGCCAAAATCTAGTCCTTCACATCATATACATCTTAAAAGAATTGTCTCCCTCAAAATTAAGTCTTTCTATGATTCGAGGAAAACAAAAGGTCTTCATCCAAATGTAGGTTACTAGTTTTGGAACAACATCTTGAAGAATAAGAGGTCAATAACTTACTTAGCCACTCCTATGAGGTTTCCAAGCATCTTAGGTGCTTCATTACTCCACAGAAGGTTGAAACAAGGGTTTATAAGCTTAGGTTATGTCATGCCATATTTCATACTTTTGAATTTATATCCTCATTTTACCCAATAATTAAGATTCCAATAATAACTTATACATATTTGAGAAATGGATTAATTATACTTAACCCAATTTATCTAGGTCATACTAAGGTGCCATCATCATTACATTGTGCTAATTATTATGACATATTCAACATATTCATTAAGCACTAGTTTTAACACAATGTATATCATATGCCATTATTATGACTTCATAACACCTTCATATATGGTTACAAACTTTATTAAGACTTCATCACTTGATTCACAAAATTTATTATGTCATCATTATTCATGTATATGTTTAACCATTTATACATACATATCCATCAAAACATATCTTGGATTTCCATCATGTCATACCCATACATCACGTCTCAATACAAGATCACATTTTTATGTATATTATATCATGGATATGCTGAACAATCTTATACGAGTGACTCTATAAACATATCTTAAACTTTATCCAGACCAAAATAAGTTCTCCCAACCCTTATCCTGAGGGTCGTGCCACACTCATTCTCTATGAGCACACTCATCTATGTGAGCATCTCATATATGCATATACTATATCTTGCCTTTAGTCTAGGGTTCTCAAATTACCTCATGGGAACTAGTTGATTGATTTATGATCTCTAGACACATACACACAAAACCAAAACATGATACAATATTATCATCAAAGGTTCTCTGGCCATGAGATATTCTTACTCAACTTTCTCTCCTGTATATGCAACCACTCGATTCTATAAGGAGCCACCAATCCGAGCTTGAGGCTTTACAGAAACTAACACATTTACCTCCTCTAGGGTCTTGGGACTCTCTCCCCCTGACCCAAATTCTAGGTGCTCATATTCATGTTCACATGTTCATATATAGACAACTTCTCTCTAACTCTAGGGTTTGATCCTCTTAAGGACGTCTAGGGTTCAACAAGACTATAGGAGTCATGCATAGAGAAACTCAAATTGCTCACTTAGGAGTAGTCTAGTTTAGGACATATCATAACATACATTTCTTATAATTCTCATATCTTGGAGTTTAGGTTCTCTGATCTTCTCCCTTTGGGTCTCACTCTCTCTGGAGTTAACCCTATGTTCGGTCCTAACACTAGTGGACTTCCTTTGTAAAAGATCTTTAGGCTCTTTTTGATTCATATCTTATCTTAGCTTATCTTAATGTAGAAAAGCATACATACTTGAATCATCAAAACTTATCTCAAATCCTCAAATATGAACTTAGGTCATTAAAGACAAACATATATCATCACAATTCATATTATATCATATATATAAGGCTTAAACCTTATCATCTAAACATTTTTCATCTATTCCATGTTTCACAACAAGGCACACGACATCAAAATAGAACTACTCTCTCTTCTAGAGTGATGCCGTTCACTTTCACTTAGGTTGCATGACCACCTCCTACTCGTACATAAGTGGGAACATATTTTTGTAATACTTACATATATAATAAAATATTATATCATTTTCTCCGATAAAACATGCATCTGAGAAAACTATCAAGGTTCGATCTGATTGGAATCAAAAACCAAAACCACAAGACGAGCATCCCACACATAGTAGAGAGTCTAGTATCATGTCCCATGACGAAAAGGATATGAACAAGGTGTATACTGGTGTATGTACCCTAGACAAAGATCTCCATATGTCTAGGATTTCTCTTCCCCTGATGCACATGTGAATAATCTAACACATCCCATATCGCAACATTATAAGGAAAGGATGACATCTTAGGACTTTCTATACAACAAGCACTAGTCCAGTCCTAGTTCTCAGACATCTAGGTTCTAATCTAGAGGCTAAGTCAGATCGAGTCTCTAAAAGATGACTAATCTCATCCTAATAATTTTAAGTTCAAGGTTTTCTTTAGTTTTGAGTTCCATAATGAGAAAATGTTAGGCTGTGCTATTTTTCATGCTTTAATACCACCTGTGATGTCCCCAGATTTTCAATGCCTTGACCATGTGTGTGATGTCCACATTGAAACCCTCACCACAGCAAGAATCCCAATTCATACCTTGCATACTACACCAAGAAGAAGAAAATAATGGGAGTCAGAGAAACAAATAGTATCACATGCACATGAACAAGAACAAAACCATACAACACATGTGCACCATTCAACATATACTTATAAAACGAGTTATCATTACAAATTGATATTACACATTGAATAATAAACTTTTACATAAGCATGTACTACATATATAAAAAATCTTCAGACAATAGGTCCACCTGTACATCATCTTACCACACAACTCTCAACTATCCTGGCTCTTCAAGATCATATGTTAACATACCTAAAACAACATATTACATGTGGTACATGTCAACACAATATTCTAAAATATTGTACTGAGTACGCCTACATGTCTTTTTATATACCTCTCATTATTGTGACTCGGAAATAAGATAAAACTAATACTTGGCAATAATAAACAAATATAACAAAAGTCATACTTGAGAAAATGTTTACCAACAAAAGAGAACATGTATTTGAGGCATATTTTCCAATATATCATCCATGCATTAACCATCGAAGGTTGAATGCACTGAAGGCCTTATGATCGCCTACAAGGGAGTTGGATCGTTTCATAATGTGATCAGACTACCAAAGAGTTGGATTACTTTCAAGTACTTGACTACCAAACAGTTGAAGTACTTTATTTTCCAGCACTTGACTACCAAAGAGTTGAAGTATGTAAATATAATGAAACAAATATATTATGTTTCATATGTTCATAGCCATAAGTATGGAAAATCAAGCAAGATATCATACAAGAACAATCATTTCATCCAATATAATATGCCAAGTATTTTAACTACACATATAATACACGATTACTATATAATAAGACAAGTAAGAGGTAAAGTGTACCATGCTCACATATATTCTAATCCACATATTCCGTAAGGTCAAAGACACCTTGGTCAAACCCTGATTAAGATAAGATCATATATACTATGCATTAGATTCTCCGTTACCTTATATCTCATCTTAACCCTAATATGTCTATTAGGGTTTTGCTTAGTCACTAGGATATGTACTTTATCACTTATATTATCTTCTTGTAACTAGGTTACTAGTATTAGATTCTAGATTAAGATACATAATGTGATTATTTAGTTGCATATAGTTATGTGCAAAAATTAACCCTAGGTTACACGCATCACTCCAATTAGGGTTTTATCATCATTTTAGGATCATATAACATGTAGCATTATTTATATGCATAATTATGATCTCAAAATTAAATATGAGGTTCTGTATACTGATACTTTGTACTAGATATTCCAACATTTATTGACCATCTATGTATTTTCTAAATTTTATTTAGAGTTATTAGCCCTAGATAGCCATATGAAGAATATTACATGAATTCATGTATTAAACACATTATCTCAAAGTTCATATGGGTTCTAAATCACATTTAGGAGTTATTATAACATTCTAATAATTTTTGGTCATCATTTCATATTTATGATCTATGAAACAAGTGTAACAAATCTTACATGATATAATCTAATTTATGCAATAAAATATTGATATAATGGTTTCATATTGTGCTACTCCTTTTCCTAAGAATTTTGGTGTCTTGTAAGTATTTTTCTGATTTACAAGTTGTTTACTATTAATTTTCTAACTTACAAGTATTTTTGGGTATTTACTTGTTCGTGACCAATCAGATATAGCCACGTGGCTGGGGGGGAACTAATCCTTCCTAGGCTCACACAGTCATGCTGAGCCGTTTGATTTATGGCGGTTCACTGCTTCTCGAGTGCTCTCTCTCTCTCTCTCTTTTGTTTCACTTGTTCTCTTCAATCGCAAGACTCTTCCATGTTCTGCATGAGTCCCTATGTGCGTGGGCTCTACTCTTCTGCCCAAAGCCACCACTGTAAAGATCAAGTCCATAAGGTACTCGTCTCTGCAAGCACTGTAGATGCACTGGAACATTAGTCAGAGGTTGGCCATGGTCTCATCCTCCTGATCCTAGGCTCCGTTGGTCTTTCTCTGGCAAGGGAGCAAGTAGAATCGCCTCATCCTCACCTATTCTAACTGTCGTAAGGAAACTTGATGCATCTTGATCATCCTACTGCCATCCATGAGCGTTGCTCCCACCTTGGCGCCACCATGACTGGAAGAATGATGAGGAACCTACCATGTTTGGATCCATGCCATCGTGCGCTATCTGCCAAATGTTGAGCGTTGTTATTCCTTGAGGACACTGTGTTCCTGAGGGGTGTTGCTTGCTTATCTCATGTCAATGATCAACCACGTATCCATGGCAACAAAGCTTCTCATCCTATGCTCCAAAGCTCCTCGTCCAGAAGCTGCCATTGATAGTTGCCTCCTGTGAAAGATGGGTTTAGAGATGGGAGTCTGATCTTTTTGGTTTCCCTTAGAATAACTGACCGAGCACTCAGTTTGTATGTCTCTAAAAGACTAAGAAAACCACCCACTCACTTTCCTCCCTTAGGCCATGATCATGTTGTGTAATGGCGGGGAGGTTAGAGCACCAAAATTCTATGCCGTCTTGTCTAATTGGCATGGGAGACAACATCTTAACTCTCAGATCTGACCATCTAAGGGCTACTAAGGCTCCGCAATCCCAATCCGTGGACTCTCCTTTATTAAGAGCATGTTACAAATATATTTTACAACTTAAGTCATAAATAATCATACACCTTGGTCCAAATTACATAATACATCAACTAATTAGTTAAATTCAAGCTTCCATAACTTTTTATAGGATTGTAATTTGACCATAGCTTCCCAACACATTGATACACCTTGTAATCAAACTTGGTCCTTATAATACACTAAAAGATTGGTCAATTAATTCCTTCAAAAAGGTACATATATCTAAGAACATCAAATGTAATATTGATCTTTGATCTCCAAACTTTGCCAAAAAAACACTTGGACCTCTTAATATAGCTCAAGCACATGAATCACTTATTCCGGTGTATTTCCAAAGACTCCAAAGGTTCACTCTATCACATCCTACACACCTTAAAAGAAATTTTGTCCTCAAAACTAAGACAAAATCCAGCCCTTCACATCATATACATCATAAAAGAAATGTTATCCTCGAAATTAAGCCATTCTATGATTCGAGGGAAAAGCAATTGGTCTTCATCCATATGTAGGTTACTACTTTAGGTACAACATCTCTAAGAATAAGAGGTATAGAACTTGCTTAACCACTCCTATGAGGCTTTCAAGCATCCTGGGTGCTCCATCACTCCATAGAAGGTTGAAACAAGGGTTTAGAAGCTTAGGTTATGTCAAGCCATATTTCATACTTACAAAATTAATATCCTCATTTTACACAAGCATTCAGATTCCAACATTAACTTATACATATTTGAGAAAAGGGTTAATTATACTTAACCCAATTTATCTAGGCCATATTAAGGTGCCATCATCATTACATTGTGTTTATTGTTATGACATATTCGAAATATTTATTAAACACTAATATTAACACATTGTCTATCATATGTCATTAATATGATTTCACAAGACCTTCATATCTGGTTACAAACTTTATTAAGACTTCATCACTTGATTCACAAAATTTATTATGTCATCACTATTCATGTATATGTTTAACCAGTTATACATATGTAGCTATCCAAAAATCTCTACATTTTCATCATGTCATACCTGTATATCATGTCTCAATACAAGATCACATTTTTATGTATATTATATCATGGATGTGTTGAACAAGCTTATAGGAGTGACTCCAAACATATCTTAGAACTGTATCTAGACCAAAACAGGTTCTCCAACCCTTATCTTGAGGGTAGTGCCACACTCAGTCACTCTAAGCACACTCATCTATGTGAGTATCTCATATTTGCATATACTATATCTTCCCTTTAGTCTAGGGTTCTCAGATTACCTCATGGCACTAGTTGATTGAATTACAATCTCTAGATACATACACACAACCAAAACATGATATGATATTATCATCAAGGTTCTCTACCCATAAGATAATCTTACTCAACTTCCTCTCTTGTATATGAAACCACTCGATTCTACAAGGAACCACCAATCTGATCTTGAGTCTATACAGAAACTAACACATTTACCTCTACTAGGGTCTTGGGACTTTCTCTCCCTCACCCAAATGGTAGGTACTCATATTCATGTTCACATGTTCGTATATAGATAGAATGTCTCTAACTCTAGGGTTTGGTCCTCTTAGGACATCTAGGGTTCAACAAGACTATAAGAATCATTCATAGAGAAACTCAACTCGCTCACTTAGGAGTAGTCTAGTTTAGGACATATAATAGCACACATTTATCATAATTCTCATATCTCAGAGTTTAGGTTCTATGACTTTCACCCTTTGGGTCTCACTCTCTCTCGAGTTAACCCTATATCTGGTCCTAACACTAGAGGTCTTCCTTTGTATAAGAGCTTGAGGCTCTTGTCGATTCATATCTTGTCTTATCTTATCTTAACTTAGAAAAGCACACATACTTGCATCATCAAAACTTATCTAAAATCCTCAAATCTGAACTTAGGTCATCAAAGACAAGCATGTATCATCAAAATTCATCTTATATCATCTATATAAGGCTTAGAACTTATCATCTAAACATATTTCATCTATTCCATCTTTCACATATTCTAACAAGACTCTAGACATCCAATCTAGAACTACTCTCTCTTCTAGACTGATGTCATTCACTTTCACTTAGGTTTGATGACCACCTCCTACTCGTACATCTCTAGGGACACATTTTTTTAATACTTACACATATAATAAAATATTATATAGTTTTTCTCCGATAAAACATGTGTTAGAGAAATCTATCGAGGTTCAATCTGGTTGGAATAAAAAATCAAAATCACAAAATGAGAATCCGACATATAGTTGAGAGTCTAGTGTCATGTCACCTGACAAAAATGATGAGAACAGGGTGTAGACTAGTGTATCAACCCTAGACAACAAGCGCCATATGTCTAGTATTTCTATTCCCTTGATGTAATCATTTCCAAATAATGTAGCATCCAATACCGTAACATTATAAGGGAAGGATGACATCTTCAGACTGGCTATACAATAAGAACTAGTCTAATCCTAGTTATTAGACATCTAGGTTCTAACCTAGAGGCTAAGTCAGATCGAGTCTCTGAAAGATGACTAATCTAATCCTAATAATTTTCAAGTTCAAGGTTTTCTTTAGTTTTGAGTTGCATAATGAGCAAATGTTAGGCTTTGCTATTGTTCATGCTCTGATACCACCTGTGACGTCCCCATATTTTCAATGCCTTGACCACGTGTGTGGTGTCCACATTGAAACCCTCACCTCAGCGAGAATCTTAATTCAAACCTTGCACACTAGGCCAAAAAGAAGAAAATCAAGGGAGTTAGAGGAACAAAGAGTAGCACATGCACATGAATAAGAAAAAAACCATACAACACATGCTCACCATTCAAGATATAATACAAAAATGAATTATCATTACAAATTGATATCACACATTGAACAATAAACTTTTACATATGCATGTAATACATTATAATAGGATCTTTAGATATTAGGTCCACATGTGCATCATCTCACCACAGAACTCTCAACTATCCTGGTTCTTCAAGATCATATGTCCACATACCTAAAACAACAGATTATGTGGTACACATCTGCACAATATCCTAAAATATTATACCTAGTATGCCTACATGTCTTTTTATATACCTCTCATTATTGTGACTTGGAAATAAGATAAAACTAATACTTGACAATTATAAACAAATATAACAAAAGGCATACTTGAGCAAATGTTTATTAACAAAAGAGAACACATATTTTAGGAATATTTTCAAATATATCATCCATGTACTGACCATCGAAGCTTGAATGCAATGAAGGACTTATGATCGACTACCAAGGAGTTGGGTCATTTCATAATGTGATCAGACTACCAAAGAGTTGGATCACTTTCATGTATTTGATAGACAAAGAGTTAAAGTACTTTATTTTCCGGCACTTGACTACCAAAGAGTTGAAGTGCTTATTTTATTCTCCCTGAGCATACTGTGTTCCTGAGCATCATCACTTGTTGCTCTCGGGTCAGTCATTAGCCACATCATCACAGCAACAAAGCTTCTCATCCCCTGCTGCAAAGCTTCTCGTCCAAGATCTGCCAGTGATAGTTGCTTCCTGTGAGAGATGGGTTGAGAGATGGGAGTTTGATCTCCCTAGTCTTACCTTGGAATAACTAAGTGAGGGGTCAGTCTGTAGTTATCCTAAATACTAAGATAACCACCCCTCACTTTCCCTCTTAGGCCACGATCATGTCATGTAACTTCTGGGAGGTCGGAGCACCAAAATGCTTCGTTGCCTAGTGTAACTAGAAGGGGGAGATGACATCTTAACTCTTATATCTGACCATCCAAGGGCTAATAAGGCTCCACGTTCCCAATTTGTGGACTCTCCTTTCTCAAGAGTGCATCACAAAGATATCTCACAACTTAAGTCATAAATGATCATACACCTTGGTCCAACTTACATAATACATCAACTAATTAGGTAACTTCATGCTTCCATAAGTTTTTATAGGATTGTCTATACATCATCAAAATTTGATCATAGCTTTCCAACACTTTGATGCACCTTGTGATAAAACTTGGTCTGATAATTAAATAAAAGATTAATCAATTATTTCCTTTAAAAAGGTACATATATCTATGAACATCAAATGTAAAATCAATCTTTCATCTCCAAACTTTTACAACAACAAAAAAAATAGTTGGACCTCTTAATACACCTCAAGCACATGAATCACTTATTCCATTGTATGTCCAAAGACTCCAATGATTCACTCTATCACAGTGTTATCCCAAAAAATGTATTTAATCAAATTTTTTTCTCCTAAAAATACTCTTCCATTTTCCCACATACTATATCTATCCTATTAACCACACCTTTCGAAATTTCATTAAATTTTTTTCTTAAAAAGAAAACAAATTAAAATTTACTAACGTAGTTGCAAGGTTATCCCTAACATTCCAATATCTCTCTCCTATTGACAATACATTTTCCTTGGAAATTCCAACTATTTCCTCTTTTAGAATAAAAGTTAATTGTGACTTGAAGGTATTCATTTATCATCTTCATTGGTCAGTTTGGTAATTCTACCATTGACTTCCATACCATTACTTTTGTACACTGATTTATAATACTATTTAGATTTTCTTCATTTTTTATTGATTGCCCCCCCCCCAATGTTTGATTCCTGGATCCACCCCTATGAACATGCAGCCCGCTCAACAACAAAAATAGCAAGATCTTCCCACTCCACCTCCGCCTCCCACCCGCCAATGACCCCGTGTGGGTCGTCGTCGTCCTCGAAACCTAAGTCATTGAAAATATAGTTCTGACTGAGAATAATCAATTGAAGTAGCTTGTGTCTTTTTCTTGTTTTTCTTGTTGATATGTATGCTCAGAGAGTTAATCATATGATGATTGTAATGGCATATCTTGTAAATAATTTGATTAATGATAAAGACAATCTTCACCTGTATGTTTGTTTAATTATGAGATAAAGGTATAACATGCTAGATATCTAAATAATGATGTTACTCGATGACATATGTTTTCATGTTAAGGACCTAAACAATGAGGTTGTATGTATGATAAGAGTACATGTATTCTTGTTATGTCCCTAGTCGGATGTTATTGTGGAAGCAAATAGACAGTAATAACACATTAGACTAGAGTGTGTGTTGGTTGATGATAAAATCGCATTAGTCATTATAGGTGATATCAAACCAAGCACATATGTATTCGTTAGAGAATAGTGTATTAGATGTAACCACTTTAACATTGATGCATGGAAATCATTGAATGTAGTCGGAATTGGCTCTCATAGTGAAAGTGGTGATTGCGGTTCTTAACCTGAGGTCACTACACTTGTTACATGTTGTTTGATGTATTTTGACATTATCAAATGTGACCTTGAATAAGGATTGCCACAAAGGTCACATTTGTGATATATTGTGACACATGGGGATTGACTATGAGTAATGTAGATGGGATTCGTTCCTACTATAGGAGTTTATAACCTGGCTACTTGATAAGCAAGACTGAGAAATGTATGGCCATACTCATGTGAATTAATATATGATATGTGAACTCACATGCATATCAGAAAATCCACTCTAGTTCAAGGAACATGGATTAAACACTGAGAGGATGATGATTTAATGCCTTGAGTTCAATCTAGATATTAGAGACAAAGGAAGTATATGCTCATTGTAACTCTAATCACATATTGTAGGTTGAAGTTGTTCTCAAACTTTCCAATTACTTGGGTAGCAATGATGTGTTGTTGGGTACCACACATTGCTTGTGATATCATAAGCTAGTTATGGATACTCATTGTCAACGTAATTTGGAACCTATAGGGCCAGACACATAGGATACACCTAGAATAGGAGTTAACTCATGAACATGATTTAACTTGATTACTAAAGTGTTGAGGTATTCAAATTAAACAAGATTAGTTGAAATGGAATTTGAACCGACTAGTTTAGTTTGTGAGCTGAACGGCTAGGAGATCAATGAGATTGAATTAAGGATTGATGTTGACGTCACGTTGTGCATTAATCGTCACATTAAAGCCAATATTTTTGTGAATAAGAAACAATGTGAACTGATAGATTCAAGTGTTGAACTGATCGTTTCACATGTGAACTGACCAATTCAGCAGTGAACCGACCAATTCGACATTCACAACTTCTAGAAAAATTCATAAAATTTTGTCTATTAGAGGCATGGAGGTTGTTTCCACCCTCTAAGAAGATGTCTTCAACCACCTTACATGGTGCTACACTAGGAGGCAACCTCCAACAATTGTCTATGTGCAACTTGCAAAAGAAGCACATTGCTTCATAGGTAGTTGTTGGACTTGCTCAAGGACCAGGTATATGCCTTGCAATCTTCCTTCCAACTTCATAGTTGTTGACGCAATCCACTAGTCAAGGGAAATATGAAAATAAAATGTTTGTTTCCGTTGCCATCTCTATCATCATATTTCCCTACAGTGGCATCAGAGCCACGTCAATATACCACATTTTGAGATTTAATATATATAATCAGATTATGTTGTATTATTTATTTTATTTCACGTGATGCAAATATTTAAATAATTAATGTGCATATCTAATGAAATATTTCATACAATCTCAATATATATATATATATATAATTTACATATATTTCCCTTAAAATTGTTTTGATGGTCAATGTGAGAGTGATTATGGCCAAACCCCCTATATATGTGTGCATGTTGAATGCTTTTTTTCCTACCTTTCAAAATTCAGTTTGCAAACCGAGCCTCACTCTCTTTTTATATATGTAAGTTAATACTTTCCTTCCTATACTCCCCTCAAATGTAACTTGAGGTTTCAATTTTACAATGTAATAAATTAGATAGGAATAGGATCGTTTAAATCCCTATTTTGGAAATGATAGGGCATTCTGCACTAGAAGAGACAACTAATTTAGAAGTTGAACCAATCGATTGAAAGATCGAGGAGGCCATACGAGAGTAGGAGTGGATTGTTCGCCTGGTGTCTCAATCGATCTAATGAAGGAATCTAGACGTTGCTTGAACCAGAGGCCAGTCAACTGATCTAAGAGACCAATCGGCCGACTAGGAGTCCAACTGATCAACTCAAGAGTTGAGTCGATCGACAGGACTGGTTCCAACACATATTTCTAAAAGTATAGTTTGTTACATATGATGTAGACCTTTGGTGGCAACACTTTTCGATGGCTCGAAAGAATTATATTAGTGGGTCCATAACCATCACTCATATTTTTAATTGCATACTTTGTTTGTATCTATAGCATGTATATGATACATATTATAAGTATGTGGTGATTGGATATGTATATGTATTTATATAAAAAAAATCCCTCATTCCAATATTATATCTTAGATGCTCTCTATAAGCAACACACATCAAAATCTTGATCGACTAAGTGTGGGAATGACAAGCATGGTGTGCCAACTATCTTGTGGAAGTGTGATGCTAGTTATGTGGGCCTACCAAGCAGGGTGCATTACTATCATGTTGGATTTTGGGTCAAGCTTAACTAGGTGATATTAATGGGATTGATGTCTAAAAGTATAAAGATATACTATGACAAGGAGTTTTACATACCATATATCCAAGAATTGCATAAGATACAATTGGAAAATGCCACCTACCTTAATAATTGATTATGGATGATGGCGTTGGTCGAGTAATAACTTAATTGTGTTGGGTTTTGGTTCACTAGAAGATTGTACACTACAATCTTCTGAATAGATATGTGAGGGCTATCAATAGTGGGATCATAATTAATCGAAGGCATAATTAATATCATCAAATTTTCTTTAATCAAATCAAATCAAAAGTGTTTTAACAAAGTGCAAATTTTACTCTTGTAGAAACAATTGGCTAACAAATCATCCTTGCGATTAATCCTTAAAAGGGGCAAACTTCCATAATTGGTTTTGCAAATTGAAGGGTCTCAATGATGAGCATAAGGTCTATATCCTAGATAAACAAGTGCCAGAGGAACCGTCACCTAATACGCCTAGGGTCTAAGTGGATGCTTATTGGAAGCATGCCAGTGATGTGTTAGACATTAAGTGCTTTATGATATGTTGTATGAACTATGAGTTGCATCAGAAGCATGAAGACATGGGGATTATTGAGATGGTGACACATCTTAAGAACATGAACTAGAATCATGTAAAGCAAGAAAGGTACAATGTCTCAAAAGGCGCTCTTTAAGTGCAAAATGATAGAAAGAGATCTAGTAGAGACCCATGTGCTTAATATGATTGGGCATGTGGAACATGTAGAGATATTGGGATTCCTTTTGATCCAAGATTTGGCCACATATATGATTCTACAGTCTTTTCATGAATCATATAGCCAGTTTATTGAGTATTATTGCTTGAGTAACTTGGCCAAGTTGCTGTCAAGATTTCTTGGCATGCTGATAAATGTCAAAGGACATATGAAGAAGAACAAACTCATGATGGTGACTAGTGGAGTAGAGTCCAAGGATGAAATAAATGATAAGAAGAGTTCAAAGGCCAAGCTAAAGTCCAAGTCTTCATCACTCAAGACAAGGAGAAAGGTAACTGCAAAAGGAATTTGTCCTTTATAGTTAAAGGGATTCAAGAAGATGAAGTAAGGGATAAAGATCTCTACTTTAGGTATTTATGTTATTGAGATAAATATGTCTACTTCTTCATCATGGGTACTTGCTCCCGTATGTGGTACTCACATATGTTCGAATATGCATCATCTAAAAAGAAGTAAGCCTTTAAGAAAGGGTGAGGTTGAACTGCACCTTGCAAACGGAGCAAGAATGTTTGCCACTATAGTTGGAATGTATCATTTATCTCTACCCACGAGACTTGTAATAGAGTTAGATAACTTCTATTTTGTACATGTCATAAGTAGAAACATTATTTCTATATCTTTTATGGACAAGAATGGATTTGAATTTCATAAAAAGAATGGTCAATGTTCAATTTCAATAGACGAGATCTTTGATGGAAGTTCCCCAATGTCCCATGGTCTTCATTTTCTAGATCTAGAGACAAATATTTATAAAGTAAATAACAAAAGATTAAAACTCGATAACTCAAACAAGACATACCTTTGGCATTGTTGTATGGGGCACATCAATGAGAAACAGATTTCTAGACTCCACAAAGATGGTTATCTAGACTTTTTTTACCTCGAATCAATAGAGACATGTGAATCTCATTTGTTGAGAAAGATGACTAAAGATCCTTTCGCTAGTCACAGTGAGAAAGAAAGTGATCTATTAGGATTGTACATATTGATGTATGTGGACCTTTTAAAATAAATGCTAGAGGTGGTTATTGGTACTTCATTACCTTAATTTGATGACTTGAACATGTATGGCTATGTTTACTAGATGAAAAATAAGTCAAAAATCCTTGAAAAGTTCAAGGGTTTCATGAGTGAAGTGCAAAACCAACTTGGTAAAAGTATTAAATCACTACATTCAGATTTAGGTAGAGAGTTCTTAAGCCAAGAGTTTGAGGACCTTCTGTGAGACTATGATATTATATCACAATGGACTCCACTTGGAATACCACAACATATTGGTGTATCAGAAAGAATGAACTGTACATTACTAGATATGGTGCGGTCAATGATGAGTTTTGTTGATCTTCGGACTTCCTTATGGGGATATGCTCTAGAAATTGTAGTGTTTGTACTAAACTGTGTATCATCTAAATTGGTTCAAAAGACACCATATGAGATATGACATGGGAAGCGTCCCAATGTGTCTTTTATGAAGATTTGGGGATGTGAAGCTTATGTGAGAAAATACTTAGCCCAAAAGCTTGGACCCAAATTGGATAAATGTTATTTTGTTGGATACCCTTTTTTGTTGGATATCCTAGTGAAACCAAAGGATACTAATTTTATACCTTATCTAAAAATAAAGTGTTTGTTACCAGGGATGTTGTACTCCTAGAAAAGGAGTTTATTTCCAAAGGTATTACTGGGAGGAAAGTAGAACTCGAAGAGGTTCAAGACTAATAAGAAAACAGTTAACCAATAGAGGTACAAGAGGAACATAGAGAGTCACAAACTGTTGTGGAATCTAAAATTCCTCATGTAATACAGGAATCTTACAGATCTAGTAGGACACACCTTGAGCCTAAAAGATTTGGATATCTTGTAATTCAAGAAGGCGATGAGTTGGTCATATATGATGATCCCACAACCTAACTAGAAGTCGTTAATGGACAAAAATATAAGAAATGGCTTGGGGACATGATATCTAAGATGGGAAACCATGTACACCAACAAGGTATGGAGCTTGGTGGATCTACATGAAGAGATAAAACCCAGAGGGTGCAAGCGGGTCCTCAAGAAGAAGACTGACATGGATTGTAATGTACAATCCTATAAAGGTCAATTTCTTGCAAATGTTTTCAAACAAGTTCATGGTGTTGACTAAGAAGGAACCTTTTCTCCAATTACAATGGTTAAGTCCATCATGATGATGCTTTCCATTGCAGCTTATTATGACAATGAGATTTGGCATAAGAATGTTAAAACAACATTCCAAAATCAGAATCTACTTGAGGATGTGTACATGACATGGCTCAAGGGTTTTATAAATCCAAAGGATGCGAATAAAGTATGTCTGATACAAAGGTCAATATATAGATTGAAGCAAGCATCTAGGAGATGAAATCTTTGACTTGAAAAAATAGTCAAAGAGTTTGGATTTAGTTAAAATAAAGATGAACAGTGTGTTTATAAGAAGCTTATGGGAACATGATTGTATTCCTCATATTGTATGTAGATGACATACTATTGATGGGGAATGATATCCCTACTTTAAAATTGGTAAAAACATAGATAGGATATACATTCTCTATGAAGGACTTAGGAAAAGCATCCTATATCTTAGGAACCAAGATCTATAGAAATAGATCTAGAAGGATTCTTGGCCTAAGCTAGAGCGCACACATTGACAAAGTGTTGAAGAGGTTCATCATAGAGAACTCAGAGAGAGGAAAGCTACTCATATCTCATGATGTTACTATCTCTAGAGCTTAATGTACCAATTCTTGTTAATAAAGGAAAAAATATGAGTAAGATTCCATATGCATCTGCATTTAAATCTATCACGTATGCAATGTTGTGTGCTAAGGGGTAACAAGGGCAACAAGAGACTTGAGGAGGATCATTTCTTCAAAGGTGACAAAGAAAATGATGGAGGTGATGTGATTCAAGGGTGGCAAAGAAGATGATGACCACACCAAAAAATTTAAGGGTGGCATAAATAGTAGTTGTCTTCAAGTGCGCTAGCAACAATAGATGCTTCAAGGATTCTGGCTGCATCTTCAGTGACAATAGTAGGAAGAAATCGGAGGAGGTCAAGCAACATGCTATAACAACAATGGGTGGAGAATGATAGCAGAAATTTAGTAAGGGAGCATGGAGAGGGTGAGGTCATAGTTGATGATTGGGTAAGAGAGTGTTTCTTGTGGTAGAGATACAAAAATTTGGGGATTTAATAATTTTTCAGGGGTTATCAGAAGATTTATAGAATTGGTGCAAGGGAAAGACTTACGTTGTAGTAAAAATACACATGTATTTTTGATCTTACATTGATTTTGTTTGCAAACCAAAGTAACAATTAAGCACTGTGGTGTCTGTTTTAGAAGCCAACTGAGGACATATTTCAGTAAACACTCAGATATGAAGTGCAATTTACGACACAATAGCAACATGAAAAGATAATTTGTTGGGAATATTTGTTTCATGAGGAGCATCATGGTAGGCTTTATAATGTAAGTTTTGGTAATTCAAATTGATGCTACCATTTATAGAAAATCCATTTGTATCACATTAGTTTCAAGACCAAAAACCAAAGTAACAATCCATTTTAAGGGAACATTTATTTTATTGGTATTAAAGAGAGGATGTTTATTATTTCATTTACCTTAAAACTGACAAAAGTACTAAAATATGCTCAGAAATGATTTTTTGGGCTACTTGTTAAATCAGTTGTGCAACCTAAAATCAATTTTGTTACTTAATAGATACCCAAGTGTTTTCGTCAAAAGAAAATTGTTATTAAAATTGGCATTGCATCCCTATTGTGACAATTTTCCTCTGTAGCTGATGTGAAAATTGTGACTCGATAGAAAAACAATTACAGTGCATGCAGTTGGGTCAAACTAAACTAGAGTGGTTCCTAAACCAATTGGATGTCACTAAAGCTCAAAGACTTGAATTTGTCAATAAATTTCATGTCTATTCAAAAGAAATTGAATTAATAATTTATACAGAATATTGGCATTATGAGACTGAAATAATCTATGTCCAAAACTCGACATGTCATAGAATCATTCTATTGAAAAATGGAGTTGTTAAGTATTCTTAAAAGAAACACACATAATTATCAAAGACAAAAATGTACATAGAAAAGTCATTTCAAATGTAAAAACCATCAAAAATATAATCTAAAATATATCCAATATTATTAAGATTTTCTCATTGTCTTTGTAATGAATATTTCATGAATGAAACAATCATCGTATTGGAGAATACATGATCTACAATTTTTTTAAAAGATCCCTTCCAATGAAGTGAATTAGGTCTTACACACATGTCAACCAAATAAAAAACACCAATCTATCGATTAGTCACTTGAAAATAATGTTTATACATAATCATCAATTATGTAAATGCAATATCTTATTAGGTTAGGATATTTTTTGGTTGAGTAAGAAAAGTGGTTGTTGTTTTCAAAAAATATTGCAAAGTCTCACTACTATAGAACCGACCTTTTTTGTCGGTTATTTAAGGCCTTTGGCGACGGTTAAAAAGTGACACCTATGTGGGCGACACTAAAAGGTGAACCCTTAGGCGTCGATTTGAAATCCGATGCCAAAAACCTTTACGCCACCCAAAACACGCCAGCAGGGGCACTATAGGTGTCAGTTATTAGTGGAGAAATCGACGCCAGAACCCTTCACGCCAAAAAAAGGGTGCCATCAGGGGCACTATAGGCGTCGGTTATTAGTAGGGAAACCGATGCCCAAACCCTTCGCGCCACAAAAGGGCACCATCTAGGACACCATCAACGTTAGTTTCTTAGTAATAACTGACACCATATCACCTACCGCCACGGTCGTGCTGGCCAGTAGGGCTGTGTTGTCTAGCCACATTAGATGGTGGTTTTTTGCTCTTAACCGACGCTGTAGGCCTTTATTGTCAGTTTTCAACTAATAATCGACGCCTATATTTTGATTTTTTTTTCTTATCAATTTGCAGGCCTGCTGTGGTTGGTCGCAGGATAAAGAAACATGCAGTTCAGTAGAAATGAACTGTAGGTTTACGACATCCATTGATATCAGCCAACAATAGGCCACAAACCTGTAAATTTAACAAGATTCATTTTCACACAATTAGGAACCTGCAGTTCCATTCAATTTTCACACATGTAGAAACATTCAGACACATGTAGAAACATTCATGTAGCAACCTACAGTTCCTTTCATTTTCACATTCACACATGTAGAAACATTTAGACAAATGTAGAAACATTCATGTAGCAACCTGCAGTTCCTTTCATTTTCACATTCACACATGCACATGTAGAAACATTCATGTAGCAACCTGTAGTTCTATTCATTTTCACATTCACACATGTATAAATATTCATACACATGTAGAAACATTTAGACATGTAGAAACATTCACACATATGATAATTCAAAAAAATTCATTTACAAAATATCATTCTTTAGTCATTATAGCTATCAACATCCCAATTATATTTTAAAACCCCCACTACTTGTATGGCTTTTGCCCATTCTTCGCTTACATCATTTAATTCTTCCGTCGTATAGGAAGTATATACATCTGATAAAGCTTTATATGTAGTGAGGCAGTTTTAAACACCTGCAAAGAGAATGATGTATATATATAATTAATAATATATAAATAAGATTGATATATTTCATATTATCTAATGAGACTATATATAATACCTCATGTATGGTACCGATGTCCACTGTGGCATATTTGATAATCATGTACATAAATCACATCACATAGTATGCACATGCCCAGTAGCACACTAAAAATTGAAACATACAAAATATTAAAAAATACAACTAAACACAGTTCACATAAATAATATATACATTGGAGTCGGGAACTTACTTCCACGTTCTCCCAAATTATTGGCTGATTCTTTTTCCTGGGGACCTTTCCTCCAGCCTTTTTTAACTCATGTAAACCCCTACATGTTAATGTAACATAGTAAATTGCATAATTAAATAGTAATGTAATAACAAATGTTAACTGATATAAAAATGAAATATTTCTCACCGGAATAATACCATTTTCATTGCATGTCCATATTTTGGATTCAATTTAGTCCCCTTAGCATCTAGATAATAGACAATGAACGTCCCGGGAACAATAAATAGTAACTCCCAATGCGTACCCCTAGAGGTAAAAAAGTTAAAAATTTATAACTCGAAATCCACAATAAAAATGTAATTTTCTTAAGTCCAAATTATAAGCAAAGTAAACTTACTCCACATTGAATGGAGCTATTATCACCGTCTTCTTATTTTGACAAAAAATTGTAAAAGCATCACATCAATATTGTTGAACTGACAAAGAGTCTTTAGCGACTAGACTAATCAAAGATGGAATAAAAAATCCTACATGTTCAAATGAAAAATCTGCACATATCTTGTCTAAGTACCTGCAAAACATGTATTACATATGCATTAATATATAAGAAAATAGATCACCAGATCCTACACAAGGTATATGGGTGTATAAATAATATCACACCTTATCCATAGCTCTATGACAGATGTATTCATCCAATCATAGCGAAACAACTCCAAAATATCTTGTATAAATAGTTTGTTTTCATATGATTGACCTGCAACATCTGCATCTATAGAAACATTTATAGGGAAATTTATATCATGTTCGCCTAACCATACTGCCATACCCCTACAATTAGGACCTAATGGGGTAGGTAGGTCCTGTGGAACCCAACTTGATAATGTAGGAGGTGGAGGTGGAGGCCTAGATGCTCTGGGTGTCTTCGTTTTAACCTGTATATACAATTTCAGATCAATTGACCTCATATATACACACTAATAATTTAACGTAATGTAAATTTACCATACAATTTCAGTATAGACAACATCCTCTTTGGGCCACAATATCACTCTGCCTTCTGCCTCACCAAGCATTTCACAATCTCGGTGGGCATATGGAAATAGAAGATCTATCCAATTAGCGTTTAGATGCATTTATACTATCAATTCCTAGGGTTTACTATTTTATAGTAGCAAAATATAATATGGGTTATTTTGATCATTTTGTTACTAAAAATTGCATGTATCTATGTAACTTCCATTAATAAACTATTATATATTAATATGATACTTTAATTGGCTATGTTCATAGAGTCCACTTTAGGGCCTGGACAAAGGTCGATAGTTCTACCAAATAGATCTTCTATTTTAGAGGCAATACATATAGTATAAAGGTGAAAAAAGAAGATTGAAGATATAATCATTTTAGAAATAGAAGACCCACATGTGAGTTAAGTTTGAGACATCAATGTATCTTTAATACACATGTTTCAAGGTTCAAAGCACATAATCAAATCAAATTAGGATGCTATAATGGACAAGTTTGAATCTTATTTTAACATGCATCAAAATTTACTGAATTAGGTCAAGCATGAGGATTAGAAGCATAAATATATGTAAGCACAAGATTTATTCATATCCTAGGTTGATTTACAATAGCAACATCTAAGTTGATAAACAAATATAAATCAAGAGATGATTAAATAATTTAAAAAAGTAGATGAACAAATATAAAGCCCTAAATTTAAATAATGTGATGAATAAAAAATCATTAGATGAACGAATGAGTATATAAGTAAATACAAATTAGTATTTAAGTAAATACAAATTAGAGTGTCTTGCTCTGGAGCTAGAAGAGAGGGCGAGACAGAGGGTTTTTGGGGATGTTTACCTCTGTTTGAGCCCAGTCGGGCATCTGGCTCTAGAGTAGGGAGAGAGGGCGAGACAGAGGGGTGTACATGGAAGCCGAATGGGCAGGCTGAGTGGGCAGACAAGCGTGGAAGAGCGGCGAGTAGGCAGCCAGCGAGCGAGCAAGGAGGAGGGAGAAGGGCGGCGGTGAGCAGGCAGCAGGCGGTGAGCTCTAGAGCAGGCAGTCGGTGAGCGGTGAGCTCTGGAGCTGGCAGAAGGCCGGCGAGCTCTAGAGTAGGAAGAAGGTCGGAGAGCTCCAGAACCAGCGGCGGCATGGCAGCACAGGCACTGGCGGTGGCGGTAGGGAGAAGGGCGGCCGGCGGCGGCGAGCAAGGGCGGCGGTGACACACAAGGAGGCGGGAGCAGGCTGGAGCGTGACCGGCGGCGTCGGGAGCGGAAGGGCTAATTTCATGATGAAATAGAGACAAATGGGGAAGAGTATGCTTCTCGTAGGGGCTATTAAGTTAACAAAGGTGTCGGTCTTCTATTAAATCGACACCTAATAACCATCAACGTCGGTTGTCCGAAAAAACTGACGTCCATTGGACAATCTTAACCCTAAAAATTTTGCGGGGACGGCGCGTGAAACCTTATCATCGTCGATTTTTCCACAAAAACTGACAACCTTTAGAGGTAAGTTTTCATCGTTAGGCATCGTTTATTAGGTAAACAACTGACGTCGTATGTAAAACTTTGGGGTAATTTTTTTTTGCTCGAAAATTTGGATTTGGCGGGCTATTTTAGGCGTTGGTTCGTCTTAGGGAGTCGACGCTTAATAAAAATCGATACTCGTGTCTGGCCAGTCTTCAAATATAGATGTCAGTCTCTGTAATTAGCCGACGTTGTAGGGTTTAGGCATCGGTTTTCGGTAATAACCGACATCTCTAAATGTGACATTATAAGCTATTTCTGTAGTAGTGCCTCCTATGATATCCATATCCATCCATGTATTTTGTATATCATAAAACTTAAATACTTGGAAATATAAGGTGTTGATAGTAAGATTCATTTTAACATGAACTTTATTTTCCACTTTTTTAATTCTTGATGTCTCCTTATCAACCAAAAATGACCTTCGAGTTGATACAAAGAAAAGTTCACTACATATGTCTTCAAATCCAGAGATAAGAAATGAAATTGGAAGGTAGTACATCATGTGAGTTAAAGGAAAGATTGGATTTGAATTCAATATGAATATTTATACTCTTGCCGAATTGGTTTACCGCATAAAGAAGTTTTTTGAATAGAATGAAATAGGAGATTGTAGACAAACCATCATTCATAATCATCTATGACAAGTTCCTTTTCTGTGCATACTCAAGTCCCTCATCAAAATCATATGCCAAAAAAAATTCTTACTCACAACTTGTACCCTTAGTTTAATCATGCTTGAGGTTGTTGTAGTTATTTGTGAGGATATTCTCAATAGATATTACTATGCCTCTATGATAGTATTAGAATACCTCCTTACATGGGATGTAATGGTCATCATTCAGATCACCAAATGTTATTTATCATTAGTTACTCTTGTCAATCAATTCTAGCTCCTATAGAACTAAGAAATGTTGTAACGAAGGTCAAGTGCATACATTCGTACATGATAAGATTGATACATTGTAGTTTAATTTGAATTTGGATAATATAAACAAAAATTTGTAAAAAAATATTATGTATGTGGAAGGATAGATCAAAGTTGAATTCCTTGTGAACAAGATTCTTTCCAGGTTTCATCCCTACATAGAGATGTCTTTAATAAAAATTGAAACTAGAGATCAACCAAAAATTCATCATTAATTCTCCATGACATATTTTCTTTTCTTACATATGAAAGTCTCTCATAGAAAAAAAAAACATGCCACACAAATTATAGGCTTATAACGTGTACCCTTGGCTGAGTGAAGCTCAAGGTCATTGTACTGAGTTGTGATGAAGATCATTATATATTATTATGCCTCAAATGGAGAGTGGTGGTGTGATTTCACTTGATTTGTTTGAGAAAGTTGAAGAATATGAGTGAATGTGATTCAACATCTAGAAGGAAAGTTGAAGTGATGTGGATTCTATGAACAAGAAAGGTGATTTGTGACATATTGTACTAGAGGTTGAAGAAAAATATGTTAGAAAGAAATAATGAAGAGAAATATTGAATGAGAGAGTGTTTAGGGGAGTACATTACTTTAAACAAACCTATGTTGTAGTATTTTTAAAAACTCTAAAATTGTGTAGTTGTAAATACTTGAATAGAATCATTCTTTTTTAATAGTATAGATAAAAAAGTGTTGGTTTCCTTCAGATTTTGTTTGAGATTCTTAGTTTCTTTAGTATAAAATAACTAAAAAATCCAAGGTTTTTTTTCATCCTTAACTTGATCCTCCATATCATTTTTTTTTCAAATAACATATTTTTCTCTTTTGGTATCCATTTACTTTGTATCTCTCTATTCAACCAAAATAAAGTTTCACATAACCAATTTTCCAACCCAGTCTACCACTCTCCCAACATTTTCTATTTAAACAACTAGAGATGTTGTGTGGGTCAAAAATGACAAGAATGTTTAATAATAGTCAGGAATCTAAATTGATCATTGGCTGAGTTGATATGGAGGAATTCCTCCTAGGGTCTTAGGTTTGAGTCCTAGAGGGTACCTTATAGGTATCAACCTTTAACTTTACTCTAATATTAACAAATAATTTGTCATATATATGAAACCTAATAAATATATAAAATAGTCATGCTCAACAAACATGAGTACTATTTTTGCTTTTTATATAATTTAAAAATCAAGCATCACAAGTAATAAGATATAGACGTCAATTAGATCAATTATTCAAATAGATGGCAATGTCGAGATTGAATTATGTATAGGGATCATAATAAGATGATTGAAATGGAGGAGTGCAACTGGAATAGTATGTGACTGAACATCCTACTCAACTAGAAGGTCATATATATCAAGTAGTTTTACAATTAGACAAGCTAATTATAAGTACATGATGCTTGGTGAAGAGACTAGGTGTCAACTAGATGAATTTGATTAATAGCATAAGTTGTAGTGGATGTGTGAGAAAACAAGACCAAACTATTTGACAAACTATATAAGGAGCAAAGTGGAGTGGTGAATATTGATGGCATGCTACCTAAGGTTTGATCGACAAATGAACCATTTTGAAGCAATCAAATGTGCATGTCATTATTGTCCTATATTATTTCTAAGATGTATACTTGGAAACCAAAAAAAGTTAATTGATCAATTATACTTTTCATTACATGAATCAATACATTGATTCATGTAAATGGAAAAGCATATTCAAAGTTAAGTGCACCAATTACCTATAGTTAATAACACCAATGCACATCAAGAGCCATAACTAGACTATCAATATAATTGCAAGAGGCATACAACTAATGCATGTTCCACTTTGTCATGCATTAATAGTTAAATCTTTTGTTAAATCATGCTTTTCTTCGATATAACATTCGTTAATTGATAAGATGTCGTTTACAAAATGAATGAGGGTAAAGTATCATGTGTGTGCGTTTCTATAATCATGCAATTCTAAATCATTTCTAACTAGTAATTTGGAGTTATTTGTTGATTATATGCATTGATTCAAGGTTTTACCAAACTCCTAGAGAAACTTCATGATTGCAATCATGCAGGATTTATAAGTTCCAAGCAACTTTCATCTTATTCTCATCTTTATTTTAACAAGTATCATAATTCATGCATGTCACTCTTTATTAGTATGTTGAAGCCAAAAAACCCTTTCTACCGGAGAATTGGACATGTTTTGTGAGAAAGTTTGCAAGCCATTTGTTGTTTGTAAAAAATGCACCATGAGTTGAAAAGGAAAAACAAATTGGAACTCAGAAGGCCATATCGTTGTAAGATGCCATTTTTATCATTGTGCATGTCATCTTCAACTCAATGGAAATTCTATATACAAAATAGAGTTGTTGATGAATTATTCTAATGAGAGAAGAAAACTTTAAATAGCAACATTACCGTTTTGACTGAACAGTTGCAAGTTGCAACTAGAATCATTCTACTGAAAATTGGAATTATTAAATATATCCAAAAGAAACATACATAGTTGTCACCAAGAAAATATATAAAGGAAAATTGTTACAACTCACAAAAATTATCAATGATATAATCTAAAATAGGGCCAACATTATCTGGATTTTTTCATTCTCTGAGTAAAAGATATTTGATACATGCAACAATAATCATAATGCAAAAAACATGATCCACATTGGTTCTAGAAGATCCCTTGCAATAAGTGGATGACAGATTGGCCTCACACTCTTGTCCACCAGACTAAAAACACCTATATCCCAACAAATCGGTCGAATATAACATTCTACACAATCATCCGTGAAGTAAATGGAATCTCTTATCAAGCTAGGAAATTCATTGGTTGAGATTGTACAATGATTGTTGTCAGTGGCGGAGCCAGGAGGGGGGGCAAGCGGGGGCCGCGGCCCCCCCAAAAAAAAAATTTAGGTATTTATGCATATAGATGTGTATATATATGCAAATGTGTAAAACTATATATATATATATATATATATATATATATATTCTACTTTGATCAATATGGCTCTACTTTCTTAGTGGTTAGCATGCTTAGCTTATGTCCCTTCCTTTAAGTTGCCCGGGTTCTAATCCCAGTTATTCTATTTTTATAACTCACTGCGGATCCCATGTGTGCGGCATCCGGAATATATACAACTTGCATGATATTTTGACAAAAATCATGGTGTAGCCTAATGGTTAACAGGCTCCGCCCCTGATTGTTGTTTCCAACATATATTGCAAAGTCTCCTATGGTATCCATCTCCACCCATGCAGCACGGATTTTATCTAACTTAAATATTTGAAAGTTAAGGGTCTTTGGAGTAAGATATGTATCGACATCATCTTTATATGACTCTTTTTTGGATTCTTGATGTCTCCATATCAACCAAAGATGACCATCTAGATGAACCACATAAGAGTTTGTAGCATGTTGCTTCGAATCCGGAGACAAGAAACAAAAATTGGAAGTTAGCACATCGTGTGAGCGGAAGGAAAGAATAGAGTTGAATTCAATGTGAATAGTAATGTTGCCATCTTTCGTCGCCACATAAAGATGGCTTTAATTTAGATGGAAACTGGAGATCATAGACAGTGCATCACCAATAATTGTCCACGCGCGACAAGTCCCCTTTCCGTGCCTATGCAAGTCCCTCATAGCAATATATCATATGCCACGAAAATGACATACTCTCCACTTGTACCCTTGGTTGGATTATGTTGGAGGCTGTTGTATTGATCTGTGACCAGATGCTCTGAAAATATTAGTATGGCGCTTCGATAGAACCAGAAGAGCTCTTCATATGGATAGTAATGGCCATCATCAGGATCGTCAATATACACATGAGTTGTCCTTGGCAGTCAGTTATTGCTACGAAACGAGGAAATGTGGTGATGGAAGGCGGGTGGATACATTGCAACTCGCAGATTTTATCCGTATACACCAACCAGCCGCCTGAAGAGTAGGCAACAATTCCACGACACTCAGCCATAACATCCACAAGGTAACCGCACTTCAACTTGTATGCGTTGTTATCAAATACACTGTAGAATTCCGTGTTGTGCTGATGACAACACCGTTCATCGTGTCTCTGTTTTGTGTTGTTATCGTCGCGTTGCAATTCGTCAACGCCATGACATGATTTATCACTTTGTAGGGAGGAGAACAGTAGCCAGGGGGTTTCTCTAGGAGGATGCAGTGGAAAAGGAGCGGAATACCAAGAAGAGCATACCCATCTGCATCGCCCGCAGTCAGGTGAGGGTAGATGTTCGACGATCATAGGCAGGAGATCCAAAGGTAGTTCAGACCAACCCTCGTCAGCCATGATGATAACTCCAATCAACAAAAAAGTAGGAAGTATGCCGATAGCTCTAGAGGCGGCGAACTGCAATGAAATCAGCATAAAATTAGGCTGAGTTTGTTACGTGGTGAATCACGGTGATAGGGAATGATGGTGAAACAAAAATGTTATTTATTTGTCATGGTGATAGAGAATCATGGTAAGTTCATGGTAAATCTATGGTGAATTTTGATCTATTTTTATCCCCATGAAAAAGTATGGTAAATCATGGTGAACATGGTGAAAGAAGTTTTCTTTCAAGATTTCACTACTTATTTAGACAAATGTGCAAAAAAAATCCTAATAAATATAATTTTTACTTGTGTAGGGTGTTTTTTATAAAAAAAATCTCTTCCCCATCACTATAACTATATAACAAATAACATTTTTAAAAATTTTCACCATCACTATCCCTATCACCATGCACATATTACCAAACAACACATTTTAATAATTTTTCAATCACCATCATCGTCTCTATCACCATTACCGTCAATTTATCACCACATACCCAACACAACATTAGGGGCGCAGGTACGGGCATGTTTAATAAAGGCAAACCTAGACTTTTATTGGAACGGCATTAGTATAAACAATGCGTTCGGCACAGCCGTAGCCACCTAACGATGTGAGATTGTGAAAAACTAACGCAATGCTGGCCGTCGGTGTAATGACAAAATATAGAAATAAGATAACAGCAGCATTGAATCAAAGTTTTAGTCTAGTAAACCGAGAGGCCAATTACTCTTCTCTATCCACGCTAGCTTATTAACATCCCGGAAGCTTCAACACCGCCACACAACTTAGTTATGCGCTGCGTTTAGGACACCGTTGTGGTGGGGTTAATTGCTATGGGTAAATTAACTTTTTTTTTAAGCCACCGCCTTTCATTCATTTAAAATCAAGGTACAAAAAATACATCATCTTCAGCTGTTGTATTCCATCTAACAGGCAAGGATGCCCGATGGCTAAAATGACCAGCTAAAAGTAATGCATCATGAGCAACTAGATGAGCCAAAGAATTGTATACATGGACAAAACATGCGGAATTAAAAGAAGAAACAAGGTGACAAATGTCTTCAACTATCATCCCCAGGTAGTCTGGTCTTTTTCTCGAGTCCTTCAAGGCATTGATCACGTTCAAAGAGTCCGAGCATAATACCACTTTGCTTCCTTGATCCAGTTATGTTAACAATGTGTACTGTAATTGTTGTTTGAAACAACAACAAATATATTTAATGGTAAAATATATGTTATTTGGTACACAAATTAGCAATTTTTCTCTATTTTATTATATCATAAAAGTAGTGAGGGGAGCGCAGCGATTCCGATAGGCGACTAGGGCTCAGGAGCGCAGCGACAGCTCGGGGGAGGGGCGCTTGCCGCCGGTGTGCGCTAGCCCGCTCCCCCCTGGGCTCTTAATCGCCAGGTGCCAACAGGATCTAGCTGGAGTGGTGCTTCGACGTTGTTTTCTCCTCGGCCCCTTCTCCATTGAAGGTCTCGTTTCCAAATTTCGAGTTGAGACTTGGGGCTTTCGGTTGTGGACCGGCGTGGTGACCACAACGAAGGGGTAGGGCTAGCGCCAGCACTATCCTGTGGTTCCGGAGCCCTTCAGACAACAGTGTGGAAACCTTCGTTCTTGATCTCCACGGCATCAGGCTGCTTTCTTCTTCTCTCTTCGTGTCCTTATAGTTTCTAGGTTTTCTTCCTTTTAGTTTTTTTTCTTGTTTTGCTTTGTGGCATGCTCTTCTGCCCGTTTCTCGCCGCTCGTCGGCGTTGTTGTCGCTGTTTGTCGGCATTGTTGTTCTCTCTGTTTGGGAGTTATGAGTCTCGGCTCTTGCTGGCCTCGATTTCTTCTGTTCAAATTCACTACTGGGTCTATAGCTCTGCATGTGGCGGAAAACACTAGTCTGTATATTTTTCATTTGCAGGTTTATCATCTCCGATCTATTCTCAGGTTGAAGGAATCTCTTATGAAAAGTTGCTTATGTCAGCCTAGTGGAAAAGAGATCAATGCAGAAGCATTCTATTATCATTCCAATATGAGTTTTGGGGATCGGATAGGCCTGCTCTTGGTTGTATGTGCTTCCAGAATCACTTTTCCTATGTGTAGATGCCGTATAGCTTTTCAGTAATGAAGATGTTTGGATTGCTAAAAAAATATATAAGCAAATGTTGTGGCAAGTATGGAGGAATGTATTAAAGGGGTACCGTAAGAAATAGATATCTGTGATAGTTAAATTTATTCTTTACAAATATTTCAAGCGGTACATTATATAAAGAATATTCAATTAATTAATCCATGAGGCATTTTATTTACCCTCTAAACAGTATAACAAACATTAACTTATGTACCACATTGGTTTTGTTTGTTGTGCCGGCGCTGCACCAGAGAAACAAACAGAACAACAGATAATTCCATTATTCATGAGACTAACACAATGCAAATCTTTTTTTAGAATTATATATATATGTGTAATACAATTTTAATTTTCAAAAGAAGCCAAATATGTGTGTTGATCTAGAGGTTATACATTGTCCATATTTTGATAATGACTTAACTATTCCATTTGTATGTATCTAACATGTATATTAAAGATTGATTTCAAATGTTAGGTACAAGAAAAGGATAAAAAATCCAAAGTCCTAGATTGGGTCAAGTTCAAGTCAAAAGAGCTGCAAGTGTGCAATTTTGGAAATCTATGTAAACGACCTTAGAACATTTTTGTAATCACTTGTAATGATGAATTGACTTGTAACTTAGTTGAAAAAATTGATTGGGACACTAAACACCAAGTTTAAATCACTTTAGATGCATTTTAGAAAATTGACCACAGGCAGTCAATCGGTCGAGTTGCAAACTCGACCGATCCTCCTGGATCAAGTTTCTGAAGATAGCATCTATACTAACATAATACAATAATGTATGACATAATGACTTATCCAATGTGTATGTATATTTTAATATTTAGATTATACATACCAGGATTCTGTGTAGCATCCATCACAGTCCTGTAGTTGACAAGATTTTCTCTACGTCTCGATGCGATAGACGGAGGCAAAGCGGAAGCGGCCCTCCAAGCGGATGGCGGGAGGAAGAAGACGGGACAAAGAACACATGTTCTTTGTATTTGACACTCTGGTTTCTGGTTTCTCTCTCCCGGTAGGACTCCAAATGGATGGGATCGGTTACGTTAGTCCCATGGAGAAAGGACCAGCCCAATATATAGAATTATCTTAATGTCTCTCTAACCATCATGAAGAGGCCCGACGGTTATGGGAACCTTCCCATACCCCAATGGATGCATCCTTTCAGAAAACAAAATTAAATATATTATTTTATTTTGGGCCACATAGAAAAAAACGAGATCTTTAACATTTTCCCACTTGGCCCAAAATATCATGACAATAATACTAAAACAATTTTCCATTGATGCTCAACACATACACTTCCATATATGAGACCAGATATGAGTCATAGTGGTTGATACACAATTAATTTTTACTTCCTTCTGTGTACCATAATATCTAAGTATCTTATATGTAGTGTTGTAAACTTTATAAATAGATTGACCTCAAATCTATTTTTTGGTCCAACTTTCTGTCAAAATAGACATTCTGTTATAACTAGTATTGAAACAGAAATAGCGAGTCAAATATGTGATCACACATTAAATATTACATTGTCAAATCACATTAATCATTACACATCAAATAATTTTCTCAGACCCATATTCTTTACATGAGATGTATACAATCCCGGAGCTAGCGCTTTAGTAAGAGGATCCGATATCATGTGTTGTGTACCAATGTGATCAATCTGTATCATCTTGTTGTCAACTCGTTTATTGACAACGTAGAGTTTTATGTCTAGATGTCTGCATGCCGTTGTGCTTTTATCATTATTAGCAAAAGTGACTGCTGCTTCATTATCAAAATATATCTGTATTGGCTTATGAATTGAGTAAACAACTTTAAGATCTTGTATCATATTCTTAAGCCATATCGCATGTGATGATGTTTCATGGCAAGCTATAAGTTCAGCTTCCATGGTAGATGAAGCTGTAGTCTTTTGCTTAATACTTCTCCATGATACTGTACCATCAGCCAATAGGAAGACATAGCATGTTGTAGACTTCCTACTATCTAGACATCCTACAAAATATGCATCTGAATATCCCGTAACCTCAAGGTGGTTTGTCCTTCTATATGTAAGCATGTAATCCTTTGTTCCTTGCAGATAGTGCATCACCTTCTTCACAACTCTCCAATGGTCCATGTCGGGGTTACTTTGGTAACGACCAAGCATTCTAGTCGAAAAAGCAATGTCCGGTCTGGTGCATATCTGTATATATTATAGGCTCCCAACTGCAGATGCGTATGGTATTTTCCTCATTTCATTCCTTTCTATATCACTACTAGGACACTGCTTGGAGTTAAACTTATCTCCTTTAACTATAGGTGCAGGTCCAGGTGAACAATTTCTCATTCCATACTTTTGTAAAACTTGAGATATGTAAGCTTTCTGGGATATACCGAGTATGCCCTTAGCTCGGTCCCGATGTATCTCAATACCGAGTACATATGAAGCTTCTCCCATATCTTTCATCTCAAAGTTAGAGGAAAGAAATTCTTTAGTTTCATTTAATATAGCAATGTTATTACCTGCCAGTAGAATGTCGTCCACATAAAGAATCAATATTATGAATTTATTCCCACTGACCTTGAGGTATGTACACCGATCAACAATATTTGGTTTAAACCCAAAAGTTGATATAATGGTGTTAAATTTTATATACCATTGTCGGGATGCTTGTTTCAGTCCATATATTGATTTCTTCAATTTGCAAACCATGTGACTTCTACTATTATCAATGAAACCTTCTGGTTGTTCCATATAGACTTCTTCTGATAAATCTCCATTTAAAAATTCCGTTTTCACATCCATTTGATGTAGCTCAAGATCAAAATGAGCTACTAAGGCCATGATTACCCTAAAAGAGTCCTTTGATGAGATTAGAGCAAATGTCTCCTTATAATCAATGCTTTCCTTTTGTGTGAAACCTTTGGCAACTAGTCTGGCCTTGTACTTCTCTATTTCACCATTTGAGTTCCTTTTGGTCTTAAAGACCCATTTGCAACCAATAGGTTTAACATTCTCTGACAAAGGTACAAGGTCCCATACTTGATTTTTATCCATGGATATCAGTTCCTCCTTCATGGCATCAAGCCACTTAGAGGAATTTTCATAATTTATTTCTTGTGAAAAAGATAAGGGATCAATATCTTCAAAGTCTAAATTTAGCTCTTGAAGGTATACAACATAGTCAGATGGAATGGCAGGCCTCCTTGATCTGGTTGATCTTCATAATTCATCATTGGATTCTACATTTTCTGTAGGCTCTTCAGGTTGTCCTTCATCATGAACATGATCAATTTGTTCATTTACAACCTGATTAGGAGCATGATCTACTTCTATTGGCTCATCCACTTGACAATTGTTCATGGGAACAATAATTGGATAGCTTATCCGAGTTTGACTAGGTGCAGGTGTGACAACACTATCCTGCACTTCATCAAAAGTTACATTCTGAAGCAGATCATTCCCACTGACTTGATGATCCTCCAAAAATCTAGCCTTACCACTCTCGACTATCTTTCGTGGATGAGATGGACAATAAAACCTATATCCCTTTGACCTCTTTGGGTAACCAATAAAGAAACCACTAGTGGTTCTTGGGTCAAATGCCTTCTCATGTGGATTGTAGATTCTAGCTTCTGCACGACATCCTCATACATGCATATAGTTCAAGGATGGTTTCCTTCCTGTCCATAATTCATATGGGGTTTTCTGGACAGACTTGCTAGGGACCTTGTTTAATACATGCATTGTCGTCTTTAAAGCCTCACTCCACATTGTAGAAGGGAGGGATGAATTACAAAGCATTGCATGAACCATTTTCTTTAATGTTCAATTCCTTCTTTCAGCTACACCATTTTGACTTGGTGTGCCTGGCATTGTATATTGAGGTACAATGCCTTCTTCTTGAAGGAAATGTGCAAATGGTCCCTTTCTTTGTCCCATCTCAGTGAACCTTCTATAATATTCACCTCCCCTATATGATCTGATTATCTTAATCACTTTCCCTAATTGTTTCTCCACTTCAATCTTAAAGTCCTTAAAGGCTTGAAAAACCTCACTTTTATCATTTAATAAGTAGAGGAACATATATCGCGAATAGTCATCGATAAAGGTTGAAAAATATTTTTCCCTTGTAAAACAAGGTGGAAAAGGTCCACTAATATCTGTGTGAATTATTTCTAATGTTCCATTACTCCTCTTAGCACCCCTTTTAGAAATGTTGGTTTGCTTAGCCTTTATGCATTCAATACATGTTCCAAAGTCAGTAAAATCTAAAGGCCCTAAAATGCCTTCCTTTACTAATCTTTGGATTCTTTCTTTAGATATGTGTCCCAACCTTCGGTGCCATAGTAGTGATGACTTTTCATCTAGTAATGTGTGTTTATTTCCAACAATATCATGTTGGACTATAAGTGATTGCTCAAAATGAGGGTTTAATTGAACTTGATAAAGATCATTTATTAAAAGACAAGTACCAATAATGCTAGAGATTTTTTACAATGAGAGTCGTCCACTTTGAAGAATAAAAGCATAATTTAGTTTGTCTAATCTAGAAATAGAGACTAAATTTCTACTATAGTTTGGTACATAGAAAGTATTTTCTAAATCCAGCAAGCTTCCATTGTTAAGAATTAATCTGCATGTGCCAACAGTCTTTACGCGTGAACCCAATTTATTTCCAGAATAAAGGACTTTTTCACGCTCCGTTGGTTTCCTTTGATTCAGAAATCCCTGCAATATATTGGAAATATGCACAGTAGCACCATAGTCAAGCCACCAACTATATAATAGAATATTTGAAACATGACATTCATATGAAATAAGAGAAATTATACCTTTCTTCTCTAACCATTTATTATACTTGAAGCACTCCTTCTTAGCATGTCCTTTCTTACGGCAGAAGAAGCATTTTATATTAGCCTTGCTTCCCTCGACCTTGCCATCTGGCTTGGACACTCCACATGAGATAGAAGTAGTTCCCTTCATTTTTCCTTTACCCTTACATCCACGTTTGTCATGGGTACTTAAATGCGCAGCAGGGACCCCTTCATTCTTAAGTCTCTCTTCTTCTTGAACACACATGGCCAATAAATCATTAATTGACCATTTTTCCTTTTGTGTGTTGTAAGAAACCTTGAATGATCCATACTGACTAGGCTAGGAAGTTAAAATGAAATGAACAAGAAATGCATCAGAGATGGATAACTCCATCTCATTGAGTTGTGCGGCAATATCTCTCATCTCCATGATGTGTTCACGGATCCCACAAGAACCATTGTACTTCATAGAGCACATCTTAGCCATTAAGGTGCTAGCCCTAGACTTACTAGAAGAAACATATTGTTCTTCCACTACTTTTAGAAAATCTTTGGCCAATTCAGAAGTAGGAATGGACCGTCTAATATGCTTTCCAACATGTGCTTGTATAAGAAGCAAACTAAGCCTATTAGATCTTTTCCACTTATCATAATTAACCTTTTCTGTAGCAGTACTTTTCTTAGTAAGTGGTTGTGGTTTTTCCACTCAGAAAGCTAAGTCTAAGTCCATACACCCTAATGTAAACATGACCTTTTCTTTCCATTCATTAAAGTTTGAACCATTGAGATTTGGAATGTTATTATTTTTTCCAAACAAAGATGAGGAAATACTGCAATAAATACAATTTCATATTAAAACCACAACTGAAATATAAAAGTAACTTATGAGATCTACTTTATTTACTTATATAATACTAATCACAAGTAGTCATTACAAATTATCTTTGGATGAATTTGAAACACTGAGTAGGATTAGTGCATAATGTGAATCAAAATCCATATAAAATAAGAAGACGAAACATGCATTAATCTAACACAATACATTTACCTTTGGGCAAAGTATTATATATCTTAAGTCATGTTCAATGTTACCACATCGTACTTAGTACCAATTAAATAATACACCTTTGGGTGGTATTTTATCTTACCTATATTAAGTACAACTTAGTGTCTGCTTTTCCCTTCTTGTTATATTTCCGTAGATGCACACATGTTGTGTTAACAATATATTATTTATTTGTTTATACACACGATCCTTGTAATATCTGTTAATATGAAAATCGATATGCATATTTATCATTTTATCTCATATGTAAGGCTGTACTTTAGTAATTAAGGATGCCTTTATATGATACCGTCATTGACGTCAGTGATGAAGTCTGTCATTCACAATCAAAACAAAAGAAAGAACGACGGATTAGATATATGTCTTCTATACTTATTTCAGTCTGTGAAAAGATGTACAACACCGATGCATGACAAAAAAAAATTCATGTACCGTGTTTGTCAGCAACGCATCCGGTATAGGAAAGTATGAATTGTTGTTAAACATCCGGTAAACGCATATGCGCAACATAATTATAGAAGATGACAGTATCACATCAATAATAAGCGAAATCCAAGCAATATGTGTCTAAATTTAGGGTTCGATCTTAGACTGTCCAAGTGCTTTTTTTTGCACGGAACAGTCAATCCAGACATGTAATATTAGAAGTCAGAAATATCACCGCTAAGGTTAATTCTCAATGTCCTGCATCTGTGGTCGTCTGGCAGAGCAAAAAGAAAACTTTTAACAATTATACCAAATGCTTGAATTGCCCGGTCCAACACGGTCCCTTGTCACCGAATTTGCAGTTATGATTGGCATCACCGAACGGAAGACCACGACACACAAAAGGGAAAAAAGAAAGATTAGATGAATCTTTTATGTGTTTCGATAAACACCTGATGTCGTCGACACGACCGGTAAAAGCAAAAGGCACCGGAATTCCTATATGTATGAAGGATCACAGATGGCTCTCATACCAATGTTGGAATATATACATACCGGGATTCTGTGTAGCATCCATCACAGTCCTGCAGTTGACAAGATTTTCTCTACGTCTCGATGCGGCAGACGGAGGCAAAGCGGAAGCGGCCCTCCAAGCGGATGGCGGGAGGAAGAAGATGGGACGAAGAACGTATGTTCTTCGTATTTGACACTCTAGTTTCTGGTTTCTCTCTCCCAGTAGGACTCCAAATGGATGGGATCGGTTACGTTAGTCCCATGGAGAAAGGACCAGTCCAATATATAGAATTATCTTAATGCCTCTCTAACCATCATGAAGAGGCCCGACGGTTATAGGAACTTTCCCACATCCTAATGGATGCATCCTTTTAGAAAACAAAAATAAACATATTATATTATTTTGGGCCACATAGAAAAAAACGAGATCATTAACATTGTAATGATGAATTGACTTGTAACTTAGTTGAGAAAATTGATTGGGACACTAAACACCTAGTTTAAATCACTTTAGATGCACTTTAGAAAATTGACCACAGGCAGTCAATCGGTCGAGTTGCAAACTCGACCGATCCTCCTGGATCAAGTTTCTGAAGATAGAATCTATACTAACATAATACAATAATGTATGACAAAATGACTTATCCAATGTGTATGTATATTTTAATATTTAGATTATCTTCACAATATACTATCTAATTTGTTATTATCTTATTAACTTATTGATTCTCAATTAATAGAATATTGACCTATGAGATGATCACTACAGAAAACTGGTATATTAACGTCAAAGTTTACGACAACTTTATTATCTTGTCGCAATAAATACAATAAAAACGACAAATAACATTTTCCGTCGTTGTTGGTGTAGGCAACAACGACAACTTTTTTTGTTTGTCGTAAATAAATAAATTTTCCGCCGTTGTTGGTGTAGGCAACAATGACAACTTTTTTGTCATGTCGTAAATAAACAAATTTTCCGCCGTTGAAAACTCTTCTATCTTTTTTTTATAACGAGAAACTAGGGGTGAGCAAATCTCAATCCAGACAGCAAGACTGGACCGGACTGCACATTCGGTTCGGTCCAGTGCTGGACCGAATACGTAGTCGGTCCGATCAACGGTATTTAAAATTTGTATTTCGGTCTTTGATCCGATCCGGTCCAAAACTGAAAAAACCGTAAACGGTTGACAGAGTATTTTTTTATCAAATTTGTTAGAGCGGTCCAGTGACCCACCCAGACCCAGTGCCCACTTCTGCCCTATTTCTTTTCCCTTTTCACGGCCGATCCCTACGCCTCTCCCAAACCCCGACCCTAATTCGATCTATTGCGTGCTTCTGTCCCCAATGCGCGACCAAACCAACGCCTGCCGGCTTCACCTACAGCTGCGACGCCGACTGCCACAGGCATAGCAACAAGTAGCGACGTCAGCCGACTTTCTGCAAGCGGAGGCCGATCTCCCTTCTGCTAGCAGAGGACACCGGCTAGCAAGAGGCGGCGACCGGCCATCAGCAGCAAGAGGCGGCGACCACCCAGCGGAGCCGAACCAGGTATTCCTATCTTCTATTGTTATGATCAAAGTTGTAACTTCTGATCATACAAGACCTGCACTTAGAGGAAGGGAGTAATGGTAGAAGATAGGATTGGGGAAGAAGATGATACAGGGAAAAGGAAGAAGGGGAGAGAGAATAGAGAGAGAGGCGAGAGAGAAAAGAGTTCACAGAGAGAGGGATCTATTATTTCCAAACGGATGTCGATATAAAATAAGCGATAACCCCTCTCAAGGAATTGGGATGGACATTTATATCCCCTCCTCAGCCTCAATCCCGTCAGCCACTAATGGGCTATTTCCTTCTTGCCCAAGCAAAGCCAACTAGCCTTCCGTTCTATTCTTCCGGCCAAGCTGGTTGTTACAACAACCACCTCACTCACGGTTACAATTAAACTAACACGTTACTCCAACTAACTAACTGACTTCCGTCGCAGCTACAGGCCTTTGTAACATTCTTCTTAGCTCCCAGTCAGCTTGGATTAAGTTCCTCGCCCTGTAGACAGCTCATCTCAGCTCTTGAGTGTAACATCTATCTCCTTCGTTCTTCTCTAAAACTTCTAGGAGTCGTTTGGGTAAAGTATTTCACGGTGGGAAGAAGCTGCGATGGCAAGGGGTGCCCCTGCTTTGAGTATGCAAACGATCGATTCTTAAACAGCATCTATCAATTTTGATGCAGTTGGACTGTGTAATCTCCAAGTACAGAGGTTTTCTTGAGTGTTGCATCCAAACGGGACCCTACTATCTTCTGTTTTCCTTTTTTTTTAATTGTTGCCTCCGATCCATTACTGCCGGGGCTCCTAGCCAATAGAACTATTTAGTTCTCTTTCTGTTAGCCATTTTTTCCCTGTCCGGCTATTTTTGTATCTTCTCACCAAAAATGATAAATGCTTGGGGGTGGAAGGGGGGTTTATGGCTTATTTAAAAGCTGGATTCATCATGCCATCAACTGTGAATTGCTTGGAAAATCTTAGCCTAATGTTTATGAATTCACAAACCCACCAGCCACGAGGGTCTAAGGGGGGCACAGCTCACTTGTGATGACCAGAAACCCCTCCCCCTCCCTTTCTTTCCTTGTTCTATTCACTACCAATATATGTGTTCTTACTGTTTCTTTTTTTTTTTGGTCGGTAAAAAACTTTGTTGTATTAAGATGGGTCCAAAACTTTAGGTACAAGATAGCCTGCGCCCCCAAAGTACAGGATGAAAGAAAAAACATCCAAGAGAATCAGAAAAGAGTCCTAATAAGGACCTCCTTAATGGAGAAAAGAGACAGAAACCTATAACAAGCTAATCATATCCAGACATCCATCAGCAACTAGATAGACAAACAACCAAGCCCACCAATACAGATCACAGCAGTATGCACACCTTCAAAGAAGTGACATTTTTGGCAGCCTGGTGTTGTATTAATAGCTACTGGAGAGATCTAGCATAACTAGAAGGTCAAGGGACCATCACTCTTCATCCAGACCAAGACAAAGCAAACTCCAAAAGTAGAGATCAGTCCACAAAATCCTTCAAGGTGCTGGACCGTCAGCTAATATCGTTGTACTAATCAACTACTTGGATCTTCATTGGCGTTAAGATCAATCTCTGAGATTGTGAAGAAAACAAGTAGAATCCAGAGCAAACTCTATTAACCAACACTCTGACAACTCTCAGGACCTTATACATTAACAACTGCCAAGGGATTCTTTCCAACAACCAGAGAGAAGAGATTGGCTGAATATCAGGTTCGGACCAATTTCTTCCTAGCCGACTTTTTCTTATCGTTGTTCTTACTGTTTCTGTTTGTACTTATTCTTTGATGGGAAGTAGGAAGAACCTGCTATGTAATTGTTGAAAATTGACCAATTTTTTGTTATACATTATTGCATGTTATTTAATTACTGTCTTGATTTCTTTGACAAATGAAACTAGAGTTCAGTTCAATTTGTCTCATTTCTTATGCAGATTTGCTTCTTGCCTTCACCGCTGGTCAGACCTTATATAGATTTGCTCCTCAATAGCTAATGCCTTCTAAGGACCATCAGCTGTATATTGTTCTTCATAGCCGTTCCTCAACTAGCTGCAAAGAAGAGTTGGTTGTCGTCCTTTGCTCCTTGCCGGATGGCAGAGCATGATGGTTGCGGGTATAGCCTACTCATTTTGAGTGAAAAATTTGGTCTCATTGAAAAGAAGGACAAGGATCAGGTTGTCCACTAGCCGTAATTTTAATTTAGACAACCTAAAATAATATGTTATCATGTTGTTCATTTTTACAATCGTTGAGTGAAAATATCAATCAAACAGAAATTTCGTGCAATGTTACATACAGCTGAAATTTAAAACAACAGTAATGTTCTGTAATTTCGGTCAGAGCAGTTTGGTCCCGGTCTGATCCAAACGTTAAACGATATGGGTCGGTCCGGTCCAAGACAGAAGCGGTCCGGTCTGCGGTCCAAGTTTTAAATTTTGATACCTTCAAATGTCAATGAATGTGAGTTGTACGGGCGGCGCCTAGGCGGCCTAGGTGTTCACCTAGGGTCCCAATCTCGGGCGCCCAGCCTCGTTACGCCTCTGGGCGGCCTGGTTTGTGTTTATTTATGTACTGATTTTGTTATTATTTAATCATGTACTTATTTAAATTTATTAATCAACTGATTTAACTTTATTTATCAACTGATATGTATTTATTCTACTATTTGTATTTATTTATGTACGGATTCAAGAATTAATTAATCATCTACTGATTTATATTAGTTTATCAACTGATTTGTATTTATTCATCTGCTTGTATGTATTTTTTGTCTATTATTTTATATAGTTTTCTACTCATTTGAATTTTTTATGTACTGCTTTTGAAATTACATAATCATCTACTGATGTATCTTTATTTATCAACAGATTTGTATTTACTTATCCTCTTAACATTATGTATTGATCTACTTATTTGTATTTATTTATCTACTATTTTTTATTTAGTTATCTACTAATTTGTGTTTATTTCTGTACAGATTCTGATATTATATAATCATCTACTCATTTAACTTATTTATCAAATGATTTATATTTATTATATTTATTCATCTACTATTTGTATCTATTTATGTACTGATTTAAGAATGAATTATTCATCTACTAATTTATATTAGTTTATCAACTGATTTTTATTTATTCATCTACTTATTTGTATTTATTCATCTACTAAATTTATCCGTATAATATTTTTTATTTAGTTATCTACTCATTTGAATTTATTTGTGTACTGCTTTTGAAATTATATAATCATCTGGTGATGTAATTTTATTTATCAACTAATTTGTATTTATTTATCCACTTAATTGTATTTATTCATCTAATTATTTGTATTTATTTATCTATTAAACTTTTGAAGAAATAGGTTTAGATCTTTACTCATTTAAACTCATGCCAAGAGATATTGCTTCAAACAAGAAACATATTCTAATTTCTATTATAACATAAGGGGATATACAATGATGTGTTTCTCTTGGAATTTCCTCATACAATAAATGATACATACAAAAATGATGTATTATTTGAAGAATTGTCTTGTGATTCATTTTTATTTAACAATAGTCGATCGACAACAATAATGCTAAATTTATATCCCTATTTTTAATAAAATTCTATGTTTCTATGTAGAAGATGGCACCATGTAAGCAATGGATTAGACTTGTTGATGACCGACTTTATGATCCATCATATAAATTTGGTGTCAAAGAGTTTCTGATTTATGCATGTCAAAGAATTGGCTTAACTAAAATTAGATGCCCATGTGTTCGTTGTGTTAATGCTGTGTCTATGCATCGTGATTTAGTCAAAACACACCTAATGATTTATGGTTTCATGAGGAGTTATACCTTTTGGTATCATCATGGTGAGACGGGACATGAAACTGATTCTGATTCAGATGCTAGAAATAATGACAATGAACAAGATAGTGAGACTGATGATGAAATGTTAGAGCTTCTGGAAGATATGCATCCGATCCATCATAATATTGAGGGAAATGTTGGGGATATGGGATATTTTGACCACAATAATTTTGAAGAGGAACCTAATTGTGAGGCGCAAAAGTTTTTTAGGTTGCTAAATGACCTCAAAAAACCTCTTTATAAGGGCTCAAAGAGTTCAAAGTTGTCTGCACTAGTCAAGTTGCTTCACATCAAGAGTCTTGGGAGATGGAGTAATCGATCTTTTACAATGTTACTTGAACTAATGAAAGATGAGCTATTTCCACAAGACTCAACTTTTCCTACCTCTTATTATGAAGCAAAGAAGACAATCAAAGATCTTGGTTGCTCATATAACAAGATTGATGCATGTGCAAACAATTGTATGTTGTTTTGGAAGGAAGACCACGGTCTTGATAATTGTAAAATTTGCAATACTTCTAGATGGAAACATGACAAGTGTAGTGGGGTGGAGAAAGTAAAAGCAAATGGGAAAAAAATACCAAAAAAAATATTGCGTTATTCCCACTAATTTCTCGGCTTCAAATGTTGTTTATGTCTATAAAAAAATCTGCACTTATGAGGTGGAATCATGATAATGGTGATAATGGTGATATGCGACATCCGGCTGATTCATTGGCATGGAAGACTTTCAATGAATTAAATGAACATTTTGCTGCTGAGAGTAGAAATGTTAGATTGGGACTAGCTAGTGATGGTTTTCAACCATTCAACAATTCTAGACCATCATATAGCATTTGGCCAGTTATTCTTATTCCATATAATTTGCCTCCTTGGATGATCATGAAGCAACCCAATTTGATTTTGTCTATGCTCATTCCTGGTCCTAGTGGTCCCGGTGATGATATTGATGTTTATTTGCAACCTCTAATAAATGAATTGTTAGAGTTGTGGAATAATGGAATACAAACATTTGATGCAACTATGCACCAAAATTTTAATCTTCATGCAGCTCTTATGTGGACGATCAATGATTTTCCTGCATATGGGATTTTATCTGGATGGAGTACTAAGGGAAAACTTGCTTGCCCATGTTGCCATAAGGGTACCCATTCAACTCGTTTAGCTAATGGTGGAAAACAATGTTTCATGGGTCATAGACGGTATTTGCCTATGAATCACAAGTGGAGAAAAAATAAATCTAAATTTGATGGCACTATTGAGAATGGCACACCAATGCCACCACTAACTGGTGATGATATCCTTAACTAAGTCGACAATCTTGAGGGAAATCCTTTAAGTAAAGATTCTAAAAAGACATCTCACAAGAGTAGGGGGGACAATTGGAATAAGAAAAGCATTTTCTTCAAACTTCCATACTGGAAAAATCTTTTGATACGACATACTTTAGATGTGATGCATATAGAGAAAAACATATGTGACAATATTCTTGCAACTATTCTGAATGTTAAGAATAAGACAAAGGACAATTGCAAATCTCGTCTTGATTTGCAAGCTATGAAAATTAGACAAGAATTGCACCCCGTAACAACGGAGGGGAAAATAGTTTTACCAGATGCATCATTTGTACTATCTCGAGATGGAAAGAAGAAGTTTTGTAGATTTTTGAAAGATTTAAAGGTCCAAGACGGCTATTCCTCAAACATTTCACAATGTGTTAACATGAAAGAGACTAAACTTTCTAGATTAAAAAGTCATGACCATCATGTTCTATTACATCACATACTTCCACTTGCACTTCGTGGTCTTCTTTCTAAGGTTGTTTATGAGCCGATTCTTGAGTTGTCTCGATTTTTTAAGGTATTGGGATCTAAGTGCTTAAATATGAGGGAGTTGAAGCAAATTGAAGCTCAAATTCCAGTTTCTCTTTGTAAGTTAGAGCAGATATTTCCACCATCATTTTTTGATGTGATGTTGCATCTTCCTATTCATTTGGCACATGAGGCTATGCTATGTGGACCTGTTCATGGGCACTGGATGTATCCTATAGAGAGAAATTTGTATACCTTAAAATCCTATATCCGCAAGATAATAACATCCTTAATGCATATTTTTTTGTATAGGATAAATTTTCTAACAACAACATAGATGATTTTAAAATCCATACAATAAAACATATGAAATAATTATGGGTGAAATGGAGGGCAGCAATGCATCATACCGTGAAAGGGCTAGACATGAAGCACCAATTATTGAAGAAGCCTATGGCAATTCAAGTTGAGGGTGATTGGGAATGGCTCGTAAAGGAAGTTTTTCATAGTGAAAAGTTTATGGTAATCTCATGAGTAATCATTTTCACACTCGTACAAGTTACTTGAACTTATGGTTGTGATTTCTTAATCATATTTGTTTTATTAATAAAAATGCAGGCCTTGAGTAAGAGAAACTCTAAGAATAGAGAAGGATTGAACAAGAAACTACTTCATCGCACGGGCAACATGCCTCTTAGAGAAATTTCATGGCAGAAGGTTGTTTAAATATATCTTCAGTACAACCTTCATTCTTCTTATTTACACAACTTATTTTGGTAATGTTATAGGGGGGAAAGATGGGAATGCACCTGACTTTGGAACAATATATTTTGAGAGCCACAAGAAAGGTGATACATTAGCTAACATGGAGGTATCCCAAGTTCATGTAAGTATACTAACATGCATGGTCATGTCACTATTTCTATATTTACACTACATTAATTACTTTCTCTTATAGGAAAAAATTGTTAGCATCCAACAAGTTGAGCCATCCCTTCATCATGTAGAGGTTGTAGAAAAAGTATATGGAGAACCACAAACAAGAAAATACATATCAGGTTATGGTGGAGGAGTGAAGCCTAGAGATGTAAGAGGACCATAAAAAACAAAGAATGCCCTATTGGATGAGCTAAAATCAAAGGAGCAAGCATTGAAAGATAAAGAGGAAGCTTTTAATGTGCAAGAGAAAGCCTTGAAAGAAAGTGAAGTTGAAAAGCGTGCAACACAAAGTCGTTTGAGCAAAGTGGAAAATCTACTAGAGATGATAGTCAAAAATCCAAAATTTCAGCAACTTGTGCAATTTGAAGAAGATGTTGATGGTTCAGTTGATTCTCCATCTATATCCGAAGACTAGTCTAAATTAGGTACGAGGTTAATTTCATTTATGAGATGAATATTAGAAATTTTTATGTAGTTTATGCTATAATTTTATCCTTTTCTTATTCTAATTTGTTCCTCGGAAATGAAAGGAGAAGATTTTGGGTAGCATTGGTATACATATATATATTTGAGGTGGCATTTATATAAATTTTCTAATTTACAATTGTAGGTGATGATGCAAGTGATCCAACGAACAAGTCAACTAGAGAATGAGTCCAATGGTTTTGTTTGGATGGAAGAAAAATTAAAACCTTTTTTTGTAGTTACTTTCACCTGAAAGTGGAGTACACACATTTTAATGTTACCCATCCAACATCATTATTCCTCTAGAAATTTTGTAATTATACTTGATTATTTTGGGTGAACTACCAAAACACAGGAAAAATGAGATGTATTAACATACAAATCTTTAATAGGTAATTCGGTTGATTCTGATTTTAATTGAGTATGCTGCATTTTAATGTATACAGGATGTTCAGAAGTGACATATCCATATATTCAACATCATTTTCATATCACATCCATATGAGGTAATTGTGATAGGTTCCATCTTTTTTTCCAATCATGTATCTAAATCTAATATGTATCTTTCTTTTGGAATATCCTTTCTTCTTCATGTTGAGCATGAATGTTGCATTACATCCCATGCCATTTTGATTTGAACTTGACTTATAATTGGGAGTATTTTATTACTTGAATATGACATTTTACATTTCTCCATTAATAAGATAGTGTTGTTTAAAGAGTTTATCAAAAGGCATCTTACAGACCATACTTGTTTTCTTTTACAGCTTGGGTTATGCTAATTGTTACAAGTGAATAAGAAGATGAAAGAGTTATCAAGTTTCTTATGCTTTTTTCAGGTTTGTTCCACCAACAACTATATTATATTTTCCAGCATATTTGTCCAAAAAAATTCGGATTATATTGTTCTCTCTTTTTTCAGATTTTTCTTAGTCCAAAGCCAAGCAGTACTCATTGATCTATGCTTGAGATGTATTAAAGGATCTATGCTCGAGATGTACTCGTGGATAAAATGCATCCCCGGGTTTGAAATTCATTCATGCAACGTTTATTAATGTTGCTGAATGTGAGGATGCTCTAATGAAATCTGCAATTATTATTGGAAGAAACTAATGAACATTCTTTGTTACAACATACTCGTGGATGAAATTTCACAAGGTTCGTTCTTTCACTTTATTTTGATATCAATATTTCTTTATGTCTTTTATTGTCCTCATCTTCATATGTTTTGCTCTAAATTCTGGTTATTCAAATTGATGAGTTCGATTTGCACAATATTGATATATTGGGAGATATGTACATTCCCACTCTGTTATGATGGTGATTGGTATTTAGATTATATGTTACACTCTGTTATGGGATTTAGCTATAAATGGTTTTCTTCTTCCACTTATTCTTCACTACGAGTGTCTCATTATCTTTGGTTCAAAAGGTAAGTACTCTTTTCTTACTCATTAAAATATACAACTATGAGTACTCGTGGTATCGGTATAAGCCATTCATATCCGTTGCACATGCGGAAAATGTATTAGTTGCACATCTGAAGTTATATGTTTGTTGCACATTCAGTGACATGTGCCCCTAATATATTATTATTTTCAGGTACATAGTTATATATATGTGATGATGATTTCTATTCATATGATATGTGCACACTCATTATGGAAAGAGCTATATATTATTTTCTTCTCGATTCATTCTTCAGTTAACACACAGTAAATTCTTTGATGCAAGAAAAGAATGCCACATCCATTAAAAGACTGAGTGGGGTCTTGTACTGAAACACTTCTTGGAAACCCCTCCCTATCCCCTAAACTTCTAAATGCATGTCGTTTTGTTTTTAAACGCACAATGTATATGTTGTTTTGGTTTTCGAGTGAGCATATGGAAAATATGCCCCGTTGCACATGCGGAAAATGTGTCTGTTGCACATCCGGAGATATGTGTCTGTTGCACATGCGGAAAATGTGTCAGTTTACACATCCGGAGATATGTGTCCGTTGCACATTCGACTTTATGTGTCCGACGCACATCTGGAGATATGTGCATTCCATGAATTGTGTTTCAAATACTTAAAATCTCTTTTGTAGGTTTCTTTTATGGTGATGGTGATTGGTATTCAGATTATATATTACACTCTATTATGGGATTTAGCTATAAATGGTTTTCTTCTTCCACTTATTCTTCACTACGAGTGTCTCATTGTCTTTGGTTCAAAAGGTAAGTACTCTTTTCTTACTCATTAAAATATATAACTGTGAGTACTCGTTGTATCGGTATAAGCCATTCATATCTGTTGCACATGTGGAAAATGTATTCGTTGCACATCTGAAGTTATATGTTTGTTTCACATTCAGTGATATGTGCCCCTAATATATTATTTTTTTGCAAGTACATAGTTATATATATGTGATGATGATTTCTATTCATATGATATGTGCACACTCATTATGGAAAGAGTTGTATATTATTTTGTTCTCGATTCATTCTTCGGTTAACACACAGTAAATTCTTTGATGCAAGAAAAGAATGCCACATCCATTAAAAGACTGAGTGGAGTCTTGTACTGAAACACTTCTTGGAAACCCCTCCCTATCCCCTAAACTTCTAAACACATGGCGTTTTGTTTTTCAACGCACAATGTATATGTTGGTTTTCAAGTGAGCATATGGAAAATATGCCCCATTGCACATGCGGAAAATATGTCCGTTGCACATCCGGAGACATGTGTCTGTTGCACATGTGGAAAATGTGTCCGCTTACACATCTGGAGTTATGTGTCCGTTGCACATTCGGCTTTATGTGTCCGACGCACATCCGAAGATATGTGCATTCCATGAATTGTGTTTCTAATACTTAAAATCTCTTTTGTAGGTTTCTTTTATGGTGATGGTGATTGGTATTCAGATTATATATTACACTCTATTATGGGATTTAGCTATAAATGGTTTTCTTCTTCCACTTATTCTTCACTACGAGTGTCTCATTGTCTTTGGATCAAGATAAACCAAATATGTGCAATCAAAAGGTAAGTACTCTTTTCTTACTCATTAAAATATACAACTGTGAGTACTCATTCTTTTTTCCTATCAGAATTGATATAAATTTAGTATTTTAACATTATAATGATCTATGTTGAATACACTTAGCTGCACATATCAATTGTCTACACTATATAATTTTTAGTCACATCTTTAGTTGTTCAGAACATAACTATCTAAATAATAAGATATTGGACCTTATAATTAACTAAGTGCATTGAACAATTCTTTAAAACACGACCATCGATTAAGAAAGTGGCCAGTGCGGCTGCTTCCCACACGAATTGATGTCTGCTCAACTAATAATTCCTACGGCAGAAGTTTAAATTGCCTATGTATCTTAAGTAACACTTCAATGTATGCCTCTTCTCTTTCTCCCCTCTCAATCTCCAAGTCACCTTATTTTTCATCTTCTCCATCACCACCAACATATTTCGTTACACCCTCTCATTCTTCCTCCTACCTCTTTTCTTGCTTCTCTACATCTCCATCTCCCCTCCTTATCTCTTGCCTGTGCATATGAAGTAACACTTAAATGTATGCCTCTTCTCTTTCTTCCCTCTCAATCTCCAAGGCACCTAATTTTTCATCTTCTCCATCACCACCAACATATTTCCTTACACCCTCTAATTTTTCCTCCTAATGGTACATGTTCACCATTACTTACACCATACTTATCAAGGTGTGCGCCTAGGCGGCATCCAAGCGGTAAGGCGTCCCAAGGTTGCGCCATTGCCGTGTCATGTCATGCATTGTTGAAAATTATGGTGCCTCTTAGTATATGGCTAAATCCATGCTCGTGTACATGTTCGTATTTCCTAGGTTAGGATCCAAGTGTGTTGCAAACATGAAAGACAAATTTAGCAATTTGGTATTTTTTTGTCATTATAGCTATTTACGACGGAAAAATAACGTCGTTGTTGACCTTTGTAATCAAGCATGTTGGTCGTTGTTACTAGTATCAGTGACAAGATTGGGTGGTCGCAACTAGTATCAACGTCAGATATTTTATATAGTCGTTAAAACTATTAACGACAAACTATATAAGTCGTCGTGATTTGTAATAGCGACGAACTGAAATTATTCGTCGTTATCTTTATTAACGGCAAGACCAATAATGACAAGATGCGACAACTTTTTTTTTCATCGTTAATAGTTTTAACGACAAACTTATTCACATTTACGACCAACTTTTTCCGTCGTTATTGTTAACTTTTCCTGTAGTGGATGGATACAACCCAGATCAACATGTCTGGTTGTGTTGAACTAGTGATGCTGAGTTACATGATGGAGGAAGGCCAAGTCGATGCCACCCATCCATATGAACTTGTCGGCCATGTATTTCCAACATGAAGAGGGGGAGGCAAGGCTGAGGAGAACTGAGGACATGGTCTAACATATGGCGGCTTGGTTCGATTTTGGTGGCCTGGTGGATCTGTGTCTGCTGCTGGCTTGCAGGTTGTATGGGAGAAAGAAGAAGGAGGACAAGAAGTGGAGTAATGTCAGAGTTTGACCCGACCATAGCTTGCTGATGAGTAGCATCAATGGTGCCACTAGTGTTGGGTGCACATGGCTGAAGGGGCGGCGACCTCGCCGCGGGCTAATGGAGCAAGGAAGGAGACAAGGATGGTAGTTGGGGTTTAGGGTGATGAGGGGTAAGGAGGAGGGTGACAATTGGATTTCAACCTGGAGTGGCAGTGACAGACGTAGGAGGGCGTCGAGGAGACCTTGACTCATGTGAGGCCAGCATCAATAGTGTGGGAGGAAGTTTAAGTGCCACTGTGTATTAAGGAGGTGGTGAATTCGTGGCTGGTCGATGGACAAAGGTGTCAGCGATAGCCGCATCACATGATGGTTGATGATGTCAGAAGTGCAGATCGTTGGGGGAGGTAGAAGGTAAGGTTAGTGAAGGAACCATCACCGTCACAACATCCGGTGGTGGTCATAGCAAGGCACAAGTTTCTGCCCTGCAGTGGCCACTACAGGCGTGAGGAGAGGGAGGAGAAGATGGGCACCGCTAGCATTGGTGTGAGGAAGAGAAGGGGAGATGCAGGAGATATCGTGGCTTCTTCAGTTGGATTCTAAATTCCATGGGTGAGAAGAGGTGCGGTGAGACTAAGTAAGGTGTGGGGGAGATGAAGTCGCAGCTGTTGTTGCTCCCCATGCAGGAAGTGGTTACAAAGTTGGTTAGATGTAGACCATGAATCTACGGAGATATATGTGTGAAGGATGGAAAAAACATGCAACAGAGAATGAGTCTTCCGCGGTTGGAACCGTTGTGAGAGAGAAGGGGAAGAGGAGGTCTGGTGGCTACTTGATTGGGTCACCAACTGGATCCAACACGAGGACAAAGAGTTATAATGTGATAATTGGTGTGACTTGGGGAATTATGGAGAACAAAAGATAAATACAACAGTTAAACACAATAAATTGATCCAAATTAGGTACTATAATGTTCTCTCTACAAAATTCAATTGAGTGAGCAATCGACACCTAGTTGGTATGAAAATATATTTGTGCATGTATACTATTTCCCAGCTTGAGTTGGCAAAACAAAAGCTCAACAGTCTAAAACTAAAGAAAAAACTTAAGGAAAGCAAAACGTTACATGGTAAGGTTTCGACATATCTTTAGGAGCAGGTTACTTTACTTGAAAAGAAATTGAAGGCTGCCATTGCCATGCTTGAAGCATTAAATATGTAGTATGACGTTCGGCTTTTTGAGCTTGAGTTGCTGAGGTTGGAGCTACAAACCCATGAAATTAACGATCCTACTGCTCCCCCAAGCAACTCGGATGGTTTGTCAACTGGCACTTACATGTCACATCGTCATGGAAAGGCATATCTAAAATTTTTGTTAGAAAGATAGATGAAATGTAATTTTAATGATATAATTATGGTATGAATTTGTTCTGACTAATGTGTCTAATATGAACAATAGAACAATGATAAGGGTAAACATGCGACAATGGTAGGGAGCAACAATGTGATGGAGGTAATAATACAAATGCTTTTTTTGTATTTTCAATATGCATTTTCTTGTGTTTGTTTATGTGTCAATACATAAGGTGTGTGATGTGAAAAAATGTATTTGTTAACGACTTATAACAATAGGGTGTTGATGGTGAAGGGCATGAAATTGGAAATCAGGCAAAGGAACAGAAAGGAGTAAGCAACTCTCAATGTGTAAGACTGTACATCTAATAGAATTTTTCATGTATGTGTAAACTGAAGTACTTGAATAATTGTAGAAGGTTGGAATTCATTTGATAGGGTGTTCATCCGTTGTTGGTAGCGATTGCATAAAAGATGATGGGACACCAAAAAGGGTAAGGTGTGTACATAACAACATTTTTGTCGTAGAAAGTTTGCATAAAAAAAGTATGCATGTATTATTTTGCAGGATATAAGGAGTCATAACACTGTGACTATAATTGATCTGTCAACACCAGTTACGATATTAATTACAACTCTGAATGAATTGTTGTGCATGAATTCATATGAAATAAGCTTGCAATGCTTTTATATTGAAGTATGAAATTTATGCTAATCAAGAACGTAGAAAGAGCTCGAGGCAAGGGCTTGTTTTGGATTCCACTGCATCCCTGGCGAGAGGGAGGAGAAGCATTGTGAAACCAGCTAAGCATCCACTAATGAAGGAACCAAACTTTGTGTTTGAAGAAATGGAAGTTAGTAGACATTTGAACTTGTTTAAATTTGTGAGTATTAATGTTAATGATGTTGCAACACGTATTTATTTGCGAAGGGCTTTGAGAAGAGTCAGACAAGAATATATTGTCTAATGAATACAAAGTTTCTGGTGGTGTCCCCTCAGAGTTGGGGAAACATGATTCCACTAAGCGTAAGATTGTAAGTGTAGTAGGGTTTTTAAACAAAATATTCAAATACTGCAATATTAGCATAGAGTTATGATATTTAAACTCGTGATTTGTACTTATCAACACATACATGGTAGTGTCAGGATTGTGGAACACCAATCAAATTTCGGTGAGACTGTTACTGGGTTAAAAACCAAGCAACATGCCAAATGTATATGCCTACGCAGCACCGCAAGGATGGACAGTGTTTCAATAGTTAGTCAACCCTTGACAAACGTAACTGAAAATGTATGTCAATTTGAAAAGTAATATTGAACATGAGCATTACATGTCTCACTTGATATTTACACTAGCACATTATTGCTTTGTAGCAGTATTTTCTATATGTGGATGCATTTTATTTAGTGTATTATTTGTGGATAGGTAAAACTAGGCCAGTCAAATCAGTGTTTAAGTAGTAAATCAGAGGGCAAAAGTGTGGAATGAGTAATTTTCCATTATTGAGTAATGTTTTGAACGCATTGGTATATGTGTTTTTGTTATGATAATTTGTTGATGTGTATGTGAGCATGTTATAATGAATATTGCATTAAGAGAAGATGTGAACTCTAATTTTCCTGAAGAAAAGTCGGTGTATGATTAAACAAATGTTTTATTGTTCATTGAAGTTTGATTACAAGTTGTTAATGGTTTCATGCTTGAAAAATTCAGCCTTATATATTTTGCAACCATAGGTAGGCTATATAAAGCATGCAGAGGGCAGCAACAAAAAAATGACATTCAGATGTTTGTAAAAAAAGAAAGACGCATTGCAATCGGGCACTAGTTCAAGCATGCAAGGAGAAAGAAAGGTTTGCAACCTTAGTGGAAGAAGCTGAATTGTTCTATTGTTATAGAGAATAAGATTGTCAGTATAACTTTGCTTCTGTACAGTCATTGTTTGAAACACCTCTCCCGAAATCTACTTCTACTGCCGTTGAAGCGAAAATGCTGGTATTTTGATATTGTTTGAACTTCAAACTACCTCTTGAAGTATAGTAATTTTATCTAGTTTATGTAATGTGAATGGCTTCGTTTGGGGAGACTTGTTCAATCATTTGTATGTGGTAGACAATACAAATTTGCCTTACCCTACAATGGGAACAATATTTTATGTTGACTATTTTGTCAGTATGCATAACAATTTCTGTTGTTAATATTTTTTTTAGAAATTACAATTGCAATGTGGGTCTTTGAATAACTTCAAAAGTATTGAATTGATTGATGACTAAGTTTAGCAGTAAAAGCACAAGGAAATGTTATATTTTGTAAGATTTATTAAACAAAATAAATTTGATAATAAGGAAGCTGCGGTATATCTTCTCATTTGCTAAAATTGTAATATGTATATTAATCATAGGGTAAAGTCACTGAAATTGGGAGTGAACGTACAATTACAAGGGCATCTGCTAGGAAGGTACATCCCAATTTTACACAATTAATGTTGTGACTGCCCTGACATTGATGATTGGTTAACGTAAACTAAATGTTTCCTCCTCTGTAAAAGACAAATTAATATTTTTTTGAAACTAAAATTGGTTAGTGGGCTAGGCATTGCTCAATGAATTTATTTCATGTAGACGCTAAAATTTATGTACCTAAGAAACTGAAATGTAGTGCCTTACTATTTGATGGTACTATCCCATCATGCATATGTTTACATCGATGTGTGTCTTATATTTGCAACAAAGATTCAAAATGTGCGCCATCGTGCAATAAAATTAAAAATTATTTGTTGTAAAATGTGTACCATCTAAGTAATAGGCAAAGTATTTGTTTTCAGAATAATTCAACAAAAGAAGTTTGTTGCTTAGACAATTAGCATGTATGCTATGACGTGGTAAAAGTATGCTAGTGATGAATTGTTGTGCATATGTTTGCAACGTTGGGTATATTATTCGAAACATGTATGATAGCGGAAAGTGTGTAACATGTACATTAAACATAGGGGCAAGTCAGTGAATTTGGAAGTGATCGTGTTGTTACAAGGTCAGCTGCCAAGAAGGCACATCATAGAATTGGACATCAGATGATGTGAATGTGTGGATGTTAATTTTGGCATAATTTAGGTAATGTTAGGTAATGTCTAGAAAAAATGTGAACAGACTGGATTGATAACACCATTGGTGACATACTTGGTGAAAGAAGGTGAAATGACATTGTCGGGTAAATAAAAATGGATTGTCGCGAAGACGGTAAATCATTTATACAATGAGTGTTAATGTTATCTACTAAAAATTGATTTCAATTAAAAAAATTCCGAAATATGTTTGTCTGCAAGATTTTTTACGACATGCCTCCGTCTGGTAAGACTGGGCTGTTGGGAACGTCAACAGAGGGAACTTGTATTGGTGTTCAATTAGATGTAGTTGTCGGTAGTGAATCGCGTACCAGGTCTGCCATCAAATAGCTAATGCATGTACATGATTATTCAGACGACGGGGTTTGAATAGAACACAGAAAAGGATCACAAAGAGAAAACGATAAGGGAAAGATGTCTTTCCTAACATGTTACAAAACATAACAGGATGGACAAGAAGCACTCATGCCAACTATTGGGACTACTCACATGGATGATAGAATGCATGGAATATAGAAAGACAGTGTAACTAAGAACGTATGTATAGGCCCGAGCTGACATGCTTATAGGTTTCTGTTCTAGCAGAAATTCAATTGCGCTTTATTTTGTTGTTGTTGTTGAATCTATATTACAACCGACTGTCGTCCGGTGAAGTTGGTGACCCGTTGTCAGATTCAAGACCCTTCCCAGAAGAACAAAGACTCTTTGATGATCTTGAAACGATAGATATGTCATGATTTATAAATTCAGTTGTATTTTTTTAGTATGTAAAGTGATCGTATATGACATTGACGTTTTGATGAAGAACAAACAAGTGTCAATGGAAGGCAAGTAATCATTACCAACACTCAGAATTTGTGCAACATCAAGACCAACACCAGCAACACATCCATCCTTATTCACGGTAGTATTTTGTTTTTGTTAATAAGTTTGGAATATCATTCTGAAGTTTTTTATTAAACGGAATGGATAGTTATTAAACTGAACGGATAGCAAGTAATTATTTGTGTTTTTGTTTTAGTCAAATGTGGGTGATACAAACTTAGATTTTTTAATACTGTAGACAAGTAAATCAATTCCATTGACATATGGTGGTGCAAGACCGATGGATATTTCGAATAGTGTTGATGTAGCAGCTACTGGAAACAAAGAAGTATACATTTTGAACACCATTTTGAAGTTGTAATGGTATTGTTTTTATCACAACAGTCTTCTAAATAATACAATTTTGTGTTCCGCATGAAGAGGATTGAACGAAGAAGACCGGTATAGACAGTGAAATTGACAATTTGTTATGTGTGCTTAGTACGCAGACCTTGTTATCAATGTCAGTTACAAAGAAGGGTAAATCTAAATAACCTATTAAGCCCGAACGGGTGGTGGTAGATCTTGAAAAGGCTGATGAAAAGGTACATAGGTCTAGACGAACATATTTAAGTAAGAATAACCACTAAAATTCAAATGTCAAGTGATGCTAATGCAACTTTTGTGTTTTGAAGGATCACGACAAAGATATAGTTGATAGGATAACAATTGATGGCGGCAAGATTGATAACTCTAGAGAGGTGATGTACATAGCTAACACTCCAAGTTCGCTAGTATGAAGAGTGAATGATGCACACCATGATCGCAAGCCGAAGTTAACGACCCCAGGTCTGAAGAAAGAGTTTCAGTTGATTTCAAGTTGCACTTTCCTATTTTCTCTTGTAGTTGACGAGCCCTGATAGGAACCCAGGAGATGTTATATTTAAGAGTGAGAATGCTTACATTATGATATTAGATTTTTCATCAGCAATGAGGGTGGGAGGGCACATCACTAATCAGGTGTGTACATTTTGTTATTGTGGAAACATATACCCCAAATATATTTCTAAAGTAGAACATCAAAACAACAAACAAGACGTGTCACATGTGTGAATCATTTGTCGTATGTCGTGTAGTTTGTGTAAACAAAAAACTAAGGTGCTTGTTTATAAGCACTAATGTTTGGAACCTGATTTAGACAACCTAAGCACTAATGTTGATGCAATAGAGACAGACAATGTAGGAAAATTTGATACCATAGTTTTTTTTGTCAGCAAATTTGATACCATAGTTAATCATTGGATATTAAATTTGTGCAGTGAACAAATCAGTATATTACAATTCGACCAAGTTATTTTGAAAACCATGTACATCTATGTTAGATGACTAGTGTTAAATGTCCATTGGTGGGTTGTATATTGTAATGATAAACCTGTGTATTTCTTTGACTCGCGGATGTTTTAACGATATGAATAATGACAACACAACATACATGACCCATGCTTTGATTTTATATGTAGGAAACCTTAATTAAAAATATTATTGAGTGAACTTTTTGAGTGAAATACATTTTTTTTCAATAATTCGGTTATGTAGGTCATTGATAATTAATCTGATTATGGCAGATGGTTGAAGGTTATAGTGAAGTGAGCAGAAAGAGTATAGTAATAGATTGGGAAGGAGGGTCTTCATCTTCCACATCTCAATGGCGCATGCAATAAAGATGAGGAGTGCACCTTGTATGTGAACATATTATTACGAGCGGCGGGAAAAAATCAAGAAGGCCAATGTTATACTTCTACCATTACTTAGCCATCAACACTGGAATATGCTTGTCACGTCTCACAAATACAAAAAGATCCTTCACTACAACATCCTGCGACCTGCAAGGAGGTATAACAAGCCAAACACGAATCACCCATATGGCGATGATGTTGTTATGGTGGTAAGCTTTGTATAAAATGATGTTATGTGTGACAAGGGTTGAGTTGTTGTTATAATGTAATGCATGTGCAATGTAGACAACATCTCTGAAAATACTATTGAGTAAAATATGTGATGTTTCTAAACAAGGGTGGAATATCATGTTTGGCAACAAAGCAGACCTGCAACCAGCATGATTGAACGAATGTGGACTGTATGTGATGTGGTGGATGGAGTGTGTGTGTACAGGGAAAAGAATGGAAGACTCATATGGTGAGGAATATCACCAGCTTCGAGGACACAATGCGTTGGAGATACTAAATCTGAAGCAATATGCTAATGAATGTTCACTTTGAACGTGCTATATGACACATTTTTGTTTTTTTAGTTTAGTTCATAAACATTAGGTAAGCCTCGCTCATCAAACTTTTTAGACGTTCAACTGGTAATGGGTTCAAGAAAGTAGCAATGTAATGCAGTGTCTTGTGTTTTGTTCAAGAAGGGCAACATGCTTATTTGTTGCCTGTTTCTGGGCTAAACATGCAAAAGGCTTAAGTTGGTGACAATTTTTGTTGTGTAGCAGTGATGTGCAACTAAACATTGAAAATGGTATGTAGATGACTTACAGGAGGAAATTCTGGACTACGGGTTACATTCTAAGTAGGAAAATGTATGTATGCATATTGTGGTTTACAAATTACTCATGAATTGTAACTATGCTACTGGGTTCTGCTATATAGGATGGGATTATGTTATTATGTTTGCTTTACAAAATGAACTACTTTTGTGAACTGATGTGCTGAAAACGTTGTTGGGCATAAATGAAATGTGCTTCTATAAGAAGATCATGCATGCATATATGAATAGGTTGTTTGAATTGGTTTGGAAATGTGTTTTATGAATTGATAATGTATGGGTGAGTATGTTTGGGAAATTTGTTATGTTGCAATTAAATACAAAGGTAGGGACATACGCATGGTCGTGTGAATAAACAACAACATGATCCTTGTGTTATTTATGATGTGCAGCAATTCAGGGAACATTTTGGCGATGATTATAGCAGTTGTCATATAAGGTGAGATACCATTGAACGTTGTATGCAAGACCAATGAATAAGTTGTTCTGAAAGAAGTATATGATGGGGCTGTGGCACACCCGGGAAGGATAACCTACTAACGAGCAAACGATGGTAGTGTGTTACGCAAGTTATGATGAGCTTGCTTTGAACACAGATTGCAAGTTCTAGGAAAAAGCATTTTCGATTGAAGGATAGGATGCGGTTGAGGCAGATATAGGTCGAAAAACCCAACAACAGTTTGACGAATAAAAGGTTGTTATTTATAGAAGATCTGAAACCATCATTTTCTGATGTTAAGTTATAGAGTAATGTGAATGCAATTAGATGGATAAGTAGTAAGTGTTAAATGATGCAGAATACAAGTAAGAGGTAGCGAGGCTTGAATAGGTTAGTAATGCAAGGGTTTAGGAGGTTTACATGGTAGTGATGTATGGCAGTAGCAGCTGTACATGGTACAACTGCAACTGGTTCGAAGGCATTGCTATTAAGTGAACCATGTGTGTTCTGACCATGAGAGCATAGTAATGAAAGTTGTGGGTAAAAAATGTGTACGAAAGTTGATATTGTTTACAAGTTATTATTTGGGACATATAAATGGGATGAACACAATGTGATTAGGGGCAGGTACGCGTGGTTCTTGAGTTAAAGGGTATTTTGGATAAGTAGGGCAGCGTTGTAACACCAATTTTATTTTTTTAGTGGTTAAATAAGTTGGGAAGTCGTGTTCACGAACATCATATGGCCATTGTTTGAGAAATGATTGTGTAAAGGTATGTTGGTTGTTGTTGTAATTTTGATAGATAATAGTTGTGTACATTCATATGGGCCCCTGTGAAATACTCCAAAGCAGAGTGCGAATTTGATGTTGTGCACGGATGTAAAATGAGTTATGTGTAATATAAATTGTTGTTACATTTTGTGACCAATGTGAAGGTGGAAATGTGTGGTTGTTCCGGGAGTGGGTGGCATGATTTATTGGAATCTCAAATGTTAGGTAATTACAATCAAAGATGTAAAAAAGACTGAGCAAACTAGGACAAAGTTAGAAATAGAAGCACAAACATTATAAGAGTTGCTCTGCTAAATTTTAGTTCGAAAAAGGGCAACACAATTAAGTTGTTGCATTGAAGTTGCACATAAAACTATTTTGCATTATATTAACAGGCATGAAGTGGAGATGTACTATCATAAAACATTTTAATTATTGTAACTACCTTTTGAATTGTAGCAACAAAATATGGTACAAATCAGGGCACATGCTTAGTATGTAAAAAAAGTTTGGTATGCAAAGTTTGTCGATGTATAACCTAAACTGGAGGAATTTGTTATTTCTCAACAACGATAGACATGCACTAGGAAGAGTATAAAGTTGACAACAATGTATTGGGTGCGATGTGTGCTACACATGTCTGTAGATTTGGATATATTGTAGATAATGTTTCTCAAAAATTACACATGCAATTGCAAAATAAGGACCCAACCAATGCAACAACTAATTTGTTCAGACAAAAACTCTAGCCATGCAGCAACTAGAGGTGATGGCATAGCATGATCTATGGAAAAGTTGTAGGGAATGGCTTGGCATGATATGGAACAAATGTACTGCTACTGTATGTGTGTTCATTGGATGACATTGTGCTTTCCTTTGAAGATTGTTTCCCCTTTTTCTTCGTGGTAAGTTTTGCAGATTTGGATATGTTTATAGTGTGTGTTTCTTTCCAGCTTTTTTTGCGAACAGACGGAGGCCTTCCAATATTTTTTGTTGTGAAGGGGTCTTTTACGACATTAACATTTTCAGAATTGTGGTTGTGTACCTATAAAAAATTATCCAAAAAGTGGGGAGGTCAATATGATTGTGCTATAGAGAAATGTTAATGAAGACATGTGAAGATCATCATTAGGAACAACAAACAGTTATAGATGATTGAGTCAGTACAGTGACAAACTGACTGGAAAAATACAAATCAATACTGATTAATGTAGACATAATTGAGTAACAAACCTTAATGTGATGTTAAAAATAGAAACACTTTTAAACTCACTGGAAAACACATTTACTAAAAATATAAAAAATAGCAAGAGTGATAGATAGACTTAGTCTGATGCATGGGTCTGGTTTGTAGAGCATGTTAATCATTTGCATTGCATAAGACTACACATGTCAATACCAGAAAGACTTTTAAATGTTGAGTATAACTTTTGCATTGCGTAATAATAAACACTTAGTCTGATGCATGGGACTGATTTATAGAGCATAATAACAAGAGAATAACAAGGGTTACTCATAAAATGAATTCAAAAGAAAGTCTAGTATTATACGAATAGGTATGGAGATTAAAGAGGAACATATGAGAAGGGCGGGTGCATGAAAATGAAAAAGTAGAATTCTTAGATAAGCACTGTGTTGGAGAACTATTTAGAATTGTAGTTCACAAATTTATTGTGAAAAACTGCTGCCACGTTATAGAAAGATCTCATAAGTCATTGAGAATGCAACATATAGCGTATGCGAGCAAGCAAGGAAATAACAAGTGGAGAAATTATCAAGCGGAACAACAATATGAAAAGCATAACTACATGATATGGAAGTGAAGTTATTGGCAAAAACATCAGAAGGTGTACGTCTACGCCATGTATGTAACGTCTCTAATGTTTAATGTGTTGCCTACTTACGGTGTTGATTGGATGCAGCCTTTGCTCAGTTATGCATGTTTGGATTGCTGTGTTTTGTTCTTTCTGAACAATATCATAGTGGAACTCTGAATTCTGGATGTGGTGATGACGGTTTGACACATGTTTGAGATATCTTCTGCTCTCGCTGATGATTTTGTAGGCATACCTGCATTTTTTGCTGATTCATTACTATAATCCCTTATGATGTCCTTCCTCCACCTATGTAAGACATATTGCATTGGCATCTTGTCTACTCTGCAATTCTGAATGAGCAAGCATAGTGAGTGTCTGCATATTAGACCCTTGCACTCAATTGAATGACAACTGCATAATAAATTGTTCTGAGTAGAGTCAAAGGTGACAAAAAATTGTTTCTGAACCAGGCTAGATTCAGTATCACTTATGTACACTCTTCATTGTTCGTTGACGCAAAAAGTAGACAATGTGGCTACATTATTCACGAGGACAGCCTCACAGTACATCATGCATTGTAGCTCAATCTGGAATTTTTTGAAAATGGTTTTTTGTGTAAACCATTCTTGCATCAATCTCAATTTGGAAGTCAGTCCTCAATTGGACAACCTTAAACAAATCATCATAATCAGCATGCTGCTCTGCCTCTAATCGTGCTTCTTGTGCACATTGGTACTGATTGAAAAATTGATTCAAAGAAATTTTCAAGTTAACGTAATTGTTAAAGAATGAATTGATTGACTCTCTCCTATGTGTTGTGGTCATATATGCCCTGAAGAAGTCGTCTACGTATACATGTACCCACATCTGTCATATCTGGTACATGCGTGATAGTCATCCATCTTGGTTTGTCTTGCATGAGTGTGTTGTAGCTTCCCAGTTCTGTTCAAATGCTTCAATCGATGGGCTCTCATAAACATCATTTGTGATGAGTTTGGATGAAAGAGAGTTTTTTCATAACTTGTCTGGTAATTTTCTCATTATGTGCCAGAGACATAGTATGTGCCTAGCATCAGGAAACACAGACCTAATACCATTTATTATAGATTGGGCTTTATAAGTTACAATACCCTTTGGTGGAGTACCTAAAAACAATAAACAACACATGAACATATGAGGTGTTTGTTATCAATTAAAACCACATCATTAAGCCGTAAAAATTATGAAATGAATCAGAAAGATTTATCGAGAAATTTTTAGGAAATATGAGTTGTACGTTGGGAATGTGAGCATGGAATCAAACTCCTTAATTTGTAACAATGGAACAACCTAGTGTATAGTTGTTGCATGGTACACATTGAAGTAGTTCACACAAGGATATATTACACAAAGTAGAAATTAGTGAATTGATTGATAAGAGTGGTTATATTCATGCTTACCCATGCATTAGATCCAAGTTTGGAACAGCCATATATAAGTATTTGTTATCTATTCACATAACAGGCCACGACTGAGCAAGACAAACTAGCCATGTTTGTTAATACTAACGAATGGTGCAAATGGCATTTCATATCTATTTTTCAAGTATGTTGTATCCAATGTAACAACATCACCAAAGTGTTTGTATGCCATCTGATACCTTGTGTCTTCCCTAAAGACATTTCAAAGTACCCCTTCTTCATACATGTCTAGAACGTAGAAGAAGTTAGCATTTTCTTTTTGCATACGAACAAAATATGTTTGTATTGCATGGGAATCATTTTCCCCTAGTCAGAGCTTCCAAGATTGAAGTAGATGGTAATGAGAGATTATCATACCCTCTAGCTTCGCATACTAAGGATGTCATTATTTTAGATCCGCCAATGTTAGCTGCATCATTGAAGTCAATACGCCTTTGTATATCTAACATGATTTTTTGCTTGCTTGGGAGTAGCCTAATCATGTGCTTGGCCAGCATTTGGTGATTGTTTTTTAGATTAACATCAGAGATTTGATATTCACTTGATAGACTGTGTTTCAGCTTAATAAAGGAGGGACATTTTGTATGTACAGTTCACTTGTACCAGTATAGAGTATCCTTGCATTTGGCTGGTGTCTTACCACCCTTGATACAAGTGTACATGATCCTTGATGTCTCACTGCAATGTCTTTCCTTATGTGAGTGGAAGATTTGTATACCAAATCCAGCATTGTCTGCATACGCTTCATAGAAGTACCTTGTTTGTTCGATAGAAGCGAATGTAAGACCTACCTCAGGTGTTGTTTTGCTAGATTTTATAGTCGGGATGTTGGATGAGCAGGGTGTTGTTGAATGTGTCTGACTTGTAGATGAATGCTCAACATCAGCTTCTAACAACAGTACAAAATGAGCTTTTGATTCATGTTCGACAACGTTGAATTACACTGCATTAATCCCTTCATTGACATTAATGTACTCCTGCTCGAGGTCTTAGTTCAACTCTATGACAATGACTTTCAGACTTTATGAAATTTAACAGTGTATTTAATGTAACCAACCTAAAAGTATAAGAGAATAGATAACTGGAATACTAATAACAGTATACCTAAAAGTTTTTATGTTTAAGATGTAATTTGGCTTTGGATATTTGATAGAGTGAGTACGCTAAAATGCAACCTTGAGAGCAATGTAGATTAATGTAGTAGGTGTACAGTTAGGTGAGTGATTCTATTTTGGCCTAAGGAAATAGAAATGCAACATTGACAACAACATACAAATGAATAGAACAAGGTATGCATAGAAAAATAAATAGGTATGTTGGCTATGTGACTTTCATCACATATCCAAGAAGTGTTATATGAAAATTTGTACTTAATCCAAAACAACATGCTAAGTACCAACATTGCAACTGTGTTTCCAATGTACATAACTAGTTTCCACACAAAGGTAGGTAAGGCGATGTTGAACTAGTTTGTCATGGCGGCACAACGTTGTTGTTGTGCTAAATGGTAAGATGAGTGTACTAAGTTGAATAGAACATGACACGCTGAGTGAACAGAATACAGATAGTTATTATGCTACAACAAGATATAACTTAACATAACACAGACTGATATGTGAGTGTAGCAGCTTGAGTATGGAGTGTTCTATGAAGTAAGGCATGAATATAAATTTGTAGTTTGGTGAGAAGGGAGTGTTGCAAACGTTAAAGCTAAGGTTTATAAAGTGGTAGTTTCAACACTTGTTAGAAAAGACGTCTTAATAGAGTAGCACCATGTTGTAAACAGTTAGCGTGGAGGGTATGTTCTTCAACACTAAGGTTTATAAAGTGGTAGTTCCAACACTTGTTAGTACTTGTTATACAGTGGTAGTTCCAACACTTGTTAAAAAAGACATCTTAACAGAGTAGCATCACATTGTGAACAGTTAGTGTGGCAGGCATGTTCTTTAAGCATGGAAACTTTGTTTCTAATTTACATGCTTACATGGGATGTGAAAGTACAACCCAAATTTCATGCGACCAACATCATTCAGTAGGATCATACTAACCTAAAAAAGACGTCTTAACAAAGTAGCACCATATTGTAAACAGTTAATGTGGGGGGTATGTTCTTCCAACATGGCTTATTTGCTAACTTATGTTGCAACTAGGTTTGGGACAGCTATTATGACTCCTCCAGATACAAGGGAGTTTTGTTTTGATTTTAAATAATGGTCGACATTGAAAAAGTGTGTTTTATCATTAGTCAACATGGTCCTACTGAACAAGGTTTTAGTGGTCTCTTTTAAGGGATAACTATAGTGAACCAGTTTACAGGTTGTTGTTTCTTAGAAAACCATTTGGGTCTAGACTAAAAGGGGAAGTTAGGTTGTTCATAAAGGTAGGTAAGGTGATGTTGAATCAGTTTGACATGGTGGTGTAATCTTGTTGTTGTGCTAAACAACAAGATGAGTGTAGTAAACTGAACAGAACACATCAAGTTGAGTGAACAATACACAAACATTTATTATGCTACAACAAGATATAACTGAATAGAAAATAGACTTTTAAGTGAGTGTAGCAACTAGAGTATGGAGTGTTCTATGAAGCATAGTATGCATATAATTTTGTAGTTGGGGAGAAGGGAGCACGACAAATGTTAATATTAATATTTATAAAATGAAAGTTCCAAAACTTAAAAATGCAAAATAATTTAGTAGGATCATACTATCCTAATATAATGGGGGTGGGGATAATGTACTTAAAATATGACAAAGTTTGTTTGTTAAATAAAGAGACTCAGTAACAAAGTAGCACCATGTTGTAAATAGTTAGCGCAGCAGTTATGTTCTTCCAGCAGGACGACTTTGTTTCCAATGTGCTTGTGTTATGGGATGTGGAAGTGCAACCCAAATGTAGGTAAGTTGATGTTGCACTAGTTTTCCGTAGTGTTGTAATGTTGTTGGCTTGCTAAACAACAAGCTTGTTGTCCTGCATGTGTGGCATAAGATTGTGTGTTATGTGTTATGGCTAAACAGTTAGATGCACAACAAGTTGAGTGATGGGGGAAGCTGTTATTTGCTATGTTATGTTACAGCTACGTTGATTTTATAATAATTAGTAGTTAATTGGTGTGTAAATTTAGCAAGGATAACTATGTGCAGGGGTTGACTTACATAAATGCAGGTTGCTATTTCTAAGCAAACCATTTGAGTATGGACCAACAAGGGATAACTTAGTGAACAAGGGACTGACTTACATAAATGCAAGAACAACTATGTGTTAATGCCGAAGTAGTTCATATGTTAGGTCGAATACTTAAAAATGCAAGTTCGTTCAGTAGGATTTCCTGCTACTAGCATTATCATACTAACCTAATATAATGGGGGGATATCCAAAAATGGAAATTTGTAGCATCGTTGACATTCACAGCTCGATGCACCATTGTTACTCCTTCAAGAACGCCACAAGCTACCGATCCATCATGCCTATCATTTGAGAGGACATGCACAACAGTTGCTGGCATCGTCAGGGGTTAAGATGCCAAGAAATGGATGCACAGCTTGCTCTAGGTCATCAGGCGGAAGAGGAGAGCGACAAGGAGGGGGCGAGGAGGGGACGGAGAGGCGTAAGAAAGAGTGGAGGAAAGGGACAGAAGAAAGGGAGGACAGAGAGGGAGGGTCGGGGGTTACGATGCCAAGAAACTAATGTGCAGCTTTCTCTAGGTCATCCAGTGGAAGAGGAGAGGGGGTGAGGAGGGGTGAGGAGTGGAACACTAGAAGAAAACATAGAATGTATGATTTTTGGGGTTCCATAACCTGTGACGTTCATCATCATAGCACGGAGTTTCATATGGTTTGAACCATCACGGTATTGTTGTATAGGGATGCCTAAAAACACCCCAACCATAGTGAATTATCTATGTTAAGGTATGTATGTTTCTATTTTGGTAAACATTCTTGGGTGATACTAGAAGAATGTTCTTTTATGCTTCTTCCTTTCAAAAGTATGGACACCTTATGTTAGGGGTTTATGTTTTGCATAAAAATAAACAGTGATAAGAAGTAATTAATGAAAGGGACTTTGTGTGAATTACAAATCCATAATATCATCATAATTATGAGATAATATGGGGAAACTTGAGGGCCTTACTAATGAATAATATGTCCCTCCTTTTCCATGGATTTCGGGGACGAAATCCTTGTTAGGGGTTTATAATTTGTAACACCCCTGACCTGGGTTATGAACTAACCCTAGGTGTTTTGCTTAAAATTATGATTAAAGGCTTGTGGTTAACCCTTGGTATGTCATTAAAGCTTTAGAAGAATCTATATTTTCATTTCTGCCCTTTTTGAACAATGTTGTAAGATTGTTTTGTTTAATAGGGACCTATGTGCAAATTATCCAATTAGAGGGGTTAACTTGCAAATTGCACATGTTAAGATGTTCCTCTGATGATGAGACATCATAATAATGAATATAATGTGGTGATATGGATTCCCCAAGCTTGGGCACCAAAATATAGCTTGTAGAGAAATCCTTGTACTTTAAAACCTAGTTTTGGTGTAAAGTGCAATTTACCCAAAAAAAAGGGTGCAACATGTAAAATATACCCTCTAGAGTACCTCTCATGCTGTTTAGCATCAAGTGGAGTAAATAAAATGAGGGGGGCACCTCATTTGAGTAACCATATAAGAAGGATAATCATTGTAATTGAATAATAAAGATGTATGCAAAATGACCCTTATATATGTATAACTTAATAAAGTGTTTGGCTTCTTTTCCTCTAAACCAAGGTTGAGAGATAAGTTTTCATGTTATGAGAAGGGAGTAACGTGGCAAATAAGTAGGAGAGGGTCATGGAGGATATAGATGTAAAAGAAAAGAAGTATTTATCATTGCCTTGGAAATATGCCCAAAAATATATAAGCAAGCTCTTTCCACAATCAAGGGATCGTTCCCTTCATTTCCTCTTCTCATCCTTTTGCTTTGGGCCGACTAAGGAGGAGATTAGGAGCTGAGGAGGACGACCAAGTTGATCTAGGTAAGTTTGGTCATCTTCTAGCTCAGATTCATGGAGGAAATTCCATTACAAGGTTGGTTTGCTAGTATTCCTTACACAACTCTTGCTTCTAGCCATCTTCTCCATCCAATTATTGAAGAAAGGACCTTGGACGACCCATGGAGCTCAAGCCACCATTAAAGCTACGGAGCTTGGAGCTCTAGATCAGATTCTAAGGCGGGTTTTATAACTCTAAACCCTTAAACTTTGTTATGCATCTTTCTTTCTTGCAAAAGTAGTTTGTTCTTCTTTCCCCCATCCTTCCTTGCTTTCGTGCAACTAAAACCATGAAGAACAGACCTGGATCTGGAGGTAGAAGAAGGGGGCGTGAATACCAATGTTACTTTAGCAAATGGTCTTGCACCCTTGGCCAAACGGTTTGCAAAACTGTTTGGGGGTTTGCAAAACCGTTTGAGGGGCAAACGGTTTCACAAGGTCGATTGGAGCAAACGGTCTCCAAGATCGTTTGGTTGAGTTGACCAAGGGTTGCCCGTTTGGGATTCCTGTTCATAATTATGTTGGTTGATAACCCTCCAAATTTGAGGGATTAACTCCAAAGGAATCGTGAGTTGAAGGCTAATCAATTAGATAAATCTAATTGGATTAAGTGCTGATTTTCAACATGATTAACTTGACCTTTTTGGGCAAACAGTTTCAAAACCATTTGGGGATCACCCAAGACCATTTGGAGGTCTAGGGTGAAGTATGGATATGTGTTTGAAGATCCAAAGATGTGGTATGAACCCTAATCGGCTAAATGATGATTTTGCAAGTGAATGAGATGATGTTTTGGGTTGATTGGCCCAAACGGTTTCAAAACCGTTTGGGGATCACCCAAATGGTCTCAAGACCGTTTGGGGATTACCCAAGACCGTTTGGAGGTCTGGGGTTAAGTATAGTTGACCAATTGAAGGTCCAAAGGTACCAAATCATATTACAATTAAGTGTTGATTTGTTGATCAACTCGATAGACCAATCCTTGATAGAATTTCACTAGAATCCAAGGGTTGGATGAGCCAAACGGTCTCAAGACCGTTTGGAGGTCACCCAAGACTGTTTGTATGTCTAGGGGTGAGTATGGTTAAGCAATTGATGATCCAATGTTATTAAGTTAAAGTGTAATCAATTGCTGTTTTGGTGATCAATCCAATGATCCAAACCTTAATTGGTTGACTTGGATTTTGGTGATATGATGGGAAAACGGTCTCAAGACCGTTTGGAGGTCATCCAAACGACCTCAAGACCATTTGGGGTCAGGTCATACCCATTTTGGATGATGGTTCTATGGTTTCTAAGTAACTAGTATTACATTGATTAGTATTGAAGGATGATCGATTCCAACCCTAATCCAATCCATCCAAACCCTAATTGGTGATCAATTGAGGATTAATTGAGCATCACATCAGTTGAGTATTAACTTAATTGTCTCAATTGATAAATGGTAAACCATGGCATGAACGATTGAGGGGTTCAACATTGAAAACCCTAACTCAATTGGAAGTATTAATACACTTTTTGGTCCATGCGGTTTTGAGGGTGTTTGGACCAAACAGTCTCAAGACCGTTTGAGACCAAACAGTCTGAAGACTGTTTGGGACCAAATGGTCTCAAGACCGTTTGATGGTCATGCGGTTTCAAACCATTTGGAGGTTGAAAGTGCAAAACTGTTTGGGGTCTTTTAAGGTCAAGATTGCTTAATGCTTTAAAGGCTTAGATGGTTTAATGGTTGATTAATATAAATCCTAATGATACTTAAAGACATTAAGGGAACAATTAATTAGTTGATTGAAGCATGTTATGATCAATGGTGAACATTACTAAAGTACCCTTGATGGGTTTAAGTAGTCAACACCTCTTGATCAAGCAAACCCTAATGAACGTTGTAGTAATAATGTGACTTATGTTACCAAGGTTGAATTGACCTAACCTAATCATAAGAGATGTAAACATCATCTAATAATAAGAGGGGAGAGATGACTCCTAATATGAATGAGAATCAAGTAATATACTTCCAACATGTATGAATACACATAATTAGGGTATGATCCTTTACAATGGGATCATAGAAACCCTAATTATGATGATCAATGAATCTTAACCTAAGTGAAGACATGAATGGAAGTAATCTTCATACATAATGATGGTATGATCTCAATTCACTACTATGTGAATAGTAAACCCTAATATAGGGTAATACGATGCTATGTGAATAGTAAACCCTAATCTAAGGTAATGTGATGCTATGTGAATAGTAAACCCTAATCTAGGGTAATGTGATGCTATGTGAATAGTAAACCCTAATCTAGGGAGATGTGATGATATGAACAAGTAACCCTAATTCTGAGTTATGCTTTTAAGCATGAAACTCCATGATTGAGAAATGAGATAGGAATCACTATTCCTAATCTAGTTAAGAGGTTGAATAACTCTATTTGGATTAAATGAGAATCCTAACCCTAGAATCCAACCGTGGTATTATAACATGGTCGTGGTGAGTCCTTTGTTGCACGACCGTGCAAGGTAGCACGACTGTGGTATCACATATATAATTTGAGAAGAACCTGTATTGTGTTGTTATTATACAATATGCATGTTATTAGTAAATATTGATCATGCAGGTTTTCATAAAGAGGTGATCATATCCAGGTAAGGATTATGATATCTTATGTATTGAAATTACTTTACATGCTTCAAGTATAATGATATGCTATGATACCTAGTGAATGGTAAATTATGAGTTCAAGTACCTAGATTCTATAATCATGATGATAAATTTAGAAAGGTACTTGATAAGTTGAGGAATTGAGATCCTAACACTTTGTGAGAAAAAGTATGGCTACAGGCCATGAGTCCCCAATAATAATGTCAGACATTAGATATATGATCTAAGTCTGAAGAGAGTTAGTGTTGTAATAATGTCTTTATAGTAAATAAATGCCATACATATTCTTCTATTTCTTAAAAGATAAATGACATATGGGTTTATCAAATTATAGCTGTATTGCTTTAATAGGAAGAATGGTTTAATCTGTTGAACATTGTTTTAATTACTCCCAGACAAATATAACTTCTTTGTGTACATTTATTCTCTTAAGCTGCAATAATTATGTTTCTGGCGAAGAGTTATATCTCTCGCTGGGACAATTTTATAATTGTCTCACCCCGTGGGAAACATATTTTTAGGTGGACGTGGGTGAGGAGGCAGAAATCCTTCAATAGGTGAAGGGCAGCATCAACAGTACCAGTGACAGCAGTGAAGTTTCAGGTGGAGACACTAGCTGTTATGCCACGTATAGATGTAGTTAGAGTCCTATGTGTCGTCTCTGTACTCTCAGGTCCTCGGAGTAATAGTTAGTGCTTTCGAGTTTTTGGTCCAGTACCTCGAGATTTTTGTATCTTGCCTTATATAGTTAACATGGTAGTTGATGATTGTAACTTCGAGATACAACCTTACAGAGATGTACTGATGGATCAGTTTGTAAATAACTTATCATATTGATTTATGAAAAAGCTTTACCATTTAAAGATCTCTTCACAAAAAGTTTTAATTTTTAGTGATTTTTGGTGATCCGCTGCTTAGTGAACGCTTCCGTATTAGTTAATCTTGTTTTCTCGAGATAGACGTTACATTTAGTGGTATCAGAGATCTAGGTTCACTGAGTCTACAGAGACATAGGACTAAGGTTGTTGAGTCCGTTCTAAGTGTTTTCCAGATTATCTGATAGTATCTTCTTCTCTCATAGGAGAAGAAGAACTTGAAGATGTCTAGACCACATGAAGAGCATGCTACTGAAGGCAGTACTGCTGCACCAGGAGGAGGTGCAGGAGACCAGAATAGGGAGGGGCCTGTACCTGAACAACCCCAGATTGACCCAGCTGAGATAGAAAACCCAGCTCTCCATGCTTTATTTGATAAATTCCTGACAAGCCATAACACACATAGCAGATAGGGTGCCACCATCTGCACCTAGGGAACCAGCCCATCGGGAAGGTTATGAAGCCGACAAGACTTTTGAGAGACTTTGCCGGGTGGGAGCCATAGACTATGCTGGTACATCTGACCCAGCAGATGCTGATCTATGGTTGATAGAGCTGGAAAAGGCTTTCAGGATCCTTGATATTCCTGAAGCTGAAAAGGTAAAACATGCGGTATACCTCCTAAAAGGGAGTGCTGGTAATTGGTGGATGATAGAGGAAGATAAGAGACCAGGCGAAGAAATAGGATGGGAGGTATTCCGACAAGAATTCGTCAATAGATACTTCCCTAAGACGTATCTAGATGAGAAGATCTCTCAATTTGAGAAGATCACACAAGGAAAGATGAACGTTAGTGAATATGAAGCTAAGTTCATGGAGTTGTTGCGGTTTTGTCCGCAGATGGTAGTTAGTGATGAAGAAAGAATTCGGCATTTTGAAAAGGGATTGAACACTGAACTAGCAACTCCTGTGTCTGCCTTAGAGAATAGAGAAAGGTTTTCCACCTTTGTGGAGTCAGTAAGAAGGATAGAGAGGTCGGAAATCGAGAAACAATAGACAAGTAGTAAGAAGATGTACACCCAGCCTCAAGATCAAAAGCCTAAAAGTTTTAAGAAGCCAAGACTTTCTATACCAATAGCAATATCAGGATTTCCTACCCAGACACAATGGATGTCAAGTAGAAGTAGGGATCATAGTAGTATACCAAGAAGACCTTCTGACATAGCATCAACATCGGTAACTGGATCGTATAGACACCTTGCACCCAGGATCTATTACCAATGTAGACAATTGGGACATCTGGCAAAGGATTGTCCAGACAAGAATACAATAATGACTCAACCTCAAGGACAGAGTCTGCAAGGCTCACAAGGGAGGCAATATAATAATAGAGGATGTGGACATACGTGCCAGACAAGTCAGATGAAATAAGTTTTGTTTTGATATTTCATATCAGGATTCTACGTGTTAAAGATACGAAAATTAGCTATTTTTTAATTCCTTTGACTAAGTCTTAGAAGGACATAAGGGAGATAAGAATTTATATCTTACTCCGTATTCTTTGAAACAATTTATAATCTCCCTTAATTGTGTATTAAAAATATGAGATATAGAGGTGATACCTAAAGAATAATCTAGTATGGTAAATCTTGTGTGTATAATGAAAAAAAAAACGAGGAATATGATGATAAGTAAAATACATACTACCTAATCTCAATACTTATATACCCTGGCCAGGTATATGGTTATTTTAGATAAGGCAAGTATGAAACTCTTAGATTGTTATCTTTTTGATTACTCTGATCAGGTAATTATTCTGAAACAATCTAGAGAGTATAAGGAAATTAATGAGAAAAGCTAAGTGAAACTTCTAAATGAATATACTCAGTGAATTTCCTCAGTGAATACTTAGTGAATATACTCAGTGAACTTCCTTAGTGAATACTTAGTGAATATACTCAGTGAACTTCCTTAGTGAATACTTAGTGAATATACTCAGTGAACTTCCTTAGTGAATACTTAGTGAATATACTCAGTGAATTTCCTCAGTGAATACTTAGTGAATATACTCAGTGAACTTCCTTAGTGAATACTTAGTGAATATACTCAGTGAACTTCCTCAGTGAATACTTAGTGAATATACTCAGTCAATTTCCTCAGTGAATACTTAGTGAATATACTCAGTGAACTTCCTCAGTGAATACTTAGTGAATATACTCAGTGAATTTCCTCAGTGAATATACTCAGTGAATTTCCTCAGTGAATACTTAGTGAATATACTCAGTGAACTTCCTCAGTGAATACTTAGTGAATATACTCAGTGAATTTCCTCAGTGAATACTTAGTGAATATACTCAGTGAACTTCCTTAGTGAATACTTAGTGAATATACTTAGTGAACTTCCTTAGTGAAACTTAGTGAATATACTCAGTGAATTTCCTCAGTGAATACTTAGTGAATATACTCAGTGAACTTCCTTAGTGAATACTTAGTGAATATACTCAGTGAACTTCCTCAGTGAATACTTAGTGAATATACTCCGTGAATTTCCTCAGTGAATACTTAGTGAATATACTCAGTGAACTTCCTTAGTGAATACTTAGTGAATAGACTCAGTGAACTTCCTTAGTGAATACTTAGTGAATAGACTCAGTGAACTTCCTCAGTGAATACTTAGTGAATATACTCAGTGAATTTCCTCAGTGAATACTTAGTGAATATACTTAGTAAACATACTTAGTGAACGTACTCAGTGAATTTCCTCAGTAAATACTTAGTAAGCATACTCAATGAACTCCTTCAGTGAAAGCTTTTGAGACAACATACTTAGTAAATTTACTTAGTGAAATCTTCCAAGACAAATTGCTTAGTGAATCTTCTCAGTGAATATTTCCAAATTAATTGTTTAGCAAACTTTCTTAGTGAATTTTTCAAATAAATAAAGTATTGCTGAGTGAATTATCTATGTTAAGGTATGTATGTTTCTCTTTTGGTAAACATTCTTGGGTGATACTAGAAGAATGTTCTTTTATGCTTCTTCCTTTCAAAAGTATGGACACCTTATGTTAGGGGTTTATGTTTTGCATAAACATAAACGGTGATAAGAAGTAATTAATGAAAGGGACTTTGTGTGAATTACAAATCCATAATATCATCATAATTATGAGATAATATGGGGAAACTTGAGGGCCTTACTAATGAATAATATGTCCCTCCTTTTCCTGGGATTTCGGGGACGAAATCCTTGTTAGGGGTTTATAATTTGTAACACCCCTGACCTGGGTTATGAACTAAACCTAGGTGTTTTGCTTAAAATTAGGATTAAAGGCTTGTGGTTAACCCTTGATATGTCATTAAATCTTTAGAAAAATCTATATTTTCATTTCTGCCCTTTTTGAACAATGTTGTAAGATTGTTTTGTTTAATAGGGACCTATGTGCAAATTACCCAATTAGAGGGGTTAACTTGCAAATTGCACATGTTAAGATGTTCCTATGATGATGAGACATCATAATAATGAATAGGATGTGGTTATATGGATTCCCCAAGCTTGGGCACCAAAATATAGCTTGTAGAGCAATCCTTGTACTTTAAAACCTAGTTTTGGTGTAAAGTGCAATTTACCCAAAACATAGGGTGCAACATGTAAAATATACCCTCTAGAGTACCTCTCATTCTTTTTAGCATCAATTGGAGTAAATAAAATGAGGGGGCTCCTCATTTGAGTAACCATATAAGAAGGATAATCATTGTAATTGAATAATAAAGATGTATGCAAAATGACCCTTATATATGTATAACTTAATAAAGTGTTTGGCTTATTTTCCTCTAAACCAAGTTTGAGAGATAAGTTTGCATGTTATGAGAAGGGAGGAACGTGGAAAATAAGTAGGAGAGGGGCGTGGAGGACATAGATGTAAAAGAAAAGAAGTATTTATCATTGCCTTGGAAATATGCCCAAAAATATATAAGCAAGCTCTTTCCACAATCAAGGGATCGTTCCCTTCATTTCCTCTTCTCATCCTTTTTCTTTGGGCCGACTAAGGAGGAGATTAGGAGCAGAGTAGGACGACCAAGTTGATCTAGGTAAGTTTGGTCATCTTCTAGCTCAGATTCATGGAGGAAATTCCATTACAAGGTTGGTTTGCTAGTATTCCTTACACAACTCTTGCTTCTAGCCATCTTCTCCCTCCAATTCTTGAAGAAAGGACCTTGGACGACCCCTGGATCTCAAGTCACCATTAAATCTACGGAGCTTGGAGCTTTAGATCAGATTCTAAGGCGGGTTTTATAACTCTAAACCCTTAAACTTTGTTATGCATCTTTCTTTCTTGCAAAAGTAGTTTGTTCTTCTTTCCCCCATCCTTCCTTGCTTTCTTGCAACTAAAACCATGAAGAACAGACCTAGATCTGGAGGTAGAAGAAGGGGGCGTGAATACCAATGTTACTTTAGCAAACGGTCTTGCACCCTTGGCCAAACGGTTTGCAAAACCGTTTGGGGGTTTGCAAAACCGTTTGAGGGGCAAACGGTTTCACAAGGTCGGTTGGAGCAAACGGTCTCCAAGACCATTTGGTTGAGTTGACCAAGGGTTGACCGTTTGGGATTCCTGTTCATAATCACGTTGGTTGATAACCCTCCAAATTTGAGGGATTAACTCCAAAGGAATCGTGAGTTGAAGGCTAATCAATTAGATAAATCTAATTGGATTAAGTGCTGATTTTCAACCTGATTAACTTGACCTTTTTGGGAAAACGGTTTCAAAACCATTTGGGGATCACCCAAACGGTCTCAAGACCATTTGGGGATCACCCAAGACCATTTGGAGGTCTAGGGAGAAATATGGATATGTGTTTTAAGATCCAAAGATGTGGTATGAACCCTAATCGGCTAAATGCTGATTTTGCAAGTGAATGAGATGATGTTTTGGGTTGATTGGCCCAAACGGTTTCAAAACCGTTTGGGGATCACCCAAACGGTCTCAAGACCGTTTGGGGATCACCCAAGTCCGTTTGGAGGTCTGGGGTTAAGTATAGTTGACCAATTGAAGGTCCAAAGGTACCAAATCATATTACAATTAAGTGCGGATTTGTTGATCAACTCGATAGACCAATCATTGATAGAATTTCACTAGAATCCAAGGGTTTGATGAGCAAACGATCTCAAGACCGTTTGGAGCTCATCCAAACGGTCTCAAGACCATTTGGAGGTCACCCAAGACTGTTTGGATGTCTAGGGGTGAGTATGGTTAAGCAATTGATGATCCAATGTTATTAAGTTAAAGTGTAATCAATTGTTGTTTTGGTGATCAATCCAATGATCCAAACCTTAATTGGTTGACTTGGATTTTGGTGATATGATGGGAAAACGGTCACAAGACCGTTTGGAGGTCATCCAAATGACCTCAAGACCGTTTGGGGTCAGGTCATACCCATTTTGGATGATGGTTCTATGGTTTCTAAGTAACTAGTCTTACATTGATTAGTATTGAAGGATGATCGATTCCAACCCTAATCCAATCCATCCAAACCCTAATTGGTGATCAATTGAGGATTAATTGAGGTTCACATCAGTTGAGTATTAACTTAATTGGCTCAATTGATAAATGGTTAACCATGGCATGAACGATTGAGGGGTTCAACATTGAAAACCCTAACTCAATTGGAAGTATTAATACACTTTTTGGTCCATGCGGTTTTGAGGGTGTTTGGACCAAACGGTCTCAAGACCGTTTGATGGTCATGCGGTTTCAAACCATTTGGAGGTTGAAAGTGCAAAACTGTTTGGGGTCTTTTAAGGTCAAGATTGCTTAATGCTTTAAAGGCTTAGATGGTTTAATGGTTGATTAATCTAAATACTAATGATACTTAAAGACATTAAGGGAACAAGTAATTAGTTGATTGAAGCATGTTATGATCAATGGTGAACATTACTAAAGTACCCTTGATGGGTTTAAGTAGTCAACACCTCTTGATCAAGCAAACCCTAATGAACATTGTAGTAATAATGTGACTTATGTTACCAAGTTGAATTGACCTAACCTAATCATAAGAGATGTAAACATCATCTAATAATAAGAGGGGAGATATGACTCCTAATATGAATGATAATCAAGTAATATACTTCCAACATGTATGAATACACATAATTAGGGTATGATCCTTTACAATGGGATCATAGAAACCCTAATTATGATGATCAATGAATCTTAACCTAAGTGAAGACATGAATGGAAGTAATCTTCATACATAATGATGGTATGATCTCAATTCACTACTATGTGAATAGTAAACCCTAATCTAGGGTAATACGATGCTATGTGAATAGTAAACCCTAATCTAGGGTAATGTGATGCTATGTGAATAGTAAACCCTAATATAGGGTAATATGATGCTATGTGAATAGTAAACCCTAATCTAGGGAGATGTGATGATATGAACAAGTAACCCTAATTCTGAGTTATGCTTTTAAGCATGAAACTCCATGATTGAGAAATGAGATAGGAATCACTATTCCTAATCTAGTTAAGAGGTTGAATAACTCTATTTGGATTAAATGAGAATCCTAACCCTAGAATTCAGCCGTGGTATTATGACATGGTCATGGTGAGTCCTTTGTTGCATGACCGTGCAAGGTAGCATGGCCGTGGTATCACATATATAATTTGAGAAGAACATGTATTGTGTTGTTATGATACAAAATGCATGTTATTAGTAAATATTGATCATGCATGTTTTCATAAAGAGGTGACCATATCCAAGTAAGGATTATGACATCTTATGTATTGAAATTACTTTACATGCTTCAAGTATAATGATATGCTATGATACCTAGTGAATGGTAAATTATGAGTTCAAGTACCTAGATTCTATAATCATGATGATAAATTTAGAAAGGTACTTGATAAGTTGAGGAATTGAGATCCTAACACTTTGTGAAAAAAAGTATGGCTACAGGCCATGACTCCCCAATAATAATGTCATACATTAGATATATGATCTAAGTCTGAAGAGAGTTAGTTTTGTAATAATGGCTTTATAGTAAATAAATGTCATACATATTCTTCTATTTCTTAAAAGATAAATGACATATGGGTTTATCAAATTATAGCTATATTGCTTTAATAGGAAGAATGGTTTAATCTGTTGAACATTGTTTTAATTACTCCCAGACAAATATAACTTCTTTGTGTACATTTATTCTCTTAAGCTGCAATAATTATGTTTCTGGCGAAGAGTTATATCTCGCACTGGGACAATTTTATAATTGTTTCACCCCGTGGGAAACATATTTTTAGGTGGACATGGGAGAGGAGGCAGAAATCCTTCAATATGTGAAGGGCATCATCAACAGTACCAGGGATAGCAGTGAAGTTTCAGATGGAGACACTAGCTGTTATGCCACGTATAGATGTAGTTAGAGTCCTATGTGTCATCTATGTACTCTCAGGTCCTCGGAGTAATAGTTAGTGCTTTCGAGTTTTTGGTCCAGTACCTCGAGATTTTTGTATCTTGCCTTATATAGTTAACATGGTAGTTGATGATTGTAGCTTCGAGATACGACCTTACAGAGATGTACTGATGGATCAGTTTGTAAATAACTTATCATGTTGCTTTATGAAAAATCTTTACCATTTAAAGATCTCTTCACAAAAAGTTTTAATTTTTAGTGATTTTTGGTAATCCGCTGCTTAGTGAACGCTTCTGTATTAGTTAATATTGTTTTCTCAAGATAGACGTTACACCCACCATCTAAATTGCTAGTATTTATTGCATAATCAGGAAGTTAGGTGAACGGTCGACATACCCTTTGGTATTTGATCTGGAATTTACAGTATTAAAGTAGGCAATATTTTAAATCTTGCCATGCACTGCGGCATTTGAAACGTCACTGCACTGCAGAAAAAAATGTCCATGTTCCATATGCAAAGCAGTAGAACATGTCAAACCATCTACACTCATCGCACTAAAGAATATTTCACATGTAGAACATGGGTGTGGCCTTCCTAGGTGTAGGGCATGACGTAACATATATTGCATTGACAGTACCAAATTGAAAAATGTAGAGCATTACATTTTAATAATAAGACAACTGTGTCTACATCTAAATGTATAGTTCATCTTGAACATTGAGCCAAATGAACGTTTCTTCTTCCATTAAGCAACAATAATTATAGTGAAATTGTAGCAAACACAATTAAGATCTGCAGCTCATGAACTTTTAACTGACTACAAGAACACATCACCAATAAAATGACCATTCAATCCACGCAAAGGCTTGGATAATAGTATATTTTCTAAAAATTCAGAATAAGAATGCATTGATTCAGTTTGGCATATATTTCTAAAAATTCAGAATAAGAATACATTGATTCAGTTTGGCATGTACACAATCACATCCACGTATTTCCTGAATGATTAGTGTCAAGCAACATATTGTTGTTATGTTGCTGAACTAAGAAACATTTACAAGTTTAGAAACTACATAAATGAGCCAACATCATACAATTATATTACATTTAAGCCATAACTATATTCGGTGACATGGTTATCCATCCAGCCTTCACTATAGCTCCCACAAGATGTGATCTTTTCTTTTGCAGCTAGTCTGGTTTGATAGGCTACATCTGGTCCATATTTGAGACTTGTTGTCTTTGAGTTAATGGCCAAAAGAGCACAAATTATATATCCTTCACCTGCAACACAAATCCCAACCGAGTGTTAGCTATAAAAAGAATGTAAAATATGTATTGCAGAGTACTCAACTAGACGAAGTACATATCCATATTTAAATTTATATTGTATCTTATAAAATGGATCCCTCTCTTATACATATGAAGTCTAAATTTAAAGAAATGAAAGCGTACAAAATATCTCCAAAGGCAATGTCTTAAAAGATAAGTCTCAAAGTAAGCAGACATATACCAAGACAACTCATTTAGAATAAAGTCCAATTTCACCATATGACATTAAAAAAGGACATTGAGTCTGACTTATGATAAGGGAAGAATACTCCTGACTGTAATAAGAATGGAATTATTCTTTTTAGGGAGTTAGAAATATCGAGATATGTCATCAATTGCAGTAAACAAAGGATCTCACATTTTAAGATGAATCACATAAAGTACATTAAAAGATAGCATGACTGAGAGAGTAATATGATGAGGTTGCAATATGTTTCCAAGCTCTTCACTGTAGATGCACAAGAATAGGTTGAAATATATTTTTAAGATAAGCAAACGCCTATTGATATTGTTTAAACAAATTTAGGGTCTACTTATTATTCATAGAGAAATGTCACACTTAATTAGAATACCCATAAGTAACAAAGTAGATAAGTGGTCCAGGCGATCACATAGATACAATGGGCACTGGAGGATCCCAATTGTAAGTTCTCTAATCCAGTATGAGTATATATTGAATAATTTCTAAATGTAGAAACCTCAGAATATGAGTAGATGAATAATTTCAATCATGAGTATCATGAATAGTTTCAATAACAAGACACATGTACCATGAGAAATAGAAAGATAAGATCAGAAAATGTTTGCTACATAATTACATCCAAAATATAAGCATCAAACATATCATAAGATAGTGTTTGCTACATCATTACATCCAAAATATAAACACCACAAAATCAAATGGGAACATCACATCTTGGTCCTACTCAACCACATAATCATCATTGCCATTGTCATCCCCATCATTGAACACGATGGACTCCAATTCTGGCTCATCAAGTGACAACTCAGCCACCTCAAGAAGTCTCGATCCTTTGAAGGAATCAAATGCATCACCAGCAATGTCCCGCATCTTTGTTTCTCCTTCAATATACTTTTTTTCCTCCTTGACAAGAGACGAAGGTCGGTGTGCACAAACACTAGATCTTCTTCTCTTTTAGGAGTTATCTTGTTCCTCCTTAGTGAGTTGATAAATGAGTATGTGCTCCAGTTCCTCTCACTGCAGGAGGAAGAGCATGGTTGTTGAAGTAGTCAACTTGCTTGTTGCCGAAGATAAGGGGCACTATCTCCATGAACAAACCACCAAAGATGTGGCTCCAAGACCTCCCTATTGGTTATTGAATCAAAGTCCCCAAAATCTTCCATCATTGTAGAGAATTTAGCAAACTCTACACATACAAGGTGACACTCCTCTAGAAGAGGAAAATATCTTTTCAAGCATCTATTTCTTTCAGCTGATATCTCTACATCCTTGTGTGGAGCAACCCTAGTTTGATCGAAATTCATCCAACTAGCACTATAGTACCTATAAGAAATTAAAACATAGGTGTAAATGATATATAATGAAGTGATTGAAGTCTTATGTAAGTCAAATAAATTTAGTTAGGAAACTTTTACCTAGGGTTCAAGGAATGTGCCATGTAGTGGAAAGGAGTGTTGCTCTTGTTCCATCTATCCACTAAGATCTTGTGAACCACTGAATAAACACTAGATTTTAGATTGGCCCTCTCCCGCTGGGCTCAAGTAGCCTTTCAAGATTGTCCCTCTCCCGCTGCAACAAAGTGGTCCTCAACATGTTGTAATCAGGAGGGATATAGCCAGGAATAGCATTCTTAGCAGCAAATGTATAAGAAGAAGAATAGTAGGGATTTCTGGCCAAATGAAAAGGCAACCCTCCAGAATAAAACATATGGGCAATTTCAGAATGAAGTTGCTCCCTCTTCTCCATATTGAATGCCTTCACTAATGTTGAGGCCCTCCTCTTTCTAGGATCTATACCTTCTTGCATGAATGTAAACCCCATTGTGGAGGTTGTACTCATGTTGTGGCTGCCATGGCTTGAGGATGTGCTAGGGAATGGTATTGGCTTTGGAGAACTCCTCTTCAGCCTCATCACAAACTCTTTGCAATTTTGATGAGTTTTCCATTGTCACCTTATTGCATACTTTAATGCCATGGCCAGGGAGCCTCATCAAGTGGGTTTCTGCTCCATGGGGGCGGCGGTGCTGCTCTGTGCCGGCGACGCTGCTACTTGCGCGGACGGTGTTGCTTCTTCTTGCGGCAGCCAAAGCTCCTTCTAGATGGCGATGGCGATGGCGACCGAGAGTGCGGAAGAGCGAGAGTAGAATTCCGTTTAGGGCAGGAGACAAGAGGGCAGGAGACGAGAGGGTTTTGGGTATCGTGGGGTTTAGGAGTAGCGAGAGGGTGGGTTTAGTCGGGAAGGGATGGATGCATGTTGTGTGTGTGGTTTGTTTTTTATTTTTATTTTTAATTTCTAATTCGGCCAGATGGTGTGTCTGGGCCGTGTCCCAGACGTGTCCTTTGCTTTTTTTTATGTTCTAACTATTTCTTCTTGTTGTCCAAAACACCTGAAATGGATAAAAATATGCCTTTTAGATTGATATTGTCTATCATCGTTAGGCAAGACACACACACACACACACACACACACACACATATATATATATATATATATATATATATATATATTGAGTTGGGGGTGTTTACATTTGATGCTAGAAAAAGTGAACTAAATTATATATATTATCTGGAATGTGAGATACTAGACTAACATGGATAACTACATTCTCCTTTTTTGTCAATTAGTTGGTTATATACTAAAAGTGGATCGTGACTATTGTCAATTCATCATGTACCAAAATATCATATTTTTTATGTATGAGATGCTTTTTGGACATGCTTGACTACACGTTTATCTTTCGAAGAATCACAATTGTATAATTGAAGATTATTATCTATAGACACCATTCCATGATTTTAGATATTATTCGGTTTGAACTTCCATTTTAAGTAAGAATATTTCTTGGACAGGATATAATAAACTTGTAAGTATGCCTCCGAAGAAAAAGTTGAGGTCAATAAATGATGTTCTAGATGGAATCAATCAGACTTGTGAGAATGTGACTATGGATGATCAATACACCACCCTCTCGCATAGTTCCACACTTTCTAAAGATACTTCATCAACATCTCGAGTTGATGATCACGCAAGTATTGGTATATATAATGTTAAATAAATACATGCATTGTGATTTTTTCTAGGTTGTCTCATGATTAGTATTTTGTAGGGATAGAAGAAGTTGATGGAGATAACATAGGTAGATCTAGTCACAAGAAACCCCACTCTCTTGAGAATCAAAATCAACCTACTTCCTTTGTGGGAAATCATAAAGTTGGTGAGAAACTTGACTAATAGAGACATTTTTACGTAGATATTCTCACATCTACTTTAAATGACTAAATTATTCCAACCAATACTTTATGCAACCATTACTTATTTATTGTAGGCATGGGTTGAGCACATACTAAAATGAACAATGTGAACCGTGTAGTTCCTCAAGAAGGTGAATATGATGTTTGATTATATGTTAAACGTCAATAATGACTAATTTCTTTATATGCACATGTAATTTCATATTTTCCCACTTCAAAAAGTAACGGTAAACGTGTTCGAGTTGATGATCACCTAAGCATTGGTATATATAATGTTAAATAAATACATGTATTGTGATTTTTTCTAAGTTGTCTCATGATTAGTATTTTGTAGGGATAGAAGAAGTTGGTGGAGATAACATAGGTAGATCTAGTCACAAGAAACCCCACTCTCTTGAGATTCAAAGTCAATCTACTTCCTTTGTGGGAAAGCATAAAGTTGGTGAGAAACTCGACTAATAGAGACATTTTATGTATATATTCTCACATCTACTTTAAATGACTAAATTATTCCAACCAATACTCTGTGCAACCATTACTTATTTATTGTAGGCATGGGTCGAGCACATGTTAAAATGACCAATGTGAACCATGTAGTTCCTCAAGCAGGTGAATATGATGTTTGATTATATGTTAAACGTCAATAATGACTAATTTCTTTATATGCACATGTAAATTTAGATTATCCCATTTTAAAAAGTAAAGGTAAATGTGTTTCAGTGGATGATCACCCAAGCATTGCTAGAGAATATATTAAATAGATACATGCATTATGGGTGTATATTTTGTTGGTTGTCACATGATTATGATTTTGTAGGGATAGAAAAAGTTGGTGGAAATAACATAGACATATTTAGTCACCAGAAATCCCACCCCATGGAGGTTCCAAGTGAACCTAGTTCCTTTGTGAGAAATCATAAAGTTGGTAAGAAAACTACTAGAACCATTTCTATTTATGTAAACATTCTCATATATATGGATAAATTATATCAACCAATCCTTTACAACCATTACTTAATTATTTTGTAGGCTCAACTCAAGCAAAGGCTAAAATGACAAAAGTGAACCATGTAGTGCCTCAAGCAGGTTAATAGGATGTTTTATTATGTACTAAAGTGGAACAATGGATAATTTATATATTTGCAAATTTAATTTTATATTTACACTTGGAGATATAGTGATTATGGTAAATATATCCAATCATTTTGGGCATATATCTTGTTGGTTAGCATATTTTATTTTTTGTAGTAATGGAAGAAGTTGGTAGAGATAACAGATGTGGATCTATTCATAAGAAACGACCCTATCCTTTTGAGGTTCAAAGTCAACCCACTTCCTTTGTGGAAAATCATATTGTTGGTGAGAAACTCGACTATTAGATGCATTTTATTTATTTATCTACACTCATATCTACCTACCTTCTTATTAATAACTTGGTCTAACAAATACTCTCTTCTAACTGTTGAATATTCAATTTTTAGACATGGTCCAAGGGAAGGCCATCATGACCAAAGAAAACCATGTTGTTCGTCAATCATGTTTACATGATCGTTCATTATATGTTGAACCCAAAAAATGACTAATGTCTTTATATATACATTTGATTTCATATTTCCACACTTCAGTAAATAAAAATGGAGGTGTTAGAGTGTGTGAACAACCAAGCATTGATAGGGATGATGGTAAGTTCATTCATTCATTTTGGGTACATATTTTTCTAGTTGTCATCTGGTTGTTATTTTGTAGGGATGGACCAAATTGATGGTGAGAACTTAGGTGGATCTATTTTCCAAGAACCCAACCCCCTTGATGTTCTAGGTTAAGATACAACTTCGACTAGAAGTCAAAAGCTGGTGAGTTTCTCAATATTTAGATCCATCTTTATTCATTTAGTGTTTCCTCATGTTTGTTTCTATTATGATAGAGAGGGAGAGACCTAATGTTGAAGTTGAGGGGACACCAGGAATTAGGGTACATGTGAATACTACTATGAAGAAAGAAACTCATCGAATGAGGAGATCTAATCATAAAGCAAAAAGTGGTAAAAATATCGAGTCTAACACCACATGTATATATCATGATATCAAAATATACAATTAGTAAAATAGATTATGTGTCTCTTAAGGTTATTGTTGTTTACAGATGATGCATGCTTTGATGCGATTGAGGAAAGAAAAGGCCGTGGGTGGACAGGTTATGCTACCATGAAACCACCACTAGGTAAATCTCACCATGAATGTTGGACATTAGATAATCAACCAGTTGGTAAAGAAGGAGGAATCTTGGTCAACTTATTAGGCTTGAAAGCTAGAGATACTGATATTTTTCCGCTACATCTGAAATGGGGCAATTAGCAAAGAAGAAACTTCAATGGTGTATGGGATGATGTTCAGGTATTCATTTTATTGAATTTGTGTCAAAATTTTATTTTGTATATATCACTCTTATTGGCCATTCTATCTAACTATATCTTTTAGCAGAAAATGTTCGAATTTAAAAGCCATGAAACAAAGTTGCTTCTGTTTATGTATTTGGTTAGGAACGGGTGTATTGTTAAGGTGAAAACCAGTGTCATACAACACCGATACAACCTGAAGTTATATTTTGATACACTACCACCAGAACAACTCCTTGTATCTCCAGAATCAAGAGTTAGCCAAGAGCAGTCGCAACAACTATTGATATATTGGAGTAAAGAGGAAGCAATGGTAATATAATGCTTTTGTATGCCTAAGTGCTTTTTATAGTCATGGTAGTTGATTAGCTTTTCCCATTGTTATAATAATTTCATTGTACATAGGCTGAAGCAAAGCAAAATGCTACTAATCGTTCAATGATACGTCCTACTTGTATACTAGGAAGTAAATCAATTATACGGAAAAAATTTGAGATGGTAATAGTCTATATTTTAGTTGATTTCTTCTATCACATTATCCTATAAATCGAACTTACTTCTACTATTTTTTGTGTTAGATTCTAGAAGGAAAAAACCCTACTCAGTTATCTACTTATTTAGCTGTCCATACATACAAAGATGGGAGATTTCCTAATGAAGACACTCAACAAATGATGGTAAATTTTAGATTATCATAGATCACCTAGTTATGAATAAGATTATGAATATATCATGTGTTTCATATATGATTTTTAATGATATTTATTTATTGTAATAGGAGGAGGTCCAAGCTGAAGCAGAACACTATAATGTGCAAGATAGTCATGACCCCCTCGATCTACTACTTGTATATGATCATGTCTATGGTGGTCACCATGGAGGCTACCAAAGAGGTCATGGAAATGGGGTGACAAGGCAATTGTTGAAGGAAGGCCCCAATATGATGATAGCTAATAAAGTTTGTGAAGATCTTGAAAAAGAAGCTGCCTTTTATGCTAAAAAGCTTGCTGAAGCTAATCTTAGGATATCACAAATGATGGGCCAGGTCAGCCACTCAACTTATATTCTTCATTCACTTCTCTTAAAAAATATTTGACCATTCTAAAGAAGATTAGGAAATAAATTCAAGTCCATTTTGTTGTTTAAAATATAAATCACAAGAGACAAAATTTTGTTTGTGTTGGTTATGAAGATCTTAAAACACATACAATGTCTTTTGCAAGACTCAATGATATCAAAGAAATGAGCTTACAAATCACCTATTTATGTGTTCTTCATTTTTCTTGATCGTTGTCCTCTTTTTTCTTGCTCTTTTTAGTCACCCCATACTAAATGAATCTCAAAGGAAGGCATATATTTATAATGTTCATGTCTTGAATTAGATAGTGTTATGAACCCACTTTGTTTGTATATTCAAATCTCTACTTGTATACAGATAAGATGAGTGTCATTATTCTCTCAAGTAATATTTTTCATTAAATCCTCTTGAAGATTTTGTTTGACCATCCCAGTGTTGACAATGAAATAAAATTAAGGCATCCCCTTATAAATTGAATCTCAAAAGAAATGTATTTTTTATCATATTAATTGTTGGAATTAGTTTGGACACTGTACCTACTTTGTATATGGTATCAAACAAGTGAACTTATAGAACCACCTAGACATATATGTTCTTTGTTTGATGTTCATCTTGCTTTTGGTCCTTGCTACAAGTAGTCATCCCCTTGTTAAGTGAACTCAAAGGAATGCATACTTTAATCATATTCATGGCTGGAATCAGTTTGCTATCTTTATAATATTCATGGCTAGAAGTAGGTGTGTGAACCTATTTTGTATGTATAATGGCGTCTTCTATTTGCATATGAACTGGAAGGATTTGTTTCTTCTCAAGCGCAATAATCAAATAGTAATGTTGGATCTGAATCTCATAGTCAACACATGGATAGTAACGAGAGGAGTTCTCATGCGTGGGGCACTCCAGTCGGCACACTAGATTAGAGGAGTGTTGTCAAAATTGCAAGTGCATATTTTCAATAATGTCATAGATATTTTTTGTAAACAAAACGATGATATCTGGCTGCTTGAGATATTTTTTGTAGATATGGATGTCGTGGTGTTTGTACAAACATGAGGTGTCACACATGTCAATTGAGATATTTTGTGAAGATACTTGAATGTTATGACTTGTCTTCACAAATTTATGTCTTGTTTGTAACATTTTGTGAAGAAATGAATATATGACATGGATTGGTGAAGCATAATGTCTAGTGTTTGATCTGCATGTTTGACAATCTAGTCCCTTTTGTGTTGAGAAAACATTTTAAATATAATGTTTATGTTATGAAGAACGCCTATGAGAAGTCATACTGATTGATATTCTTTATTGATGTTGAAGGTTCACGTGGTGGTGGAAATTCACACTAAGCTTGTTGCAGAATTATTAGAAAAATCATATGCTTTAGTATATGTTCTCATATTGAAAACAAGTGGTAGCTATAGGATGGTCACACCCATCACACATAGACTGGGTGCTTGAAAGCAATGGAAACAACCTGTGATGTTCATAACCGTCATACATGGTTTGGGGGACCCGATTTTGGAAGATGTGTTTTGTATGACGGGCTTCAAACCTGTGAAGGTCCTTATCATCAGGCATTGCCTATGTAAGATGGTTATACACATCACAGGTTAGCCATTCTGTTGTAGTGGAAGGAGAGGCCCAAGCATGAGTGGAGAAAAGGGATGAAAGAAAGGGAGGTAAGGGACAGAGGAAGATCAGAGGAAAGGAAAGGGACAGACCGGAGAGGGGGTGACGGAGGAGCAATCGTGTCAAATTTTTTTTGAAACGCAAAGAAGGGGGTGCGGGGAAGAGTGAGAGTGCCATGGAATACATCACCAAGTAGACCGGCGCATGCACAAGTGGAGCAAGACGACAACCGGTAGTATGAGATTTCGTCCGTCTGCATGTCATTTCCGTTTGTTATATGAGACCATTTTGGTCCTCTTTATGTATGAGAACAAGATTGGAGAGGGAAGTAAATTACTTTCTTCTTAATTTTGTTCTCATACTTACAAAGATGGCGAAAAACATCCCAATATGAGCACTATTTCTGGTCCAACTCGTTAAATTATGAGTAAATTAATCAGAACAGATTTCTCCAGATGTGAGGAATCCAGCATTGTTCCGCGGCTTCTCTGTTTTAGCTCATAAGTAACACAATCCAAAAAACAGAGTTAGGACGGGGGATCTTGGACCCCTCCTATTTTGGTTCTATTTTGGCCTAAGGAAATAGAAATGCAACATTGACAACAACATACAACTGAACAGAACAAGGTATGCATAGAAAATAAATAGGTATGTTGGCTATGTGCTTTCATCACATATCCAAGAAGTGTTATATGCAAATTTGTACTGAATCCAAAACAACATGCTAAGTACCAACATTGCAACTGTGTTTCCAATGTACATAACTAGTTTCCACACAAAGGTAGGTAAGGTGATGTTGAACTAGTTTGTCATGGCGGCGCAATGTTGTTGTTGTGCTAAATGGTAAGATGAGTGTACTAAGTTGAATAGAACACGACACGCTGAGTGAACAGAATACAGATAGTTATTACGCTACAACAAGATTTAACTTAACATAACACAGACTGATATGTGAGTGTAGCAGCTTGAGTATGGAGTTTTCTATGAAGCAAGGTATGAATATCAATTTGTAGTTTGGTGAGAAGGGAGTTTTGCAAGCATTAAAGCTAAGGTTTATAAAGTGGTAGTTTCAACACTTGTTAAAAAAGACGTCTTAATAGAGTAGCACCATGTTGTAAACAGTTAGCGTGGAGGGCATGTTCTTCAACACTAAGGTTTATAAAGTGGTAGTTCAAACACTTGTTAAAAAAGACGTCTTAACAGAGTAGCATCACATTGTGAACAGTTTGTGTGGCGGGCGTGTTCTTTAAGCATGGCAACTTTGTTTTTAATTTACATGCTTACATGGGATGTGAAAGTGCAACCCAAATGTCATGCGACTAACATCATTCAGTAGGATCATACTAACCTAAAAAAGACGTCTTAACAAAGTAGCACCATATTGTAAACAGTTAACATGGGGGTTATGTTCTTCCAGCATGCCTTATTTGCAAACTTATGTTGCAACTAGGTTTGGGACAGCTATTATGACACCTCCAGATACAATGGAGTTTTGTTTTGATTTTAAATAATGGTCGACATTGAAAAAGTGTGTTTTATCATTAGTCAACATGGGCCTACTGAATAAGGTTTTAGTGAACTCTCTTTGAAGGGATAACTATAGTGAACCAGTTTGCAGGTTGTTGTTTCTTAGAAAACCATTTAGGTCTGAACTAAAATGGGATGTTAGGTTGTTCATAAAGGTAGGTAAGGCGATGTTGAACTAGTTTGACATGGTGGTGTAATCTTGTTGTTGCACTAAACAACAAGATGAGTGTAGTAAACTGAACAGAACACATCAAGCTAAGTGAACAGAACACAAACATTTATTATGCTACAACAAGACATAACTGAACAGAAAATAGACTTTTAAGTGAGTGTAGCAACTAGAGTATGGAGTGTTCTATGAAGCAAAGTATGCATATCATTTTGTAGTTGGGGAGAAGGGAGCGCGGCAAATGTTAATGTTAAGGTTTATAAAATGAAAGTTCCAAAACTTAAAAATGCAACATAATTCAGTAGAATCATACTATCCTAATATAATGGGGGTGGGGATAATGTACTTAAAATATGAAAAAGTTTGTTTGTTAAAAAAAGAGACTTAGTAACAAAGTAGCACCATGTTGTAAACAGTTAGCAGGGCGGTCATGTTCTTCCAGCAGGGTAACTTTGTTTCCAATGTGCATGTGTTATGGGATGTGGAAGTGCAACCCAAATGTAGGTAAGTTGATGTTGCACTAGTTTGCCGTAGCATTGTAATGTTGTTGGCCTGCTAAACAACAAGCTTGTTGTCATGCGTGTGTGGCATAAGATTGAGTGTTATGTGTTGTGGCTAAACAGTTAGATGCACAACAAGTTGAGTGATGGGGGAAAGCTATTATTTGCTAGGTTATGTTACAACTACGTTGATTTTATAATAATTAGTAGTTAATCGGTGTGTGAATTTAGCAAGGATAACTAGGTGTAGGGGTTGACTTACATAAATGCAGGTTGCTATTTCTAAGCAAACCATTTGGGTATGGACCAACAGGGGATACCTAAAGTGAACAAGGGACTCACTTACATAAACGCAACAACAACTACGTGTTAATGCCGAAGTAGTTCATATGTTAGGTCGAACACTTAAAAACGCAAGTTCATGCAGTAGGATTTCCTGCTACTAGCATTATCATACTAACCTAATATAATGGGGGGGATATCCAAAAACGAACCTTTGTAGCATCGTTGACATTCACAGCTCGATGCACCATTGTTACTCCTTCAAGAACGCCACAAGCTACTGATCCATCATGCCTATCATTTGAGATGACATGCACAGTGGTTGCTGGCATCGTCGGGGGTTAAGATGCCAAGAAATGGATGCACAGCTTGCTCTAGGTCATCAGGCAGAAGAGGAGAGCGACGAGGAGGGGGCGAGGAGCAGTGGCGTAGCCACATATAATGTTGGTAGGGCACGTGCCCTACCTGAATTCTAGCATCTTGTATTAATCTACATAAAGTTTGGTTCTACATAAAAGAAAATATGCATTAGTGTCCTACCCTAAGATCATTACTATGCTCTTCTATTGAACTGTGCCCCCTCATGTACAATTTCCTGGCTACGCCACTGGCGAGGAGGGGAAGGAGAGGCGCAAGCAAGAGTGGAGGAAAGGGATGGAAGAAAGGGAGGAAAGGGAGGGAGGGTTGGGGGTTACGATGCCAAGAAACTGATGTGCAGCTTGCTCTAGGTCATCCAGCAGAAGAGGAGAGGGGCGAGGAGGGGTGAGGAAGGGAAGGAGAGGCCCAAGCATGAGTGGAGAAAAGGGATGAAAGAAAGGGAGGTAAGGGACGGAGAAGATCGGAGGAAAGAGGAAAGGAAAGGGACAGACCGGAGAGGGGGTGACGGAGGAGCAATCGTGCCACAATTTTTTGAAACGCAAAGAAGGGGGCGCGGAGAAGAGTGAGCGTACCATCGAATACATCACCAAGCAGACGGGCGCAGGCACAAGTGGAGCAAGACGACAACCGGTAGTACATCACCAAGCAGACGGGCCATGGAATACATCACCAAGCAGACGGGCGCAGGCACAAGTGGAGCAAGACGACAACCGGTAGTACGAGATTTCATCCAGTAAATCGTCTGTATGTCATTTCCGTTTGTTATATGAGACCACTTTGGTCCTCTTATATGTATGAGAACAAGATTGGAGAGGGAATTAAATTACTTTCCTCTTAATTTTGTTCTCATACTTACAAAGACGGCGAAAAACATCCCAATATGAGCACTATTTCTGGTCCAACTCATTAAATTAAGAGTAAATTAATCAGAACAGATTTCTCCAGATGTGAGGAATCCAGCATTGTTCCGCGGCTTCTCTGTTTTAGCTCATAAGTAACACAGAGTTAGGACGGGTGATCTTGGACCCCTCCGAGGAGAAGTAGAAGACGCTGCGGACGCAAACGAGATCCTGCGTATATAAAATGTATTAACGAGATAGGATTTCTAGCGAGAAACACACCACAGCAATACTTGTATTTAACACTTGAGTTTACAGTATAGCAATCCAGGAGGACGACTAGGTAACGGGAACTGATTCGACGATCTCCACACCCCACAGGATCCGATCCTGCGTCGCCTTCCTGTTCGGTTTATCATGCGTAACAGAGTTCTTCCAGGGCGGCGGCCCTCTGTTGGCGCGGAGGTAGTGGCCGTTCCTCGTCTTTAACTTGACCTGTACATTCTCCTTGATGGGTACCCACTCCATGAACAAATCCAAGCGGCCGTCGGGTCTAGGGGCGGACTGGACGACTTTGCGGCCCGTCATTCCAAGGAGAAAAGGGGTGTTGGAGGCGCTCAGGTATCGGCCGTAGAAGCTCTTGAGGCGGATGGCGGGTGATAGGTTAGGGTTTGAAGGTTTGAGTGCTGTGGTTGGGGGTTCGACGATCTCGACTTTCCATCTGGCGCCGGAGCGGTCCTGGTGGATTAATCTATTCATTGACATTAATGTACTCCTGCTCGAGGTCTTGGTTCAACTCTATGACAATGACTTCCAGACTCTATGACATTTAATAGTGTATTTAATGTAACCAACCTAAAAGTATAAGAGAATAGATAACTGGAATACTATTAACATGATACCTAAAAGTTTTTATGTTTAAGATGTAATTTGTCTTTGGATATTTGATAGAGTGAGTACGCTAAAATGCAACCTTGAGAGCAATGTAGATTAATGTAGTAGGTGTACAGTTAGGTGAGTGATTCTATTTTGGCCTAAGGAAATAGAAATGCAACATTGACAACAACATACAATTGAACAGAACAAGGTATGCATAGAAAATAAATAGGTATGTTGGCTGTGTGACTTTCATCACATTTCCAAGAAGTGTTATATGCAAATTTGTACTGAATCCAAAACAACATGCTAAGTACCAACATTGTAACTGTGTTTCCAATGTACATAACTAGTTTCCACACAAAGGTAGGTAAGGCAATGTTGAACTAGTTTGTCATGGCGGTGCAACGTTGTTGTTGTGCTAAATGGTAAGATGAGTGTACTAAGTTGAATAGAACACGACACACTGAGTGAACAGAATATAGATAGTTATTACGCTACAACAAGATATAACTTAACATAACACAGACTGATATGTGAGTGTAGCAGCTTGAGTATGGAGTGTTCTATGAAGCAAGGTATGAATATCAATTTGTAGTTTGGTGAGAAGGGAGTGCTGCAAACGTTAATTTAAGGTTTATAAAGTGGTAGTTTCAACACTTGTTAAAAAAGACATCTTAATAGAGTAGCACCATGTTGTAAACAGTTAGCGTGGAGGGCATGTTCTTCAACACTAAGGTTTATAAAGTGGTAGTTCCAACACTTGTTAGTACTTGTTATACAGTGGTAGTTCCAACACTTGTTAAAAAAGACGTCTTAACATAGTAGCATCACATTGTGAACAGTTAGTGTGGCGGGCATGTTCTTTAAGCATGGCAACTTTGTTTGTAATTTACATGCTTACATGGGATGTGAAAGTGCAACCCAAATTTCATGCAACTAACATCATTCAGTAGGATCATACTGACCTAAAAAAGACGTCTTAACAAAGTAGCACCATATTGTAAACAGTTAACGTGGGGGGTATGTTCTTCCAACATGGCTTATTTGCTAACTTATGTTGCAACTAGGTTTGGGACAACTATTATGACACCTCCAGATACAAGGGAGTTTTGTTTTGATTTTAAATAATGGTCGACATTGAAAAAATGCGTTTTATCATTAGTCAACATGGGCCTACTGAACAAGGTTTTAGTGGTCTCTTTGAAGGGATAACTATAGTGAACCAGTTTGCAGGTTGTTGTTTCTTTGAAAACCATTTGGGTCTGGACTAAAAGGGGATGTTAGGTTGTTCATAAAGGTAGGTAAGGTGATGTTGAATCAGTTTGACATGGTGGTGTAATCTTGTTGTTGTGCTAAACAACAAGATGAGTGTAGTAAATTGAACAGAACACATCAAGTTGAGTGAACAGTACACAAACATTTATTATGCTACAACAAGATATAACTGAACAGAAAATAGACTTTTAAGTGAGTGTAGCAACTAGAGTATGGAGTGTTCTATGAAGCATAGTATGCATATCATTTTGTAGTTGGGGAGAAGGGAGCGCGGCAAATGTTAATGTTAAGATTTATAAAATGAAAGTTTCAAAACTTAAAAATGCAACATAATTCAGTAGGATCATACTATCCTAATATAATGGGGGTGGGGATAATGTACTTAAAATATGACAAAGTTTGTTTGTAAAAAAAAGAGACTTAGTAACAAAGTAGCACCATGTTGTAAATAGTTAGCGCGGCGATTATGTTCTTCCAGCAGGGCGACTTTGTTTCCAATGTGCATGTGTTATGGGATGTGGAAGTGCAATCCAAATGTAGGTAAGTTGATGTTGCACTAGTTTGTCGTAACATTGTAATGTTGTTGGCATGCTAAACAACAAGCTTGTTGTCCTACGTGTGTGGCATAAGATTGTGTGTTATGTGTTGTGGCTAAACAGTTAGATGCACAACAAGTTGAGTGATGGGGGGAAGTTGTTATTAGCTAGGTTATGTTACAGCTACGTTGATTTTATAATAATTAGTAGTTAATCAGTGTGTGAATTTAGCAAGGATAACTATGTGCAGGGGTTGACTTACATAAATGCAGGTTGCTATTTCTAAGCAAACCATTTGGGTATGGACCAACAGGGGATAACTAAAGTGAACAAGGGACTGACTTACATAAACGCAAGAACAACTACGTGTTAATGCCGAAGTAGTTCATATGTTAGGTTGAACACTTAAAAACGCAAGTTCATTCAGTAGGATTTCCTGCTATTAGCATTATCATACTAACCTAATATAATGGGGGGATATCCAAAAACAGACCTTTGTAGCATCGTTGACATTCACAGCTCGATGCACCATTGTTACTCCTTCAAGAACGCCATAAGCTACCGATCCATCATGCCTGTCATTTGAGACGACATGCACAGCGGTTGCTGGCATTGTCGGGGGTTAAGATGCCAAGAAACAGATGCACAGCTTGCTCTAAGTCATCAGGCGGAAGAGGAGAGCTACGAGGAGGGGAAGGAGAGGCGCAAGCAAGAGTGAAGGAAAGGGACGGAAAAAAGGGAGGAAAGGGAGGGAGGGTCGGGGGTTACGATGCCAAGAAACTGATGTGCAGCTTGCTCTAGGTCATCTGGCGGAAGAGGAGAGGGGCGAGGAGGGGTGAGGAGGGGAAGGAGAGGCCCAAGCATGAGTGGAGAAAAGGGTTGAAAGAAAGGGAGGTAAGGGACGGAGGAAGATCGGAGGAAAGAGGAAAGGAAAGGGACAGACCGGAGAGGGGGTGACAGAGGAGCAATCGTGCCAAATTTTTTTGAAACACAAAGAAGGGGGCGCGGGGAAGAGTAAGCGTGCCATCGAATACATCACCAAGCAGACGGGCGCAGGCACAAGTGGAGCAAGACGACAACCGGTAGTATGAGATTTCGTCCGTCTGCATGTCATTTCCGTTTGTTATATGAGACCATTTTGGTCCTCTTATATGTATGAGAACAAGATTGGAGAGGGAAGTAAATTACTTTCCTCTTAATTTTGTTCTCATACTGCGAAAAACATCCCAATATGAGCACTATTTCTGGTCCAACTCATTAATTTATGAGTAAATTAATCAGAACAGATTTCTCCAGATGTGAGGAATCCAGCATTGTTCCGCGGCTTCTCTGTTTTAGCTCATAAGTAACACAATCCAACAAACAGAGTTAGGACGGGGGATCTTGGACCCCTCCGAGGAGAAGTAGAAGACGCTGCGGACGCAAACGAGATCCTGCGTATATAAAATGTATTAACGAGAAAGGATTTCTAGCGAGAAACACACACAGCAATACTTGTGTTTAACACTTGAGTTTACAGTATAGCAATCCAGGAGGACGACTAGGTAACGGGAACTGATTCGACGATCTCCACACCCCACAGGATCCGATCCTGCGTCGCCTTGATGTTCGGTATATCATGCGTAATAGAGTTCCTCCAGGGCGGCGGCCCTCTGTTGGCGCGGAGGTAGTGGCCGTTCCTCGTCCTTAACTTGACCTGTACATTCTCCATGATGGGTACCCACTCCATGAACAAATCCAAGCGGCCGTCGGGTCCAGGGGCGGACTGGACGACTTTGCGGCCCGTCATTCCAAGGAGAAAAGGGGTGTTGGAGGCGCTCAGGTATCGGCCGTAGAAGCTCTTGAGGCGGATGGCGGGTGATAGGTTAGGGTTTGAAGGTTTGACTGCTGTGGTTGGGGGTTAGACGATCTCGACTTTCCATCTGGCGCCGTGGCTGGCGCCGGAGCGGTCCTGGTGGACGGATTCCTTGTCGGCGGAGGCTATTAGGAACTTGTCGCGGTGGCTGCGGAGGCGGACGAAGCTGCCTTCGGGGAAGTAGTCCATTGGGGAGGGAGTGGATGGGGAGGAGCAAAGGGGAAAGCCAAGGGAGTCCGGCGGAGAGAGAGAGACACAGACTACACAGCACTGCTAGCATGAATTTATGCCCGGCAGCGAGTGGATACGCCCACCCAACGAGCAGAGACCCGCTTTTGACGGGGTTCACTGTTGCGACCTCGTGTACAAGTCACAGTAGCGGACACGGAGAAGCAACATGATCATCTCGCGTGACATCTAGTCTATAGAGAGAATGGGTAAAACAACGCGACGTGGCGCCGAACCTCCCCGCACACCCACCGCTTATACAACTACACTACAAGTCAGACTTCAAATTTGAACACACATGTGTTGAAGGCGTCTACGCAGACTTTTACTTTTCCAACATCCTTATAATCAATCACACAATTACAATGTTTCCAGTTGACCGGCCAATTCCACAACCAGATCCATCAACGCGATTTTCTTTTTCTAAAACATTTGTGCAAGTCAAAATGTCACACTTGATAGGATTCGTTCGCAATGTACGTATATACATCAATACCAGCTCCCAATTTGAATCGGGCCAGGCGTTCCAAATCCTCCTCGACAGGGCAATTTGCTAATTTTCCCACATCCATTAAATTGATGTAAATAAGTTATAAGTTTCACTAAGATTTGAGAGCCCATGTCCATTTCATATCGGATTAGTCAAAATTACTTATAACAAACACACTTTCCTCACCCTTTCTTAACTCGTATTCGGGACAATGCAAAATTGACGCAGTTCTTGCTCGAAAAGTTGAAAATAGATTTTGAACTCAAGACACACAAAGAGAGTGAGATAATGGGTGGAGACCAAGAGTAAACTTGTAGATGAATATCTGGAATCCGCTTATTCAATTCAAAACTATTGATTCGCTCATATTTCGGGACAATGCAAAATCGTAGTAGAAGACGATCTGGTTTTTTTAGATTTTGGACTCAACACAGACACACACAGAGAGAAAGTTAAGGATGAAGATCAAGAAACAATCGATTCGAAACATACATGATATATTTTTATATAAATATATGAAAATATAGTCACTTAAATATATATATATATATATAATATCAATATTTTACATACATGATATATTTGACATGAAATGTATCATTTTCGATCCAATTTTGAATATTTATCTAAATATAAAATTTATTCATTAGGTGTATTCATATGTTATCATATGATATTCTTTGGATATCAACCGGAATATCAAATTGACTTTTTTTCCAGATTTAGATATCAGATATAGCAGTATTCGTTCTATTTTTATCCATTAACATGCATAATCAAGAGTGAATAAATAATATAACATTACAATTTAAATCATGAAGAGCAATTCACATTTTATAATCAACCAATATCAATATATGTGCTAAGTAATACTATATATAATTATATGTATATATTTGTATATTATTTTTGCTTATATGTTGTGAACGAGTACTATGAGTATTCTGAAAAAAACAAAATGTATATTACATATTCATAGAACTATAATAATTATTTATGTATATATTCTGAAACCAAAGAATACTTGTATTACATAGTAGTTGAATACAAATCTAAGTGACATAATGCGTGTATTATATATTAGAAGTATCACAATAGTCAATGATACATACCAAGAAAATGTATGTATGATATGTTTATTATGATATAGTGCATATTTTCAAATAAATTATTGCAGATGAATAAGTATTATAATTCATATTTTAGAGTCAAATAACAACTAAGTTCAGTCTCTTCATCTACCATCTCACTCTATCAGTTTATCTCATACCTATACTTTTATTTACTATACTCTCTCTCCTTCTATTATTTCTTTTTCTATCTATCACACACACACACACTCTTTCTCCATCCACCAACTCTTTTACTATTCATTCCACTCTCTCTCCATCCACTACCTCTTATTTTTATTTATGATGACATCTCTCTAACCACTACCTTATCTTACATTAATTATTCATGGGAGTGTGCTAATTTTCTGCACATCCATTGTATGGGTGTCAAAATGGGTGCGAGTGGCATTGTCTGAATACATTTCCATTAGTTAAACCCCCATAGAACAATTGATTTCACTGTGTAATCCTACTGCTATGGCTATTGAGGTGTTGCAAGGTGAACACCTCTCTCCCCCTCTCATTTTAGAAGTATCATAATAGTCAATGATGCATACCAAGATAATGTCTGTATGAAATGTTTATGTATGATGTAATGCATATTTTCAAATAAATTATTGCAGATGAATAAGTATTATAATTCATATTTTAGAGTCAGATAACACATAAAGTCAGTCTCTTCATCTACCATCTCACTCTATCAGTCAATCTTGTACCTCTTTTTATTTCCCATACTCTCTCTCTCCTTCTATTATTTTCTTTTTCTATCTATCACGCACACACACACTCTTTATCAATCCAACAACTCTTTTAATATTCATTCCACTCTCTCTCCATCCACTACCTCCTATTTTTATTTATGATGACGTCTCTCTAACCACTACCTTATCTTACATTGATTATTCATGGGATTGTGCTAATTTTCTGCACATCCATTTGTATGGGTGTCAAAATGGGTGCGAGTGGCATTGTCTGAATACATTCCCATTAGTTAAACACCCACAGAACAACTGATTTCACTGTGTAAGCCTACTGCTATGGCTATTGGGCTGCTACAAGGAGAATACCTCTCTCCCCCTCTCATTTTAGAAGTATCATAATAGTCAATGATGCATACCAAGACAATATCTGTATGAAATGTTTATGCATGGTATAATGCATATTTTCAAATAAATTATTACAGATGAATAAGTATTACAATTCATATTTTAGAGTCAAATAACACATATGTTCAGTCTCTTCATCTACCATCTCACTCTATCAGTCTATCTCATACCTCTATTTTTATTTACTATACTCTCTCTCCTATTATTTCTTTTTCAATCTATCACACACACACACTCTTTCTCAATCCACCAACACTTTTACTATTCATTCCACTCTCTCTCCATCCACTACCTCCTATTTTTATTTATTATGACGTCTCTCTAACCACTACGTATCTTACATTAATTATTCATGGAATTGTGCTAATTTTCTGCACATACATTTGTATGGGTGTCTAAATGGGTGTGAGTGGCATTGTATGAATACATTCCCATTAGTTAAACCCCCATAGAACAACTGATTTCACTATGTAAGCCTACTACTATGGCTATTGGGGTGCTGCAAGGAGAACACCTCTCTCCTCCTCTCATTTTAGAAGTATCATAATAGTCAATGATGCATACCAAGACAATATCTGTATGAAAGGTTTATGTATGATATAATGCATATTTTCAAATAAATTATTGCAGATGAATAAGTATTACAATTCATATTTTAGAGTCAAATAATACATACGTTCAGTCTCTTCATCTACCATCTCACTCTATCAGTCTATCGCATACCTCTACTTTTTATTTACTATACTCATTCTCCTTCTATTATTTCTTTTTCTATCTATCACACACACACTCTCTTTCTCCATCCACCAACTCTTTTACTATTCATTCAACTCTCTCTCCATCCATTACCTCCTATTTTTATTTATAATGACATCTCTCTAACCACTACCTTATCTTACATTAATTATTCACGGGATTGTGCTAAATTTCTGTATATCCATTTGTATGGGAGTCAAAATGGGTGTGAGTGATATTTCCTGAATACATTCCCATTAGTTAAACCCCAATAGAACAATTGATTTCACTATGTAAGCCTACTACTATTCTATTGGGGTGTTGCAAGGTGAACACCTCTCTCCCCCTCTAATTTTAGAAGTATCATAATAGTCAATGATGCATACCAAGATAATGTCTGTATGATATGCTTATCTATGGTATAATGCATATTTTTAAATAAATTATTACAGATGAATAAGTATTACAATTCATATTTTAGAGTCAAATAACACATAAGTTCAATCTCTTCATCTACCATCTCACTCTATTAGTCTATCTCATACCTCTATTTTTATTTGCTATACTCTCTCTCCTTCTATTATTTCTTTTTCTATCTATCACACACTCTATTCCTCCATCCACCAACTCTTTTACTATTCATTCTACTCTCTCTCCAACCACTACCTCCTATTTTTATTTATATTGATGTCTCTCTAATCACAACCTTATCTTACATTAATTATTTTTGGGATTGTACTAATTTTTTGCAATCCATTTGTATGGGTTTCAAAATGGGTGTGAGTGGCATTGCCTGAATACATTCCCATTAGTTTAAACCCCAAAGAACAACTCATTTCATTGTGTAAGCCTAATGTTATGGCTATTGAGGTGTTGTAAGGTGATCACCTCTATCCCCCTCTCATTTTAGAAGTATCATAACAGTCAATGATGCATACTAAGACAATGCATGTATGATATGTTTATTTATGATATAACACATATTTTCAAATAAATTATTGCAGATGAAAAAGTATTACAATTCATATTTTAGAGTCAAATAACACATAAGTTCAGTCTTTTTATCTACCATCTCACTCTATCAGTCTATGTCATACCTCTATTTTTATTTACTATATCTATCACACACACACTCTCTCTCTCTCCATCCACCAACTATTTTACTATTCATTCTACTCTCTCTCCATCCACTACCTCCTATTTTTATTTATGATGATGTCTCTTTAAACATTAACTTATCTTACATTAATTATTTCTGGGATTGTGCGATTTTTCTGCACATCCATTTGCATGAGTGTCAAAATGGGTGCGATTAGCATTTCCTGGCTACATTCCCATTAGTTAACCCCTGTAGAACAACTCATTTCATGGTGTAAGCATAATGCTATGTCTATTGAGGTGTTGCAAGTGAACACCTCTCCCCCTCTCATTTTCTTTCTTATAGGTCTAAGGCAAGATCTAGATTTTGCTAGTCCCATCTCCACGTGATATCATAAGAATTGACAGACCGATGTGCACAGATAATCATCATAGTGGAGGAAGAAGACATCATTTGTAATGAATACAACAGATATGAACTACATCAATGAACTACAAATATATAACAGAAATGTAACATCAGCCAATGAATTTCCGTACTAAATCCTTAAGCAAACATGCTATACGACTGATTTCATTTTACAAACACACTTATGCCCTGAGGAGATGAGATATACCGCTCATGTTCCAACCGACCACTACGAAGTCGAAATCGGTACCATACAAGGTCAATGGAAGAGCCGGATTCCCATGACCTCCCACATCTCGGTCAGCGTGAGATCACATGCAGGACATCTTGTGTCTCTGCTAAATATAGCTTTCCAGAGTATACAGGAAACTTCGCTATCAGAGTTACAGTGGCATGCTGCACTCTCTTTGCAATCGTGAGATTTCATGTTTATCTCCATCGATCTGGCATTAACATTATTAGGAGATGTGTACGACATCTAACCTAATCATCGGGAGATTCGTGATACATCCATCCCGGTACATATAATGAAGGATTGAGAGATTTAATGTTTATCTCACATCAATTCCTCCATTAGGGCGTAAGGATATTTGCGCCCATAACCCCCCACATACTCAAAAGTATGCCCTCCGGGTTTTGCCGCGGAGCACCCATTTTACCATCACCAATTTGCTGACGATGATGGATCTATGGTCATGGCTCTACATGATATGATTTCACTTGATTAAATTAAGTACATTAGCATATTCTTTTAGCATCAATCAAGTTCTCAAACATAACTTATTACAACAATGCTATAAAGAGACATGTACTACTTTCATCAGATATTTATCAGTCTTTCAAAGACCTTGGGAACTCAGTCCCTCATTTCAAAACTGGGAATTCTCATCCCTTCACATTCTCATCACTATAATCATATGGTTCTGCGTATTCAAACCCTTAACTCATCATTGAGCATTATTACACCTTTTTCAGGAAACTATCACCTTCAGGTCATCTGACCACGACATTCATGATACTTGTTACACAAGCATCACACCTGGCTCACAAGGCCATGAAATATCTTGTCACCTATTTCTAGGCAACAACTTGCTCATATGACTCATAGAATCCTTACACATTGTTACTTTTACTAAGCAACAACAACATTAAGGCTCATAATGCCAATCAACATTTATTATATAAATGTCGTAGCTCAAATCTAGCTATGTTCATTATCTCATCATACTTGCATGGTTATTAGGCATGATAACAGTCATACAAGATATTCATCACATCATGTGATACAATAGTAACACCATTATTCCTTTTCCAGGAATTAGGATTTATTATCAAACAGGGCTTATCATTCCCTTTACCCAAGTCAGGGTTAGGGTTCCCCTTTTCTCATTAATTAGGGTTTCATGATTATATAATCTATCCAACCCTTAGTTCATTAATCCATACCTCTGGGGCATTCAAAGGTATCATATTTAATTATTCAAGAACATTACTTTCATCATATAGCATTAATGATCATCAATTAAAGGTATGAGTTCATTTCTCATCCTCATCATGGTATGATTATATCATACACATCATTTGGGCTTAACCCCATTCTCAAGGTACATTAATTAACACTCATCAAGGAGCAAAAACTCATTACATTTCATTGTAATAGTTGCAAAACACATTTCATATGTTTCTTACCCAAATATATTGGATTTGGAGTGTATCTAGGTATATAAACCCTGAAGTGTTGAATGTGATAACTATCATATCTTGATGTATCACTTTCTCATCATTTCAGACTCTCTTGAGTTAACCAACTTATCTTGTATTAAGGTATTTCCCTCTTAATACATTCCATTACTAAACTCTGACCTTTAGCATATAATACATAGGCCCCACATTAGAATTGTCCATCTATCTTTAATGATATGGACTTTTCTAATGCTAAAGATATTGTTTACAGTTAGGTTACATTTAATCAACCACATGAAATGTTTCACCTTTATAAGGGAATTTTGTAAGGAGGCGAGATCACCCCCTTACTTAAATTTAACGGAAAATGCAATACATCCCTCAAATTATTAAAAACATTGTGATGGAAGGATGTATGCATAATAAATCTATTTAAATAAGCATGGACCAAGTACAACCAAGTGTCAATAGTAGCAGCGGAAGAAAGTAAGATGAGAAAACTAGTCTATTACATAGATTGTTCCAAAAGAAGAAGTAGATAAGAATCCTGTCTATTACAAAGCTCTTATTTCTAGAGTTTATAACATATATTTTTGAGCAAGGTCTTAGCAGCATCAACCTTGCCATGATATCAACTTCACTCCTGTCCTGGGTTTCCTTGTACTTGATCTAGCCCTTGTCCCGGTTCTAGATGGTTGGGAAGCACCCAGCAAGAGAAAGATAGAAATGCATGTGTCACAACATGATAATGTACAAGAAGCGTAGAAGGAATGGAAACATAAAGATTTTCTATACTAGGATTGTTCAAGAGTATGAGGCATATAATTCAAATGGGATTTCTGCCAAGCATATAAGTCAAATATAGAACAAGCATGATTCATTATGACTAAGCTAAACTAACATAGGGTGAGGCGCCTACCAACTTCAACCAGGAGGAGAGGGGAAATAACATCCCAAACCTCAAAAATATATATAAAGTGGCAGGGGGACTAAAACCCCAGTGCCTATGGCAGGGGGACTGAAACCCCAATGCCCTATGGGTGACTTGTACTCATGTACACTATATTAGTTAACTAGTCAAACTATCATTATCATGCTTATAATTCACAATGGCATAGAAGGCAGATAACATTTATTCAAGTGGGGCCCAATGACCCAAACATTTCCAAGAGATAACCAAAAAAAAGATGTTCATGCAACAAGATCTCATATTGGATACTCAAATGAATAGTTTAAGGGCAACATGTATATATCAAGATCTCAACAAGGCAAAGCAAGGGAAGTGGGGTCCCATGACCCATATTCATTAAAGAATAACAATATAGCAAGACTATGCTTCATAGTTACAAATTTTTATATCCAAGTAGAAGATGGATAATATTATTAAAAGTATGCCTCATATGAGAAAACTAGGCTAAACATGATAGGAAGACCAACTGAAGTGTTAGAATGCACATACCTGATCTTGCTTTCTAGATTATCCCTTAACCACTAAGATGTCAGATCCAAACTCACTTTAACCTAGGTTCAAAGATTAATGCATGCATTAGGTTACTTAAAGGTTTTTTAAGTGTAAAATATCCACATTTATAAACTATGGGTAAAGGCTTTGGATTTTGGTTCTGGAAATAGGTCCAAACGATCCCTAATATTTTTCTACTCGAGAAAACATATTTTATTGTCAAAAACAGAGTTAAAACACTATTATTATCATTTAACATCATTTAATACATTTAAATTAGGGTTTGAATTAATTAACAGGTTTATGGTAGAAATCAGTGTGCAAAATTTGAAAATTCGGATTCTACATGTTTTTATCTTTCCAACGAGTATTTATTTATAATTTTTCGACAACCGAGCGATTTACTATGAATTAAACAAGATTGACTAGTTAATTGCTAAATGGGTGAAAAATCAAGTTTGAAATTGACAGATCTGCCCTCGGCTAAAGAACCAGAGAGGAAGGGCGCGCGGGGGCAAAATGGACATTTGTCCATTATCTTCTTCCCCAGGCTGCACCCAGCCTTGCGGCGGGGTGCAAACTTGACCCTTTGGGCGTTTTTGCGTTTCTCCACCAAATTCGACGTTCAGGTACTCGAAACGAAGAGGATCGAGAGAGGAACTCACCAAACCAAATGATTTCGACGATGGTTCCTCCTAACTCCGTGGATGGGGGCTGCAATCCCAGTTGTAAAAGCTCCACGTCGCCGACTTCCCTCGCGTCCTTGGATGAAATTAGTGGCTTGGGCAGGTTTCTAAGGTTTCGACGAAGGTGTGTAGGTGGTATTTTATAGGCGAGGTTGGGTATAGGTGTGTTTCATAGGTGGCCGCAAGAGACCTTGGTCAGCGTCAGTTGGTGTTTCAACTATAGGGCATGGGAGGCAATGAGGCTTGGCTCGTTCAATGCAGGAGGTTCTCACGAACTCGTGGGCGAAGAAAGCTCTGGAAAAGGTGAAGAGACGAGGGAGAAAGATGGAAACGAAGCGAGAGGCGGTTGCTTGCTTCGGCTATAGTTAAACTGAAGGTGGAAGATGATGCGACAACCCTTGGATGCAATCCGCCTCTCATCGGAATCTGACTCCATAGGCGAGAGGTGAACTTGGGATCATGGTCATAAACTATCACTTCTGGTACCCCATGCAGACAAACTATCCACTCCAGATATATGTGTGCCATATCCTCCACTTTGTAGTTGGGCTTGAAAGGCAGAAAGTGAGCAAACTTAGTGAGGCGATCAATGACAACCCACACTGCATCGTAGCCTTTCCTGGTCTTGGGGAAACCAGTGACAAAGTCCATCGTGATCTTCTCCCATTTCCACTCTGGAATTTCAAGCGGATGGAGGAGACCACCAGGTCGTTGATGTTCTATCTTAACTTGTTGACAAGTCAGACACTTTGACACGAACAGAGCTATATCCGTCTTCATGTACTTCCACCAGAAACTACGTTGCAGGTCCTTGTACATCTTGGTCATGCTAGGGTGAATTGTGTACTTGGACCCATGAGCTTCATAGAGAATCTTCTGTCGCAGCTCATGAACATCAGGAACCCACAATCTTTGTCAAAAACGGAGTGCACCATCAACTCCAATAGAGAAATCGGATTGCGGTTTCAGGGTTAAGGCTTTCATACCTTCTAGCTCAGGACTCTCCAACTGGGCAGTGATAATATCGGACATCCAGCTTGGAGTGATCGACAGACTAGCCATGTGAACACATAGATTATCATCAACTTCATCATCTGGGATCTTTTTCGGTTGCGGTCGCCATCCAGAAACATACTCCATGTTCTTCCAAATGGAACAAGTTATAGCAGCACATGTCCCAGACTTCTTTCGACTCGAGGCATCAGCAACTACATTGGATTTACCAGGATGATAAGTGATGGTAAAATCATAGTCCTTGAGATACTCCATCCATCTACGCTCTCTCAGGTTCAAGTCTTTTTGTGACAGGAGGTACTTTAAGCTTTTATGATCAGAGAAGACCTCAAACTGAAACCCATAGATGTAATGTAGCCAGATCTTTAGAGCATGAACAATGGCTGCAAGCTCTAAATCGTGCGTAGGCCAGTTTTCTTCATTCGGCTTCAACTGTCGAGAGGCGTAGGCAATCACCTTGCCTTCTTGCATCAGAACACATCCCAGTCCTTGCTTGGAGGCATCAGTGTAAATAATGTAGGGTTTGCCTTCAACAGGTAGAGCAAGAACAGGAGCAGATGTCAGGCACTGCTTCAGCTTTTGGAAACTGTCCTCACACTCAGGAGACCAAACAAACTTGACGTCCTTTTGTGTCAACTTTGTCATAGGAAGAGCGAGCTCTGAGAAGTTTTTGATAAACTTCCTGTAGTAACCTGCCAGACCGAGGAAACTACGGATTTCAGATGGATTCTTTGGAGCCTTCCACTTGGTCACTGACTCAACCTTTGTAGGGTCAACAGCAATGTGTCCTCCAGAAATGACGTGACCCAGAAACATAATTTCTTTAATCCCGAACTCACACTTGCAGAATTTAGCATAAAGTTGATTTTCTCGCAGTGTATTGAGCGCCATCCTTAAGTTCTCACGATGTTGCTCTTCCGACTCAGAATATATCAAGACATCATCAATAAAAACCACGACGAATCGATCAAGGTAGGGGCAGAAAACTCAATTCATCAAGTCCATGAAAGCAGTTGGGGCATTGGTCAAACCAAACGGCATGACCAGAAATTCATAATGCCCATATATGGTTCTGAAAGCTGTTTTGGGGATGTCTTCATCCTTCACTCGTATTTGGTAGTAGCCACTCCGCAAGTCCATCTTTGAGAAGATGGTGGCAGACTTGAGTTGGTCGAAGAGATCATCAATTCGAGGCAGTGGATAGCGATTCTTCATCGTGGCCTGGTTAAGCATGCGATAATCCATGCACATCCACATAGATCCATCCTTCTTCTTCACAAACAGAACAGGGGCTCCCCAAGGAGAAATGCTAGGGCAAATGAACCCCATATCCAGAAGTTCCTGAAGCTGCTTCTTTAACTCAGCAAGCTCAGCAGGTGCTAGGCGGTAAGGTGGCTTCGAGATGGGCAAAGTCCTAGGTGCAAGCTCGATGGAGAATTCCACTTCACGAGTAGGAGGCAACCCGGGTAGTTCTTCAAGAAAGACATCAGGGAAGTCCTTCACCACCTCTATATGGTCGAGAGCAGGGGGCGTGGCTTCAAGAACTGTGGAGGCAAGAAATTCCCTACACCCTTGCGAGATAAGCTTTTCGGCTTTGATAGATGAGATGATGAATTTTCGTTCTTCTCGTTTCCTGCCTTTTACACAGATTCTACCCTCTACGGGGTGCAACAAGCTAACCTTTGACTCCTCACAAAAGAGGATTGCCTTGTAGCTTTTTAGCCAGTCCATGCCAAGGATAATGTCAAAGACAGACATTTCGAGCAAGATAAAGTCAGATGGAAACATCTTTCCCGATATACACAGGTCCAGGGTTGGAAGCTTGAGATAAGAGGAGCATATTCTACCACTAGGGGTTTTGACATCTAGCACATGGTCCATTAATTCAGACTCTATCTCTAGCATAGTAGCAAACTGATCAGATATAAACGTATTTGACGAGCCAGAATCAAAAAGTGCTTTGACAAGATACATATTAAGGTGTAGAGTACCTTCAATCACATTTTCCCATCATCAACCTCTTCAGCATCAAGAGCAAAGACCCTTCCATTGCACCTCTCCACAGGCGGACGACGTACTTGCTGATTAGGGTTGCGGTTGTTGTAGTTCTGGTGATTTTTATTGTGGTTGTTGTTCCTCGGGGGAGCATTTTGTCGTTGTTGCTGCTGCTGGGCGGGGGCTTGTCCTCAGTTGAACCTAGGACAGTTCGGCCTGATATGGCCGACTTGGCCACACTCATGACAGATAGGGGCAGGCAGATCATTCCTTCGGTAAGGTGAGTTTCCAGGTGGACATCTCCCAGGAGGATGAAATCGGGAGCAAGTGTGGTACCTATCATGCCCTTGTGGGCCACCATGGTTCTTCCGCTTGTTGTTGTTGTTGTTCGAACTAGAAGCGTGGAAGCCAGGGTACGCCTCCACGGCTAGAGCTTTATCTAGCATTTGTTGGAAAGTGAGCGGGAGCTGGGGCACCAGGTGACGCCCTATGATGTAGTTGAAACCCTCAAGGAAGACGGTTGCCCTCCGCTCCTCAGCTAGACCCACAACATAACATTCCAGCACCAGGAAACGTTGTACATACTCAGAGACTAACATATTCCCTTGCCGCAGACTGTAGAACTCAACCTCCTTCTTCTTCAGGTAGATTGTGCAGATGTACTTTGCCTGGAATATTTGGAGGAACTCATCCCAGGTCATAGCTGTTGTATCTCGTGTGCGGGTTATCCCTTTCCACCAGACTCGTGCTGGGCCATCTAGGACATAAGAGGTGAAGCAGACTTTAAGATGTGGGGGACACGCCATGCCATCAAATGTGCGCTCCAGGGCTACCACCCAATCATCCACCTTGTCCACCATGTTGTTCTCAGTTTCCCCCTTGAAGTAGGGAGGCTGCAACTTGATGAAGTCATTCAGGGTTGGCTCCTTAGGCTTGTTGGCATGGGCAGAAGTTGCATTAATCTGCCCCACCAGGGTAGTGGAGAGTAGCTACCTCAGCATTGCCAACTCCTGCTCAGGAGTCAGAGGTGTCTCAGGAGTCTCAGGGTTGGTGTCATCATTGTTTGAGCTTTCACCGAACAAGCTACCCTTCCTGAAAGACAAGTTTTTAGGGTAAGATTTTTAGAATCATAAGATAGAAAAAGATAAGGCTACTATTACCTATAGGCATGCTATTTCGGGCGTTCAGTATCAGATCAGGCCAGGCCAGGTCATATGAGCTCAGGAGTCCTCGTGACCAAGGTAGTGGGGCGGAGGAAAATATTGCCAGCCCCCAAGCTCTGACCCTTTCTAGACACCATCACTTTCAACATCACGCCCTAGTAGCTATCCTACATGCTCTGATACCATGCTGCAAGGAGGCGAGATCACCCCCTTACTTAAATTTAACGGAAAATACAATGCATCCCTCAAATTATTAAAAACATTGTGATGGAAGGATGTATGCATAATAAATCCATTTAAATAAGCATGGACCAAGTTCAACCAAGTGTCAATAGTAGCAGCGGATGAAAGTAAGATGAGAAAACTAGTCTATTACATAGATTGTTCCAAAAGAAGAAGTAGATAAGAATCTAGGCTATTACAAAGCTCTTATTTCTAGAGTTTATAACATATATTTTTGAGCAAGGTCTTAGAAGCATCAACCTTGCCATGATATCAACTTCACTCCTGTCCTGGGTTTCCTTGTGCTTGATCTAGCCCTTGTCCTGGTTCTGGGTGGTTGGGAAGCACCCAACAAGAGAAAGATAGAAATGCATGTGTCACAACATGATAATGTACAAGAAGCGTAGAAGGAATGGAAACATAAAGATTTTCTATACTAGGATTGTTCAAGAGTATGAGGCATATAATTCAAATGGGATTTCTACCAAGCATATAAGTCAAATATAGAACAAGCATGATTCATTATGACTAAGCTAAACTAACATAGGGTGAGGCGCCTACCAACCTCAACCAGGAGGAGAGGGGAAATAACATCCCAAACCTCAAAAATATATATAAAGTGGCAGGGGGACTAAAACCCCAGTGCCTATAGCAGGGGGACTAAAACCCCAGTGCCCTGTGGGTGACTTGTACTCATGTACACTATATTAGTTAACTAGTCAAACTATCATTATCATGCTTACAATTCACAATGGCAGAGAAGGCAGATAACATTTATTCAAGTGGGGCCCAATGACCCAAACATTTCCAAGAGATAACAAAAAAAAGATGTTCATGCAACAAGATCTCATATTGGATACTCAAATGAATAGTTTAAGGGCAACATGTATATATTAAGATCTCAACAAGGCAAAGAAAGGCAAGTGGGGTCCCATGACCCATATTCATTAAAGAATAACAATATAGAAAGACTATGCTTCATAGTTACAAATTTTTAGGGTCCAAGTAGAAGATGGATAATATTATTAAAAGTATGCCTCATATGAGAAAACTAGGCTAAACATGATAGGAAGCCCAACTGAGGTGTTAGAATGCACATACCTGATCTTGCTTTCTAGATTATCCCTTAACCACTAAGATGTCAGATCTAAACTCACTTTAACCGAGGTTCAAAGATTAATGCATGCATTAGGTTACTTAAAGGTATTTTAAGTGTAAAATATCCACATTTATAAACCATGGGTAAAGGCTTTGGATTTTGGTTCTGAAAATAGGTCCAAACGATCCCTAATATTTTTCTACTCGAGAAAACATATTTTATTGTCAAAAACAGAGTTAAAACACTATTATTATCATTTTATACATTTAAATTAGGGTTTGAATTACTTAACAGGTTTATGATGGAAAACAGGGTTCAAAACTTAAAATTTCGGATTGTACATGTTTTTATATTTCCAACGAGTATTTATTTATAATTTTCTGACAATCGAGCAATTTACTATGAATTAAACAAGATTGACTAGTTAATTGCTAAATGGGTGAAAAATCAAGTTTGAAATTGACGGATCTGCCCTCAGATAAAGAACCAGAGAGGAAGGGTGTGCGGGGGCAAAATGGACATTTGTCCATCACCTTCTTCCCCAGGCCGCGCCCTGCCTTGCGGCGGGGTGCAAACTTGACCCTTTGGGCGTTTTTGCGTTTCTCCACCAAATTCGACGTTCAGGTACTCGAAACGAAGAGGATCGAGAGAGGAACTCACCAAACCAAACGATTTCAATGATGGTTCCTCCTAGCTCCGTGGATGGGGGGCGCAATCCCAGCTGTAAAAGCTCCACGTCGCCGACTTCCCTCACGTCCTTGGATGAAATTTTTGGCTTGGGCAGGTTTCTAAGGTTCCGACGAAGGTGTGTAGGTGGTATTTTATAGGCGAGGTTGGGTATAGGTGTGTTTCATAGGTGGCCACACGAGACCTTGGTCGGCTCCAGTTGGTGTTTCAACTACAAGGCATGGGAGGCAATGAGGCTTGGCTCGTTCAATGTGGGAGGTTCTCACGAACTCGTGGGCGAAGAAAGCTCTGGAAAAGGTGAAGAGACGAGGGAGAAAGATGGAAACGAAGTGAGCGGCGGTTGCTTGCTTCGGCTATAGTTAAACTGAAGGTGGAAGATGATGCGACAACCCTTGGATGCAATCCGCCTCTCATCGATTGGCATCCAAACAATTATTTTGATTATTAAAGCATATTTTAATTTAATGCTATAGTAAACAATTATGTGTTGATATTATAAGCAACCCTTGGTTCCCAAATTCGAGATTTGGAGTCCAAGAATTCATTACTCACTAATATCATGTATTTGTAGAATTAATTAGCCCATAATAAGAGTGAGGTGTGAAAGTTGATTTTAATTTTCCATTTAATTCACACTTGCTAATTAAATCACTTCTTATCCATTTTAATTAATTGTTGAGCTCCAACATTATCCATTAGATAAAAAATTCGTCGTTTAATGGTAAATTGCATAATTACCCCATCCATATATCAATTTGTGGTAATTTGTGCATCTAACCATCAAATTGGCATAAAGTGTACTTCAATCATCAATTTCTCAAATATTCAATATTAAGGACACAAAAAGGAAGAGAAAGAAATTAACATAAAAATTGAGGTGGAAATGATACTTTTATTGAAACTCAGGACGTTACACATTTCTTTTATCTCATCACTAGGATTTCCTTGCATCCTTATTTAAAATTAGAATTATGATCCATTGTCATATTGCCCATGATTAGGGCTTTATGTATAATGACTTACATTAGAGTCTCATATTCCTTCACCCTTCTTAGGGCCTCTCATCACAACATAACATCAGAACATTGTGTGATGTTAGTTCTTAATCAAGGTTTCTCATAGAATCACCCTCAACTAAGGTTTCACATGGATTCACCCTCAATTAGGGTTTCTCATGGATTCACCCTCAATTAGGGTTTCACATGGAATCACCCTCAACTAGGGTTTCTCATGGATTCACCCTCAATTAGGGTTTCACATGGATTCACCCTCAATTAGGGTTTTACATGTCATTACATGACATCACCTTAAGTTTGATTCTCATATCACATCACCACATCCATGTTCCATATACCTCATTCTAACTTAGAATTTCTCATAACATAACCTTAGAATAGGTTTTCACATGGAATCATCCTTAATTAAGATTTCCACTATAGTCACCCACAATTTGGGTCTACAATCCATCTCCATTAGGATTTCATTCAATTATTCATAATTAGAGATTCACTATTCATCCCAATTAGGGTTTTACATCTCATTTCCCTAAATCGAAGTTTCACACATCACTACCCTAGATTAGGGTTATCTCCTCACCCTGGATTAAGGTTACATTTAGAATTGCCCTCAATTAGGGTTAGAATTCAATAACCCTATCAATTAGGGTATATATATTCATGATTAGGGTTTCATGATCTCTCTACTTAAGGATCATACCCTTAATCACCACATGAATTATATTCATGTTATGAATTCATGCTAACATTATCTCAACTTGATAAGGTCATATCATCCCTTCAATCAAGTACATACAACTATGAATGACATAATGTACCAAGTCATTGATCCTATAGACAATTAGGATTCATCCCTTAATTAGCACTAATCATTTAGGTTCTATTAGGGTTTCAACCTTTGTACCTTCAATGATCATCATTACTAATCATCATTGGATCAATGAATCATTCATCATCTCTATTCTCAAGAGATTCAATCACCTTGGACCTCAATTACATAAGGTATCCAATTGAATTGATCAATTGAGTCCTCAATTACAACAAGTGTCTAAGTGGATTAACCAATTGAGTCCTCAATCAACTTTGACTACTTGAGCCTCAAACGGTCTTGGTCCTTCAAGGTTCAAACTGTTTGAAACCGTTTGGTAAAGGTGGTGCTTGAGACTGTTTGCCCAAGCAAGTAGGTGAAGACCGTTTGCCCAAGTTTGACTTTTGATACCGCATGGGCACAAATGGTTTGGGATCGTACCGTTTGGTCCAAACCTCCTCAAAATCGCATGGACCAAAGATGGTCTCAACTACACCAATCGGTTTAGGGTTCTCAATATTGATTCCTTCAATCATTGAATTCATGGAACCAATCATCAGTTGGACCTATCCTCATACTTCAATTGAGTTAAATAGGTCAACCTTCAACTGATTTGACCCTCAATTGACTCTCAATTAGTCCTCAATTAGGGTTTGAATCAATTGAATTAGGGTTTGGAATTGATGATCCTTCAACACTAATCAATGCAAGATTAGTTACTTTGAAACCATTGAACCATCATCCAAATTGAACATGACCTAACCCCAAACGGTCTTGAGGTCGTTTGGATGACCACCAAACGGTCTTGGGACCGTTTTCCCATCACATAATCAAAATCCAAGTCAACCAATTAGGGTTTGGATCATTGGATTGATCACTAAATCAGAAATTGATTACACTTTAACTTAGTATCATTGGATCATCAAATGCTTAACCATACTCACCCCTAGACCTCCAAACGGTCTTGTGTGACCTCCAAAAGGTCTTGAGACCTTTTGGATGATCTCCAAACGGTCTTGAGACCGTTTGGCTCATCCAACCCTTGGATTCTAGTGAAAAATCATTAGTGTTTGAGCTATTGAGTTGATCATCAAATCAGCACTTAATTGCAAAGTGATTTGGTACCTTTAGACCTTCAATTGGTCAACCATGATTAACCCTAGACCTCCAAATGGTCTTGGGTAATCCCCAAACGGTCTTGAGACCGTTTGAGTGACCCCCAAATGGTTTTGAAACCGTTTGGGTCAATCAACCCAAAGCATCAACTCATTCAATTGACCTCCAAACGGTATTGAGACCGTTTGGGTGATTCCCAAACTGTTTTGAAACCGTTTGGGCTAATTAACCCAAAAAGTCAAATCAATCAAGTTGAAAATCAGCACTTAATCCAATTAGGGTTTGCCTAATTGATTAGCCTTCAACTCATGATTCCTTTGGAATTAATCCATCAAATTTGGTGGGTTATCAACCAACATAATTAGGAACAGGATTATCAAACGGTCAACCCTTGGTCAACTCCCCCAAACGGTTTTGAAATCGTTTGTTCTCATGCGGTTTGGTGAAACTGTTTGCTTCTAAACGGTTTGAAACCGTTTGCTCCAAAACGGTTTGGGAAACCGTTTGAGCAACCCAAACAAGATTGTTTGCTTTAGATATTAGAGAGGTGTGTGCTTATAATCTTCAACCTCTGAACTCACGAAACCTTTTGTGGTTTCCATGGTGATTGCATTCATCAACCAAATCGATTATTGTAAATGTAGAAAAGATCATTATTTGATATGGAATTGAATGCAATAACAAAATCAAGGGTTCAAGTTATAAAACCCGCCTCCAATTGAGCTCCAAAGATCCATGTTCACGGAAACAATGGTGGATGCAACTCCCTTCACCATTCCAAGGCTCGTCCTCAAGATTTGAGTGTAAAGGAATGGTTAGAATTGAAGAGGAGATCGAAATAGGAAGAAATCCATAATATATTTTCGATTTCCACCATGGAATCAAGGTAAAATGGATCAAGAACCTTAACAACAGGTTGGGGGTCGTCCTCCTGATCCTCCCAAGCTCCCTTGGTCGTTTCCCAAGCAAGGAGAAGAAGTGGGGTCGAAAAAGCCTTCCATTTGGCTTGTAAAAGGTTCTTTTATAAAAATTCAATGAGAGAGAATGTACTTTGCAAAAATCCAATTAATACCTAAAATGTGGCCGCCTCTTCCCCCTTATCTTCCTTAGGAACGAGGCTATCTTTTTTTCCTCTTATTCCTCTTAATTATACATGATTTAAAGAAAAGCAAATTAAGCACCTTAAATCATATTATATTAATATCCATATGTGAGTGGATATTTCTTTTTCTTATAAAATTGTGTGTGAGTTATCCACTCCCTTGGATATTTTTGTGGTCCTTGAAAGGATCAAGGACGTCACACACACATCTGAATTCAACCATTTTAATTTTGGTTGATGGACCTTTAATTAATACATTTATTTTTTCCCTAAATCGAGTTAGGATTTCAAATAGGATTAAATCTTGATTATTTTAATATCAAAATTCTCTCTCCTCCAACTTAATTCAAATGAGGCACCCCTCTCATTTTCTTTGCTCTACTTGATGTCAAGAAACATTAGGGACCTTATTGAAGTGGTAATTTACATATTGAACCCTAGGTTTTGGGTAAATTGCACTTTACACCAAAACTAGGTTTTAATGCACAAACCTTGCTTTATTAGCTCTATCTTGGTACTCAGGCTACCATAAGCCATACCTTTGCATCATCTTCATTCTCATGATGCTTCAACACATGAGGAACATATTATCATGCACAATTTGCACTTAAACCCCTCAACTTGGATAATTTGCACTTTAGTCCAAAACAAACAAAACATTGATTTCAACAATGTTCAAAAAGGACTAGCATTGCAACATAGGTTCCTCTTGAGGCCTAATTACTTTTTACAAGATGAGATTAAGCATTTAATCACCTTTCTTAATCAAAACACCTAGGGTTAGAGTATAACCCAGGTCAGGGATGTTACAAATTATAAACCCCTAACAAGGATTTCGTCCTCGAAATCCAGATAAAGGAAGACAGATGTATTTCATTCATCATACTATCTAGTCTTCACATATCATCTCCTTATTATGGAGACACCATCAAACTTTGATCAGCACAAGGTGTTTCTATACAAGATTCTCATAGAATCAACACACAAGGCACATGCTCCACTATTCCTCATCATTGACTATAAAGTCAACTTTGTGTCAAATAACACTTTTCTTGTTCAGAGAAACATCATGCATTCTTTATTAATACCATGTTTATGCAGAGCATAAACGCCTAACATATGATGTTCATACTGTTTTATATATTCATACTGATTTCACAGTTGACCACTCCAGGTAGCCAACCTAACCCATCTGATAACTCTCAGATACCAGAATCTTTCACCTTGGTATCTATCACATGTGTTGGAAACACATCATATATATCTCTTCCTTTCATCTTGGAACATTAATTGTTTCATATGTCCTCATCTTAGGACCAAAGTCCAAGATAACTCATACTTTTCTAAGTATCCATCACATGAACATATTTATCTTATGCACATAAAGTGTCCAAAGACCCACTTGATTGCCATGTCCCTGAAAGGAAAGAAAACAAGGATTCATATTCCTCTTATTAATTCATGTATTTTCAACTATTCTTGAACCATTTACTCTTTATCTCATCCTAGGTTCCTTGCCTTTAGCATTGGAATTTGTAAGGATGATTACATGTCATTATCCCTTTCTTTATTATTATCTAGCATGTTTATGATCATCTCATGATCTCATCACATTTCCCATTTCCTCATTATGGGAAAGATCTTTATTATGCGGGCATCATTATTGAACAGGGTTCATCTCCCTCATTCTTATTCTTATCTTATGAGGAGTACATTTTTAGTTCCTCATACAACATGCTCATCTGAGATTATCTCAGACTTATCCTTCTTATGCATGGGATATGACACATTTATTCATTCTAGATTTCTAATTTCATGATACTCATTAGATTGTCTCAGAATGACTACTTGATCAGAGCAATCAAAAAGACAACAATCTAAGAGTTTCCATACCCACTTTATCATCAATAGTTGTATTCCTAGGCAGGGTATATAAATACTGAGATTAAGTGGTATGCACTTTGTATACTATCATATTCCTCCTTTTCATATTATCACAAGCATAAGACTTACCATCCCTGAATTTCAATCAGGCATCTCTTCTGTACCTCATCATTTCTCAAGGAGGTAAGAACAACATAAAACATTTGTAATGTTTTACTATGTAAAACATAAGTCCTCACAGGACTAAGCAAGGAAAGTTCAATCATTTCCTTTCTCAGTTAATCCAGGAATTCATAAATTAACATATTTGCATGACATTATCTTGTCTAACTTGTCATAATTCATGAATTATTCACTGCCTCAGGCTAACTCTGCCTCAAAGGTTGATTCAACAGGCTATGGTTGAGCACAGACTCAACTTAAGTCCAGAAATTCATCATTTCCTTTTTCTTCAACTTGTTGATGCTAATTACAAATCATGTTGTTATCTATAACATCATCATTGGGACTGGTAATCTAGGTTACTCTGCCAAAACTTGATCCACTATATACGTTACTGTTGCCCTAAGTTCTCCAACAGTAATACTTAAAGAAGGATTTTATTATTGTAGTTGGATCATCTAGGGGATTCTCAGGCAATTGTCTCTCTCTTGCTTATTCCCCTGCACCTCTTCTTGGTGCAACATTGCTGCTCTCAGCAGCAATCTCCTCATGTGACCCAGTCATCTTTAAGTTCTTCTTCTCTTATACGAGCAGAAGACACTATCAGATACACTGGATGACACAAAAACATACTCTACTACCTTAGTCCTATGTCTCTGTAGACTCAACGAACCTAGAGCTCTAATACCACTAATTGTAATGAATACAACAGATATGAACAACATCAATGAACTACAGATATATAACAAAAATGTAACATCAGCCAATGAATTTTTGTATTCAATCCTTAAGCAAACATGCTATACGGCTGATTTCATTTTACAAACACACTTATGCCATGAGGATATGAGATATACCGCTCATGCTCCAACCGACCACTACGAAGTCGAAATCGGTACCATACAAGGTCAATGGAAGAGTCAGATTCCCATGACCTCCCACATCTCGGTTAGCGCGAGATCACATACATGACATCTTGTATCTCTGCTAAATATAGATTTCCAGAGTATACTGGAAACTTCTCTATTAGAGTTACAGTGGCGTGCTGCACTCTCTTCGGGATCGTGAGATTTCATGTTTATCTCCACCGATCCGGCATTAACATTATTGGGAGATGTGTACGACATCTAACCCAATCATCGGGAGATTCGTGATACATCCATCCCGATACATATAATGAAGGATTGAGAGATTTAATATTTATCTCACATCAATTCCTCCATTAGGGCGTAAGGATATTCGTGCCCATAACCCCCACATACTCAAAAGTATGCCCTCCGGGTTTTGCCGTGGAGCACCCGTTTCACCATCACCAATTTGCTGACGATAATGGATCTATGGTCAGGGCTCTACATGATATGATTTCACTTGATTAAATTAAGTACATTAGCATATTCTTTTAGCATCAGTCAAGTTCTCAAACATAACTTATTACAACAATGCTATAAAAAGACATGTACTACTTTCATCAGATATTTATCAGTCTTTCAAAGACCTTGGGAACTCAGTCCCTCATTTCAAAATTGGGAATTCTCATCCCTTCACATTCTCATCACCATAATCATATGGTTCTGGGTATTCAAACCCTTAACTCATCATTGAGCATTATTACACCTTTTTCAGGTAACTATCACCTTCAGGTCATCTGACCACGGCATTCATGATACTTGTCACACAAGCATCACACCTGGCTCACAAGGGCATGAAATATCTTGTCACCTCTTTCTAGGCAACAACTTGCTCATATGACTCATAGAATCCTTACACATTGTTACTTTTACTAAGAAACAACAACATTAAGGCTCATAATGCCAATCAACATTTATTATATAAATGTCGTAGTTCAAATCTAGCTATGTTCATTATCTCATCATACCTGCATGGTTATTAGGCATGATAACAGTCATACAAGATATTCATCACATCATGTGATACAATAGTAACATCATTATTCCTTTTCCAGGAATTATGGTTTTCCTATCAAATAGGGCTGATCATTCCCTTTACCCAAGTCAGGGTAGGGTTCCCCTTTTCTCATTAATTAGGGTTTCATGATTATATAATCTATCCAACCCTTAATTCATTAATCCATACCTCTGGGGCATTCAAAGGTATCATATTTAATTATTCAAGAACATTACTTTCATCATATAGCATTAGTGATCATCAATTAAAGGTATGAGTTCATTTCTCATCCTCATCATGGTATGATTATATCATACACATCATTTGGGCTTAACCCCATTCTCAAGGTACAATAATTAACACTCATCAAGGTGCAGCAACTCATTACATTTCATTGTAATAGTTGCATAACACACTTCATATGTTTCTTACCCAAATATATTGGATTTGGAGTGTATCCAGGTATATAAACCCTGAAGTGTTGAATGTGATAACTATCATATCTTGATGTATCACTTTCTCATCATTTCAGACTCTCTTGAGTTAACCAACTTATCTTATATTAAGGTATTTCCCTATTGATACATTCCATTACTAAACTATCACCTTTATCATATAATACATAGGCCACACATTAGAATTGTCCATCTATCTTTAATGATATGGACTTGTCTAATGCTAAAGACATTGTTTACAGTTAGGTTACATTTAATCAACTACATGAAATGTTTCACCTTTATAAGGTCATTTCTTTTATCTCATCATTAGGATTTCCTTGCATCCTTACTTAAAATTAGAATTATGATCCATTGTCATATTGCCCATGATTAGGGCTTTATGTATAATGAATTACATTAGAGTCTCATATTCCTTCACCCTTCTTAGGGCCTCTCATCACAACATAACATCAGAACATTGTGTGATGTTAGTTCTTAATCAGGGTTTCTCATAGAATCACCCTCAACTAAGGTTTCACATGGATTCACCCTCAATTAGGGTTTCTCATGGATTCACCCTCAATTAGGGTTTCACATGGAATCACCCTCAACTAGGGTTTCTCATGGATTCACCCTCAATTAGGATTTCACATGGATTCACCCTCAATTAGGGTTTTACATGTCATTACATGACATCACCTTAAGTTTGATTCTCATATCACATCACCACATCAATGTTCCATATACCTCATTCTAACTTAGGATTTCTCATAACATAACCCTAGAATAGGTTTTCACATGGAATCATCCTTAATTAAGATTTCCACTATAGTCACCCACAATTTGGGTCTACAATCCATCTCCATTAGGATTTCATTCAATTATTCATAATTAGAGATTCACTATTCATCCCAATTAGGGTTTTACATCTCATTTCCCTAAATCGGAGTTTCACACATCACTGCCTTAGATTAGGGTTATATCCTCACCCTAGATTAGGGTTACATTTAGAATTGCCCTCAATTAGGGTTAGAATTCAATAACCCTATCAATTATGGTATATATTCATGATTAGGGTTTCACGATCTCTCTACTTAAGGACCATACCCTTAATAACCACATGAATTATATTCATGTTATGAATTCATGCTAACATTATCTCAACTTGATAAGGTCATATCATCCCTTCAATCAAGTACATACAACTATGAATGACATAGTGTACCAAGTCATTGATCCTATAGACAATTAGGGTTCATCCCTTAATTGGCACTAATCATTTAGGTGATATTAGGGTTTCAACCTTTGTACCTTCAATGATCATCATTACTAATCATCATTGGATCAATGAATCATTCATCATCTCTATTCTCAAGAGATTCAATCACCTTGGACCTCCATTACATAAGGTATCCAATTGAATTGATCAATTGAATCCTCAATTACAACAAGTGTCTAAGTGGATTAACCAATTGATCCCTCAATCCACTTTGACTACTTGAGCCTCAAATGGTCTTGGTCCTTCAAGGTTCAAACGGTTTGAAACCGTTTGGTAAAGGTGGTGCTTGAGACTGTTTGCCCAAGCAAGTAGGTGAAGACCGTTTGCCCAAGTTTGACTTTTGAAACCGCATGGGCACAAACGGTTTGGGATCGTTTGGTCCCAAACGGTCTTGAGACCGTTTGGTCCAAACCTCCTCAAAACCGCATGGACCAAAGATGGTCTCAACTACACCAATCGGTTTAGGGTTCTCAATATTGATTCCTTCAATCATTGAATTCATGGAACCAATCATCAGTTGGACCTATCCTCATACTTCAATTGAGTTAAATAGGTCAACCTTCAACTTATTTGACCCTCAATTTACTCTCAATTAGTCCTCAATTAGGGTTTGAATCAATTGAATTAGGGTTTGGAATCGATGATCCTTCAACACTAATCAATGCAAGATTAGTTACTTTGAAACCATTGAACCATCATCCAAATTGAACATGACCTGACCCCAAACGGTCTTGAGGTCGTTTGGATGACCACAAAACGGTCTGGGACCGTTTTCCCATCACATCATCAAAATCCAAGTCAACCAATTAGGGTTTGGATCATTGGATTGATCACCAAATCAGCAATTGATTACACTTTAACTTAGTATCATTGGATCATCAATTGCTTAACCATACTCACCCCTAGACCTCCAAACGGTCTTGGGTGACCTCCAAATGGTCTTGAGACCGTTTGGATGAGCTACAAACGGTCTTGTGACCGTTTGGATCATCCAACCCTTGGATTCTAGTGAAAAATCATTAGGGTTTGAGCTATTGAGTTGATCATCAAATCAGTACTTAATTGCAAAGTGATTTGGTACCTTTAGACCTTCAATTGGTCAACCATGCTTAACCATAGACCTCCAAACGGTCTTGGGTAATCCCCAAACGGTCTTGAGACCGTTTGGGTGATCCCCAAATGGTTTTGAAACCGTTTGGGTCAATCAACCCAAAGCATCAACTCATTCAATTATAAAATCAGCACTTAGCCGATTAGGGTTTATACCATATGTTTGGATCTTCAGATACTTAACCATACTCAACCCTAGACCTCCAAACGGTCTTGGTTGATCTTCAAATGGTCGTGAGACCGTTTGGGTGATTCCCAAACGGTTTTGAAACCGTTTGGGCTAATTAACCCAAAAAGTCAAATCAATCAAGTTGAAAATCAGCACTTAATCCAATTAGGGTTTGCCTAATTGATTAGCCTTCAACTCATGATTCCTTTGGAATTATTCCATAAAATTTGATGGGTTATCAACCAAAATAATTAGGAATAGTATTTTCAAATGGTCAACCCTTGTTCAACTCCCCCAAACAGTTTTGAAACCGTTTGTTCTCATGCGGTTTGGTGAAATCATTTGCTTCTTAACGGTTTGAAACCGTTTGCCCCCAAACGGTTTGGGAAACCGTTTGAGAAACCCAAACTAGATCGTTTTCTTTGGATATTTAGAGAGGTTTGTGCTTATCATCTTCAACCTCTGAACTCACGAAACCTGATGTGGTTTCCATGGTGATTGCATTCATCAACCAAATCGATTATTGTAAATGTAGAAAAGATCATTATTTGATATGGAATTGAATGCAATAACAAAATCAAGGGTTCAAGTTATAAAACCCGCCTCCAATTGAGCTCCAAAGCTCCATGTTCACGGAAACAATGGTGGATGCAACTCCCTTCACCATTCCAAGGCTCGTCCTCAAGATTTGAGTGAAAAGGAATGGTTAGAATTGAAGAGGAGATCGAAATAGGAAGAAATTCATAATTTATTTTCAATTTCCACCATGGAATCAAGGTAAACTGGATCAAGAACCTTACAAACAGGTTGGGGGTCTTCCTCCTGATCCTCCCAAGCTCCCTTGGTCGTTTCCCAAGCAAGGAGAAGAAGTGGGGTCGAAAAAGCCTTCCATTTGGCTTGTAAAAGGTTCTTTTATAAAAATTCAATGAGAGAGAATGTACTTTGCAAAAATCCAATTCATCCCAAAAATGTGGCCGCCTCTTCCCCATTATCTTCCTTAGGGACGAGGCTATCTTTTTTGCCTCTTATTCCTCTCAATTATCCATGATTTAAAGAAAAGCAAATTAAGCACCTTAAATCATATTATATTAATATCCATATGTGAATGGATATTTCTTTTTCTTATAAAATTGTGTGTGAGTTATCCACTCCCTTGGATATTTTCGTGGTCCTTGCAAGGATCAAGGAAGTCACACACACATCTGCATTCAAACATTTTAATTTTGGTTGAAGGCCCTTTAATTAATACATTTATTTTTGCCCTAAATCAAATTAGGGTTTCAAATAGGATTAAAACTTGATTATTTTAATATCAAAATTCTCTCTCCTCCAACTTAATTCAAATCAGGAGCCCCTCTCATTTTATTTTCTCTACGTGATGCCAAGAAACATTAGGGACCTTATTGAAGTGGTAATTTACATATTGAACCCTAGGTTTTGGGCAAATTGCACTTTACACCAAAACTAAGTTTTAATGCACAAACCTTGCTTTATCAGCTCTTTCTTGGTACTCAGGCTACCATAATCCATACCTTTGCATCATATTCATTCTCATGATGCTTCAACACATGAGGAACATATTATCATGCACAATTTTCACTTCAACCCCTCAACTTGGGTAATTTGCACTTTAGTCCAAAACAAACAAAACATTGATTTCAACAATGTTCAAAAAGGACTAGAATTGCAACATAGGTTCCTCTTGAGGCCTAATTACTTTTCACAAGATGAGATTAAGAATTTAATCACCTTTTTTAATCAAAACACCTAGGGTTAGAGTATAACCCAGGTCAGGGATGTTACATCATTGAACTTAAGAAGGAAGATGTTCAGTCATAGGAGACCCACTTAGGCTTAGTGCTGGTGGCTGACTATAAATGGAACAATCATAAAATTTTTGGGTGATGCATAGTAATTTTACACATACATGGACCCTTACCAATGAAGTCTTGTTCAAATAAATTGACTAAAATTTATAATATAGATCTATGATTCACGTGATAAATGGAATCAATTGAAGTAGCACCATGGAAATATGAGATAAGCTAATACTAATTAAGGAAGTGGAAGAAATTGATGAGGGGATAGAGATGATTGACACGCACTTTTGGACGCAATTTTATGGTATTCCTCTAGGCTACACATATAGGAATTAGTCATCTTTACTATAGAAAAGATTTGCACATAGATCAAAATGAATTGGGAAAAACTGGCCTAGGGTTTGAAGCAGCGAAAGACGATTGACGATGGGAGACGATAATGCATTTAGTTACCCCTACATCACCGATGGCGGCGGAGGGGGGCCATGAAACACTTGAAGGTGAGGAGGACAACAACATGATGGATCAAATCAAAACCAACCTGTAGAACCATTCACATGGGAAAAACCACTCTGACCAGGAGATGTTCTTTGACGTCGAGGACGTAACCACTCCCCCTTTCACCAACACCAATACAAACAGGCATTACAGGCCACCCGACAAAGAGTCAAAGCACATACAATCAGGTATGTGGAAGAACAAAAAACACTGGAGGCGGCATCATGGATCTATTAGGGTGTACACTGAGACTCAATAATAACAATTTCTTGATTAACACAACAACACAGATCCCTTCCCTTGATATCACATGCAAGGCATTTGAACAGATCATGCAGAGCTGGAGATTCACTGTTGTGATGAAGGTTATGGAAAAAATTATAGGATTTCCAAATTTGAAAGAGAAAACCAGACTAATGTGGAAACCCAAAGGTGCCTATCAAATAATTGATCTAGACAACGGGTACTTCATGGTACAATTGAGAATGGAAGACGACTATCTAATGACAATGATAGAAGGACCATGGCCAATTCTAGGCTCCTATCTGATGGTACAAAGGTGGAGGCTGACTTTGATCCCACGTCAGATATACCTGATATTATAATAGTATGGATCCAAATCCCCAACCTTCCACCATGCTTATATGAGGAATAGATACTCACAAGGGTGGGGAATCAAATCAAAAACACCGTGAAGATTGATAATAACACTTGGCTCAAAAAAAGGGGAAAATTTGTGAGGATTGTAGTAGAAATCAGAAGTCATGAACTAATTACACCCACTATACAGATAATGAAAAACTCTACAATGGGGAATACTGTTGGTATGTATGCCCTGAGAGCCAATCATGGGATGATTGGTGGGATACATTAAGATTGATTTGATAAACATCAAAGGCAAGCTTCCAATTCATTCTGATTCAGTCATATGAGATAGTGATAGAACAGATTGAATGTCTAGAGAATGACAGTACTCAATGACGTATGCCTTCAGGTTAAGGACCTGAACGATGAGATCATACAGATGCTAAGAGTTTGTACATTCTTGTTATGTCCCTAGTCGGATGTCATTGTGGAAGGTAGATAGACAGCAATGACACACAAGACTATATTGTGGTGTTGGTTGATGACAGAATCTCATTAGTCATGATATAGAGATATCAAACCAAACACATTGGTACTTGTTAGAGAACAAGGTACCGGACAGACCCACCGTGAGTTTGACACATGGAACCATGACATGGTAGTCACAGTTAGTACTCACAGTGATGGTGGTGAGTGTGATTCTTTGACCTGAAATCACTACACTCAACACATGTCGTTGGGCACACTTTGACATCATCAAACACAGTCCTGAAACATGGGTTGTTATAAAGGTGATGATTGGGTGGCTTTGACACATGGGGCTTTTGAGGGGTGAGTGATAGATATGGTATTTGTCCCTCTTGAGGGAGTTTGATATCCAAGGCCACTTGATGAGTAGGATTGATATAGGTGTGCGCACGCATGTGTGAATCAGTATGTGATATTGATGTCATACATATCTCCTTCAATCTGCTCTGAGATCAAGAAAGTGAATGAACATTGACAGGATGACTGTTCCGTGCCTTGAGTTCATTTGGGATATCAGTGACAAAGGAATTATACATTCACTGTAACACCATTCACGGATTGTAGGATGAAAGTTGTTCTCCAACTTTCTACTTTCACTTGGGTAGCAATGATGTGTGACTAGGCACCGCTCTTTTCTTGTGAAGTCATAAATGTTATGGACTTTCACTGCCAACGTGAAATGGACCTGCAGGGTCACACACATAGGATTTAACCTGGAAGAGGAGTTTTTTCCACAAGCAATGTTTAGATTGATTACTAAAGGAGTTTAGTAGTTCAATTAAACACTCAATCAGTCGATGGCTCAATATCGTATGGTTCAAGGTGTTGGACACATTGATTGGAGTATCAGATTTATTGAAATCACATTTGACTGATTCTACACAACCTGCACTCCCAACCGATCGGTTCATGTGATGAACCGGTCGGCTAAGGTTGCTGAACCGGTCGGCTCAATTGTTGAACCGATTGGCTCATGCACAGAGTGAAACGACCGGTTCAAGTGTTGAACTGATCGGTTCAACTAGTGCAATCGAGCAACTTGGGAAAGTAGGATTGGTGAGAATTTTCCTTTCGTTTCAATTATCCAATTTGATTGGAAATAGGATTGGTATTCGATACTAATTGGAAACAAAAGAAGGAAAGTCAATCGGGAACCAACCTGGAACCCCAACCGACCGGTTCATGAGTGAACCGATCAGTTCAAGGGTCCCAAACGATCGATTCAGTGGTGAACTGATCGGTTCAGGTCCCCAACCGACCGGTTCACTTGTGAACCGATCGGTTCAGGTTGCGAGGTGGTTGCTTTTTGTGGAAAATTCTGAATCCTCCTACTCCTGCGTTTAGTCCCGTATTGCCCGGGATGGAGAACCATGTCCCATGACTCTCCTATATATATAGGGGTATTGGGGGCTTCTCAGAGAACAACTCAGTGCAAGTTGATTGCTCTACAAAGTTGTTGTTCTCTCTGGTTTTGGTAACCGAGAGAGAGCCCGAGCAAGTGCTTCTCGCAAAAAGGGAGGTGCATCAAGGGAAGGACAACTGCAGTTGCAATTGACAGCAGGAGAGTGTGTTGGCGACTAGTACGTCAACAGGAGGGTACGACTCCTTCCACTTCCTTTTGGGACAAGGAGTGTGGAGTTTCAGGTGGTCCGTGTGGACTACTACAGAGGCGGGAGGTCACTGCCGCTTAGGAGGACAACTGTCATCCGACAGTCCGGTTCAAGTAGGAGTTGTCAGTCCTGGTGTGACCAGGAGCTACACAGATGCCGTCGAAGACCAGAGTTGAAGATCGTGCATTACGCGAGGTATTGTCGCCAAGCAAGCCTTGGGACAAGGTATGATTCCACAAACCATCCTTTCCTATTATATAGACGTTGACGCGTTTCCTCGGTATGGGTTTGGGGAGAAAATTTTTGTTTCCGCTGCCTTCTCCGTCTCCTCTAAAACCTAACAAATACAACAATATCCCAATGCTATGCTTCAGATGCAGACAAGTAGGACATGACTCAGAACAATGCCAACATGTAAGTGAGCAAAGAAATGAAGTACTAATGGAACAAGAAGAGACCACACATGGGGATGCACAAATTCTTAGAAGACCCGAGACATAGGAGAAAACGTAGGACTAATTCACTGAGAGTATCCACGCCAAAAAGAATAGAAAAGACCAGAAAGAATAAACATCCAGAATGGGAACATACAAAATGAGAAACAGTTCTCAATTATGTAGAATGAGGAGGAAATTGAGATGGAGGATTAACCAGTAAGAGAGAAAGCACAACAACATACAACCACAACCACTGAGAGAATGTAGAATCGAAGCTAGCACCATAGCAACTCAAGAGGCAATACGAGGCATACTAGAAATGAAACCAATACACATACCCGACACAGCCAAGCAGTTCCAAGGAGACAAAAAAATAACAACCAGAATGAGAAGGATAAGAATTCAAGGGAAGAGTCACTCAAAATGGTAAAAGTACAAGATGTTGAAGTGGTTATAGATGAAACACCCAAAGTCAGAGGAGAGAATGCACAAGGCACAACACAACTTAATTTTTTTCTTCAACACGTTAGAGATGAACCACCAGATAAGAGGGGAAATCCTACACCCTCAATCCATCTGAGAAATTGGAGGACAAATAGACTACACAGTGAAGGCTACACACCATAAAGGAAAAGAGGGAAACAGTCCAGCACAGAGGAACTAGAAAAAGAAGAAAATGCAAGTAGACAACAAGAGGAGATAGAGAAGGAAGGAGGTACTAAACCCAACCCTTTTAAATGTTAATTGTGGGCTCCGATCTCCAAAACATGAGATAAACTAAGTGGAAGTGATCGATTAGCAACGGAATACGAAAAATCACAAAAAATTAAAACTTTTTGAGACAAGATCTTGAAACAATAAAACTTATTTATAAGAAATAAGATAAACTGTTTACATCTCTGTTAAATCACTTCTTGAGTGATTATATACAACCAGATACAAAATCTCAAGATTGAAAACCAAAATCTCAGATCTACTAACTCCAACGACCTGAGAGTACAGAGACGACATAAGACTATCTAACTATAGGACTGGTCAGTCATTATCTCCACCTGAGATTCACTGCTGCCCCTGGTGTTGCTGCTGTCGGTACTGTTCACCTTCAGACTGGTTCCTTCGTCCTTGATGACCACCTAAAAAGTTGAAATCTAGGGGGTGAGAAAATTTTAAATAATTGTCCCAGCGAGAGTTATAACTCTCCGCCAGAAACTTTGTTATAGCATGTAAGAAAAACATAAGCAAAGTAATCTAAATTACTCAACAGCAGATTGGATATTAAGTAAAGCATCTCTTACTTAAGCATTTACATCGAAAAGGAATATGAAGAATATGTATTCAAGTGTAACAATGTAACATCAATCATTGTTTCTCGTAGTTCAACCCTAGCAGATATACTACACGGCTAATTATGTCTTACAAACATTATTCTGCCCTGAGGAGATGAGGTATACCGCTCATACTCCAACCGATCACTAGTAAGTCGCATCGATATCATACCTAGGTCATCAAAAGAGCCGGATTCTTATGACCTCAACTTCCTCAGTCAGTGTGAGGATCAACATGAAGGACATCTAGTGTCTCTTCTACTATAGCTCACCAGGGTATTTTGGCACTTCACTATTAGAGTCACAGTGGCATTCTGTACTCTCTTCACCATCGAAAGATCTCTTGTTTATCTCTCATCGATGTGGCATTAAAGATTCCTCGGGTGATTAGTGATACATCATACCGGCATAAACACATAGTGCATGGTTGATAGATTAAGATACATCTACATCAACTTCTACACTAGGACGTAAGGATATTTGCATCCATATTCCCCCACATACTCAAAAGTATGTGATCCAGGAGTTCCCTTAGGAAAACCTGTTTCACCATCATTTAACTTCTGACAATGATGGATCTATGATCAGGGCTCTACATGGTATGGTTATACTTGATTAATTAGGTACATTTCAGTATTCTTTTAACATCAGGCATGTTTCCAAGCATTTATATATTAAAACACTACTATATAAGAAGAATACTAAATGTATCAAGTTTAACTCATATCAGTTACCAAATGGATATCAATTCATCATAAGTCATCTAACCAGCATGACCTTGATTTTACTCATGGCTCTTACAGCCCATTAACTTCATCTGTTGTCACTTAAACATAGACAACATAGCATACATCACTACTCATAAAGTCTACAACATACTTTCACTGAATACACTAACATAACCCTTACACGGTTATGATCATTCTCTTATAAGAACCTGCATAGTCAATTCAACTGACAATAATAACATTTCAATTCCAGATCAGCAATTTATAAGGCAGGAATAACATTCCAGTTCAAGGGTTGTACCTTTATGCTTTTACTAAGGCTAGGTTCCCTCATTAGTATCAATTAGGGTTATTCCATCCCTCTCATTATGATTAGGAACAATAATTCCTCACCTCATACTTTAATTATAAAGATTCATGCTTAAAAGCATAACCTGGAATTAGGGTTTATTATACATTTCATCACATCATTCTCAATTAGGGTTTACTATTCATTTAACACGTCATTACCCTAGAATTAGGGTTTACTATTCACTTCATAGTGAATGGAGCTCATAGCATCACCATGTATGAAGTTATCATCCTTGATGCTTTCAAATTAGGTTAAGATTCATCAATTATCATAATTAGGGTTTTCATGATCCCACATAGGTGGATCATACCCTAATCATGCACATTTATATACATTGAAGGTACTTTACTTGAGTTTCAACCATAAAAGGAACCTTCTCTCTCCTCTTACTAAAAGATGGTGATTACATCACTCTAGATTAGATTAGGTCAAATCAACTTTGATTAACATAAGCTAAGTCACCACTATCATGTCATTAGGGTTTTGATTAAACAAGGGTGTCATCTTTTTGAACCCTCCAAGGGCACATTGGTAATGTTCACCATTGATCACAACATAGTTCAATCTATTAATCACTTAGCCCCTTATTATCTTTAGGTATCATTAGGGTTTGGATTATACCACCATTTAACCAATTAAGCCATCAAGTTACTAAGCAATCATAACCCTAAAAATCCCCAAACGGTTTCACACTTTAACCTCCAAACGATTTTAAAACCGTTTGGAAGCGTTGACCATTTGGTCACTTTGACCTCCAAGACTGCATGACACTCAAGACAGTTTGCCCTTAAACAGCCTTGAGACCGTTTGATTGCGTTGACCGTTTGAGCATAGTTGACTTTGAAACCGTTTGAACAAAATCACCTTGAAACCGTTTGAATCTAAACGACCTTGAGACCGTTTGATCCCAAACAGTCTTGAGACCGTTTTCCCCTAAATGGTCTTGAGACCGTTTGGTCCCAAATAGTCTTGAGACCGTTTGGATTCAAACGGTCTTGAGACCGTTTGGTCCAAATGGCTCAAAACCGCATGGACCTCAAAGGTGTATCAAAACTTGTAATCGATTAGGGTTTTCAATGTTGAACCCCTCAATTGGCCACATCCTTGTTAACCACTTATCAATTGAGCTAACTGGGGTTATCCTTAACCAATTGGATACTCAATTGACCCTCAATTAATAACCAATTAGGGTTGAAACCGATTGAATTAGGGTTTTTAGTCATTCAACCATCAACATTCATCAATGTGAGTCTAATTGAAGTTGAACCCATCAATTGGCACTCAATTGGGCCCCAACTTGGCCCAAACGGTCTTCATATCATTTGGACACCCTCCAAATGGTCTTTAGACCGTTTGCCCAAAGTTTCATCAAAATCTAAGTCTATTTGTTATGGGTTGAACCCTAATTAAGTTACAAATCAACACTTTTGATTAATTCAACATCCTATTGTGATTGGACCCTCAATTGATCAAATTACCTCAACCCTAGACCTCCAAACAGTCTTGGGTGACCACCAAACGGTCTTGAGACCGTTTGAGTGAACCCAAAATGGTCTTGAAACCGTTTGGGCCACTCAACCCAAAGTTCAACAAAATTTGTTTATGGATTCAGAAATTGATCCCGATTAGGGTTTAGAGGATTGAAGTGCCCTCAACTTGTGATTGGTTTACAATTAGATTATGATTCTTTGTAAATGATTAATTCAATATGTGTTCAGAAGACCTATAAATGGTCTTCACTTGGTCAAACTTTCCAAATGGTATTGAGACCGTTTGATTCTAAACCGTCTTGCAAACTGCATGAAATCAAACGGTCTTGAAACTGTTTGATTTCAAACGATCTTGCAAACCGTTTAGATCAAAGGTCCAAGGTCGTTTGGTAAAGTTACATAGTAAATCACACCCATCATCTTCAACCTCAGATCAGGCCGGTTTCTTTGTGGTTTTGCTTGCAAGAAAGCAAGGAAGAGTGGGGAAGAAGAAGAACAAGCTAGTATATGCTAGAAAGAAGATATGCTTAACAAAGTAAAAGGTTTAGAGTTATAAAACCCGCCTCAAAGGTCGTCCCTAGAGCTCCAAGCTCCCAAGCTCTCAAGCTTTTAATTGCATCTGGAGCTCCATAGGTCGGCCAAAGGTATTTCTCCAAGAAAAGGTTGGGGAAAGTCGGCTAGAACAAGAAAGCTAAGTAAGAAAGCCATGAAACCAACCTTGTAAACCAAATTCCTCCATGAATCCGAGCAAGGTGATGGTCTCTTCTTACCTTAGAACAGGTTGGTCGTCTCCCTCAGCTCTAGAGCTCAGCCTTAGTCGGTTTTAGCAAGAAGATAAGTGAAGGAGAAGGGAAACATTGCCTTTGGTTGCAAAGGAAACGAGTATAAGTACTTTGGGGTTATTTCCATTACAAGGACAACTAGTTTCCTTGATTCACATCTAGGTCCTTCCTTCCTTCTAAGGCACATTCTCTCTATGATAACTAAGCAAAACCCATCAAAACTTAAGATCTAAGGGTGAAGAAAGCCAACATGAAACTAAGGTGCACATAAATAAAGGGTCTCTTTACTTATAACTTGGTGACTCTACTACAAGGGTTATTCTTCTTATCTGATTATTTAATTGAAGTGCCCTCTTCATGACTTCTACTCTAAATGATGTCAAGAGTCCTAAATGATACTCTAGAATGTGTATTTTACAAGTTGCACCCCACATTTTGGGTAAATGGTACTTTATTCCAAAATTAGGGTTTTAAGCACAAGGATTGCTCCACAAGCTGCATCTTGATGCCCAAGCTTGGTGAATCCATAATACTTCATCATATTCACTCATATGATGTCACATTATCAGAGGAACATATTAACATGTGAAATTTTACAAGTTAACCCTTCTAACTGGGTAATTTGCATATAGGTCCCTGCATTACAAAACAATACTACAACATTGTTTAAAAAGGACAGAATTGAAAATGTATGTTCCTTAGGAACTTAATTACAGACCAGGAGATAAGCAAAAGCGTCTAATTACATATTTTAGCAAAACACCTAGGGTTAACTCATAACCCAGGTCAGGGATGTTACAAATTATCCATCCCTTACAAGGATTTTGTCCCTAAAATCAGCAAAACCTATTAAGAGAAAAGAGCAGGGTATTTCCTTCTCATCTCTTCCTCTAGTTCCCAAGTGGCTTCTTCGACACCACGATGATTCCAGAGGACTTTCACAAGACTTATATCTTTCTTTTTAACTTTTTAATTCTGTTATCAAGGATTGACACTGGTCCTTCCTCATAAGTTATATCATCATTCAATTCTACCTCCATGGGTCGTAGAGCTGACTCGGTATCAGGGTGACATTTCCTCAGCATAGAAATGTGAAACACAGGGTGTAACTTCTGTAATTCTGGTGGCAACTCTAGATTATAGGCTACCTTTCCAACCCGTTCAATGATTGGGTAAGGTCCCATAAATCTAGGAGCTAACTTCCCTTTCCTTCCAAAACGAAGAACTCCTTTCTAAGGCGAGACTTTGAGGTACACTCTGTCTCCAGCCTGGAACTCTAAGGGTCTATGACGTCTATCGACATATGACTTCTGCCTATCCTGTGCAGTCTTAATCTGTTGTTGAATTACTTTGATCTTCTCAGTAGTCTGATGCACAAGATCAGGGCCTAACAGCTGATATTCACCGGTTTCATACCAACATACCGGTGATCTATAGCGTCTACCATACAAAGCTTCATAAGGTGCCATGTCAATGCTATGTTGATATCTATTGTTGTAGGCAAACTCTATCAAGCTTAGGTGTAGATCCCAACTCCCGGTAAACTGGAGAACGCATGCTCTCATCAAGTCTTCCAAGGTCTGTATAGTCCTTTCCGATTGTCCATCAGTCTGTGGGTGAAAGGTTGTACTAAACCTTAACTGGGTGCCTAAAGCTCTGTGCAGTCGTTCCCAAAAACGACTCGTGAACTGGGGACCTCTGTCTGATTCTATGGTGACTGGAACTCCATGTAGTCTCACTATCTCCTGAACATACAACTGTGCTAACTTCTCAGCAGAATAGGTTGTTTTTACGGGTAAGAAATGCGCTTTCTTTGTCAACCTATCAACTATTACCCAAATGGAATCATGTCCTTTGCTTGTCTTGGGTAGGCCAACAACAAAGTCCATAGTCACATGGTCCCACTTCCACTGTGGTATGGGTAAAGGTTGCATTGTTCCTGTAGGCTTCTGGTATTCATCCTTAACTTGCTGACACAAAGGACACCTCAAAACAAACTCAACAACATCCTTCTTCATCCCAGGCCACCGATACATATCTTTTAAGTTTCAATACATCTTGGTCCTTCCTGGATGAATGGCATACATCGAAGAATGAGCTTCTTCCAGAACTAACTTCCTTAGGTTATCCACATCTGGTACTATCATCCTTCCATGATAGCATGCCACCTGATCATCTGTGTCATGGAAACCATCTCACTTCTCATCACCATATTCCGATCTGATCTGCTGAACCGCAACATCAACTTGATGTGCCTCTCTAATCTTCTCTCTTAGGGTAGGTTTAATATGCATCTCATCCAACAACCCGGTTAACTATGACACCTTCCACTGTACGTTGTCTTGTCTTAAGGAGATAAGCATATCTCTCCTGGGGCATATTAAAGAGTTTAGTTGTGCCCTATCAGAGGATAGTGCTGCTGATTTCCTACTTAGAGCATCTGCAACTACATTGGCCTTCCCTGGATGGTAATCAATTGTACAATCGTAGTCCTTGATTAACTCCATCCAGCGACATTGCCTCATGTTAAGTTCATGCTGAGAGAAGATATACTTAAGGTTCTGGTGATCAGTGAAAATCTGGAATGTCTCTCCATAGAGATATGTCTCGAGATCTTCAACGTGTGAACCACGACATCTAACTCCAGGTCGTGTGTCGGATAATTCTCCTCGTGTTTCTTAAGCTGTCGGGAAGAAAAAGAAATCACTTGTTTATCATGCATCAACACACATCCGAGTCCATTCTTGGAGACATCACATAAAAACCACATATCCCTTGCCTTGCTCAGGTAGCACAAGCACGGGTGCACTGGTCAACCTCTCCTTCAACAGCTCAAAAGACTGCTGGCACTTATCATTCCAGACAAAGAGAACATCCTTCTGGGTCAACTTGGTCAAGGGTAGGGCTATAGAACTAAAGTTCTTAATGAACCTTCGGTAATAGCCAGTCAACCCTAAGAAACTACGGATCTTCGTCGGTGTCTTCGGCTGTTCCCACTATCGAACAAACTCTACCTTCTTAGGATCAACATGAATACCTGAGGCGGATATCATGTGTCCAAGAAAAGACACCTTCGGCAACCAAAACTCATACTTGCTGAACTTAGCGTATAGCTTATGTTCTCTTAGCAAAGTTAGAGCCTGACGAAGATGTTGTTCATGCTGTTGAGCATCTCTACTATAGATCAGAATGTCATCTATGAAGACAACAACACACTGATCGAGGAAGGGTCGGAAGATCCTATTCATGAGTTCCATAAATGCAGCTGGTGCATTAGTTAGTCCAAACGACATAACTGTGAACTCATAGTGACCATACCTTGTCCTGAAGGCAGACTTGGGTATGTCACTATCCTTAATACGAAGTTGATGATATCCAGACCTCAAGTCTATGTTCGAGAAGAGGGTTACACCACGCAACTGGTCAAAGAGATCATCAATCCTCGGCAGAGGGTACTTATTCTTTATTGTTACTTTATTAAGTTGTCTATAATCAATGCATAACTGCATTGATCTGTCTTTCTTTTTAACAAACAGGACCGGAGCACCCCAGGGTGAGGTACTCGGTCGGATGAAACCCTTCTCAAGCAACTCTTGGAGCTGTTTCTTGAGTTTTGTCATCTCAGCAGGCGCCATCCTATACGGTGTTTGGGCTATGGGTTGTGTATCAGGGATCAAATTCATTTCAAAATCAATTTCCCGAGACGGTGGTATACCTGGAAGTTCTTCAGGAAATACGTCTTCGAATTCCCTGACTACAGGAACTTCAGCAGGGTTAGGACTCTCCATGGTAGTATCTACCACATGGGCTAAGAATGCATAACATCCTTGCCTCATCAGCTTCTCAGCAACCATAGATGACACTAGACAAGTGGGTAGAATCTTTCTCTCTCCTTGAAAGGTCCATGTGTCGCTTTCATCAGCAAACACAACCTGCTTGGATTCACAATCCAAGACAACTCTATACCTTTCCAAGGTATCCATCCCAAGGATTATATCAAATCCTTGCATCTCAAGTGGTATAAGGTCCACTTGAATACGATGATAAAAAAAGAAGAGGATGCAAGGAGAGAATACCTCCTACAACACAACAGACCCTCTCAACAGAGTCTCAAGCAACATGCTATCTGCCCTATGACTGATTGTCATATTGCAGTTACGAATCACTCTTCGAATGATAAAGGAGTGTGTAGAACACGGGTCAATTAAAACAGATACAACACAAGATGTAGACATATCAGAATATAATAATTCCATATGACCTGCCACAACCCGTGGGTTGATCACTGCATCAAGTGGGTTCATCACATAGAACCTTGCTGTCACCTGAGGTTGAGTCGGTGCTGACGATCCAGCTTGGGACGCTTGTCCACGTCCTCTAGCTGCTCCTTGAAACTGTCTCCTCTGGGATCCATGCTGACTCTGTCTCTGTGGATGTGTCACACTGACAGGCCTAGCCCTGTATTCCTTCATTAGATGCCCTACTTTCCCACTGTTGTAGCAACTCCTGTCTTGTTGTTGTGGTCTGGGTGGTCCTGTGACCGACATCGATGATGAACTGTGAGTCTCTTGAGGTGGTAGGCTTCGTCCTCTACCCCTACTCGGTGTCCACCGTGTCTGAGCACTAGGCCGAGGTGGTGGTGGTGTCAGTGCAGAGAATCTAGGCTTCTTAATGTCTCTAGATGAAGATCCCTGGAACTGCGGATATCTCTTATGGGTTTGCCTCTTCTCAGCTACGGACCTTTCTATCCTTCGGACTGACTCAACGAAGGTAGCGAACCTCTCCCGGTTCTCTAGGGCAGACACGGGAGTAGTCAACTCGGCGTTCAACCCCCTCTCAAACCTTCTGATCCTCTCTTCTTCTGTAGCAGCCATGTGCAGACAGAACCGCATCAACTCCATGAACTTAGCTTTGTACTCACTAATGTTCATCATGCCTTGCCTTAATCTCTCAAACTGAGAGATTTTCTCATCTAGGAATGTCTTTGGGAAGTATTTGTTGACAAATTCCCAACAGAACTCTTCCCATAAAACCTCCACTCCTGGCCTTTTCTACTCTTCCATGGTCCACCAGTGACCAGCAATTCCTTTGAGAATATAGATGGCATGTCTAACCTTCTCAGCTTCGGGGATGTTCAAAATTCTGATGGCTTTCTCCAACTTGGTTAACCACAGATCGGCATCTGCGGGGTCAGCTGTCCCAAAGTATTTGGTCACCCCGACTCTACGAAGTCGCTCGAACGTCTTACCGATACCTTGTCCTTCAGGCTGGGTAGGTTCCCTAGGTGCAAGCATGGGCATTCTATCGGTTATGTGTGTCATAGCAGTCATAAATTGCCCGAACATAGTTTGAACAACTGGGTTTGCCATATCAGCTGGGTCAAACTGAGGTGGCTGCACAGGTGGCTCAGGTACAGGCTACTCTATCTCTAGGTTTCTTGCACCTTCTCGAGGTGCGGCGACACTACTTTCTGCCACATACTCCTCATGTGGCTCAGACATCCTTACTTATCTTCTTCTCCTGAGGAGCAGAAGACTCTATTTGATATACTGGAAACACTAAAGATAGACTCGACATCCTAAGTCCTATGTCTTTGTAGACTCAGCGAACCTAGAGTTCTGATACCACTTAATTGTGGGCTCCGATCTCCAAAACATGAGATAAACTTAGCGGAAGTGATCGATTAGCAACGGAATACGAAAAATCACAAAAAATTAAAACTTTTTGAGACAAGATCTTGAAACCATAAAACTTCTTTATAAGAAATAAGATAAACAATTTACATCTCTATTAAATCACTTCTTGAGTGATTATATACAACCAGATACAAAATCTCAAGATTGAAAACTAAAATCTCAGATCTACTAACTCCAAGAACCTGAGAGTATAGAGACGACATAAGACTATCTAACTATAGGACTGGACAGTCAGTATCTCCACCTGAGATTCACTGCTGCCCCTGGTGTTGTTGCTGCTGGTACTGTTCTCCCGCAGACTGGTTCCTTCATCCTCGACGACCACCTAAAAAGTTGAAATCTACGGGGTGAGACAATTTTAAATAATTGCCCCAGAGAGAGTTATAACTCTCCTCCAGAAACTTTGTTATAGCATGTAAGTAAAACATAAGCAAAGTAATCTAAATTAACAGCAGATTGGATATTAAGTAAAGCATCTCTTACTTAAGCATTTACTTCAAAAAAGGAATATGAAGAACATGTATTCAAGTGTAACAATGTAACATCAATCATTCTTTCTCATAGTTCAACCCTAGCAGATATACTACGCGGCTGATTATGTCTTACAAACATTATTATGCCCTGCGGAGATGAGGTATACCACTCATACTCCAACCGATCACTAATAAGTCACATCGGTATCATACCTAGGTCATCAAAAGAGTCGGATTCTTATGACCTCAACTTCCTCAGTCAGTGTGAGGATCAACATGCAGGTCATCTAGTGTCTCTTCTACTATAGCTCACGAGGGTATTCTGGAACTTCGATATTAGAGTCACAGTGGCATTCTGTACTCTCTTCACCATCGAAAGATCTCTTGTTTATCTCTCATCGATGTAGCATTAAAGATTCCTCGGGTGATTAGTGATACATCATCCCGGCATAAAAACATAGTGCAGGGTTGATAGATTAAGATACATCTACATCAACTTCTACACTAGGACGTAAGGATATTCGCATCCATATTCCCCCACATACTCAAAAGTATGTGATCCAGGAGTTCCCTTCGGAAAACCTATTTCACCATCATTTAACTTCTGACAATGATGGATCTATGATCAGGGCTCTACATGGTATGGTTATACTTGATTAATTAGGTACATTTAAGTATTCTTTTAACATCAAGCATGTTTCCAAGCATTTATATATTAAAACACTACTATATAAGAAGAATATTAAATGTATCAAGTTTTACTCATATTAGTCACCAAATGGATATCAATTCATCATAAGTCATCTAACCAGCATGACCTTGATTTTACTCATGGCTCTTACAACCCATTAACTTCATCTGTTGTCACTTAAACATAGACAACATAGCATACATCACTACTCATAAAGTCTACAACATACTTTCAATGAATACACCATCATAACCCTTACCTGGTTATGCTCATTCTCTTATAAGAACCTGCATAGTCAATTCAACTGACAATAATAACATTTCAATTCCAGATCAAAAATTTATAAGGTAGGAATAACATTCCAGTTCAAGGGTTGTACCTTTATGATTTTACTAAGGCTAGGTTCCCTCATTAGTATCAATTAGGGTTATTCCATCCCTCTCATTATGATTAGGAATAATAATTCCTCACCTCATACTTTAATTATAAAGATTCATGCTTAAAAGCATAACCTGGAATTAGGGTTTATTATACATTTCATCACATCATCCTCAATTAGGGTTTACTATTCATTTAACATGTCATTACCCTAGAATTAGGGTTTATTATTCACTTCATAGTGAATGGAGCTCATAACATCACCATGTATGAAGTTATCATCCTTGATGCTTTCAAATTAGGTTAAGATTCATCAATTATCATAATTAGGGTTTTCATGATCCCACATAGGTGGATCATACCCTAATCATGCACATTTATATACATTGAAGGTACTTTACTTGAGTTTCAACCATAAAAGGAACCTTCTCTCTCCTCTTACTAAAAGATGGTGATTACATCACTCTAGATTATATTAGGTCAAATCAACTTTGATTAACATAAGCTAAGTCACCACTATCATGTCATTAGGGTTTTGATTAAACAAGGGTGTCATCTACTTGAACCCTCCAAGGGCACATTGGTAATGTTCACCATTAATCACAACATAGTTCAATCTATTAATCACTTATCCCCTTATTATCTTTAGGATTCATTAGGGTTTGGATTAGACCACCATTGAACCAATTAAGCCTTCAAGTTACTAAGCAATCATAACCCTAAAAGTCCCCAAACAGTTTCACACCTTAACCTCCAAACGGTTTTAAAACCGTTTGGAAGCGTTCACCATTTGGTCACTTTGACCTCCAAGACCGCATGACACTCAAGACCGTTTGCCCTTAAACGGTCTTGAGACCGTTTGATTGCGTTGACCGTTTGAGCAGAGTTGACTTTGAAACCGTTTGAACAAAATCACCTTGAAACTGTTTGAATCTAAACGACCTTGAAACCGTTTTGTTCCAAACGGTCTGGAGACCGTTTGGTCCCAAACGGTCTTGAGACCGTTTTCTCCTAAATAGTCTTGAGACCGTTTGGATTCAAACGGTCTTGAGATCGTTTGGTCCAAATGGCTCAAAACCGCATGGACCTCAAAGGTGTATCAAAACTTGTAATCGATTAGGGTTTTCAATGTTGAACCCCTCAATTGGCCACATCCTTGTTAACCACTTATCAATTGAGCTAATTAGGGTTATCCTTAACCAATTGGACACTCAATTGACCCTCAAATGATAACCAATTAGGGTTGAAACCGATTGAATTAGGGTTTGTAGTCATTCAACCATCAACATTCATCAATGTGAGTCTAGTTGAAGTTGAACCCATCAATTGGCACTCAATTGGGCCCCAAACGGTCTTGAGATTGTTTGGACACCCTCTAAACGGTCTTTAGACCATTTGACCAAAGTTTCATCAAAATCTAAGTCCATTTGTTATGGGTTGAACCCTAATTAAGTTACAAATCAACACTTTTGATTAATTCAACATCCTATTGTGATTGGACCCTCAATTGATCAAATTACCTCAACCCTAGACCCCCAAACAGTCTTGGGTGACCACCAAACAGTCTTGAGACCGTTTGAGTGAACCCCAAACGGTCTTGAAACCGTTTGGGCCACTCTGTTGGTATGTATGCCCTGAGAGCCAATCATGGGATGATTGGTGGGATACATTAAGATTGATTTGATAAACATCAAAGGCGAGCTTCCAATTCATTCTGGTTCAGTCATATGAGATAGTGATAGAAAAGATTGAATGTCTAAAGAATGACAGAACTCAACGACATATGCTTTCAGGTTAAGGACCTGAACGATGAGATCATACTGATGCTAAGAGTTTGTACATTCTTGTTATGTCCCTAGCCGGATGTCATTGTGGAAGGTAGATAGACAACAATGACACACAAGACTAGATTGTGGTGTTGGTTGATGACAGAATCTCATTAGTCATGATATAGAGATATCAAACCAAACACATAGGTACTTGTTAGAGAACAAGGTATCGGACAGACCCACCGTGAGTTTGACACATGGAACCATGAGATGGTAGTCACAGTCAGTACTCACAGTGATGGTGGTGAGTGTGATTCTTAGACCTGAAATCACTGCACTCAACACATGTCGTTGGGCACACTTTGACATCATCAAACGCAGTCCTGAAACATGGGTTGTTATAAAGGTGATGATTGGGTGGCTTTGACACATGGGGCTTTTGAGGGGTGAGTGATAGATATGGGATTTGTCCCTCCTGAGGGAGTTTGATATCCATGGCCACTTGATGAGTAGGATTGAGAAAGGCGTGCACGCATGTGTGAATCAGTATGTGATACTGATGTCATACATATCTCTTCCAGTCTACTATGAGATCAAGGAAGTGAATGAACGTTGACAGGATGACTGTTCCATGCCTCGAGTTCATTCGGGATATCAGTGACAAAGGAATTATACATTCGCTGTAACACCATTCACGGATTGTAGGATGAAAGTTGTTCTCCAACTTTCTACTTTCACTTGGGTAGCACTGATGTGTGACTAGGCACCGCTCTTTGCTTGTGAAGTCATAAGTGTTATGGACTTTCACTGCCAACGTGAAATGGACCTGCAGGGTCACACACACAGGATTTAACCTGGAAGAGGAGTTTTGTCCACAAAGCAATGTTTAGATTGATTACTAAAGGAGTTTAGTAGTTCAATTAAACACTCAATCAGTCGATGACTCAATATCGTATGGTTCAAGATGTTGGACACATTGATTGGAGTATCGGATTGATTGAAATCACAATTGACTGATTTTGCCCAACCTGTGCTCCCAACCGATCGGTTCATGTGATGAACCGGTCGGCTGAGGTTGCTGAACCGGTCGGCTGGAGTGTCCAGGCCAATCGGCTCATGCCCAGGTTGAAACGACCGGTTCAAGAGTTGAACTGATCGGTTCAACTGGTGCAACCGACCAGTTGGGAAAGTCATGTCGGCAAGAATTTTCCTTTGGTTTCAAAATGCCCAATTCGATTGGGAATAATATTGGTATTCGATACCAATTGGGAAAGAAACAAGGAAAGTCTTTTTGAGCCGGATTAGGACCATGAACCGATCGGTTCAGGGCACCAACCGATCGGTTGGAGTGCCCCAAACGATCGGCTCAGGTCCAACCGATCGGCTCAATGGCCGAACCGATCGATTCAGTTGTGAACCGATCATTTCACGTTGCGAACCGGTTGCTTTTTGTGGAAAATTCTCGAACCCTTCTACTCCTGCTTTAGTCCCACATTGCCCGGGATGGAGAACCCTGTCCCATGACTCTTCTATATATATAGGGGTATTGGGGGCTTCTCAAAGTACAGCTCAGTGCAACCAGTTGCTCTGCAAGTTGTCGTTCTCTCTGATTTTGGTAACCGTGAGAGAGCCCGAGCAAGTGCTTCCCGCAAAAGGGAGGTGCAGCAAGGGAAGGATAACTGCAGTTGCAACAGGAGGCAGGAGAGCGTGTTGGCGACTAGTACGTCAACAGGAGGGTGCGACTCCTTCCACTTCCTTGTGGGACAAGGAGAATGGAGTTCCAGGTGGTCCGTGTGGACTACTATAGAGGCGGGAGGACACTGCCGCTTAGGAGGACAACTGTCATCCGACAGTCCGGTTCGAGTAGGAGTCGTCAGTCCCGGTGCGACCAGGAGCTGCACAGACACTGTCGAAGTCTGGAGTTGAAGATCGCGCATTGTGCGAGGTATTGTCGCCGAGTAAGCCTCGGGACAAGGTATGATTCCGCAAACCATACTTTCCTATTATATAGACGTTGACGCGTTTCCTCGGTATGGGTTGGGGGAGAAATTTTTGTTTCCGCTGCCTTCTCTGTCTCCCCAAAACCCAACAGTGGTATCAAAGCCACGTCAACTGCTCTATATTTTAGGAATATCGATGTGATCGATTTTGGTTTGTCGCCTTTATTTATTGCATGCGATGCGAATAATATCGGCTTTATGCATGTCCAATCCTAAATCCACAAATCCCTAATTACATATATGATATGTATTATTAATGCACTCGATACGCGTCGCCCTTAAACGAGTTTTGTGGTGGATGTGTGTAGCGTGATTATGGCCTATAAACCCCTATCTGTGTGTGGTTGTTTGTGGTAGCTTGCATCTCGGTCTGCGCACCGATCTTCCCTCTCTTATTCCTGATGTAACTCGAAATAATTCGAGATTCTTTCCTACCTTTGCTCACCCCAAATGTAACTCAGGGTTTCCTTTTAAAGCAATGTAATAAATAGAATAGGATTTTATTTCCTGTTATGTCAAAGACCGGCGGACATCAAGACGACTGCTCAGACGGTCGGTTCAAGGAATGAACCGATCGGTTGACCTTCCAGACGGTCGGTTCAAGGAGTGAACCGATCAGTTGATGACCGGTTTGAGGAACGAGACGAGCGGGTGGCGGACATGATGAGATGCACGACGACCAGGCAAACCGATCGGTTGGAGGAGCCAACCGATCGGCTGGTGGCACCCAGACGACCGGCTGGAGAGTACAGATCATTCATGTGATGAGTTGATCAACTCGGATGGCAAGACACAGATGTTCATCTTGTACAGGTTGCATGTGATGTAGACCTAGATGACCGTGATTCCTCTTGGCTCGAGGAATCACATTAGGATGGCCATAATCATCGCTTTTATCGTTTGTGCATGTTTTCTGTGGGATATAGCATGTATATGATACGTACTATGTATTGTGGTGATTGGATATGTATATGTATATAAAACCAAATCCCTCATTAAATATTAAGTTTTAGATGCCTTCCAAATACGACACACATGAAAAGCTTGATCGACCAAGTGTGGGCACGCCCAAGCGTGGTGCACCGTCTATCTCGTGGAAGCGTGAAGGATGAATGTGTGGGTCTGCCCAAGCAGGGTGCATATTCATCGTGTTTGCTTTGGGTTGGACTTAACAAGGTGACCTAGATAGGATCTAGCGCCTTGAGGCATGGAGATGATCATTGGAAGGAGTTGTAGATGACATCTTATCAAGAGTTGCATATGATGCAATTGGCAAAAGTTGCCTACCTGAGAGATCTATGTTGTGGGTGACAGCCCAAGCTGGTCCATGACTTAGAGGATTTCAGGATCTTGCCCACTAGAAGGTTGTACGCTGCAATCTTCCGAATTGATGGTGAGGGCTATCAATTTGAAGTAAAATAGTGGGAGCGATAATTAATTAAAGGCCTAATTATATCGTCAAATTTTCAAATCAATCAAATAAGTCAAAAATGAGTTTTGGACTAAAATTGCATATTTTCCTTTTGTAGTTCAAATGGCAACAAACAACAACAACTTTTCTTTGCGATCGGTCCTTGACAAGGACAAGTTAAATGGGACAAACTTCCATGACTGGTATCGGACATTGAGAATTGTTCTCACTCAAGAGCGCAAGCTCTATGTCCTAGATACTCCAATTCCAGAGGAACCCGCTCCTAATGCACCAAAGGCAGAAAGGGATGCTTACAAGAAGCATTCTGATGATGCCATTGATGCAAAGTGCTTGATGCTATGTTCAATGAACCATGAGTTGCAGAGGCAACATGAGAACATGGGTGTCATAGAGATGATTCAGCATCTCAGGAACATGTATGAAGATCAGGCACGGCAAGAGAGGTACAATGTTTCTAGGGCGCTGTTCAAGTGCGTCATGACAGAAGGAGATCCAGTTGGTCCTCACACACTCAAGATGATTGGGTATGTGGAGAACCTGTAGAGACTGGGATTTCCACTGAGCCAAGAGTTGGCTACTGACGTGATACTGCAATCGTTGCCAGAATCTTACAGTCAGTTTGTGATGAACTACAACATGAACAACTTTGATAGGCCACTGTCAGAGTTGTTGGGCATGTTGAGGACAGCCGAGTTACAAATGAAGAAGGACAAGCCTAAGTCCGTGATGGTGATCACGAGCAAGAAAGGCAAGTCCAAGCGCAAGGGCAAGGGCAAAGCTAAGAAAGGTTCTGAAGCTAGCCAGGAGTCCAAGCCATCTTCAGCTCTCAAAGCCAAGGGAGGCGTGACAAAGAAAGGAAATTGCCACCATTGTCAAAAGCCAGGACATTGGAAAAGGAATTGTCCTCTCTACCTGGAAGAACAAAAGAAGAAGGAGGCGACTGAAGCCTCTACTTGAAGGTGTCATGTAAGTAAACTTGTAACACTTTTTGAGATATATGATATCAAGATGTAAAGTGTAAAGCATTCTTACTTGGGGCAAGTGTTGCCTTTATAGATAGGAATACTTTAGTTTATTTTCAGCCAATAAGGCATGTAATACAGTTATGAACTGCTATTTCATATTTGCCAATAGATAGAAACACTTTATTTTTGCATATTGTATGACAATGATGGCAATTAATAAAGAGATGTTTCAATTTATAAAGATGTGATCTTTGTGGAAATGCCTTATTTATCTTGTGATATTTGATATACATAAGATAAGATGATACCTAAAAGTTATAGATAACTCAAACAATTTAATTAGCATTAATCATGAGAAATTCATTTCTAGTTTCCATGTGATGGATAAATCTAGACTCTTTTGGTTATAGAACCAGTAAGAGACATGAATATCTTGGACATGATTAATCAATCTTCACTAATGTAGTGGGAGAGTGATTATCCTATTAGGTATAATACATATGATGTATTTACATACCTATTGGAATAAATGCTAATACTTCAAATGGTGTTTAGAGAAACACCAATATGAATATCTTGAAATGTTCAAGATTATCATAAATGAAGTACAAATTTGGTAAATTATTAATTCTTGATGAGATCAATGAATGAAATACTTGTACCAAATGTTTGAGATCCTTATGAGTGATTATGATAGTGTATCATAGTGAACTCATGATTAAGGCATGGTGATGTCTGAATCAAGAAGGAATCATACTCTAAGGAGTTAGAGAATGATTATCAAATAACTGAATTCTTCTTAATAAATGAATACTCCACACTAATAAAAGAAATTAAGAATCACAAGGGTTGTGAGTTCTTATATCTTTAACAGATACACCTCAATTATCTATGTGATGAGTTGTTCATGTGATGAGTCAACTATCAAGATGAATATGAGGAACCGAATCTTGAGTTATGGTTTAAAACCATTACATCCTAAATGACCTCCATGTGAACCATAAGGTATGACCTTGATGGTAGCACTCATTGGATCATATCCGTAAGTGCAAATGAGTCTTAAGTGTTAAGACACATGGATAACATTTTGAGAAGGATGATGATTGTTGATTGCAACTTAATGACTAAGACATTTGGCATATGGATACTAAAACTGCATTCCTATGAGGAATAAAACCAGGATGTGTACGTGACACAGCCTATAAGGTTTATGAATCCACTAATGCAAATGAAGTTTATAAGTTACAATGGACTAATCAATGTGATTGATTGAATACAAGCAACTCAAAATTGGATCTTTACTTTGATGATATAGTCAAAGGGTTTGACTGATATGTCAAAGATAAAGAAGGGATCTGTGATTTAGTGGGAGCGTATTCACATTCCACATATTGATGTGAAATGGAATTGTTCTAGAATGGAAATCCAAAAGTGGAAATTATCTTTAAGGAAGATAGAGATGTTTCCTATGGGATAGGAATAGAGATCTATAGAGATAGTTCTCGAAAATCTCTTGACCTGGAAAGAGAGAGCATACATTGGCAATCTATACTGAAGTGTTGAGTATGCACAGATTCAGTGGGAGAAAGCTTGTCCATGTTACATGGAGTTAGTATCCCAAGGCCAAGTGTCCAATTCTTATGAAGAATGGGAACACTAAGAATAGATATGGATCTATCATGTATGTAATCATCCCATTATCTTGCATGTATGACATGGCAAGAATAAAATGCATTCATCATCTTGTATGTAGGACATGGCAATATGATGTTCTCATCCTGATAACTCGTATGTGGGACATGACGAATGGATGTCTGTCTGCTTCCAGTAAGGGTTACTGGAATACCATGAGAACTTGATGAGTGCTTGTGAAGTACTAGTTCTATGGAGATAAGGAAGAGTTCGATGTAAAGAGTTACATTGATGCGAACTTCCGAAAGGACAGAAAATTATTCGCAAAATATACATAAGATGTATAAAAGTGAAAGTTTGTTGATGATTGGAAGTGTTCCAATAAAACCATTTAAAAGGGAAATGCCGAGTATCTATGTGTTAGTGAACAACAGTGGATACTATATGGATCTGAAAGTTCATGAGATGAACTTATATTCCGCTCATTGATGACAAGTCTGGAATCCTTGATCATGCAATGTGGCTAAAGGTTAGCAAATGGAATGCAAGATCGCATATTACGGCAACTCCATCTCATACGTGTGACGTACAGCGAAGAGATGAGAGACATGCAATTTGTACAGACTTTGGCAAGGTGTTGTCATTAGTCACTATGTTGGCACTAGAGCACAGTAACATGTGGGACATGTTTGAAGATCACAATGAATATGATTCATGGGTGATTGGCTCGCAGTGCAAGTGGGAGTCTGTTGGTATGTATGCCCTGAGAGCCAATCATGGGATGATTGGTGGGATACATTAAGATTGATTTGATAAACATCAAAGGCGAGCTTCCAATTCATTCTGGTTCAGTCATATGAGATAGTGATAGAACAGATTGAATGTCTAAAGAATGACAGAACTCAACGACGTATGCTTTCAGGTTAAGGACCTGAACGATGAGATCATACGGATGCTAAGAGTTTGTACATTCTTGTTATGTCCCTAGTCGGATGTCATTGTAGAAGGTAGATAGACAACAATGACACACAAGACTAGATTGTGGTGTTGGTTGATGACAGAATCTCATTAGTCATGATATAGAGATATCAAACCAAACACATAGGTACTTGTTAGAGAACAAGGTACCGGACAGACCCACCGTGAGTTTGACACATGGAACCATGAGATGGTAGTCACAGTCAATACTCACAGTGATGGTGGTGAGTGTGATTCTTAGACCTGAAATCACTTCACTCAACACATGTCGTTGGGCACACTTTGACATCATCAAACGCAGTCCTGAAACATGGGTTGTTATAAAGGTGATGATTGGGTGGCTTTGACACATGGGGCTTTTGAGGGGTGAGTGATAGATATGGGATTTGTCCCTCCTGAGGGAGTTTGATATCCATGGCCACTTGATGAGTAGGATTGAGAAAGGCGTGCACGCATGTGTGAATCAGTATGTGATACTAATGTCATACATATCTCTTCCAGTCTACTCTGAGATCAAGGAAGTGAATGAACGTTGACAGGATGACTGTTCCATGCCTCGAGTTCATTCGGGATATCAGTGACAAAGGAATTATACATTCGCTGTAACACCATTCACGGATTGTAGGATGAAAGTTGTTCTCCAACTTTCTACTTTCACTTGGGTAGCACTGATGTGTGACTAGGCACCGCTCTTTGCTTGTGAAGTCATAAGTGTTATGGACTTTCACTGCCAACGTGAAATGGACCTGCAGGGTCACACACATAGGATCTAACCTGGAAGAGGAGTTTTGTCCACAAAGCAATGTTTAGATTGATTACTAAAGGAGTTTAGTAGTTCAATTAAACACTCAATCAGTCGATGACTCAATATCGTATGGTTCAAGATGTTGGACGCATTGATTGGAGTATCAGATTGATTGAAATCGCAATTGACTGATTTTTCCCAACCTGTGCTCCCAGCCGATCGGTTCATGTGATAAACCGGTCGGATGAGGTTGCTGAACCGGTCGGCTGGAGTGTCCAGGCCGATCGGCTGGAGTGTCCAGGCCGATCGGCTCATGCCCAGGTTGAAATGACCGGTTCAAGAGTTGAACCGATCGGTTCAACTGGTGCAACCGACCAGTTGGGAAAGTCATGTCGGCAAGAATTTTCCTTTGGTTTCAAAATACCCAATTCGATTGGGAATAATATTGGTATTCGATACCAATTGGGAAAGAAACAAGGAAAGTCTTTTTGAGCCGGATTAGGACCATGAACCGATCGGTTCAGGGAACCAACCGATCGGTTGGAGTGCCCCAAACGATCGGCTCAGGTCCAACCGATCGGCTTAATGGCCGAACCGATCGGTTCAGTTGTGAACCGATCATTTCAAGTTGCGAACCGGTTGCTTTTTGTGGAAAATTCTCGAACCCTTCTACTCCTGCTTTAGTCCCGCATTGCCCGGGATGGAGAACCCTGTCCCATGACTCTCCTATATATATAGGGGTATTGGGGGCTTCTCAAAGTACAGCTCAGTGCAACCAGTTGCTCTGCAAGTTGTCATTCTCTCTGGTTTTGGTAACCGTGAGAGAGCCCGAGCAAATGCTTCCCGCAAAAGGGAGGTGCAGCAAGGGAAGGACAACTGCAGTTGCAACAGGAGGCAGGAGAGCGTGTTGGCGACTAGTACGTCAACAGGAGGGTGCGACTCCTTCCACTTCCTTGTGGGACAAGGAGAGTGGAGTTCCAGGTGGTCCGTGTGGACTACTACAGAGGCGGGAGGACACTGCCGCTTAGGAGGACAACTGTCATCCGACAGTCCGGTTCGAGTAGGAGTCGTCAGTCCCGGTGCGACCAGGAGCTGCACAGACACCGTCGAAGTCCGGAGTTGAAGACCGCGCATTGCACGAGGTATTGTCGCCGAGCAAGCCTCGGGACAAGGTATGATTCCGCAAACCATACTTTCCTATTATATAGACGTTGACGCATTTCCTCGGTATGGGTTGGGGGAGAAATTTTTGTTTCCGCTGCCTTCTCTGTCTCCCCAAAACCCAACACACTCAACCCAAAGTTCAACAAAATTGGTTTATGAATTCAGAAATTGAACCCGATTAGGGTTTAGAGGATTGAAGTGCCTTCAACTTGTGATTGGTTTGCAATTAGATTATGATTCTTTGTAAATGATTAATTCAATATGTGTTCAGCAGACCTCTAAACGGTCTTCACTTGGTCAAACTTTCCAAATGGTCTTGAGACCGTTTGATTCTAAAGGGTCTTGCAAACCGCATGAAATCAAACGGTCTTGAAACCGTTTGATTTCAAACGGTCTTGCAAACCATTTAGATCAAATGTCCAAGGTCATTTGGTAAAGTTACATAGGAAATCACGCACATCATCTTCAACCTTAGATCAGGTCGGTTTCTTCGTGGTTTTTCTTGCAAGAAAGCAAGGAAGAGTGGGGAAGAAGAAGAACAAGCTAGTATATGCAAGAAAGAAGATATGCTTAACAAAGTAAAAGGTTTAGAGTTATAAAACCCACCTCAAAGGTCATCCCTAGAGCTCCAGGCTCCCAAGATCTCAAGCCTTTAATGGTGTCTTGAGCTCCACAGGTCGGCCAAAGGTATTTCTCCAAGAAAAGGTTGGGGAAAGTCGGCTAGAACAAGAAAGCTAAGTAAGAAAGCCATGAAACCAACCTTGTAAACCAAATTCCTCCATGAATCCGAGCAAGGTGATGGTCTCTTCTTACCTTAGAATAGGTTGGTCGTCTCCCTCAGCTCTAGAACTCAGCCTTAGTTGGTTTTAGCAAGAAGATAAGTGAAGGAGAAGGGAAACGTTGCCTTTGGTTGCAAAGGAAAGGAGTATAAGTACTTTGGGGTTATTTCCATTACAAGGACAACTAGTTTCCTTGATTCACATCTAGGTCATTCCTTCCTTCTATGCCACGTTCTCTCTATCATAACTAAGCAAAACCCATCAAAACTTAAGATCTAAGGGTCAAGAAAGCCAACATGAAACTAAGGTGCACATAAATAAAGGGTCTCTTTACTTATAACTTGATGACTCTACTACAAAGGTTATTCTTCTTATCTGATTATTTAATTGAAGTGCCCTCTTCATCATTTCTACACTAAATGATGTCAAGAGTCCTAAAAGATACTCTAGAAGGTGTATTTTACAAGTTGCACCCCACATTTTGGGTAAATTGCACTTTATTCCAAAATTAGGGTTTTAAGCACAAGGATTGCTCCACAAGCTTCATCTTGATGCCCAAGCTTGGTGAATCCATCATACTTCATCATATTCACTCATATGATGTCACATTATCAGAGGAACATATTAACATGTGAAATTTTATAAGTTAACCCTTCTAACTGGGTAATTTGCACACAGGTCCCTGCATTACAAAACAATACTACAACATTGTTTAAAAAGGACATAATTGAAAATGTATGTTCCTTAGGAACTTAATTACAGACCAGGAGATAAGCACAAGCCTCTAATTACATAATTAAGCAAAACACCTAGGGTTAACTCATAACCCAGGTCAGGGATGTTACATTAATTACATGGACTATTTAGGGGGTAGAAAAGCAGTGCACGCATGAGTATATCAACCAATTAAGACTCAAGTTCAGACCGCAAATCATTATACTGATGGAAACAAGACAATCAGGCGATGTAGTGGAGAAGGCTATCAAGAAGCTTAAATTGCCTTACTCTCATTGAGTAGAAGTTGTCAGCTTTTCAGGGGATTCTGGATTCTTAGGGAGGATCATGAACTCAACATTTAGGTGATGGAAAATCTTTTCCAAAATATCCACTGTTTCATAAATAACCAATGCCATGTTACTTTTGTCTATGGGAGCCCCATCCCTAGACCAAGGAAGAGACTGTGGTACCATCTCAAGCGATTAGTGAGATCTATAATAGGACTGTAGGGCTTGCAATAGGAGACTTCAACACCATAATTAATCGCATGGAGATAGTAGGTGCTCGATCCTTGAACCCTACTGCGGTTAAAGACTTTATGGATACCATGGAGGCAACTGTACTTCAAGAGATATTGGCTGAAGGTCCTATGACTACCTTTAAGAGAGGACTATTCATGAAAAAAACTAGACAAAGCCATGTCAAACCCTAAATGGCTAGAGAATTACCCCACAACAAGTGTAGAAGTGCTATCAAGAACTGGTTCAGACCATTCACCTATCCTGGTTAGATGGAAAGCTAATCACATTAACACCCACCCTATCTTCAGAACAAAGGAGTTGTGGAAAGAGTTACCACACTTTGCACAGTTCCTATGAGAAAAGTGGCCTACTGAAAGTTCCTATGAAGATACGATCTCAACCTTCCGATCAAAGGACACAGAATAAAAAAAAAATAGAGACAAACAAAAGAAGAAGAACATCATGTTAAAGAAAATTACAGAACTAGAAATTATAATGAGAACATGCTACAATAGTTATATTGATTCAGTATAAATTAATATCAAATTGCATTATGAGGACATACTTAGAAGGGAGACGATAGATCTGAAACAAAAATCTAGATGTCAGCGGATCAAATTGGGGGATGCAGCTAACAAGTTCTACTTCAACTTTTTCAAGGAACGAAGAAGAAGAAACCAAATATGTACATTACAAGATGAGAATGAAGAACAGATTGATGGTAAGGAAAAACTAAAAGAAATCATTCATAATCACTTTAGGAACCTATTCATAGACGAGGATCCAACAATGAAGGAAATTAAATCTCAAAGATATATTGGATACTTCAAACCTCTAACAAACCACCAATACAGTGAATTAAGCAAAAGAGTAACGGAAATGGAAATCTGGGAGGAACTTATGCAGATGGAACCCTCTAAGGCACTAGGGCCTGATGGTATAGAAGCGGGATTTTTACAAAGCAACTGGAACACTCTGAAGCAAACCTATCTATCATGGAACTATTTGCTACCCTCCTCCTACCCCCACTGACTATAGAGTCGGTGGCAGTAGGGATTGGGCACCCATCTATAAATTGGCACATAGTTTCACACATGCAATATATATGTAAAAGTTGTAACAACAAGATACTAAACATGGAGAAAAGAGATAGCAAAGCATGTACCCATTACTACTTCAGGATAACCCATTGGTGTTTCATTTTGTAGATTAGAGACTTGAGCGCACCAAATCCTCATTTGGAAACTAAAAATTTGATAAACAAAAATATTAATGCTAAAGCATTAAGTACACAATGAAAAGGCATGTAAATAGTTTAAGAGTATAATAAAAGTGTTTTGGCTAGAAACATCATATAAGAAAGAAGTAGAAACGAGGTGTAAACCACTTAACGACATCAATTTATACAAATCATGTTTTCAGTTCCTTTATCTATTATGTCAACATTAGGTTGCATAATGGTTTTCTGTATATTATATTCTAGGTTTATCAACATAGAATACTCAAACATGGAAGTAGTAATCATAGGAACAATAGCTCAACCCTGTAAATAAGTAGCCAAGCATTTATACAAGAATACATATAAGCAAGCCAATATCATAGTAGAGTCAAGAGGAAAACGTACCTTGCGAGTAGAATACAAGTCATAAACCATGAGTAAGATTTTAGAGAAAACCCAACCTGAAGTGGACCTAAGATATAAAAGACATAATATAGTTTTAGATCACTAGGGTTTTGATAATATAAACATCATATTATTCATTTAAATGTTCCCTTCGATTTAGGTCTCAATTAGATCAAACATCATTTCCAAGGTTCCAAACATGCATGTGTTGATTCATCGTAGCATAGGTAACAACATTAGGGCCTAGGTATAGCTAGACCATCCACATTAAGAGTGAAGTTGGATAGGGATGAAGTATGATTCAGGAGTAAGGTAAGCATGATGTTTAGGCTATAATCATGGTATATTCATGCAAGATCATAATTCATCACTTTAGATCCATTTTCATGTCATAGTTTCACATTACCAAGTCCTAGGAAAATTAAGAGCATAGGTTAGATGATGTTAGTATTTAGTACTTCAAGCATGGTTAAACTACTGATCTGAATTAGATAAAGCAAGAGAATTGCATGAAAGTCATATTTCATCATATAAGATCATCTAGGTCAAATAAGTCCTTCAGTGCATATAATAGGTACTTGGGGTGTCATGAGTAAAAGTGGACCACTAGCATACAGTCTTACTTCATCATGTCACAAAGCGTAAAAAGTCACTGGTTTCAAGATTGCAAGATTGGATGACATCAATCAAAGATACAATTCATGACTTGCTCAAATTATAACATGCATACACTAGCATCATTTGTCCGGCCAGAGTAGCCTGGCTGGTTACGGCTCGGTAGGTCCAAATGAAGGACCCGAGTTCGAATCATGCCGAAGGCGCTCTGCGAAAAGTAACACAAATTTGATTGGGCGCGGTAGGGGGTGACCGGAACACACACTGTCATGCCCCCAGAGTTTACGCCGTCTAGGGGGGTCACGATTGTGTCGCTTCTACGGGGGCAGTTCTTTCATAAATAAAAAAAGAAGCACCGTTTGGGTCAAGAATGAGTATATAGGTCAAAGTAAGCATTAGGTTTCATATAAAAGGGTCCAAGACCTAAATCATTTAAGTATAGAACTAAGGTTACTGATTTAGAGGATTTGAAAGACTAGAGAGCATCAATGATACACATAGAGCATGATTGTGGTGGATTATTAATCATACTAAATCAGAAACAAGACATGCACAGTCAGAAATAGACAATAGTCTCATTAGAAAGGTGGTATTTTTCCGATCGAAATGATATATAATATCATTGGATTTGGGTATGGGGTTAGGAAGTTATGAGGATTTGAATATCAAGCACAATCTAAAGAATATACCTTAATTGGGCCGGATTTGGACCGCATAGGTGGGACCTGACGCAGGCCTGGCAGCGTCCAATCGCCGACCACCACCACAGAGCAGTTGAAAAGGGAAAACGACCGCCTCCGTCGCCACGATATCGCCCCAACCGCCTGTAACCGCCAACGACGGATTTGGTTGCTTCGCTGAACCGCGACCCCACTCACAGGGGTGGAAAGAAGGGCAAACCGTTGGATCTGTTCTTCCTGGGCCCTGCTGTGAATCCACGGTCTGGGAGGGGTCTTGTTTCACATGCTTGCGGCTCGCACACCCTTCCGCAGCACCGGCGAGGTGGCCGAGGAGGGGAGTTGCTGGAGTTGGGAGCAGGTCGGGGGTAGGATCTCGCGGTTGGGAGCGGGAGGTGTGAGGTCAGGCGTGGGTGCTGACGAACCCGAGGTGGTCGCACGGTCCTTGGTTTGCCATCATCTTCCTCTTCCTCGTGACGTTCTCCGTGGAGCTAGGGTGGCACTGCTTGCTGCAGCCGCTGAAGTGCAGCAGCCGAGGCGGCTGAGGCTGCGGAAGGACCGTTGGGTGAGGGCCGAGAGAGTGAGGTGAAGTGAGAGGGGTAGGACGAGGGGAAACCAGGGACTTGTTTTCCCTCCATCGGTCATCTTCATGATGGCGTGTGGGTTCTGAAACCCTGGAGGAGCTGGTGGCGCTGAGGTGGTGCACTACATGAGCATGGGATGCAGCGCCTCCGCTGCGGAGGGAGAATCCCGAAAGACTCAACCTGCTAGGGTTAAAGGGGTTTAAATAGAAGGAAGGGGAGAAAGGGGAACGTTTTAGGGTTTGGATGGGGCAAGCCTGGGTAGCGGGGGCCGCCAGATGGGTTCATCATCTCCCATCGACGTCCTCTTGCCAGGACCAGCTGGTCAAGCGGCCTAAAGGGGGAGGACGTGAGGAGATAGGGAGAAAAACGGAGGAGAATTGGTAGCATGGGATGCGCCGAGTGTCTGTGCGTGAGGGGATGACAAGGGATGTGGGGGAAAAAGAAGGGAGCTGGGGTCTGGGCCAGGTTTCCAGCCCGCCCAAAGCCAACGAATTGGAGAAAAAGGCTACAAATCAACTCTTATTTTTAAATGGATCCAATTCCCTCATCGAATCCCCAAAATAGGCAAGGAAGGATGCATTGGAACCGTGGTATCAAACCCCACAACATGAAACTGAAGTAAGGATATAAAATGACTCATAGTGATAATTACCTATATACATGTTGTAACAAACTCTGAATAGTAGTCAAATAAAGTGCATAGTAGCATTTAATCGACTATGATGCAGTACTTGAGTACATTGTGACTCACTTTCATCAAATCAAAGGTAAGGAAAGTTATGGAGAATAACCGAGTGTCAAACTTGTCGAGGTGGGAAATAATTTGAGGAAATAGAAGACTAGGTTATCACACTATCATAAGAATGATCCCCAATGTGATAGACTGATAGAGTGTGATGGTAGATGAAGAGACTGACATTATGTGTTATTTGACTCTAAAATATGAATTATAATACTTATTCATCTGCATTAATTTATTTGAAAATATGCATTACACCATACATAAACATTTCATACAGTCATTGTCTTGGTATGCATCATTGACTAATATGATACTTCTAAAATGAGAGGGGGAGAGAGGTGTTCACCTTGCAACACCTCAATAGCCATAGCAGTAGGCTTACATAGTGAAATCAATTGTTCTATGGGGGTTTAACTAATGGAAATGTATTCAAACAATGCCACTCGCACCCATTTTGACACCCATACAATGGATGTGCAGAAAATTAGCGCACTCCCATGAATAATTAATGTAAGATAAGGTAGTGGTTAGAGAGATGTCATCGTAAATAAAAATAGGAGGTAGTGGATGGAGAGAGAGTGAAATGAATAGTAAAAGAGTTGGTGGATGGAGAAAGAGTGTGTGTGATAGATAGAAAAAGAAATAATAGGAGAGAGAGTATAGTAAATAAAAATAGAGGTACAAGATAGATTGATAGAGTGAGATGGTAGATGAAGAGACTGAACTTATGTGTTATTTGACTCTAAAATATGAATTATAATACTTATTCATCTGCAATAATTTATTTCAAAATATGTATTATATCATAATAAACATATCATACAGACATTGTCTTGGTACGTATCATTGACTATTGTGATACTTCTAATATATAATACAAGCATTATGTCACTTAGATTTGTATTCAACTACTATGTAATACAAGTATTCTTTGGTTTCAGAATATATACATAAATAATTATTATAGTTCTATGAATATATAATATACATTTTTTTTTTCAGAATACTCATAGTACTCGTTCACAACATATAAGCAAAAATAATATACAGATATATACATATAATTATATATAGTATTACTTGGCACATATATAGATATTGGTTGATTATAAAATGTGAATTGTTCTTCATGATTTAAATTGTAATGTTATATTATTCATTCACTCTTGATTATGCATGTTGATGGATCAAAAATAGAACGGATACTGCTATATCTGATATCTGAATCTGGAAAAAAAGTCGATTTGATATTCCGATTGATATTCAAAGAATATCATATGATAACATCTGAATACGCCTAATGAATAAAATTTATATTTAGAGAAATATTCAAAATTGGACTGAAAATGATACATTTCATGTCAAATATATCATTTATGTCAAATATTGATTTATATATATATATACTTAAGTGGCTACATTTTCATATATTTATATAAAAATATATCATGTATGTTCTGAATCGATTGTTTCTTGATCTTCATTCTTAACTTTCCCTCTGTGTGTGTCTGTGTTGAGTCCAAAATCTAAGAAAACCACATCATCTTCTACTACAATTTTTCATTATCTTGAAATATGAGTGAATCAATAGTTTTGAATGGAATAATCGGATTCTAGATATTCATCTTGAAGTTTACTCTTGGTCTCCACGCATTATCTCACTCTCTCTGTGTGTCTTGAGTTCAAAATCTATTTTCAACTTTTCGAGCAAGAACTGCGTCAATTTCGCATTGTCTCGAAATACGAGTTAAGAAAGGGTGAGGAAACTGTGTTCATTATTAGTAATTTTGACTAATCCGATATGAAATGGACATGGGCTCTCAAATCATAGTGAAACTTATAACTTATTTACATCAATTTGATGGATGTGGGAAAATTAGCAAATTGCCATGTTGAGGAGGATTTGGAACGTCTGGCCCGATGCAAATGGAGAACTGGTATTGATGTATATACATACATTGCGAACGAATCCTATCAAGTGTGACATTTTGACTTGCACAAATGTTTTAGAAAAAGAAAATCGTGTTGGCAGAACTGGTTGTGGAATTGGTCGGTCAAATGGAAACATTTTAATTGTGTGATTGATAAGGATGTTGGAAAAATAAAAGTCAGCGTAGATGCCTTCAACACATGTGTGTTCAAATTCGAAGTCTGACTTGCAGTCTAGTTGTATTCTTATATAAATGCTTGGCTACTTATTTATAGGGTTGACGTTGTAACTCTAAGCGAGGATGCCTTTGTACCCTGACACAACTATTTTACAGTTGACACGAGATGTCCTGCTAAGCCTAAGTGGTCTTTTACTGACCAGGACAAGTGAGGTCATGGCAACCAGCTCTCCCATTGACCTTGTATGGTACTTGTGAGAAGTTTGTGGTCGGTTGGAGATGAACGGGGTATGCTTCATTTGCTCAGGGCATAAATGTGATTGTAAACTATGTTCAGCTGTGTAGCATATATGCTTAAGGATTGAATACGGAAAACATTGTTTGATGTGCAATTCGGTTATACATCTTAGTTGATAGATGTTATTTATGTTTCTTTACATTCCTTACAAAGCATATAGATGATTTATAACTCTACCATGGGTAGATGCAATGTTCTCCTTAATAAAGGAGATTACCTTATTCTGTTCATACAGTTATTAATCCTACATGTTAATATAAAAGAACCTCTTATCAGTTTTATAATGTTTATCTGTAATAATAATATGGTCGGCGGAGAGTTATATCTCTCGCTGAGACAATTGTCTAACCTCATGGGATCCACAATTTTTTTAGGTGGACGTGCACGAGGTGGTAGAGACCTTTCTATAGAGGAGGAACAACAGTTGCGGCAGCAGTAACAACTCAGGCTGAGTGTATTGTCTGTCGTGTCTTGTAGATAGAAGTAATATATGTTGTCTCTGTACTCTCAGGTCCTTGGAGTTGGTTCGTAATGGTTTCATGAATGATTTGAGATTTTGGCTTGTATGCCTCGAGGTTTTATGTTGCTAGAATATGTGTTTTGATAGAGCAGCTATTATATGTTGTCCTCAAGATGAGATGAAACAATGTTATACAATGTAAATCAAGATATGTATGGGTTTTGGATCTTTCAGTAAAAGTTTTCTAATCAAGGATCTCCTTGCAAAATGTTTTTAAATTTTTGTAATTTTTGTTAATCCGCTGTTTATGGTAATTCCGCATAATTAGTAACTATTTGGTTATCGGTTTGATGATGATCGTTACAAAAATCATGATTAAAATTTTCATTAGGTTTGTAACGTCATAATTAGACTACCATTATTGGTCAAGCTTAAGCAATAATCACTCTAGTTAAGCATGAAATCATCAAAGTAAACCTTAGATGAATAAGATGAAAATGGATTTTTACAACCCTGACCCTAGGTCTTGAATGAAATCTGACTGATAGCAAGGTAGTCATCTTCATAGTAGTTATAGTGAAAAACTATGCTAATCTTTTGGTCAATCCCCAATCATTGTTGTGGCCTTGTGAAGAAAACAAAATGGATGGTTTTCTTGCCTTGCCAAAACATAGAGTTCGACCTTCATCAAGCATATGGATACAATAAAGAGCGTTCACCTCTCCTTTTTGTGAATTCTCCACCACAACATACAAAGGCTATGAGGGAGAAGGTAAAGGAATAAGAAGGGACAATGAGGGCCTCTAAGTGGATATAAATGGCTCAAGTATGTTGTGAAGCTAGTTGATGACCTGATCTTGTGGTAGAAGGTGTCTTGTATGGGCGTTAAGACCATCCTATCTGAGGAAGCAAATTAATTTTGGGAAGTCACCTCGATCCTTTATCATCACATTTTAGGAGTAGAGATGAGCTTTCTTTGGTCTTGTGGTGTTTCCGAGAGCATTGGGGGTAAATCTTCCTCATGCAGAGGGGATTCCAACCTTTTCTTTCCATTATCATAGTGACACCTAGCATCACGATTGTCAAACCGCATCGTGGAGCTTCAATGGATGTTATCACCTTTTTGTAAAAGGAAACATGGTGATGTAGAGTTTGATCAATGCAGATGAAGAATGTGAGGGTTACGAAGGTATGGATGCCATAGACACACTCGTTAGAAACAACCAAGCGGTGGCATGTACTAACACAGAGAATGGTGGATATGTTGTTGGGGAAAATTGGCTTACAAGGGCATCAAGTGGAAGAAAAAATATCAAGAGGTAGAAAACGATGGTTTGGATCAGGATTGTTAGCAGTAAGAGTTGCTGACTCCCATCCAGACTGGATCTTTCATCAACCAAACTTATTCCTGATAAGGTAATTACATTCATATCACCTTACTATATACATCTCTTAGATAATTCATAATAATATCTTAGTTTTCCAAAATATATGAATAAGATATTAAGTATTTAAAAAAATTACAAGATAATGAACTATTATGTCAATTTTAATGCATAAAATCTAGTGATTTCATATAACATGTAAAATGGACTTTTCATGTATAACAAATATAAAATGATGGATAAAATTTATGGGAACATGTCATTAACTCGACATTGTCATGCATATCATATATGACATATATTTTAATGATGTTTTTGCACAGAATCACATGTTTTCCTTAATGCAACTAACTAATACTCAGACTTCTAAATGAAATGTAGTAATTACATATATGCTCAATATATTATGGAATTTACATTATACCTTCATAATAGAATATGAGACATAATCTGTAACTCTATGGTCATAATTGTACACATAATTCATGTTAATATGATGATGACTCCCGATTCGAGGATTGAAAATTTGTAATTGGATTGTAGGATATAACCGATTATTAATAATGTGCACATTATAATATGGCACGTAATGTTTAGATATTCTATATCAATCTAGAAATATGAGACCGATAATCCAATTCCAAGACAATAATACAATTAAATATGAGATTATGTATATAATAATGAAGTAAAATCCTAAAATAGAACTAGCTAGAGTTATTGATGAAAATTGAACAATTGTATATGAACTTGTCATAATTGAGGGTTGACCAAGGTTGTAGTCGATGACTAGGATATCTTGACACAAGGTACACTTTACCTCTTACTTGGCCTACTATTTTGTATGGCTCTATTATATCTACATAAAAACACTTGACATATTATATTACATAAAATAAGTGTATGTGTATGCTACTTTTATTGATTTTCTATATATAATATTGAACACATGAAACCTAGTAGACAAGTTCCATTTTGTAGAAGAACATCAGCTCTTTGGTAGTTAAGTTCTTGAAATAAATTGCTTCTAGTCAAGTAGTTAAAAGTCTATCCAACTCTTTGGTACTTTAATTACGTAAAAGAATGTTATCTAACTCTTTGGTAGTATAATCACATAGAAAAGGTGGTCTGACTCTTTGGTAGTCTAATCAAATAGAAAAATATATAAATCTATATAATATTCATGATTGTATCACATGAGAAGTCCCAATTCAAATAATATATATTTTTGAATAAACATATGGAGCTCTTAAAAATACTTAATATTTAATTAATAAATATTAAATTTGGAAAGAGAACATGGATTATATCAATGACAAATAGTTACTGAAGAGATTGCATAGGTCAATAACCTAAATTGTGAGTTTTAGATAAGAAAGTATATATATATATATATATATTTGGGCATATATATATATATATATATATATATATATATATATATATATATATATATATATATATATATATATATATATATATATATATATATATATATATATATATATATATATATATATATATATATATATATATATATATATATATATATATATATATATATATATATATATATATATATATATATATATATATATATATATATATATATATATATATATATATATATATATATATATATATATATATATATATATATATATGGGTATATATTCACTACACGTGTGGGTAACTAACCTTTAGTTACACGTGGATCTATTTTGTAATAGAAAGATACATGTTTGTAATGAGACATACAACGTTTTTAATGAGATGACGAAATTTGTAATACAAACACTCATTTTGTATTACAACTTAAACTGCTGTATAAATACCATTTTTACTATAATCAGACGTGTAATACATAATGAGTATTTGTATTAAAAATTTGTATATCTCATTACAAATAATGTCAGGCTCATTACAAATATGTATCTTCCTATTACAAAATAGATGCACATGTAACTAAGGTTAGTTACCCATGCAGGTAGCAAATGAATGGCATATATACCCTATATATATATATATATATATATATATATATATATATATATATATATATATATATATATATATATATATATAGGGTATATCTTCGCTACCTATGCGGGTAACTAAGATTTGCTACCCGTGCATCAGTTTTGTAATAGGAAGGCATGCATTTGTAATGAGACGATTCAAATTGTAATAGACAGACTCGTTTTGTAAATACAACATGATGTTTGTATTCTCCGTATAGAAATAGTAAAATATATATTTAGAACTGTAACAACGTTGTAATACAAAATGAGTCTTTGTATTAAAATTTTGATCGTCTCATTAAAAATTTGGACTGTCTCATTACAAATGCATGCCTTTTTATTACAAAACTGATGCACGGGTAGCGAGTCTTAGTTACCCGCACTGGTAGTGAATATATACCCATATATATATATGTATATATAGTAGCCTAATAAGAAATACATGTAACATGTATATTTAACATCTAGTCCACCTAGGTACCAATTCTTAACTAAATAAGTGATATGTTTACAATGGAATCCTACCTTAGGATGGATATATACACATAATTACTACATGATGGTCATATTATACATGAAAATATGATGGAAACTTATCAGCATATTGTGGTAGTATGTGAGGGTTACCTGTATGATAAGATAATTAAATTCATAAACATGTAACATTGATTATGTAATCCAAGTAGAAAATCCTAAAATAGAAGTTAATGGAATAACTATGAGAAATAATGCTAGATGGTAAATATAATACTAATTATGAAAACAATGAAGAATGATCGAATCCATGATGAGTTATAACCAATTATACTATATTTTGTACATTCTTTCTCTTGGATCTAGTTTGTGATTGTATAATCTTTGGAGTCTTGAATGATTGAGGTACTAGATTCTTCATTTCTTTGTTGTGTTATTTTTTCTTCTTGAGTTGTATGCATAGTAGCTTAATTGGTGGTGAACCTAAAAATTCATGAACCTTCCATGCCTCTTGAAGTTCACTACTCCTATTTAAATGTTGGATATTATTGAATATTAAGATGACATCAAAATTGATTGATCAGAATTTTAACTTCCTTGGGCTTTGGTTCTGATCATTTCAATCCCAATTCTTTTTTTGGAAGAAATCATTTTATTCATTCACTAATTCTTTCTACATATTTTGACCTGTTAGCTAGGTCATTTATGTCCCTCGCTTCTTTTTCATACAAAGTATTGATATAGGTGGGGGGGGGGCTATCCACTACAATGTGTGTGGGTTGCTTAAGTAGTACTTTAGCTAGCATAACAACTAAGGAGTTTAGTCTTCTCGGCTTGTTAATGATGTTGAGGTTTGGTATGGATGTCATTGCCTCCTTAATTTTGAAGAATATAGGTCTATATTTCCCCCACTTTTGTATGTTGTTGTGTACGAGTTGTTTAGCCTACAGAGAGTCTGTAACTAATGTTGCTTTCTCCAGTTTGTGGGCTGCTCTAATTTTCATGCCTTAGAGAATGGAATGGAGTTTAGATAGAAGAGTGTTTGTTCCTTGTAGTTTTGTGTAGCTTTTTTGTACCCATTTTCCTCGTCCATCTTTGAGTATGACACAAGCAATCTACATGAAGGATTATTTTTTTTTGTGCCGCATCCACATGAATCAGGTGGCTTCCTTGACGAAGATAGTCATGATCATAATTTGAGTTGTTGCTTCTGTGGTGATGTGTCTCATTGTTGTAGACAATGAGCATATCACTACGGTGTTGACTCACATTGTTAACCACCCTATCCACTAGTAGTTTTATGGCTTGGAATATGAACATGTTCCTTTTGTTCCATATATGACATATTGTAGTTGCAAACTCCACCACCCATTGTAATGGCCATTGCTTCTTGTCCGTGATGACTTGCAACCAACATATGAATTCAATAGCACTGTAGAAGCTTACGGGGAGATGGGGTTTCAACGTATAACAGACAGACCTTGCAAAAGTAGAATCTCTCAATACATGGATAACCGTCTCAGAATCATTCATATAGATACACTACTACAAAAAATGGTTTTTAAAATAGTTCATTTTTCCATTTTACAACGGGTGTCAACTGTTGTATTAGATCGCGTGGTCTTATGGGGGGGTTCTTTATACAACAGGTGTTGCGCATGTTGTAATATATGTATTTTATACAATAGTTATTACATGTTGTAGTTCATTGAACACACCTGTTGTAATAGGGCCGTTGTATATAACATGTTGAGGCAAAAGGAAAATACATCTAGACACAAGGTTTCGAACTTGAGACCACTTGAAAGTAAGGCACTTCTCAAACCACTAAACTAGTTTTATTTTATGCAACACATATATTCTTTATTGTACATATAAAAAAATGGTGTGCAAACCTGTTGTGTGATTGTGGTCTATTACAACGGGTAACTATTACAACAGGTGAAAGCTTGTTGTGTAATTATAGTATACTACAATGGGTTATATTATGTTGTGTAATGATGGTCTATTACAACGGGTTAACATATGTGAATATTACAACGGGTAGAGCATGTTGTGTAATTATGATCTTTTACAATGGGTTAGAGTATGTTGTGTAATGATGGTCTATTACAATGGGTTAACACACATGCCTATTATAACGGGTTAGAGCATGTTGTGTAATTATGATCTTTTACAACGGTTTAGAGTATGTTGTGTAATGATGATCTATTACAACAAGTTAGAATATGTGACTATTACAACGGGTTAGAGCATGTTGTGTAATTATGGTCTTTTACAACGGGTTTGATTATGTTGTGATATTATAGTCTATTACAACAATTTAGCAATTGTTGTAGTATCACATATACTACAACAAGTTTGGCCCGTTGTATATAACTTGTGTTGTATAAAATATATAATTCACAACACACAAATAGACTTGTTGTAAAAGATATGCTAACTACAACACAACCAACAGAACTGTTTTGTTTTTCCCGTTGTAAAAAGCATTTTCTATAGTAGTGATATTGCACATATCGTCTTCCTATAGACTCATATTTTGGAGTTTCACATTAGTGAGCAGGCTGTTATGCTGGCATAGCCACACAAAGAACTTGATATTCTCTTGTACTTGTAGTTTCCATATATTCTTCCATTTCCCTTGAGTTTTCTTCTTCTTATGTCTTATATGATGAAGGTATGCCCCCTTTGTACTCAGTAATCCTCACATGCCTGGTTTCCAATTCCAGCAGTCTCTCTAGCCCAAGGATGTGGTAGTTCCATGTTGGCAATTGTGTTCACAATATTGTCATCAAACCAATGCTTAATGAAGTCCATATCCTAGTGGCCATTATCTAATCTTGCTCGTGTTGTAGTCATGTCTTTGAGTTCCTATAGTATTTGTTCAATTGTTTGGAATTCCATTCCCCTATCTTGTCCTACCTAGTTCTCCCACATGTTTGTTGACTCTCCGTTCATGATGCACCTGGTACTGTCACCTATGATGATTGTTTAATATTGTTGGATGCTCCTCCATGTCATTGATCCAGTAACATAATATGTAGGTGATTTTTGTACTTTTATTTCATAACTTGGCACCACATATGGTTTATATTTTAAATAAATTCCCATGCTAGTTTCGTGAGCATAGCTTGATTGAGTTCAGTTGCTAATTTGATGGCCATACCTCTTTCGTTCTTGCCACCAAGGATTTTTCTCCACCCTACTTTGCTCACTCCTCTTCTCTGGTCACTGCCTTCCCATATTAATCTCCTTGTCATATGATCAATTTCAGTGCATATAGAGCTTGGTAGATTAACACTTTGCATCATGTATTAGGGGATAGTTGATAGCATCACTTTAGCTAATGTAACCCTACCTGCCATGGACAGTTGTCTTCGGTACCAACCTGATAAGCATTGATGCATACATTGTAGGATAGATTCGTTGTTTTCTCTTTTAGTTGTATAACCAATACCTGTCGTTCTACTAATTTGCCTTTGCGTGGTAGAAGGAGTGCTCTTTGAAAAGTGTAATATAGATTTCTCTTTGGCGAGTCTCAGACTAGATGCCTCCCTGAAAGAATGCAGAGATTCGATCATCCCTCTGACTTGTCTCTTTAAAGCTTCTCCAAATAGCAGGATGTCATCTGCAAAGCACAAATGTGACAACTCCACACCTCTACTAGATATAGGGACCCATTTTCTTTCTTGAATCCACTTCAGAATATCCTGACACAGTCGATCCAGACATAGAACGAAGATATAAGGGGATATTGGGTCACCTTGTCTCACCCCTGGTTGGGTGAGACAGGTTGGAGAAGCTTGCCATTGAAAGATATTCTTGTTTGTCCCTTTTTCATTAGATGGAGTATTACCATAACCAGTGTATGTGGAATGGATAGTCTAGCTAGTGTGTCTCCTATGAAAGCCCATGTAAGTCTGTCGTAAGCTTTTGATAGGTTGATTTTCATGACCATCATGCCTATTCGTCCTTTCTTGATTATCATGGAATGGACTATTTCTTATGCAAGGATAATGTTGTCAGCTATTTTTCGACATGGTACAATACTAGACTGGAAAGGCAAAATCCAATCTGGCATTAAACATTTCAGGCACTGGATGATGACCTTGGATATGAGTTTTGCATTAAAGTTCTTTAAAGATATGGGTCTTAGGTGATTACAAGAAGTTGGGTGAGTGATCTTCAGTACGAGTACCATAGTCGAATGTGCCAGTTCCTGCGGTATTTGGCCTCCAGTGTTTAAGTACTCAATTCATACAACAAATCAATAGATTGGCTGATTGAACTGCCAAATGACCATCTCACTATGTGAGATGGCCGTTTGGATAGCTAGACAAGTGTCTCAAGTGTTAAGACGGGTGCTTGAGTTGTCAGGTATATTAGAGATCGAATTGGCTTAGTTCTGCCCTATGGACTGCAAGAAATAAGATCAATCTTTATCAGATTGGTTTTTTGACCTAGTCCTCCAAAACAAGTTGTGCGGGTTCTGCTCCTTTTCGGTTCGAAAAAAGATCCATCTACTTTCTTATCTGGATTTTGTAATCTGGACACATACGACAACAAACTAGTTATCAGTTCATCTACTGCAACTTCCTCGTCAAGTCACCTTCTCTGAAGCGCCATGAAGTCCTATACTCACATGTGTAATGCAGTTTGCTTTCAGGCACAAGATCCACCTCTTTCATGTGCGAGGATTCATCCCTTCTCAAGCACAACGTCAAACTTTCTTAAGTGTGAGGTCAAGTTCTCTCAAGCCTGTTGAGCAGTCCAATCTGGTGATATCAAGTCAATCCTTCTCCAATCATTTCTTCCCTCTACACCCCATGTCCCCTAATGTCACATGGGAGTTTCTCTTTGTCTTTGACAATCCCAACCAATTTTGTCGTCTCAACATGGTTAGTCTGTGGGGGGGGGGATAAGAGAAGATGAGAAGAAGAAGATGAGGAGAGGAGTTTAGAGATCAGAAGAGGAAAGAGGAAAGAGAGAGAAGATCATTGTCTGGATATGGAGTTTTATTTAGTTAAGGTGTTGTCCAAATCTCACTCTAGTTCAAGGCCAATGTTCATCCTCGCCATTCAAGTTTCAAATTTCCAGGCAGACATTGATCTATCTTGCATAATTCATCTTCTCATCTCTTCAGCTGAATAAGATAATTCCTCAAATCAATTGGATATCAGAAGAATATGTTTCTTCATCAGCCATGTCTTGGTCATTCTGCTCCGGCAACACTTCAGTCTTCTAGTATTGGAGAACCTTAGATTATTTGCACATTTCATTATGTCACTCCACCACACCTGTCTTTTGTAGAAAATCATTTAGTCAGCTACGTCATTTCTTCTTCCTTCTTGTTTTTCGTTATTTTGCCTCCCAGCTATCCAGACATCATGGCGAGGCAGAGGTGTGCTACCTATCGTAGAGGACTCTTGAGTATCAGCAGACTGAGCAGTAGGCTCAACCTATAGTCTTTGGTGAATGCCTGCATACCCCTTTGGACCCATTGTGTGGTCATGCACATTCAGTGCACGACTTGCTCTTTGCGCCTCACTGAGGGCCTAGTTAGTATCCAAATTGATTTGGTTAGTAACACTAAATGTTAATCTTGAATAGGTGAATACAATGTATATTAATTAAATTGGGAGTGACGTCTAATATCTTGAATTCACCCGTTTTTCTTGAAGCAACAAACGCGTCCCATTCTTCTGGGTCTAGGAAGTTCCACTATTCAGTGGCTGTCTTCTTCCTCTTGTCACCTTCTTTTATGTATTCTTGGGTGAGATTTGTCTTATAGTTCCTTAGGACTCTCCCATAGCATTGCATCACGCATTTACGATGCAGTTTTTCAACCAATGCAAATATACTCTACAAAATAGAATTGTTATTAACTAGTATCCAAAAAATTAGTAATCTACAAAATAGAATTGCAAATTAATAATAACTCACGCATAAATCCTTCCATATTAAGTCTTTCTTCCCCTTAGGAACTTTATGCCAAGAATATATCTTACAACCACAATGGCTACGAGTAACATACCCAAGATATGAAACAAAGGAATTGCGATTCACTCCAATTGCATTTCCTGCATTATCAAAATCCACAACAAGTTTGGGTCCATTGCCCCTTAGCGCTGTTAACTTTTTCATCATAGTGATGCCCCTTCTCTTGTCTACTTTTTTGTACTGTTCATCAAGTGCCTCAAGTGCTTCAGAGGGTACATGTGTATCATCAACCTAAAATTTGACAAAGTAAACACACTTACAGGATATAACTATAAATGGACATATAGATATAAATATATGATATATTTTTAAAACTTACATTGTGAGGCGTCACATTGATGTCCTCACCCTTACGGTAATCATCAGCATGGTCATCGGGAGAATGCTCAGCCATCTGAAAGTTCACATTCACATTGTAAAGTTCACATTATAAAGTAATTCACATTGTAAAGTTCACATTCACATTCACATTGTAAAGTAATTAACATTGTAAAGTTCACAATGTGAAGTAATTCACATTGTAAAATTCACATTGTAAAGTTCACATTCACATTGTAAAGTAACTCACATTGTAAAGTTCACATTCAGAAAAATAAAACATATAAAAAATATAAACATGCCTCTAATATTGCGATTTTTTATCAATTAACAATCCTTCATTGTGATCTTCACGCACATACAAGTCATCATTAGCTTCAATATTTGCTAGTGTTGGCAACCCAACTGAGAATGGACTGGAGTCATCATACTTATCATAATACTCTTCTTCATCTATAGGATCTTCAATGAACTGTCTTTTACCATGAAGAACAACTGACCATTTATCATTTGCAGGATCATCGATATAAAATACTTGTTTTTCCTGTGATGCCAATATGAATGGTTCACCCTTCTCGCCAATCTTTTCAAAGTTCACTAAAGTGAAACCCAATTCATCCACTATAACTCCTTTGGTGTTATCAACCCAATTACATTTGAAGAGTAAAATCTATGTAGTCAAACTCCCATATGTCTTCAACGATACTGTAATATGACATTTTAGCTTCACGTGGACTCTTATCCTTGGCACTTGCAAAAAATATAGTCGACACTTGAAGGGCGACCCCACTATTTTGGACGACACTCTTATCATCTTGGCACTTTGTGTAATATGTGAATCCATTAATGTCATACCCTTCATAAGACATAACATTCAATTTTGGTTTAAAGGAAAGGCATTTGATAGTTTCAGTAATATCATCTGGTGTTTGAGATAGTTGATGTAAGACTTTATCTTCAAACCACTTAATAAATGTCTTGTTATGCTCTCTAGCAAGCCACATTGTATTGGCTCGAGGATATTGTCTCTTGATGAAATTGGTATGTTCCTCGATATAAAAACTCACTTCGTCCATGTTGTGTAAAATATACAAGTGACCTTGTTCCAACTACTCATGGCTGATTACTTTCACCCGTGATCCTAAAATTCCTGTGCCAAATTGCTCCTCAATATTCTTGTCATTACCAGGAGTGTCATTACCACTGAGAAAGTCATTGCAAAAATCCATAACCTCTCTCGCCACATAACCCTCAATAATACTCCCTTCAGGCCGATAAAGGTTTCAAACATCACTTTTAGTAGTGTCACCTTTAAATATGCTCATGTATCGTTCAAAGGGATACATCCAATGCAAGAAAACTGGTCACAATATTATCACTTCCCTAGTCAAGTGGACAACAAGATGTACCATGATATCAAAGAATGAAGGAGGGAAATACATCTCAAGCTGACATAAGGTAACAACCACTTGTCTTTGCAAATTATTGAGAGTATCAGGGTCAATAACTTTACTGCACAGACTGTTGAAAAAGAAACAAAGTCTGGTAATTGCAAACCTTACATGCTTCGGCAATATAGATCGAATTGCCACAAGAAATATTTGTTGCATTAGAGTGTGACAATCATGAGATTTAAGACCTGTCAACTTCAGATCTTTCATTGATACCAATCTATGGATGTTGGATGAGTAACCCTGTGGCACCTTAACATTTACCAAACATTCACAAAAATCTTTCTTCTCCTTTCTAGATAATGTGTAACAAGCGGTAGGTAAGTATGTTCTTCGATTTCCCATTTCATGTAATTCTGTTAATTCTGACCTTATTCCCATTTCACGTAGGTCCAGTCTGGATTTTATCCCATCTTTAGTCTTACCTGGTATATTCAACAAAGTACCAATGACACTATCACAGACATTTTTCTCAATGTGCATGACATCGTTACAATGCCTGACTGTCAAAGAACTCCATTAAGGAAGATCCCAAAATATTGACTTCTTCTTGAATAAAGATTTGTCACTCTGTGTGGCCATAGTACATTGTGATCTCTTACCAAATTCATTGACAAAGTTTTTACTATTTCATAAACAACCTCCCATGGTATAGGTTTAGGTGCACTCCGTTCCTCATTCAATCCACTGAATGCTTTACGCTTCCTACGATACAGATGGAATTTTATAAGAAACCTTCGATGACTGAGATATACAGTCTTACTGCCATGTTTTAGTCTTATTGAATCAATGTTCTCTTCACATATAGGACACACTTTAGCTCCTTTGACACTATATCCAGACAAATTTGAAAAACACTAGAGGGGGGTGAATAGAGTTTCAAAGATATTTTAATAATTATTTAACTCAAACAACCACAATTGAAAATTGAAGAAGGAGACAAGTGTTTAGAGTGGTTCCAACCTTAGCAAATACTAAGGTTGTCAGTCCACTACCCGGTTGCTTACCCAGCCGGGATTTTGAAATTATTAATTTTATTACCTTCACAAGGAATTACACAAAATACAATACTTTCTTACACCCCTTGAACAGCCTTCACTTGAAGTAGATGCACCAACTCGAGGTAGCCTTCTTGAAGTAACTCCAAGCTCCCCCTTGAAGTAGCCTTCCTCTTTAGAAGTAACCTCCCGTTGCACCAGCCTTCTTGAAGTAGCTCAAGGTCCCCTTCTTCACCAAGAAGATCTACAACCTCTCCAATCCGCAGCCTCCAACCTAGGAGTAGCAAGGAGAGTACAAACAATAATAGTGAACAAGAAAGAAAATGGAAATTACAACTTATCCTTTGAAGCACAAGGCTTGATTTGCCTAGATCAAGCGTGTAGATCTCCTAACCAATGTGTATGGAATTGTGATTGCTGTGGATAGGAGATGCTAGCCTATAGGACACAAAATTTGAGCTAAGAGAAGAAGTAGCCAATTGTCAATATGCTCAGTTGCTCACAAACAGGTTGCTCAATGCAAATGTATGCTCAAAGATTGCTCAAGTGTAAAACAAGTGAGTTTAGGTGTCCTAAGGCATGTCCTATTTATAGGAATGTCCTACAAGTGCTTAAGGACGTTCTAGACACTTTCTAGGGGTTTCTAAGTGCTTAAGTAGCCGTTAGGTACAAGTTAGTTGCTTTAACAACGGCTAGTTAATTAATTCTGCAATTGCTGTCAGAGTCCATCTCGGTCGAGAAATGGTCGACCGAGACACCTACTCGGTCGAAGTTTTGTCGATCGACAGGCCCTCTGGATCAAGTGTTTGCAACGTTTATCTCCAACAGCCAACTACCTTGTCAGCTGTGTCTAACGGCTACTTGGGTCTTTCTCGGTCGACTAACTCCTCGACCGAGAGTGTCTCGGTCGAGGAGTTAGTCGACCGAGATTGACCCTGTTTCAATCTTTCAATTAAAGCACTAAGTGTGTATATGAGTGTGCATATGTGACACTATTTGAAGGGGATGACCTATCTAAATGTGGTGTTTAGCTAGGGAAGATCTAACGCTTGATTTACATGAAGTCTAAGTACTTGTACATTATATATTTGTACAAGTTTACAATGGATTACATTTCATGACATTTACAATCATTCAAGCATATAGATTCCCTAGTACTTTGGCATCCACCTTATTCCTGCAACACTCAAGTAGGACGTTAGATCAACAAGAATGAAATGTTTGTCATTATCAAAACAAAGGGATTTACAGATGTCCATTTAGCCAACAATCTCCCCCTTTTTGAAGATGACAAACATTTCCTAAATATAAAATAAGAAAATATAAAACATGGGAGTTTCATACCTGAAGATTACCTTTGTGAATTTCTTCTCTTGTTTATAAAATGTGTGATTATTATTCCCCATGAATTATGGAACTTGAAATCCAATTCTTTAGGGAATATAGCAACTTTCAATGTAAAGCCAAGAGTTTATGAAACTCATTGATTGAGTTTTGCACAATTACTAAGTTTTATATTTATTTCTCCCCTAGAAAATATCCATTAAAAATAAAACTCCCCCTTAATTAGATGTCCCAACAAATTCAATGACAAAAATGTCCATTAAAAGCCAAAATGATGCAAATAAACGACATTGTTAAGAAGCACAAATATCAAAGAAAACATCTTCCAAAGGAGTGATAAGAAATTGCTTTCTTATTTTGTTGAATTGGTCTAGTGGAAGCGGTTTTGTAAAAATATCATCCAATTGATCTTCCGTATCAACATGATGAAGAGAAACATGATTTTTAGAAATATGATCCCTTAAAAAGTGATGACGGATTTCAATATGTTTAGCTCTGCTGTGTAAAATAGGATTGTGTGCTAAGTTTATAGAGCTTGTGTTGTCACAAAAGATAGGTTTATATGAAAGAGTAAAACCATAATCGTTTAATACTTGTTGCATATAAAGCACTTGAGCACAACAAGATCCGGCTGCCATATATTCAACTTCAGTTGTAGAAAGGGCAACCATGTTTTGTTTCTTGCTAAACCAAGATACTAAAGCTCTCCCTAACAAGAAACAACCACCACTAGTGCTCTTGCGATCAATCTGACAACCAGCATAATCAGCATCAGTATAAGCTTTAAAATCCAAGGATTGTCCTTTTGGATACCATAAACCAAAACATGTAGTGCCGGCTAAGTATCGAAGAATTCGTTTAACTGCTTGAAAATGAGAGTGCATAGGTTGTGATTGAAATCGAGCACAAAGACCAATGGAAAACATGATGTCCGGTCTAGAAGCAGTTAAGTAAAGCAAACTACAAATCATGGCTCTATATAAGGAATCATCAATAGGTTCCCCATTTTCATCCTTATCAATTTTAGTAGAAGTGGCCATAGGAGTAGTAGCATGTTTGCACTGATCCATCCCAAAACATTTTAAGAGTTCTTTAGTATACTTTTCTTGGCTTATAAAAATCCCGGCAGGCGTTTGTTTAATTTGGAAACCAAGAAAGAAAGTTAGTTCACCCATGAGGCTCATTTCAAATTCTTTTTGCATAATGTCACTAAATTGTGTGCACAATGATTCATTTGAAGCTCCAAAAATAATGTCATCAACATATATTTGAACAAGTAGAAAATCAGATGTATATGTTTTGAAAAATAAAGTAGAATCTGAATTTCCAATAGAAAAAACATTATCAAAAAGATATGTCTTGAGCCTTTCATACCAGTTCCTAGGTGCTTGTTTTAAACCATAAAGTGATTTCTTAAGTTTATAAACATAATCACCTTTTTCCGGTATTTCAAAACCGGGTGGTTGGGCAAAATATACTTCTTCTTGAATGATTCCGTTTAGAAATGCACTTTTTACATCCATTTGGTAGAGTTTGATGTTTTTATGTGCAGCAATAGCTAGTAACATTCTAATAGCTTCAAGTCTAGCTACTGGTGCATACGTTTCATCAAAGTCTATTCCTTCTTGTTGATTATATCCTTGTTCTACTAACCGAGCTTTATTCCTTATTACTTCTCCTGCCTCATTTATCTTATTTCTAAAAACCCATTTAGTTCCAATGATGGTTTTATCTTGTGGTTTAGGAACTAAATCCCATACATCATTTTTTGTGAATTGGTTTAATTCTTCTTGCATTGCTATTATCCAATAATCATCTTTAAGAGCTTCAGATATCTTCTTAGGTTCAATGATAGAAACAAAAGCCATGTTTGCGACATCCTTAAAGGAAGACCGAGTTTTTACTTTATCATTTGGATTTCCAATAATTAATTCTTGAGGATGATCCTTAATAAGTCTAGATATAGGTTGTGTTTCAGCTTGGTTATTGTTTGTAGTATCTTTCTCACTATCATTTGGTATGTTTAAGTTTTTGAATTGATTAGTAAGATCAATTATTTCTAGATTTTCTGATTTGGACTCTTCATGAAAAGAGACATGAATAGATTCCTCAACTTTTCTAGAGATAGTGTTGTAGACTCTAAATGCTTTGCTAGAGGTAGAATATCCCAAAAAGAATGCTTTGTGTGATTTAGAATCAAACTTATCTCTATCATCTTTGGTATTTAAGATATAGCATGTAGATCCAAAGGTATGAAAATAGTCAACTCTAGGTTTCTTAGAATGTATTATTTCATATGGAGTTTTCTTCAAATGAGAGTGAAAAGTTACTCTATTTAACACATAGCATGCGGTGTTTACAGCTTCAGCCCAAAAGGTTTTGGGTGTGTTATGTTCGAGTATCATAGTTCTAGCCATTTCTTGTAGTGATCGATTTTTCCTTTAAACTATACCATTTTGTTGTGGAGTGCGTGGAGTAGAAAAATTGTGAGTGTACCCTTGAGATGTGCAAAATTCTTCAAATACATGATTTTCAAATTCTCCACCATGATCACTTCTAATGGTACATATTTTGCTTTGTAATAGATTTTCAATCATGGAACAAAATTTTATAAAAACATGTATAGTATCATCTTTGGTTGCAATAAAATGTACCCATGTATATCTACTATAATCATCAACAATAACAAAACAATATCTTTTGCCACCAATAGATTGTGTCCTCATGGGTATAAATCCATATGAATTAATTCTAAAGATCTACTGGTGCTAAGTACATGTTTAGGTTTAAAAGAGGTTTTTGTTTGCTTTCCCAATGTACATGGTTCACAATTTTCAACTTGATCAAAGGATAAAGTAGGCAAACCACGAACAAGATCATATTTCACTAACTTTTTGATAACATGTGAACTAGCATGTCCTAGCTTTTTATGCCATAGTTGTAAAGTATTTTCATTTGCAAGCAAGCATTTTCCTACTATAGATTTCATAGAGTTAGGTCTAAGAATATAAAGATTTCCAACTCTTTTTCCTTCATAGACAACATTTGTAGTGTTTTCTATTAATAATTTGCAGCAGGTTTTGTTAAATAAAACATCATAGCCACTATCACATAATTGACTCACACTTATTAAGTTATGGTGCAAACCATCAACGAGTAGAACATTCTTAATTTTGAGGTTTGTACCAATGTTACCTATTCCAACGATTTTACCTTTACCGTTATCTCCAAAAGTGACTGTTCCACTCTTCTTTTCTTCAAAAGTTTGAAATGCATCCTTGTTTCCGGTCATGTGTTTGGAACATCCACTGTCGACCACCCAATCCTGCATTAAAATGTAGGTTTTGGTACCCATGTGACGGTCCGATATGGTTAGAAGCATTTAAATACAGACTGTATAAAAATTCTGATTCAGAACTTCAGTCGGTCGATAATTGTTCGACCGACATCTTTCTCGGTCGACTAATCGTCGATCGAGAAGGTTGCTGTATTGCAAATTAAGAACAAAGAAAAACAGAAATTCTGCTCGGTTGACCAATTTTCGACCGAAATAGTTGTTGTTGATTTTGATTTGTTACATGCATCTGGTCGGTCGACAAAAGTTCGACCGATTATATTTTCGGTCGAAAATACTTTGACCGACTAAGTTTCTGTTTCAGTACAGCAGTTCAGAAAATTACCATAATGCATGAAACCTTTTATTAAGTTGAGATAAGACAATATGAATTGCAAAATTGAGCGTTTGATCATATCTCAACTGAATTGCATTCGACTCTACTAAGTTTGGGGTTTTGGGACCCAAACTAAGTAGGAATCCTTGGTCTTATAAGGGCATGAAAATGAATAATGTCCAAGACGTCGACAAAAATGACAAGTAATAGAGTCAACTTCATTTCTCTTTCTAGGAATTGTGTTCTTAGGTACAAACATAGTCCGAGTTCTTTTGGGTTGATTTTTCTTTGGAGCATATCCCAAACCTTTTCTTCCATTGAAACTAGAGGAGGCTTTTAGAATGTTGTCAAGGATATCTTTTCTTCTTAACTCATGTAGGTTTCTTTGTAGCTTAGCAATGTCATCCATCTTCTTGTGTAAATCTTTTCTTGCTTGATCTAAATCAGATAATAGGGAGTCTCTTTCTTTTACAACATTGTCATAGTCTAGATGGTTACACATAATTGGTTGAGTCTGAAAATCTTTTAGTTTAGCTAACAATTCAGTCTTTTCTTGAGAGAGAAGATCAACGTTTGTTTCTAGAGTGAGTAGCTTTTTAGTGCAATCATTTAAAGATGTTTTTAAAGACAAATTCTCAAGATCAATGTTGTTCTTTTCAGAAGAGAGATCATTTAATTTAGCATATAGCTCATCATTTGTTTTGATAACCTTCTTTAGTTTCTTCTTGACATCAACATACTTATCATGAGTTTCTTGTAGACTAGTAATTAACTCTTCTTTAGGAAGATCAAGTAGGCTTACCTCTTGAGAGTCTTCATCATCTTCTCTTGCCATTAGACATTCCACCTTTTCTTCTCCACTTTCACTTTCACTTGACTCGTCCCATGCAGCTTTATAGGCTTTTTCTCCCCTCTTCTTGTGTGAGCTTTTCTTTCCTTTATTTGCTTTAGGACATTCATTTTTGAAATGTCCTTTCTTTCCACACTCAAAGCACCTAGGAGGAGAAGAAGAAGAACTAGAAATTTTGTTAGATTTAAATCTTTTATATTTCTTACCATTGACAATCAAGGCTTCTTCTCCTTCTTCTTCACTTGATTCCTCACTTTCTGGTGTGATTATCTTTGAAGCTTTTAGAGCCACATCCTTCTTCTTTCCTTGCTGAAGTTCACGTTCTCTTCTTTCTTCCTCTTCTAGGGTTGCTTCATGAGCTTCTAGATTTCCAATGAGTTGCTCCATTTTCAGTCGAGTGAGGTCATTAGCTTCTTCAATGGCTGTCACCTTTGGCTTGTATTTGGGAGGAAGTGATCGAAGGATTTTTGATACCTGATATTCTTCAAGAATATTTTTTCCTAGGGAATTTAAACCATTAACAATAGAAGAGAATTTTGCAAACATTTCACTAATAGATTCATTTCGATCCATACGGAAGTGTTCATACTTTTGTTTAAGCATGCTAATCTTAGAATTCTTGACTTGAACTGTACCTTCATAAGTTATGGACAGTCTATGCCAAATGTCATAGGCTGTGTCACAGTTTGATATCCTATTAAATTCTCCTACTAAAATTGAACAATATAAAATGCTTACAACTTTGGCATTTAATTGAGCCAACTTTACCGTATTTGCATCCCACTCTGCATATTGTGTTTGAGGAAGCTCGTATGGGGTTGACACCATCCTCCATAAGTCCCAATTGATGCCTTGGAAGTAGAACTGCATCCTTCTCTTCCAATATGTGTAGTTTGTTCCATCAAACGCTGGAGGTCTAGCAACAAGTGTCCCTTCAAGGTTAAGGTTGTTAAGCACCCCGTCACCCATTCTTCAAGACCTTGTTAGGGTTCCTTGAAGCCTGCTCTGATACCAATTGAAAAACACTAGAGGGGGGGTGAATAGAGTTTCAAAGATATTTTAATAATTATTTAACTCAAACAACCACAATTGAAAATTGAAGAAGGAGACAAGTGTTTAGAGTGATTCCAACCTTAGCAAATACTAAGGTTGTCAGTCCACTACCCGGTTGCTTACCCAACCGGGATTTTGAAAGTATTAATTTTATTACCTTCACAAGGAATTACACAAAATACAATACTTTCTTACACCCCTTGAACAGCCTTCACTTGAAGTAGATGCACCAACTCGAGGTAGCCTTCTTGAAGTAACTCCAAGCTCCCCCTTGAAGTAGCCTTCCTCTTTAGAAGTAACCTCTTGTTGCACCAGCCTTCTTGAAGTAGCTCAAGGTCCCCTTCTTCACCAAGAAGATCTACAACCTCTCCAATCCGCAGCCTCCAACCTAGGAGTAGCAAGGAGAGTACAAACAATAATAGTGAACAAGAAAGAAAATGGAAATTACAACTTATCCTTTGAAGAACAAGGCTTGATTTGCCTAGATCAAGCGTGTAGATCTCCTAACCAATGTGTATGGAATTGTGATTGCTGTGGATAGGAGATGCTAGCCTATAGGACACAAAATTTGAGCTAAGAGAAGAAGTAGCCAATTGTCAATATGCTCAGTTGCTCACAAACATGTTACTCAATGCAAATGTATGCTCAAAGATTGCTCAAGTGTAAAACAAGTGAGTTTAGGTGTCCTAAGGCATGTCCTATTTATAGGAATGTCTTACAAGTGCTTAAGGACGTTCTAGACACTTTCTAGGGGTTTCTAAGTGCTTAACTAGCCGTTAGGTACAAGTTAGTTGCTTTAACAACGGCTAGTTAATTAATTCTGCAGTTGCTGTCAGAGTCCATCTCGGTCGAGAAATGGTCGACCGAGACACCTACTCGGTCGAAGTTTTGTCGACTGACAGGCTCTCTGGATCAAGTGTTTGCAACGTTTATCTCCAACTGCCAACTACCTTGTCAGCTGTGTCTAACGGCTACTTGGGTCTTTCTCGGTCGACTAACTCCTCGACCGAGAGTGTCTCGGTCGAGGAGTTAGTCGACCGAGATTGACCCTATTTCAATCTTTCAATTAAAGCACTAAGTGTGTATATGAGTGTGCATATGTGACACTATTTGAAGGGGATGACCTATCTAAATGTGGTGTTTAGCTAGAGAAGATCTAACGCTTGATTTACATGAAGTCTAAGTACTTGTACATTATATATTTGTACAAGTTTACAATGGATTACATTTCATGACATTTACAATCATTCAAGCATATAGATTTCCTAGTACTTTGGCATCCACCTTATTCCTGCAACACTCAAGTAGCACGTTAGATCAACAAGAATGAAATGTTTGTCATTATCAAAACAAAGGGATTTACAGATGTCCATTTAGCCAACAAAATTCCCATATGCTGGGAAGTCATTAATAGTGCAAAATAACATAGCATTCAAACGAAATGTCTCGCTTCGCGAAGCATCATAGGTCATCACACCTTCACCCCAGAGTTTTTTAAGTCATCAATCAGAGGTTCAAGATAAACATCGATATCATTTCCAGGTTGTTTAGGGCCCGATATCAACAATGACAACATTACGTAGTTATTTTTCATACACAACCAGGGAGGAAGATTGTATATAACAAGCATGACTGACCAAGTTCTATGTTGGCTGCTCAATGTCTCGTACAGATTCATCCCATATGTACAAAGCCCAAGTCTTAGATTCCTGACTTCTTCACCAAATTTATGATACAATAGATCGATATTTTTCCACAGTGGGGAATCAAACGCATGTTGTAGGATCCCATAATTATTTTTCTTAACATCTGCATGTCACATCAAATTCTTCACATCTATGGGAATTGCAAACAAGCATTGAAACCGTGATATTATAGGTAGATACCACAACACCTTGGTAGGAGAACCAATTTTGGACTCCCCCGAAGTCATCAATTTATATCGTGATGCACCACATTTTGGACAATCTTTCAAATCCACATAGTCCTTTTGAAATAATACACAATCATTCGGGCATGCATGTATGTTCTTGGTCTCCATTCCCATTGGGCACAACAATTTCTTTACCTGGTATGTTGAGATTGGCAACTCGTTTCCTTCAGGAAGCATTTCTTTCAACAAAGACAACAATGACGTGAAGCTTTTGTCGCTCCATCTATTGTTAGCTTTCATCTTATACAATCTCAACACAACGCTAAACTTCGTAAACTTAGTACAACCTATGTATAACAGTATCTCAACATCATGCACAATTTTTCTAAACATGGGAGGTGGATCAGAGTGCTCTACCCCACAACTATCTAGCATCACATCAACGATATCTATTAGAACTGGTTCATTCACATCTGCATCATCAGAGGTAATTTCTTCTTCCACACAAGCACTGCTATCGACATCCACTGGTTTTGGGTTTGAAATCCCTCCATCTCAGTACCATTATGTATAGCCTTGTACAATCTCATTGCACATGACATGACTTTTGATTTCGTCACCAGTGCTAACTTTCAAGTTGTTACCGCAATGCCTACATGGACAGTAGAACCTATCTCCAGGTTGTTTCCTATGTTGCTCGACAAATCTAATAAACTGGTCAAGACCAGAAATAAACTCTGGGGTGCAGCGATTGTGAATGGACATCCATGATCTATCCATTCTATGATTAAAGAGAAAACAGGTATATATTACAACAAGATTAGGGTCTAGGGTTAATATATTAGAGTTTATATATGGTTAAAACTTTAGGCCAACAAATACATGTGATTTCATTCTTATATATAATAAATGTGTACCACCTATCCCATTCTTGGATACCTAATCTCACTAGTAAGTGTATAATGTGTATTGGGTTTTAAAGAAAATTTCGGCAGCATTTCCCCGTTGTTCTCCAAGTACATATGTACTTAGAGAACAAACGGGGAAATGCTATCGAAATTTTCTTAAAAACCCAATACACATTATATAATTACATCCTAAGTGAGATTAGGTGTTCAAGAATAGTCCCAAACCGGGGACTATCCAAGATTTACTCCTAATGAGTAAATCTTGGACGGGTTTCTAGGCCAACAAATACATGTGCTGTCATTCTTATATATAATAAATGTCTATAAACTATAGGCAACATGGTTAATCCTAATCTATAGAGCATTATTAAATAATAAATCAAGAAATCAATAGTTTCAAACAAAAAGGCTAGGAATCTTTACTAGACATTATATGTAGCCCTAATCATCATATTTATCATACTACATTATTATGAACATCCAGATCAGATTAAGATCATACTATGTTATAACCATTGGTTTAATATCCCTATTTCCGCATGTACATGTTTATCAACTTTAAAACCCTATAATTCATTGATATCATTCTAATTCAATTTAAGATGTAGGGATCACATAATTATATAATGACATCAGAATATATAAAAGAATCATAATTAACATGATTAACAACATGCCCATCAAACTAGGGTTTTCTTGAATATCATCTAATATTCGCGTACTAATTATACCTTTGTAACAAGAAGAATAATATTGTTTTAAGTATATTTTATTCACAATCTACTCATTTGTTTTATCAAAACCATATACAATATGTCTATAATTGGAGCTAGCATTCATTTCCTATATTATTGGCAATATTAATGTGTGAATCTGACCAGCCATTAATGGTGGTCGAGCAGGAGCATGGTACCTGCTTGAGGGCGGAGGAAGAAGAGGAGGAGAAGGGTACCTTCGTACGTGGCGGCGCCGGCCTAGAGAGCAGGGAGCAGAGCTGTGGTTGGACCTGGAGAGGAGCTGTGGTCGGACCTGGAGAGCATGGCTAGATGAGCCGTGGCTGGCCTGGATAGCAGTGGCCGGAGAACCAGTTGGCGGCGGAGAGTGGGCGATAGAGACGGAGAGTGGGTGATGGAGATCGTGAGTGGCGGCAGCGCATGGCGAGCGGCGAGTGGGTGACGATGACCAGAGCAAGCGGCGGCAGAGGCGGAGGCAGAGGAGCAGTGGTAGTAGAGAAATCGCCGGACCAAACCCTCAATCGTGCGAGACGAATGAAACAGAGAAAGGGGGAAGAGTCTGGCTCGCACGGGCGCTGTTAAGTTAACAATAGACATCGGTTAATAAAAACAACCGACCCTAAAAACTATAGGTGTCAGTTACAAACAAAAAATTGACACTATTGTTCACTTATAGTTGTCGGTTCCAACTAGAAAAACCGACGTCTATCTTTATATCCTGACAAAAATAAATTTTCTCGAATTAAGACCATAGTCGTCGGTTTCCGTATAAACACCGACGCTAAAGGGATGTTAAAATTTTCGCGGTTAAGCATGCAAAAACACAACAACGTGGGTTATTATAAGACAACCGACGATAAAAATTGGGCAAATTTCTATCTCGCGGAAAACCTTTAGTCGTCGGTTTCTTTTTTAACAACCGACGTTGCATGTTAAATTTTGGAGGTAATTTTTTTCACTGGAAATTTTAGATTTGGGGGTTAATTTTAGGCGTCAGTTTCTTATTAAGGAACCAACACTAAATAAAAGTGATACCCGCGTCTGGTCACCCTTCACAGATAGATGTCAGTTTTTTTATTGAACCAACGCTTTATGTTGTAGGCGTCGGTGTGTTTATACAACGGACGCCTTTAAAAGTGACGTTATAAGCCACTTATGTAGTAGTGCCACCTTTAAAAATGCTCATGTATTGTTCAAAGGGATACATCCAATGCAAGAAAACTGGTCCCAACATTTTCACTTCCCTAGTCAAGTGGACAACAAGATGTACCATGATATGAAAGAACGAAGGAGGAAAATACATCTCAAGATGACATAGGGTAACAACCACTTCTCTTTGCAATTTATCGAGAGTATCATGGTCAATAACTTTGCTGCATAGACTGTTGAAAAAGAAATAAAGTCTGGTGATTGCAAACCTTACATGCTTCAGTAATATAGATCGAATTGCCACGATCAATATTTGTTGCATTAGATTGTGACAATCATGAGATTTAAGACCTATCAACTTCAGATATTTCATTAATACCAATCTACGAATGTTGGATGAGTAACCCTGTGGTACCTTAACATTTACCAAGCATTCACAAAAAGCTTTCTTCTCCTTTCTAGAAAACATGTAACAAGCGAGAGGTAAGTATGTTCTCGATCGTTACTAACTACTTCTGTTAATTCTGTCCTTATTCCCATTTCACGTAGGTCTATTCTGGATTTTATCCCATCTTTAGTCTTACCTGCTATATTCAACAAAGTACCGATGATGCTATCATAGACATTATTCTCATACAATGCCTGACTGCCAAAGAACTCCAATAAGGAAGATCCTAAAATATTGACTTCTTCTTTAATAAAGATTTGTCACTCTGTAGGGCCATAGTACATTGTGATCTCTTACCAAATTCATTGGCAATGTCTTTTACTCTTTCATAAGCATCCTTCCCTGGTATAGGTTTAGGTGCACTCTGTTCCTCATTTCATCCATTTAATGCTTTACGCAACCTACGATACATATGGAATTTTGGAAGAAACCTTTGATGACCAAGATATACAGTCTTGTCGCCGTGTTTTAGTCATATTGAATCAGTGTTCTCTTCACATATGGGACACACTTTAGATCCTTTGACACTATATCCAGACAAATTCCCATATGCTGGGAAGTCATTAATAGTGCAAAATAACATAGCATGCAAACGAAATGTCTCTCTTCACAAAGCATCATAGGTCATCACACCTTCACCCCAGAGTTTCTTTAAGTCATCAATCAGAGGTTCAAGATAAATGTCGATATCATTTCCAGGTTGTTTAGGGCCCGATATCAACAACGACAACATTACGTAGTTATTTTTCATACACAACCAGGGAGGAAGATTGTATATAACAAGCATGACTGGCCAAGTTTTATGCTGGCTGCTCAATGTCCCGTACAGATTCATCCCATCTGTACAAAGCCCAAGTCTTAGATTCCTGACTTCTTCACCAAATTTACGATACAATAGATCAATATTTTTCCACAATGGGGAATCAAACACATGTTGTAGGATCCCATAATTATTTTTCTTAACATCTGCATGTCACCTCAAATTCTTCACTTCTATGGGAATTGCAAACAAGCGTTGAAATTGTGATATTATAGGTAGATACCACAACACCTTGGTAGGAGAACCAGTTTTGGACTCCCCCGAAGTCGTCAATTTATACCGTGACGCACCACATTTTGGACAATATTTCAAATCTACATAGTCCTTTTGAAATAATACACAATCATTCGGGCATGCGTGTATGTTCTTGGTCTCCATTCCCATTGGGCACAACAATTTCTTTACCTGGTATGTTGAGATTGGCAACTCGTTTCCTTCAGGAAGCATTTCTTTCAACAAAGACAACAATGATGTGAAGCTTTTGTCGCTCCATCTATTGTTAGCTTTCAGATTATACAATCTCAACACAACGCTAAGCTTCATCAACTTACAACCTTTGTATAATGGTATCTCAGCATCATGCACAATGTTTCTAAACATGGGAGGTGGATTGGTGTGCTCTACCCCACAACTATGCAGCATTGCATCAACGATGTCTACTGGAACTGGTTCGTTCACATCTACGCCATCGGAGGCAATTTCTTCTTCCACACAAGCACTGCTATCGACATCCACTGATTTCAGGTTTGAAATCTCTCCATGCCATTGCCATTATGTATAGCCTTGTACAATCCCATTACACATGACATGACTTTTGATTTCATCACCACTGCTGACTTTCAAGTTGTTACCGCAGTACCTACACGGACAGTAGAACCTATCTCCAGGTTGTTTCCTATGTTCCTCGACAAATCTAATAAGCTGATCAAGACCAGAAATAAACTCTGGGGTGCAGCAATTTGGAATGGACATCCGTGATCATTCCATTCTATGATCAAAGAGAAAACAAGTATATATTAGAACAATATTAGGGTCTAGGGTTAACATATTAGAGTTTATGGTTGAAACTTTAGGGTTTAAGGTCTTATATATAATTAATGGTTAAAACATCCTAAGTGAGATTAAGTGTTCAAGAACAGTCCCAAACCGGGGACTATCCAAGATTTACTCGTAATGAGTAGATCTTGGACGGGTTTCTAGGCCAACAAATACATGTGATGTCATTCTTATATATAATAAATGTGTACCACCTATCCCATTCTTGAACACCTAATCTCACTAGTAAGTGTATAATGTGTATTGGGTTTTCAAGAAAATTTCGGCAGCATTTCCCCACTGTTCTCCAAGTACATATGTACTTAGAGAACAAACGGGGAAATGCTATCAAAATTTTCTTGAAAACCCAATACACATTATACACTTACATCCTAAGTGAGATTAGGTGTTCAAGAACAGTCCCAACCCGGGGACTATCTAAGATTTACTCCTAATGAGTAAATCTTGAATGAGTTTCTAGGCCAACAAATACATGTGTTGTCTTTCTTATATATCATAAATGTATACCACCTATCCCATTCTTGAACACCTAATCTTACTAGTAAGTGTATAATGTGTATTGGGTTTTTAAGAAAAATTTGGCAATATTTCTCCATTGTTCTCCCAGTACATATGTACTTAGAGAACAAACGGGTAAATGCTATCGAAATTTTCTTGAAAACCCAATACACATGATACACTTACATCCTAAGTGAGATTAGGTGTTCAATAACAGTCCCAAACCGAGGACTATCCAATATTTACTCCTAATGAGTAAATCTTGGATGAGTTTCTAGGCCAACGAATAAATATATGTTGTCATTCTTATACCTACAATCCTAGTTTCATTATTCATATCCTAAGTTTTGTGTAACATCATTTAATCATGCTTGTCAGTATATAATAATCAGTAAATAAACCATGATTCCATATATCAAAGATTTGAATCAAAACGGAGCCCAATGGAACATTGGGAGAGTGAGAATATTATACCTCACTTGAAGGCTGAAGAAGAAATATATGCAAATCAACAACAAGTCAACAACACCTACAACAACACAAATGCATGATTCAATTATGTTATAATGTATTAATTAGGGGTCAATATTGAAGTTTTAACTAGAGCTTCATATATCAACATACATACTAGGTCATATTTCAAGTCAAGATTTAGGCATTTAATGACCTTAGGGCGCATACATGATTCACAAGGTATTTGGGTGCATAAAAATAATATATTGTATTGATTTAGGAGTTCACATAATCATTTCAGAAATAGAAGACCCACATGTGAGTTAAGTTTGGGATTCAACATCAATGTATCCTTAACACACATGTTTCAAGGTTCAAAGCGCATAATCAAATCAAATTATGATGCTAGAATGGACAAGTTTGAATCTTATTTCAACATGCATCAAAATTTACTGAATTAGGTCAAGCATGAGGATTAGAAGCACAAATATATGCAAGTACAAGATTTGTTCATATACTAGGTTGATTTACAATAACAACATCTTGTAGTCTTAATCATACCCTAGTCTAGGTATGATATTCTATAACATTGATTTCAACATCTCCAATGTACATGCATGCTCATCATCAAGATAATCATTACACACAAATGTAGGTATCCTATCATTCATAATTGAGCAATATAGTTAATATAAGATTAGGGTGAAATGTGTAAAAGATTAGGTCTCAAATATAGCAACATGCACATTAGGTCACATTTCATTTGGATTAGTTAATCAAGAGAGAAAGCGAATATTATCATCATCAATCTACATCATACAATATGGATTCACATCACAAAATCATCAACATGTGATTTCACATAGTACAACCTCCACCACATGCATATTTGTTTCCAATGTAGAAATTGATAATACAATATACCAATGCAAGCAACAACATAAATCAAAATTGGAAGATATCACAATCTGTCAGTTGGCTTCTATGCTATCTAGAAACAAATACAAGTAGCAACATAATTGAAATTGGAATTGTAAACACTGTAAGAGGGGATGATTGGGGGATATATATGAAACTACTTACCTATAGAAGTAGGGGAAGTTCTAAGCTCCTTGCAGTGGTGGTAGATGAGCATACGACAGGGGAAAGCAGTAGGCGAGTGACAACTCCAAGCTCCTTGCGACGGCGACCTACAAAGAAGAAACTAGGAGGCTTCCCGACAAATCAGCAGGAGCTGAGTAGGCCTAGGCGGTGGAGGCCAACAGGCGGCGGAGGATGGCCAGTCGGCGGCGGAGGGTAGGGACGGGCTGGCTGGCAGAGGAGCAGCAAGTGGCGGAGGGTAGGGACGACCGATGGAGGAGCAGTAGGCGACAGAGTCGCTAAATTGCCAGAGACCCTAGTTAAATGTGATGAAATAGAGAATGGGGAAGAGTCTATTCCACGGGTTCTATTAAGTTTACAATCATCGTCGGTTGTTTTAGAGACTGACGCCTAAGCTCCAAAAGCGTCAGTTACCACAAAAAACTGACACCTATGTTGCTTCATAGTCATCAGTTTCAACTAAAAAACTGACGTCTATCTACATATGCTGACAAAATAAGAAGTTATCGAATTACGACCCATAGTCGTCGGTTGTCATAAAAAGCCGACACCAATTGGGAAATTTTGGGGGTAAAAATTCTTATGGGGACAACACGGGAACACACATCAGCGTCGATTATGGAAAGAAAACTGACGACAAAAATGGGCCTGATTTCTATCTCGTGAAAAATCATTAGTCGTCGGTTAGTTGGTAAATAACCGACGCCGTATGTGAAATTTTGGAGGAATTTTTTTCACTGGAAAACTTGGATTTGACGTGCAATTTTAGGCATCGATTTCTTATTGAGCAACCGACGCTAAATAAAAAGCGATACCCGTGTCTGGCTAGTCTTCACATATAGATTCTGATTTGTGCTTTCAGTTGACATTTTAGGGTTTAGGCGTCGGTTTTTGGGATACAACCAACGCCTCTAAATGTGAAGTTATAAGCCATTTCTATGGTAGTGAGATGAGTGAACATCAACAGTAACATGCAGCGAGTCGTACCTATAGGTCATCTAACATGACCAAACATTAGACTTGTCCCTGAGGTAATGTTCAAGTCTTTTACATTGCCCCGTGCAGATGATTTTCTTGTGGTGAAGAAGATTGAGACCCCCCTTGTTGAAAGGTCGAGAAAGTGTGTCCCAGGAAACACCATGTCCTCCACTACCCCATATGAAATGAGCTATGAGTTTCTTCATCACCTCAACAATCGGATTAGGTATGTCACATACAACATCATAGAACAGTATCATGCTTTGCAACACAGTCCTCATTAGCAAAATACGACCAACAAAAGACAATTTGATGGTAGACCAGGTGTCTATTTTCATCATCATGTCGTCGAAACAACAAATGAAGTCGGCAACAAGGCCTTTACCCCTTACAATAGGGGCGCCAAGGTACTCATAACATCCAATTTTGTAGATGTTTGTGTGCTTATTTTTATCTTCATATTGAACCCCTTTTTGAGATTTGTCTAACAAATTCTAATTTCTTTTGACAAGAACTATGTGGCTACCTAAACTCACAACCCTCCTTGCTATATACAGATTTTCAATCAGTTACTACACTTGAAGACAACAATGCGTTTATGTAGCGGTCATTGAGCATCAGCACCCTTACGAGCAAAGGTCAAGAAAAGACAAGACCCCTATTGTTGACAGAGGTCACCATGCATAGAGATCAAAGGGGGAAGCAACTATTGTAATGTCTATAGACTACTAGTTCTTGTTACTGATGGAATTAGGGGAGTCAACCTTCCTTGTGGTTGCGTCAAACATATCTTCCCTGGTGAGTGGTGACTTCTCAGTCCTGAAGAATATGAGATATGATGTGGAATATCCCCTTACGTGTAGGTTTTCTATTATTGCTTGATAAGAAAGGAGACAACCACCCTTTCCTATAAATAAGAGAAGGGAGGAAGTATACAGACATAGACTGAACCCAAAGTGCCAAGGACAAACTTGGGCCCATATTACAAATAGAGTAAAAGCAAATTAAGTAAAAGTCTAAACATTTAAGTAAATAGACACTCTAATAATCCCCCTCAAGTTGGTGCTTGGGAAAATCCCAAGTCACTTGCAAATAGACAAACATATAGACTATATAGAATAAAAAGATAACGAAACCCTACAAAAATTTCAACCCCTCAACATTGCGTTAAAATAATAAGGCACTCAAAGACTCCCCCTCAAGTAGATACTCCATAGCAGCATATATCTTGGTAGGCATGGAAGCTTCTTGATCATCAATGTGGCATCTGGAGCATAAGAAAGAACAATGGATAGGCACCACGATCTTCATCAAAAATGTTGTCGTAGTAGGCAGAGAGTGTTGGATCACAAGTCCTAGAGAATTCTAGGTCACAAGAAGCAACAACAGTCTACATGCAAACAAAGCACAGACTAACAGTGAGTCAACATGCACAAAGCACAAACAATCCAGAGAGTGTTGGCACACAAAATCCAAATTCGACAACGTAGAAGGATGTCAGATAGTGGCAAAGTAGCAACCAAACAAATAATCCAAATATGCATTGTAGAAGAAGCTCCATGTAAAGTCAGCAAAAAATGTATTCATCATCATCCCTCTTCATAAAATATCCATCACAATAGTAGGCGTCAAAGTCTAGAGAGTGTTGGTCCATAATAGAAAGTCAACGTGCAAAATAGAGCATTGACAACAGATAGTGCAAAAGCACAAAGCAGCAGGTAAAATGGGCTAATCATAACACAAGTAGCAACAACAATGTCCCAACATGTAACTTCATAGCACCAGATAAGGTAGATGATGAACAAGCAATAATTGCAGCAGTAAGCTACACATAACAACAACACAATCATGAACAATCCACATAACAAAAGAGGAATCCATATAGAAGTAAAAGGAACACCATATATAAGCAGAAGGATGCATATATCAGTAGTAACAAGTGGCATGAAGATGTATGTAGTAGCATACTAAATTCTATTCCTTCGTCTCTCCTCCATCTCTTCTCTTCCCTCTAATCTTCATCCTATATTCTCCTGATGAATGCATATTCATCCCATTTTTAGCTACATTTTTAGTCTAGTTTAGCATTCATATATGATAGTTTTCATTAGAATAGTTTTGTTTTCATATACTTAGGTTTTATGCTAATTTGTAGGAATTTGATACTTTTCATGACTCCCTTTGCAAGTTTTGAATTCTCTCACTCTGCAGCAAGTTTTCCTAGGGAGTCTTGCTACCCTTCAATGGGTGGGAGTCGAGAGGAGGACGCCTCTTGCAGGGTGTGGGGTAGAACCCCAAAGAAAATTGTATTTTGATCACTTTCTGAAGGTAGATTGATACACAAAAATTTCATCCGCGACCAATTTCAACCTGTCGATTGAGATGTCAATTGACATTAAAAATCAACAAAGCAACCAAGACATGCAAGAGGTCGACAATCTTGTCGACCTCCCTCCTCGACACTCAATCTTTTGACAACCACATCGAAAAATGCTTGACAATGTTTTTGACCTACCGGGTCAATAGATCCATCGAACTCTCCTTCGACATCATCATCGACCAAGTAACCAACAAGAAATCCAGTCGTCGAAAAAATGTTGTTGACACTCTCATCGACAACCACAATTTTAACCGACAGACTTGTCGACCCTCAAGGTCGACAATCCCATCGACCTCCAAGAACTGAAGATCAGAAGTTCAAAAGCCATCGACCCTCCAGGTTGATATACCTATCGACCAACAATAATGGTTGACACTAATGGAAAGAGGTCAACATCCTCAACCATATAAATAGGCCCCCAGTACAACCACACAACTCATCTCATATTTTCTAGAGATAAAAATGTCAAAACGCTGTTGCTGAGATCAGAGCAAGGATGCCGCCTATCGACCTAGCTAGTTCTATCGACCTAGATGGTCGACACCTATCACCTTCAAGCATAGATAAAAAAATATTCTTCATCTGCAACTCCAAAGGCTGTCGATCTTCCTTCTCTAAGGTGATCGATCTCTTCCCCTAGTTGTCATTCCTCTACCTACTTCCGCTGCAAGCCAGGGTCAGTTCCTAGATGAGAGAGAAGGAAGGAAGTCAATCATCACACACCACACCGATCCACTTCCTCCACCCTCATGATCATGATGGTATCCTATTACTTTTCTTATGATATTAATCTCACCATGTCAAGGGAGTAGTTTTTTCACTGGGGTGTGGGGACTAGCCCACTACCCATTTCTTGCAATTTCATTCACGTTCCAATTCTTATATGAACTCATATAATTCATAGACAAATTTTTTATTGCATGTTTTGTGGATTGATCACCCACTTTACGTGATTTATTATAATCTTTTACTACAATAAATTCAATGTTTAAGATTTGAATACCAATTAGCTTTGGTTGACACCCTGATAAGAACGTCTCACAGAAAGTCTGTAGAGTAGTGGATAGAGGATCCATAGGTAACGAGACGTCGAGATTATAGGGATATCTACTCCTGCAAGTTTCTGTCGTCGAAAGGAGAAACTTGGATAACTCCAATTATATCTTCATACATATTTGGATTTGAATGATTGCACAGATTCAAGTAATGGTGGTGAAACCCAATTCCACCCTAGTGTTTCCATATATTGATAATAGAACCTTAATCTAGCTATTTTTATTTCTATAATCTTAGATTAAACAAACCAATCTCTACTTTTGTGATAAATACTAGTTCTTGATAGGTTGCTTTGATTAGTTAATCCTTAAAAAATATTGTCCCTTGGGATTTGATCCTTAACTATACTGCAATAAGATTTGCCCACTTGCGGGTGGTGTTATTGCATTTTGGTTTTGGTAAACTCTAGAAATTATATTCCTAGTGAATTTGGTTGTGCGATAATAATCCACGTCATCTACCCCTCATGCCAAACATGAAAAGAATCAAAAGAGTGGTTGGAGTGGAGAGTCAAAAGAAATGGTGGAGGCTAGGGTTGTATAGGAAAATATTTGGAGGAGGTGACTGACAATGCGAGTCAAGGTGAAAAATAACCCGATTAGGTAGATCCAGATAAAAAATAGATGGATCTCTCTCTGACTCAAAAGGGGAATTTGTTTAGCCCATAGGGAATAAATGGATCCAATTAGGCACAAATATGTAACAGAAAATGGATCCAATTAGCACAAGAAGAACAAAAGTAAGACTAATGGAATGGAAATGTCATTAGAAAGAGAAGATACACTATCAGAATGTTACTTGGTAGGATGGATAAGTTCAAAAAAGGGGGGTGGAACAATTACTGAGGAGGTAGGCAAAATGTTGTGTAGGGTTGGAAGACCGGGGCATATAATTAAAATTATAAAAAATGTTGAAAATGAGAAGATAATTATTTCTGGTAAGAGAAAGAAGGGTCACAACATGTATAGATACCTCCTCCATATGATAATACCATTATAGCACATCAAGATTTAGCAACAGGTAGCAGCGGACACACTGTGTTGAGCGACATGTTGTGTTAGTTGAAATAGGAAGCAGCAGTAGAAGGTAACAAACCATGTCAGTGAAGAGACATGTCCTGGTTGGTAGATAGTAGAAACAGTCAGTCCAGAAGAAGCTGACCACATGTCGTGTCATTGAAATGACATGTCATGTCAGTTGATAGAAGATCAGGGCAGAAGTAGGTGACATGTCATGTAAAAAAGATGACACATTGTTTCTGAAAGTGACACGTCGTGTCCAAAAACAGCGAACATAGTCACAAAGAAATAGAACACTGCCTACACATTGTGTGTAGAAGTTACATACCGTATCAGAGGTGAATAATAGTACAAAAGGGCCCCAAAATTGCAACAAAAGTGGGGGGAATCCTTCCGGGTCTCCACCAAAGCAGTGGGATGGATCCTCAATATTAGCGAAAAATAGGAGATCCTTTCCTTGATTTAGGATTAGATATTGCATGGGTGTATGCATGTATGAGAGGCAGAAACATACATGGAGGCAACATGGAAGACGATGACGACAACATGGGAGGCAGCATGTGATGGTGAATAGAATAGAGGTGACTTCATTAGCAAGCAAGGCAGACGAAGGCATGGCAGCCCTTGTAGATTTGGATCTAGCAACATCATTGGATGATTTTATTGGTGACTATGGAGACGTCTCAATGGAGGCGACTCCAAAAATAGGAGGGCATGGGAAAAATCCCTTCATATGAGATATGATGGGGAAGATCCCTATACGTGTAGGTTTTCTATTATTGCTTGATTATAAAAGAGGCAGCCACTCTTTCCTATAAATAGGAGAAGGGTGGAAGCATATAGAAATAGACCAAACCCTAATGGGACAAGGACATACTAGGGCCCATATTACAAATATATTAAAAGCAACTTAAGTAAAAATCTAAACACTTCAGTAAATTGACTCTCTAATAAGTCCCTTGAAGATACCACTAACCCTTGCGACTGAAGGAGAAGCCACCATTACGGTCGCTACAAGAAACCAACTCTTTCAAGTGACAAATGGATGGAACCAACCTCCTTACAGTCACTACAAAGACATCTACCATGTCGACCAAAGATTTCAAAAGCCGCTGTAGTTGCTACTATCTTTGTGTTGTGATCAAAGGAGTTGATTGTCAATTGTGACTAAAACATGTATGTAGTGACCACCACAGTCTTTAAGTTGGTGGCCAACGCCTATAAATAGGCACAAACCTTTTCCATGCAAGGGGGTCTCAACGTCAAGAGACGATGAAGTGTTTCTGCATTATAGAGTCACCCTCATTCATATCCAATTATATTCTACCTCCAGAGATGAAGCTCCAGAGGAGAGAGAAGATCATCCCCATCTTTTTCGAGAGAAGGAGTTTCCATCATCTATGCTCATTCCATATCTAGATCTAAAGGAGTAATGTTGGTGTATCACCTTCTTCCTTTCTTAGATCTTTCATCCCTCTCGTGTTGTTCATCCATCTTCTTCATATATCTTGATGTATCTGCACTTTTGTAAATCCATAATGCTACTCACTAACATGAGTTTCTAAACACATAGCTTGGGTTGGGAGTAGAAAATAAGGCTCTCCCAACATGTATATACTTACATCTGTTTGAATATATATGCTCTTACCAAAGATTATTTCCATGATCTTGTTCTTAAAGCTTCACTTGTATGATTAGGTACCATACTGTGATGTTTGATTGTTAGCACCTTGAAAGAGAAGTTATAACTACATCTAAGTGTTATAAAGTTGCATGAATACATGGGAATGTTGGAATCTTAAAGCTAATGTTCATATAGTTATTCTAGTGATTGTTTGTTTGCCATCTCGAGAGAGAGACAACCTTATAATCTAGATCTTTCCTAAGATCGAGAGAGGATGGAATGGACATATATGATGATTGTGTGTAATCTTTATAAGGGTATACAAAGGGTGTGAGTATGGCATGTTGGTGAGAAACCTTAGAAGGTGAAACCCGATCCAAGTTCACATCCATACTTTGTTACCATGTGCTTGTTTGTTTTTATTCTCTTGTTTTGTTTATTTATCTTTTTGTTACTTGTTTTTTTGTTTGTATTAACATCCTTTCATTAGGAACACCATCTTAACCCTCCCTTTCTTTTGGTGTATCTGAGTAAAGGATCCATGTTCTTAACACTTATTGTTACTAGTCCCTATGATTCAACCCCGATCTACTACTTCGGACCGCGCATAATAGTTGTTGGGGCTTGAGAGTTGGGTTATAAATTTAAGAGGACAACTACTCTAGATCCACTCCATTTTGGACGTGTTATTTAGTCCAATCTGGTATTTAGTCCGGAAACACCAAATTTTCATCCAAAAAGTAATTCTTAGTCTTCCCCTATGAGAATCACAAGATTTGGAAAGGTAAATCCTTGATTTGATGGTATTGATGTAAAGGCGTGTAAGCTTCCCAAATGCTATGAGAACCTTCTTTAACTCATTTATCTTAATGGCATTGCCTGTGGGAAGAGCACAATGTCGTATGAGAAAAGTAAGAAAGTGTTGACCATCAAGCCTCTGATTTTGAATAGCCTAATCCACCCCTTATCTCCACCAGCTTTAATCATGTTAGTTAGACCCTCCATGACGGGTGAATAACAAAGGGGAGAGGGGGTCCCCTCAAATTCCATTTATAGATTTCTCCAGTCCCACAAGGCTTCCATTGATAAGAATGGAGAAGGAGGTAGTCTCAACGTATTGTCTGATGATATAAATCCATTTCATATAAAACCCCAAAGCAGACATGACTACCCACAAAGATTCCCATCTCACATGATCATAGGCTTTAGTGAGGTCAATTTTCACAGGCTTTAGCAATGGATTTGCTTACCTTGAAGTTGTAGGTAAATAAGGCAACAAAACAAAAAATTTAAAAGCTAATTCTCCTGAATAGCAAGATTGCATCAACAACAATGTATCTAGGAAGCAAGGTTTGTAAGGTTATACCTGGTTTTGGAGCAAGTCCAATGACAACCCTTGCTGTAGCATCATGATTCTTTTTTTTTTTATTTAAGTAGAAACACTCAAATAGTCTCCTCCATCAACCTCCTAATGCAACACCACAATAAACGGCTGACAGTATCCTCCTAGAAGAAGACAACATCATTTGACCTCTAGAGTAGTCCATGCTGACCACCTATGAACTCCATGTTGTGAAAGCAGAGCCAATGAGAAGGAGTTGTCCCCTTCTGTCAATGTACTAGTCACCGACATGATCTCCCACAATTAGTCTCAAATGTTCTCTCCCTCGTTGTCCCTCCCTTTAACGGTTAGGACTTGCTGATGCTCTCTATTGGTTACCACAACTAGAGAAGGAAACAATTATCAAAGCAACTGATTTCAATTGTGTGTTTTGGGAAGCCCCCAATACCCTTCTATTTGTAGTAGGGTCTAGAGTCAGGTTTCCCAATCAAAGAGGGAGTTGAAGGGTCTAGAATAGCCATGAATTAGGCATCCTGCTATAGGTGAACTGATGAGTTCACTGGTGAACCAGTCAGATGTCAAGTGAGCTTATCAATTCACTTACTGAGCCTATCATCCACAGTGTTTCTCAATCACAATTGAATTTGCAATTTGTTTCCAATTAATGTCAACATTGATCTTTATACCTAACTAAATGAACAAAGTGAAATGATCAAATATTCTCATAAATTGAAAAAATGATGAGAAGTTTGGTTAGAATGACTGAGTTGTTCGGTTCACTAGGTGAATCAGTTGTCTCGCCATCCATGATTCGAGCGGTTCACCCATTGAGCCGATCAGTTGGTGTCCTAACTCATGCATAATTAAGCCAACTCAATTCTCAATCAGCCTGACACTCCAACCAGTTAGTTCAACACTTGATCTTGATGATTCTAACTTGAATTAGATAATTGGTTGTTTAATTGAAATTCTAAACACCTTTAGTATTCAATTTAAACATCATTCATGAATATGCTCCTTTAATTCAAGTGTATCCTATGTGTGTGACCATATGGTCCATAATTACATTGGTAGTAAATGTCCAAAACCAATTATGACATCACAAGAAAAGAGTTTTGCTTAGTCACACATCATTGCTACCCAAGTAATTCAAAAAGATGGAGAACAACTTCAACCTACAATCTATGATTAGTATTACTGTGATCGTATAGTTCCTTTGTCTCTAATATCCAAACTGAACTTGAGACATGGAATCGTCATCCTCTCATTGTTTAATCCATGTTCCCTGAACTAGGGAAGACTGTCTGAGATGCACGTGATCTCACATATCACATATTGAGTAACATGAGTGTGGCTATACATTTATCAGTCTCGCTTATCAAGAGGCCCGAGATATCAAAATCCTATAGGAGGGACAAATCTGATCTACATCACTCACACATTGTCCCCATGTGTCACATAGCACCCAGTCATCACCATTATGGCAACCCTTATTTACATTTATATTTGATGATGTCAAAGTACATGCACAACACATGATGAATGTAGTGACTTTAGGTCAAAGAACCACAATCACCACTATCTCTATGAGAATTGATTTTGACTACCATTCCATGGTATCCATGTATCACTTCTCATGGTGGGTCTATTTGATACACTATTATGCAACATTTAAATGTGTGCTTGACTTGATATCACATATCATGACTAATGAGACTATGTTATCAGTCAACACACACTCTAGGCTTATGTATAATTGTTGTGTATTTTGCTTCAACAATAATATCAGACTAGGGACATAACAAGAATGTATATACCCTTAACATATGTATGATCTCATTGTTCAAGTCAGATACTTGACGACATACATCATTGAGTAATATCATTCTTTATACATATACCATGTTTGTGTCATCATACCATGACTAAGACAAAAATAATAGACAGAATTATCTTTATTGTTATCAAATCAGGTATCTAATGCCACATTCCAATCATGATATGATTGTCACTCTAGGAATACATACCAATAGACTTCCACTTGCACTTAGAGCCAATCACCAACGAATCATATTCCAAGTGATCTTAACATGTACAATCATGTTTCTGCTGCGTACGAGCTTTTATAGAGGGTATATCAACTTTTTCTTCAAGTCGATATTTTGTAATTTTCACATATTTTGATGTATGACATCTCATATGAGATGGAAGTGTAGAAGTATGTTATATGAGATTCCTATTCCTAATTAGTAGATTCATTGTTGTCTTAGTATTTCTATTGTATCATCAATGGTTGGAACGTCCCACAAGTTTTCCCATATGAACTTCTTGATCCAAATAGTATTCTCTGTTGTTGTCATAACACAAAGATACTTGGCTTCTTTTGTAGAACAACAATCTATTGCTAGGAACTCATTCAACTTACAGTTCTATTTTAAGGTTAAACATAAATTTACATTGCGAATGATTTTGTGATTTCAGAAGCTTACATCATTGTAACCCGTTACACCCAACTCTTCCTTATTACCATAACAAGGAATCAATCCTTTTAGTGATTCTCAAGCACTTAAGGATGTTCTTTATGGTAGTCCAGTGACTCTCACTGGAATCTAAAATATACTCTCTCATCATGTCCAATACATACAATATCACTAGATAGTTGTACATATATATGTATGTATGTATGTATATATATATGTATGTATGTATGTATATATATATATATATATATATATATATATATATATATATATATATATATATATATATATATATATCCCCTCATTGTGTCCAATACATATGAGATGACTGGATATCCTCTCAGTATGTCCAATACATACGAGATAGTAGGATAAGTACATACATGATAGATCCAATTGTGAATGCATATGTCATCTATCCATGTGTTCTTGTTCTTCACAAGAACTGAGACACTAGGATCCTGAGAGACTAACTCCATTTAACATGGACACGTTTTCTCTCAATGAGTCATGCGTGATGAATCCTTCCACATATTACCAATGTATGTCAGTTAGGTCAAGAATCTCTTCAGATCTATTTTTATATATCACAATTCCTATCTCATTGGATGCTTTGCCTAAAATCTTTATAGAAGGTACTTTCCTTGCCAGGTTTTGACATTTTTAGTATAAGGATGTTATTCCCATCATTATGTGGAATATAAACATGCTCCCACTAAATATTTTGTAATCACAAGTTGCGTCTTCATTCTGACTGAAGTCAACTCTTTGACTGTCTTGTCAAATATAAGATTTTGGTTTTGAGATGCTTGCTTCAATCCAAAGAATTACCTTTCTATCTTATAGACTTAATTTACATTAATGGATTTATAAAGCCATTAGGCTATGTCACGTACACATCCTAAATAATTATTCTAGTTAAGGAATATAGTTTAACATCCATATGCCAAATCTCATAGTCATACTAAGCTACAATCGCAAGCATGATCCTGATGGACTTAACCATGGTAACTGGTGAAAGACTTCATCATGTTTAACAATTGAAGTCCCAAATGCACCAAATGCATTTTTCCCCTATAGGTGGATCCGCCAAGGTCATACCTTGTTGGTTGACATGGAGTCCATCTTTGATATCATGGCCTCAAGCCATGTCTCATTTTTTGGTCCCTCAATAGCTTTCTAGGTAGGTTTTTGACCAACATATATGATCAACTCACCACCGTTTGAGTTATAAGATATCATAATCTTCCAAATTCAAGGAGTGTTCTACTAGAATTATGAGTTTTCGTGTTACATAAGGAACTTGAGATTCCACAAAAACTTGTGATTCTCCATGTTCCTATTGTACCTCTTTAGGTTCAATGTTTTCTTGTTTGTCTTGAACTTTTTGAGTTATACTATTACTCCCATTGATCTCTTTGGAACTAACTTCCATTTAGGAATTCATCCATACTAGCAACAAACATTTTGTTGTCAGATAGGAATATAAGCAATATTCAACAAAATAACATTCACATGATTTTTGGACAAAGACTTTAAGAAATTATTTTCTTATATAAGCTTTTGATTCTAATCATTAAAAAAGACATATCGAGACGCTTTCCATGCCATATCTCATATGGTGTCTTTTGAACCATTTTAGACGATACATTGTTCTAGTGTAGAGCATGTGCCAAAAGAAAATTGAAGATTTTCTACATATTGATTATCACACCATGACTGAACATGGTGGGATTCCTTCTTTATGATACATTATTATTTTTTAGCTGGAGTTTACTATGATACACTATCATGATCTCTCAAGATGGTCCTCAAACTCTCGATTTAAAATATTTCAACATTGATCACATTGAAGTATCTTAATACTTTTAGCAATTTAGTCACATACTTCATTCATGATCTCCTTAAACACTTCAAAAGATTCAGAATTGTATTTCATCAAATACAATCTTTCATATCTACTTATAAAATCAAAAAATATAATGAGGTACTTGTAACTACCTTTAGATTTTATTCTAAAAAGTATATATACATCAATATGTATGATCCCTAATAAAATAGTCACTCTCCCACTACATCTAGTGAAGATTCTTTTATCATATTTCTGAATAAATTAGACTTACATGTCTCTTATAGTTCAATAACCAAAGAGTCTAGATAATCATTATGGATTCTAGAAATGCAATTCTCATTCATGTGCTTTATATGACAATGCTATAAGTAGTTATTGTTTGAGTCATCAAGTCATTCAGTAATGTTTCATGCACATATTTATCTTTAGAACTATCAAGTATAGTTTGTGAGACTAGGGCTTTGCCATGAAACATCAATTCTTGTTCATACAAGATACATTATTCTTTCATCAATGGTAAGTATATACTAGCTATTCACTAACTCTATAACATGCCCATGAATGACAGCCTCCAACTATAGTGGAAACAACTCTTGCCGCATACAGTGCTAGATTATTTCTTCTCATGTCTATAAAGGGGATGGTTCCGTTCCAATGTCCAAACATGTGACAATAGTGATATTTTCCTTCCTTAATCCCTTAAGTGAAAAGAAAAAATTCCTTTTGCACTTACCCCTCTCCTTATCTTGAATGTATAAGACTAGGGCTTCAACTTAGCCTCAGAACTCTTCTCAGCCTTACCTTTGCCTTGGACTCACTTTCGCTAATCACTATCATGGATTTGTCCTTTTTCAATCTTGCTTTGACATCAACATGCCATGCAACTAGAGAGTGGTTTAGCCAACTTATTCATGTGATAACACTTGATAAACTGGATATATGATTCAGGAAACACTTGCAGAATCATATCCATGGTCAACTCTTGACCTAAAATAAATCCCAGTCAGTCGACATGCCTAATCATATTGTAACACCCCTCCTTTAGACATATATCATAACTAAGCGGAAGCTTTTTATCTTGAAGGAGGAATGGCACATTTACGAAATCATAGCAAATAAATACATAAATCACCATTAAGATTCATACATTATTCTTTACATAGGAAACTATGGTTGAGTTCTTTAACATGTCTAGACATTTCTTAGCATGGAAATATAAACATGAAAGTAAACATCTTCATAACATTAGATCACCTAGTGTGGATGACACCCCACCAGTTAGCTCTTGAAGGTCTTCTAGTCCTTGCTTGCTTCTCTTGAGTCCTTACTTGCTCCAATTCCTGGGTTTAGGCAAAGGGGAAAATCAACACATTAGTAAACAATACTGGCACTTTATAATATGAGAAAAATAAAGTATACTTGACATGTAAGAAAAATTTGATGTGAATTAACTATAAGAATTCTTGAATAATTATTAACATGAAGAATTGAAAAGTAAATGTATGCCTCCCTCTATGATGCCCCCTTGGGAGCACATGATTGCTAGGAAATCCCTTGATGCTAGGAAAGTCCTTAACGACCCCTTGAGGTCCATGATTTAGGAGCATATCAAGACTATTTCAATTCCAATATCATTAACATGACATTAACATAAACATTAACATAATCATGATTCTTGTACTTAACATGATGGGATTTCTCCCCATTAACATGATCTATTAAATATGATGGGATTTCTCCCTCTTAATCATTTACATGATTTTCACAAGTCATTAATCATAAGCTATAATCATAGTGAACATTATAAACATAGGACATAACATATAACAATCACAAGTAGTGATATAGTGAACATGATTAAAACATTAAACTTGAAATGATAAAGCCTACTTTATATTGAATATGCAAACAACCAATAGTACTTGTGCTCAACAACATGACCGATTTCCCTTGGAGCAATGTAGATCCTAAGATAGTCTTCCTGATCCTTGAGTCCAATCTAGGTCAAATCTCCCCATGACTTGATTAGGCCCTAAGCACCCATTCATAAACATCATTAATCAATACCTAGTATTGATCTTACTTTGAATTAAGGTGAATTAGGGTTTTAGTGTATTAGGGTTTGGATTACTAGTCAATATCATTAACTTATGAAAATGAGGTTGAATTAGATCCCTTTAATCATATATGGTACATAATAGGGTTTCATAATCTAAATTAGCGTTTCAACTTAAAACATAAAAATAAAAGACAAATCATGACTTAAAAACCATAAAATCATGTTCCTCTAGGAAAACCATTCCCAATGACTATTTATTTGTATTTTTTGAGAATCCTATGATTTGTAGTGAATATTTGAAATTTGACTAATGAGAATTCTAGAAAAAGCCACATGTACATCACGATCTAAATCAGTGGACCAATGAACCTGGGCTCGCGTTGACCTGGGCCAATCGATAATCGCCTGCTAGCACAGGGACTGGCCCAGCGGTCCAGCGGACAGATAAAATGAAGTGGAGAAAAACTCGATACAGCCCTTGCACAACTGACAATCCAATAACCTTGTGAGGGAACCATCATCATTCTTTGTCCTGGTTTCTTCCTGGGCGATCCATGGTGATGTGCATTAACTAGAGGTTCTACCTCTAGATACAGCTTGATGCGGGTGATCTTTTAGCAACAACTAAGACTCTAGATGGCTTCCTCACCTCAAAATAGAGCCATCGAGCCCTCTCTAGAGTCCTGGCGAGCACTGAATCTCAAGAACTGCTATGGCCATGGAAGAGGCAGAACTGGAGAACCAACGCCAAGGGAGGACCCTACAAACAGACTACTAGACAATACAAAAACCATTGAAAGTCCAAACTAAGGTGGTGAGTCAGTCGTGTGAAGGAGAGGACCAATAACATGCTGGTTTGTTTCCTTTGTACATGGATGGTGATGAGAGCCTGCAGATTTCAAGCTTCATAATGAACTACCAAGTTAGAGTTTGAAAGTGGAGATGTAGGAGGTTTTATTGGTGGGGTGCCATCTACATGATACAATACTAATGTTTAGGTTTTAGACATTATCCCCTTGCATTATGTTTTGTTTCTAAGAATTTTTGATAAATGCAAACACTTGTTTATAATGGTTCTTATTGATTATTATTATTATTATTATTATTATTATTATTATTATTATTATTATTATTATTATTATTATTATTATGTGTATCATGTTTGTGACACCCCAAGATGAAATAAGAAAAATGCCCAACTTCCACTCAAGTTATATGAAAATGAAGGTGTTACAATGTGGTATCAAAGAAATAATGTAGATGGAAACAAGACAAAATCGTGTATTCTTATTCTTGATTGACCACTATAATCTAGGTGAGACTAGGGTACGTATTTATAAAAATAATTAATAGACCCAATTACAAAAGAAGTCAATGAAACGTAGTAGAATCCAAGTTAGAGGTTTAGTTAGAAGAGATAAATGAGTCATGAACTTGGGTTATGTTTGTAGCTACTTTAAAGTTTATGTGTTAATGTTGAATTTGCATATAGCATGCCTTCTATTTTTCCCACATGTTTGCAGTATAGGAAACAAGTTTATTGGGTTTTGTAGAGGGAATATTATGTGAATAAGTATATACATATTATTCTTGTCTCACTCTTTCTAGATCATATGGTATGGGACATGTGCACACTAAGGTGAGATAAATACGATAAGACATCATACCATCAAATATATGACTGGATGGCATATATTAGAATGTGGTAGAGAAAAAGGAGTCAACATGAAACGTTTATGGTAGGTGGTCACCTGAACCTAATTGCATACTACCAGAACACTAGAACACATATCAAGGTTAGAGTTTTTGACTTACAAGAGTGTGTTGGACAAACTGCAACTTGAACCCTATGCTCGGTAGCTAGGGATGACAAAATGCAAGTATCCACACTCCACCACCCATTTTCGAACTAAACCAATGTCTAATTGGTCCATTTACCAACCGAACCATAATTGCTCCACGGAGTGGTTGCACCGGGAACCACGGATCCCTGATTTCAACCACGACCGTGCAAGTCCAGGCTGTTACCACGGTGAGATTACCCAAGACCTGCTGGGCTGTTGGGTGGGAGGTTAAGCATATGCCGACGTGTAGGTGCCAGTGTCGGAGTTCCTCATGCATGACTGCCGCCAAAGGGATGCCACCCTCTAGAAAGGTATCAGAACCAAGCTCCATGCCAGTTGACATGGAGATCTTGACCTTGCAATTCCTCATGCAAGGCCACTATCCAAGACATGCCATCCTCTTATTATCACTGTAAGGCTCAACGGCGGTGTGGATGGTGAGTGAAGAAGAAAACGAGTGGCCACTCATCACTATCATGTACATACAGTGTGATAATAACTACCGCCCCAGCTGCCGGAATCCCCGCCACAGCCTAAGCTCCCGGAGTCACCCACCAAAGCCACCACCAGAGCTGTCAGAGTCACCCATGACGGACACGGCCTCAACTGCCGAAGTCACCTTCCAAGACCACCGTCGTAGATGCAGGAGTCATCCACCACGGAGTCAAGACGGAGGTTTGTTGCTGGTTTTCATGGAAACAGCCAAATTAAGATGACCTCTTGTCACTTTGACAAACTGTAGCTCATATGGTTGGAGGCAGGCTACGTAAATATTCGTCGCCCTGAAGGCTGGAGGTGGTGATTGCAATGGAAACAAAGCGAGTGCCACCATGCATGGTAGGGACCACTGACTAAGGCTAACCGGAGCAATCACAACCTTTAGTAGAAATGGTTCGGAGGCTCGCGTCAACCGATCCACGGACATGGATTTTTTTCGTAACCAAACCATCACCCGAATACTATCTAGTTATACTAGATTATCGGTTTCTGTGGTAGTGGTTTGATTTGGTTTATGGATTATTTTACCAAAAAAAATAAAAAGACAATGTTCCCTTTAAGGTGAGTAGAATTTCCATATCCCAAAATCTTGATAAGTATCCAAGTGAATGTTAGTCCTACTAAGAGAAAATGTAATTAGGTTTGTCTAGAGATATATATATGTCGACTTTCACATGTTTCCGTATATTTTGGAACCCTTTCATGTATACCAAGAATCTAAGGACGTTTTAGTAAATTGACCATCATAGGATGATAAATGTGTTACATGAAAATTTTGCATTCATTAATATGATGAGACTAATGCTTTTTTGAAGTTTGATGACAATATGATATTTTGAGGACAACAAATGGCACCTAAGGTTATTTTGGGCATTTAGCTATATTAGGTATTTGGGGGGAGCAAGTTAGTGAAATTTTTATATTTTTAATGTTACTAACAAAATGATGAGTCATGGTCTCTATTTTAAAGATGTTAAGAGTTGTTTTGATATTAAAACTAGGAAGACACAATAATGAACATAATTGGCAAATAAGTTTGAATATTGTTGTTAACTAAAAGAGACGTGTATTAGTCAGAAATGGATAATTGTAATTGGTATAGGTTTCAAATTTGAAGGTTTGAATATAATTATGGAGTAGATCTTAATAATTTATTGATAATTTTATGTGTATATTTAACAATTGTTTTAATGAAAATAATATTTATTATTACTTTCAAGTTGGGATAATTATAGTTAACTATTACATAGGAGCATAGGTCTGATTAAGTTACATCAAAATATGAGTTGAGAGGAAAAGTTTTGTTATTTTCAAGACTATTTATAGATCCAAATTAAATTTCAAAGCTGGGTGAAGAGATAAGTTTCAAAGAAAACAAAGGAAAAATTGAGTTTTGGTCATTGTTCTTATGTAACAGGGACCTAAACATACTACTACTACTATTACTACTACTACTACTACTACTACTACTACTACTACTACTACTACTACTACTACTACTACTACTACTCCTCCTCCTCCTACTGCTACTGCTACTGCTACTGCTACTACTACTGCTAATGCTACTTCTACTGCTGCTACTACTACTACTACTACTACTACTACTACTACTACTACTACTACTACTACTACTACTACTACCACCACCACCACCACCACTACTACTAGTAGTAGTAGTAGTAGTAGTAGTAGTAGTAGTAGTAGTAGTAGTAGTAGTAGTAGTAGTAGCAGTAGCAGTAGAAGTAGCATTAGCAGTAGTAGTAGCAGTAGCAGTAGCCGTAGCAGTAGGAGTAGTAGTAGTAGTAGTAGCAGCAGTAGTAGTAGTAGTAGTAGTAGTAGTAGTAGTAGTAGTAGTAATAGTAATAGTAGTAGTAGTAGTAGTAGTAGTAGTAGTAGTAGTAGTAGTAGTAGTAGCAGTAGCAGTAGCAATAGCAGTAGAAGTAGCATTAGCAGTAGTAGTAGCAGTAGCAGTAGCAGCAGCAGTAGCAGTAGGAGGAGGAGGAGTAGTAGTAGTAGTAGTAGTAGTAGTACTACTACTACTACTACTACTACTACTACTACTACTACTACTACTAATACTACTACTACTACTACTACTATTACTACTACTACTACTACTACTACTACTATTGCTGCTGCTACTGCTGTTACTGCTGCTGCTGTTGCTACTGCTACTGCTACTGCTGTTGTTGCTACTGCTACTACTACTACAAATACTACTGCTACTGCTACTATTACCTTTGCTACTATCTCTACTGCTAGAACTACTACTACTATTGTTACTGCTTCTACTGCTGCTACTATTGCTCCTACTACTATTGATACTAATACTACTACTACCACTGCTACTACCATGACAACTAGAACTACTATTGCTACTAGTAGTGTTGCTGTTGCTACTAGTACTACTTGTTGAAACCACTTTCTTTGTCACTCGATAGAAATTCATGAGTAAAGTCAGTTTATCTAGCTGATTATAGAATCCATTCCACATCCTACTGAATTTCTACATATCCACTCTTTATCCATATTTTCACCCATTTAGTACATCCATTTTGCCCACTTTAACCCAATTCAGGCTCTTCTGCAAAGACAACTTCTTTCATACCATAAGTACAATCACTTCCTCATTTCTGCCTTAAAAAGGCTATCTTTTCATAAATTTCCTAATTGAATTGTCAGGTTTTACATAATATCATTTCAATTTCCTTTTTCTAGACAAATCAGATAGATAACTCTAAATCTTTCTCAGCAAGTTTTATCTGTTTTAGCCAGAGCATTCCTATAATTATTGGTAAAATGAGAAATCCTTTTTCCACTAAAGGGACACTAGGGAAGATCATAGACATCTGTTGATGTCACGCGAGTGGACTACCTCATCCACATGCCAAGCGTGGTGCATCAAGGAAATCCGCCCACTATTCCTGAAGGATTTGCATATAATTTTGAACCCTAGTCTCAGACTATAGATAGACCCCCATATCCAACAAAGTTCAGGCCCCTTCCATCTCTCCTAAATCCAGATAAAGGACTACCTCTCTCTTTAGCTTTGTATTACATGTAATTCAAGGATCCTTTCTCTGACGCTACATGTCCTTCTTAATTCTATAGAATGGTAAACTACTACATCTAACTATTGAATATTCTATCTATCTGATTTCTAATCTACAATCTCTGCATCTGACTTGATTTATTGTTTCATCTAATTTCTTATCTATTATTTCAATTACTGGCACTTCTACTAGTTGTATAAAATTAGATTTACTGTCTAAAAGCATTCTTTTTCTAGTCAACCTCTAAAATCATACGCATCGATCCTAATCACCAATCATAGATCCCTACTGTGGGAGGTTTTGAGGTGATTAAAACCAGAATGCAACTAAAATTTTGGACTTTTAGGGAAATGATGGGAAGGCACGAACAACACCAGCCCTAAAAGCACACCCACAATAAGAATCATTTTTATTGGTTTGTTTTCTTCAATAAAAGTCCTAAATCGCTCTCTTTTTGTCACATAACTTCACTTGATACCAGTTTACTAGGTGGGATGAGGGTGCTAATCCTTCCTACCTGTAACTAGATCGTCTGATCCAATCTTTGGTTATAGTTTTTCTTTATATTTTTTATGTCCAACAAGGATAATCACTCATAATCCTCTATGGTTTCTTATAATATCTTTTTCCTCATTTTTGAAGAAAACATGGTGGTGGCTCTATACAAACCCTTGATATTCTTTTTGCAATATTTCACTACAAAAAAATAATGGAGCTTTATTCCTAGAATATTTCTCTTATTCCTTCTCCTTTTATGGGTTGGGTGTGACAGACTAACAACTTTGTCGTGGGTATCCAAGACAGTCTGAATCAAACTCCCATTATTGTGTTTTGAGGATTGAGCAACTTTAGGTTTGTTTACATGTTGTTATGTTTCTGTATGGGGAACAGGGTGGTCAATCACACTGATCCTCCAATCTTGTGGACATGGATCGAGATGATATGTTGCCACTACCCTGACTTTTTTGGTGATTTGTATTTGTCAGGGATTAGGGTGGCAGATCACTTTGATCCACCAGTCATGGGTGCGCAGATCAAGGTGATCCTCCCCTTTGTTTGTCATATTTTCTTTTGTTTTCTATTAAAGTTTTTGACCACGCTTCTCATCTAGGTTTTAGTATTTGATTCCCTCATCTTAAAAAAAATAAATGAAAAGAAAAATCATATAAATAAAATACATATCCAAGATGAATAGTAAACTAAATATGATTATTTCTACACTACTGCAATTTCTTAATCTGCATTTCTGTGACTGTCATACATTGTAGGCTTATTTCCCAACCTAATGAAAACCCATCACTTGCTCTTCATAAACCTACTTAAAAACCCACATGTCATGGAACGGGTGCCAACCCCATGTTGGATCCCTAAAAATGACATAGAATGCCAGTAAAGGTACCAATGCATCAATAAGTTGGACATCCAAAGGCCTTAAATACATCCCACTCTCCTAGAGCTCCTGACTAATTATGTTTTTTGTAGTCACATGTGTATTGGGAGAAGTACCTTCATCGACTGAACCCGAGCTACCCCTTGATGAGTGCCATCTACCCATAAAGAAGATAAGGAAAAACCTCTCATATATAGGTAATGCTTGTGTGAGGATGTAAGATGGACCTAAACACATGGGCTAAAAGGGGAAACATTTTTTGCCTATGCATACATCCTGTCTTTGTTGTTGAAATATATTGAGAATGCCACTAACTTATTTTATGTGTAGATTCAAACAATATTTTTCAAAGATTAAAAATTCTAAAAGGTTCAAAATCTCAAACCATCTTTTTCAAATATTAATAACATTGATAATTAAGATTCTCAAACAATCTTTTTCAAAGATTAACAATCTTAAACATTTTTTTAGATAAAGACAATATAAAAAATTCACAATATCAAGCAATATTTTCAATGATCAACAATCTCAAACACTCTTTTTCAAATATTAACAATTTCAAAGATTCACAATCTCCAACAAATTTTTCAATGATTAAACAATCTCAAAACTTGAAAATCACAAATCATATTTTTCAAAGATTAACAATCTCAAACAATATATTTTAAAGATTAAAAATCACACATATTCATAATCTCAAACAATGTTTTTCAAATATTAACAATCTCAAACAATCTTTATAAAAGATTAACAATCTCAAAGATTCACAATCTCAAACAATCTTTTCAAAGATTAACAATCTCAATTTCAAATAATATTTTTCAAAAATTAGCAAAAGATGTCTATTCTTGAAACTTGAACGAATAGAAGGATGCCTCCACGTCATGCATGACATCATTCACTAATGCTAGATTTTCCTCACAAGAGTCCTAGAATTTGACCTTAAACTAATCCCACTTAAACTTTTAAATCCTATTGGGTCCTATACCACGACCTAAAATGGCCCTATCATACACTTCATCTTCATAAACATGGTCCTAGACTATGATCTAAAACTAGACCGCAACCTCTTACTGAATGCCACAAAAAAGGAGAAGACAAGCATACGCCTCCTCCTTGCCCATCATTTCTTGGACAAAAAAACTCTTAGGAGAAACACCTCAAACTAAGAGCAAATTAGGATGTCAAGGATGCTTCCAAGGGTTTCAGATTGGTAGCCCCACTGGAAGAGGATGCCCAAGGGAAGAAATCAATTGATTAAGCACAATTACTAGCTCATAAAGGGTCATTCTACTCTTGACCAGCCACTCATCCTCCCACCTTTCGTCCCGCTTTGAGTGATTATTTTGGGACACTTCCCAAAGGAACTATGCTCCCACCATATTTTCCTTTTCCACCCATGGCATTCACAAAAAATCCATGCACAAAAGTGGATTGGTTCCCTAATTTGATCCAAGCAAAGGGCATGTTCAACCACCAAAAAGATTGTAATAAGAAAAAACTACATGTCCCTTTCATGATGAGAAGAATGTGAGAAATTGGGGAGGATCCATGTCATGCATTCCATCCCATCAAGTGGGGTCCTTTTAAAATTTCTTGACTAACACAATGTGTGGTGGGGGATCCATCCCAAAAGCATAGATAATATTTTCTCCTAATGTTACAAACTTATTGTGAGTCATGCTAATGTTGATTTTGGGACATCATAGAATCAATGAGAAGCTCGTACCCCACCTAGTTTCATCAACAAGAAATCCATATTGCCAGGAAAAATAGTGAAGATCACCAGTCGGATGATTCCTTTAAGGCATATGTCATCCGCAACAAGCAAGAAAATCCCAAAAAGGTAGAGAAGTGCAAAGAAGCTCCTATTGTGCTTGAAGTTGTGGTTACTCAAGAAGGACGATAATTCGATCAACAATCCAATGTGCATGTCCTACCTCCATCAATCTTTGTCTACAAAGGAGGGTGGCACTACTAAGAGATCACCAAACAAGGAATTATGCATACAAGTTCAGCTACACCGTTCTTTCCATTCAGCCCAGGGGGCGCCCACCTACCTCATCAAGTAGCATTTCATATAGGGATCTATTAGAGTCCAACATTACCAAAAATCATGTTTGTTCCCATACCTTAGGAGGTGGCCATGTCCTTGTTATACCTGAAGGGGAGACCGGTAACACTCAATTTTTTGGATATTACATGCCTTAGTTTACCTCTAATATCATATTGTCATGCTTGGTTACCTTATATTTCCACCATTTTATGCATATATAACACTTAATCCTTTATTTAAAGATCACTACTAGGTTATGTCAAGGAAACTAAAGAAACATGGCTTTTAATATGGAGGTAGGGCACCCATATATTCCCATAAACCAATGAAGATCTAGCATCTAGGTGACTACAGTTTATCCATCAGTTTCTAACATTCGTTGGCCAATCAAGCATGTTGTGTGACTTTCTCTCTCCTCGCTCTCTCACCCTAGTGCCGCTAGGGTTTCTTCCTCCATAGGCGGCTGGCTTGGGGGAGGGGGTATGGCCGCCACAAAGCAGTGCCCCGCTCCCCCTCAGCCTCTTCTCGCCCGTCATCAGCAGGGTCTCTTCTTTGGGAGGTGTGTGGGCATGGTGTCTTTGGAGGCAGCGATCTTCTTCCTCCCTGTCGTTGAGAAGTTTTCTATCCCCTTTCTCTTTTACTGGCTTTCTGTTTAGATTGTTCTCTTGTTTTTTCTATCTCGCTGTTAATCAACACTGCTTTCTCTTCTCGTGGTAGATTTTTCTTTCTCGGTCAATTTTATTGTGGAGTTTGTATGGCAGCAAGTGCGGGAAAAATATCCTTTTGGAACACTGATTTTGTGCAGGTACTCTACCACATATACATACTCAGGTTGAAGGTATTCCTCATAGAAAGCTGCTTTAGCCAACAAAGGAGAAGAGGGATCTATACATCATTGTCCTTATCAGATTCCAATATGAGTTTTTGTGGTGGTTTGTATCTGTTCTTGATCTTTCTGTGGTCTTTTAGTTTGTTTTTCTCCTCATGTAGATGTCGTATGGCCCCTCCATAATGAAATTTTTCTGTTTAACTTCAAAAAAAAAATATAGAACGAATGGCTCAGACCAGGACGGACATCCAACACAACCATCAATCCTTCCTCTTATTTGTCATCAGCCATTGGTCCCCAAGATTCTATGGTCTAACAAGCCCAAAGATATGATGGGTGGACAAGCCAAAGAACTAATGATCTACTAAGGCAATCATCACACTGAGTGACAACCATTAGTTTCCTAAGATCTAATGGCCTGACTAGATCCCAGTCAAGGCCAACTAGTAAGAGGGAAATTGATGAATTAGCTGAACACCAAAGATCTGATTGTCTAACTTCTCTAGTATCCAGGCTTAGCACACAGGAAACGATGGTTCATTTTCACACTAAAAGGTTTGATGGCCATAAAGAATAGTCATTCGTGTTAGTTACGCATGCACCCAAAGACTCATGCCTAGTGCCAAACTTGCAGTGCAAGAAATAAGGCCCAACTTGATATAAAAATAACACTCATGGGACACCAAGAAGGGGGTTGGCACCCTCGTTAGACGTGGAAGGGTACCAGAGCCATTAACCCCCATTGAGCAACTCCTTCCATCAGTTTGGGAAGTATGAAGGATGAGAGTTTGAAGACCTTCCTGGCCGCCTACCGCCAGATGGTTCAAACCTCTTCATTGACCAAAGTAGGGCTAGGAATACGCCTCGTATATCGCCACACCATCTTCAAATTAGAGAGTCTAGTACATCGACGTTGTCTATCTGAGGCCATTGTTGGTGTATCATCTTCTCCTTAAAGTTGTTTCCTTCATCCCTTTAATTCCATCATTCCCTTGCCCTTCTCTATGTCACACAACACTTGTAAATCCATAATGTTGCTCATCACCATGAGTGTCTAAACACATATCTTTAGTCAGAAATGGCCACAAAGGCTCTCCCAACATGTATATACTTATGTCCATTGCATATATGCTCTCAACAATCATTATATATGTACTCTTGGTCTTAATGCTTCACTTGTATGCTTAGATACCATATTATGATATTTTATTGTTAATACCTTGAAAGAGTAGTGTTAACCTTATATAAGTGTTATGGAGCTCCATGAATGTATGAGAATGTTGAAATTCTAAAGCTAATGATAATATGGTCATAGTATGATTATTTATTTGTCATCTAATGAGAGAGAGAGACAAAGTTATAATCTAGATCTATCCTAAGCTCAAGAGGGGAGGGAATAGACATCTATGATGATTTCTTGTAATCTTGCTAAGGGTATACAATGGGTGTAGAATTGCATGTTGGTGAGAGATCTTCGATGGTGAAACTTAACCCAAGTTCCCATTCATTCTTTATATATTACTCTTTGACTTTGCTTGTTCTCTTGTCTTGCTTCTTGTTTTAATTAAATTGTTCTACTTTACTTGTTTGTTAAAGAACTATCATTAAATAAGGAACATAAAACTTTATCTTACTCTTTGGTTGGTGTAACTAAGATACGACACTACATTATCATCACATAACCCTTGTCCCTATGGATCAACCTAGATTTACTAGATATAACCCCATAGTATAGTTCGGGGGCTTAAGTGTCGGGTAATATATTTAAGAGTTCCACTGCTCTAGATCCATCATTTTTGGATCTGTGATTTAGGCCAGTAAACTTTTTAGCACTGCTGTCAGGGACAAGGCAACCTATACTATTAAGAATCTGAGTGTACTTAGCGTACACTTGTACCTTAAGTTTATCAATAGAGTTGACTACACACTTTTTAAGTCCCATAACTCTAACTACCTCGAATACTGAGTTTCACACGTATAGTTTCTAACTCAATTGTGCGAACTATTTTAGATAGTCTGAAGAGAAATGCACTGCTACTACTACCCACCAGCGAACGCCATGCATCCTCATAGGAGAGGACACCCCAAATTCAACTGCAATGTGAGAATCGAAAACCTTCATGATGATAGTGATGAGGAATGTGAAAAAGAATGTGATGAAGGAGAACATGATGATGAATATGATTACAAAGAGCATCAAGATGAAGAACGTGATGAAGACCATTAAAAGGAAGAGCACAAAGAGGAACATGAAGAATAACATCGTGATGATAGACATCTTAATAGATGCAAAAGGGACATGAGAAATCTTGACAATGATGATGACAGAGGCCCTTCCCTTCCTAAGTTGGCTGCTAAAGGCCAACAAATCTAGGTTCCATGTTGTCATCCCTGGGTTCAATACTCTAAACTTCAAACTCAACTTAGTAGTAATAGACATTATCCAAAACAAAACCTTTAGAGAAAATTCAAAAGATGAGAACCCTTGCCACCACCTAGATGTCTCTTAAAAACATTTGTGACACCATTATCATCAATAGGGTTCCATAAGAGGTGATCTATTGGAAGGTTTTTAACTTCTATATGAGGATAAGGAATTTCCATGGTACATTTCTCTACCTAACAAGACCATTAATGGATGGGAACCCTTGGCTGACTCTTTTATCACCAAGTTTTACCCAGTTGAGAAACCTCTCAGGAACATGCACAAGATCACTGGATTCATGAAGAACCCAGGAGAGAATTTACGTGAGGCCTGATAAAGTTTCCAAGAATATCAAAGGGACTACCCTCACCATAATTGTGATAAAGGAATTCTGGTCACTACCTTCTGTTGACTTTGGCCGAAAGGACTTCGATGAATGATACTACAGGAAGAGACTTCCTTGGTAAGAACCCAAGGAAGACCATGAAGATTATTGATAACATGGCTTCCCTACAAGTCATTTTGGATTAAGATAGAAGAACAAAAAAGAAAGTATCATATGAAGGTACCACTACTGAGTCTAAAGATCTAGAGGCAATTATTGATCAACTCTAGAAGATTGCTCTAGATGTAAAATAACTAAAGGACACTAGAAGCAAGGGAAAAGTAAAAGCTAAGAAAGTCATGAAATGTGTTACCTATGGATAAGGTGGGCATGGTATTGCCAACTCCATCTATACGCAACCCAAAGTGGATGATGATGAAGAAGAAACTGAAAATGTCTCCTACTCTAACTTCAAGAGAAAGGATTATCCCAATTTTTCCTATGGAAACAAGGACGTCACTGAAAAAGCTCATTAGTTAAACAAACCGCCTAAAGGACTGCCAGGTTTCGAGAGATATGGAGGACCAACTGCATTCACCCACGACATAACTTAGAATAAAAAAAGAAATCCAAGTAGTCTAAGTCAAGACCAAACTCATAACAAAAATGTTAATTATCGATATATGATGCCTGAACTTTTTGAATTCACAAAGAGGCAAACATTAATGAATGAGCAACTAACTTAGTGCTATAACCAATATTGGTTTGTTAAACTCAATCCTGATCCAACTTGGAGGTGTAACAACTCAGATGGCCAACATGTACATGTACACCCACTAGAAATAAATTGATCAATAGATGGGGAAACTTTTAGGGCAAATTAAGAACCCACAAGGAAAGATACCTTCTAATACCGAAAGGGTAAATATGTTAACCCTACACTCCAGAAAAGTACTAAAAAATGGACAGGAAAGACTACCCAAGAAGGCAACCCTATTATTGAATCCCAAATCAAACTTGTCATTGAAGAAGAAAAACCATAGGTGGATATAGCTACCAAGAAGACCAAGGAAAAAGAGAAGGGAAAAGAAACAAACATCGTTAAAGAAAATAAATCTAATCCAACTGAAGAATCCTTCATAAATAGGGATCCCTATTTACAAAGACTTCCATTTCCCTATGAGCTGACCAAGGCTCACTTAGAGAGAAGATACAAGAAATTTATGGAAGCCATAAATAAACTACATATGGATACTCCTTTTCTGGATGGCATCAAAGAGATGCCCAAATATGAAAAGTTATTCAAAGAAATAGTCACCAAGAGAAGGAGAGGAGACCATGTACATACTTCCAGGCTTGCAAACATCTCTAGATCCTTCATTTAGGAAAAGATGCCCTCTAAGTAGAAAGTTCATGGATTCTTCATGATACCATTCAATATCAGAGACAATGGGGGTAATAAAAGGGCTAGATGACCTTGGATGAAGCATTAGCCTCATGCCTCATACATTGTTTCAAAGGCTAGGACTAAAAAACATGGTAAATACAGGGATGTGAATTCAGTTAGTTGATCATTCTTTCACGAAACTAGTTGGGGCAATAGAATATGTCCCAATCCTTATGGGATAATTCTTTATACCATATGATGTAGTTGTGATTGATACTGTAGAAGATCCAATGAGCCCAGTACTTTTTAGATTATCTTTCCTCTCTTCTAGGATAGCATTGATATATTTGGAAGTTGGGATCATTACCATCAGTGTAGGAAATCATCATCTATTTTTCTGTTCAAGAATCCATGAGAGGACCATCACTTTATTAGTCGGTTTATTTCATGGATAGCTATTACCAATTTTGTGATGAGGTCCAAGAAGAAAATGCTATAGTTGATCCACTCATGAGAACCTTAAAAAATCATGACCCAAGTGTCGAAGATCTAGAAGTTGTCAAAATTCTTGACTATCTAAATCAAATAGAGGAGGATGGGAGTGATGAACAAGATTAAGGCTATGAGACCATAAATTAAGCCTCCCTAGAAGAAACCCCAGAGAAAGAAGAACCTAAGATGAAACTAGAACTGAAATAGCTACTCGAAGGGTAAAGTATGAGTTCATGGCAAATGAAGAGAGGAATTTAGTGATCATAAATTCTGCCTTTACAAAAGGTCAAGAAGGGAAATTGTGAAATCAACTCAAGCTCCAAAGAAAATCCATAGGGTACTCTACAGAATATATCAAGGGATTAAGCTTCACTATTTTCATGTACAAAATAAATCTAGAAGAAACTATTAAACCTATGGCCCAACCCCAAAGGAAGTTGAATCATATGTTGAGGGAGGTGGTCAAGAAAGAAGTGATAAAACTTTGTGATGCAGGAATTATATACCCAATTTGTGACAACAATTGGGTAAGTCTAATTCACATAGTACCTAAGAAAGGAGGAATTGTAGTAGTGAAGGATGGTAAGGGAGATGAAGTAGCTACTCAAATCATAGCCGGGTGGCAGATGTGCGTAGACTATTGAAAGCTCAATGCTACCACAAAGAAGGAACATTTTACACTACCACTCATAGACCAAGTCTTAGAATGCTTAGCTCATTAGTCATATTTTTGCTTTATAGGTGGATACTCCAGGATTCTATGAAGTTCTTATCCACCTCGATAATTGATAACCTCCCATATTGTGATGTTATCTTACTAGTTTTTTCTTAATTTTCCATACTCTTTCTTAGATAAATTAGATATAATCCTTAACTTTCTACGTTATTATGAATTCACCATCAAACTAACATTTATCTTTTTCTTCTTACAGAAAAACCCCAAAAAATTGCAAAAGCCCCAAACGGTCCCAAGACCAAATGAAGTCCAAACGGTCCCAAGACCAAATGAACTCAAACGGTCCCAAGACCGAATGAAGTCCAGACGGTCCCAAGACCGAATGAACTCAAACGGTCCCAAGACCGAATAAAGGCAAACGGTCCCAAGACCGAATGAAGTAAAAATGATCCCAGGACCGTATGAACTCAAACGGTCCCAAGACCGAATAAAGGCAAATGGTTTGGAGATCAAATGAAGTCCAAACGGTTCCAAGACCGAATGAACTCAAACGGTCCTGAGACCGAATAAAGGCAAATAGTCTCAAGACCAAATGAAGTCCAATCGGTCCCAAGAACGATTGAACTCAAACGGTCCCAAGACCGAATAAAAGAAAATGGTTTGGAAACCGAATGAAGGCAAACGGTCCCAGCCCGTATGAACTCAAATAGTCCCAAGACCGAATAAAAGCAAACGGTCTGGAGACCGCATGAAGTCAAACGGTCCCAAGACCGTATGAAGCATTACGATCCTGAGACCGTTTGTAGCCAAATGGTCCTGCGACCGTATGATGCCAAACGGTCCCCAAACCGTTAAAGACCCAAACGGTCCCAAGACCGTTTGGGACTCTTTGGAAGCCTATAAATAGAACTGAAGGAGTTTGCATTAGGGATCGAAGGCTTGGATGCCCAATGGCTGCCCAGACCATTCCAAAGCTGTTTCATCATCCATCCTCCGCCCCAAGGCTACCAGTCTAAGATCCACACTTCCTCCTTAGGCTGCTTTCTCTCTCATCGACATAGAAGGTGGGAAGTGAAGAAGTCTTCATCAAGTCAACCAAGTGGTGTGAAGATAGTTTCTCTCTACTCCAAGGGGTCGACCTTCCTCCCTCCTACATGGAGATGATGCTCTCTTTCTCTCTTCCCGCCTTGTTCTTTGTTCCTACCATGAGTGAGTAGTCCCATACATTAGTTGAAAAGAGAAAGAGAAAGAGGTTATCGTCTGTCTACTAAAGAAAATGGTTGAAAAGAGAAAGAGGTCCCCAACACATGAGGTGTAACATCTAAAATAGAGCATCCAGACCCTCTAGTGGTGACACCTACCACTGTTATACTGAAGGGGCCACAGAAAGACAAGGGAGTCACTCCAGTAGGCCACCATGAATCCGGTATGCCTGAGATACCTGAGGATATCTAGATCGGACTTAACTTCATAGATACCTCCATGGAAGCATGTAGAAACTTCATATTGGAGGTACCATAATAACCATAAGATGAGAAGAGGAATGTGTAGAACCCTATGTCAATGCTAGTGTGTCTTCTCAACAAACTACTTCAAAATAAGCTAGCATTGAAGTGAGAGGTAATGCCACTACCAACAAAGATGTTGATGAAGAGGTTGGAAGGAAAACAAAGGAGAATATCTCATCATTCTGACTAGAGTAAAGGCCCATTGCAGTGTCTCAGACATCTGGCACCTTGGCCCAAATGGGTAGGGATTCACTGCTGATGTGTCTATTACATAGCATGATATTAGCTATTAATGTAACACTCAGGTCTAGTAGAGCTTCTTCCATATTTCTTTCCTAGGATGAGGGCCCTCATCATGATAGAATAGATCATAAACATTTAGGAAGAGGAAACATATATCAAATTAGGATGAGAGGTAGCTTAAAGTGCTTGGGGTTTCAATATTCCAACTTCAAGCAAGAAGGTAGACAAGGAGGAGGTGATCCTCGACATGAAAATCTACAACTATCCTTGGGGGCCTAAAAATACATAAATAGTAGTTCTAGACTTTCACAGTCTGATGACTTGTAAGAAAAGGAAATTACAATCATATGCACCTCATGGATTCCGGTCCAACACACATCTCCAAAGCATTATGGAAGCAAAACCCTACTTGGGGCCACACTTCATGAATTTAAAACTTTTTATTCTAGAAATAAAATCATTTCAAAACTCTATCATCTCATGAAACTAAAAAAAAATAAACATACAAAAATAGGCATCATTGTGTTCTCTAGAAGGATTACAAGCCACTACCACTAAAGGTGTCAATGCAAACCACACCAGGTACTTAGGATCGCAGTCCCTACCCATTGGGATGAAGTCTCAGGTCAATATCCTCTGATGCAACCACAATTTTGCCACCTCCTCATGAACTTTATGAGAATCTAGCATCAATTTGTTGAAAAATGGAGGAAGGGCTTTAAGTTGATACATAAACTTCTAACAATTGAAATGTCTCAGTATTAGCACAAGGTAGTATGCAACAAAACCCTCCAAGCTAAGCAAGATGATCAACCACTAAAAAGAAGGTAGGGACACACTATAGGTCGAATAATCAAGGAAGAACTCCAACCACTCACAACAAACATCGACAACCTTCAAACCAATAAGCCAACAAGTGAAAATTCCATGCAACTAAAGGAAACACACCCACCTGAATATGCTTTGGTAGAAATTCCTTTGCCAAGCTAAAATGGGGATTCAAAGATTCCATCAATATGGAAGGACAAATGCACATTCTGAGATAAATCTGCAGAACCTAGAACGGTCCCCTTTTCTTTCCAGTTAGTTGATCTTCATCTAAGAAATTATACAACTTAGGTAGTATCAAAGGGAAAATGGTTTCCTTTCTTCATAGAGTGGCCATGTCTCTAGAAGAAGCATTTGTCACCTATTCAAAAGTCTCCGTAAAGATACTCCATGAGGATGATCAAAGTATACACCCATAGTCGATGGATATCAAGAGAATCCACATCACAATGCATCTGACTCTTACAGAACTCCCACAAGGAGCCCATTTGAATGAATCTTCCATCACCAGTCAACCATTGGGCCTCTTGAGATTTCTTCACACCAAGAAGATGCCTCAGTTCAGCAGACCAACTTGATTTTTCTAACACCATAAGCCATCAGTTATGTAGAGGAAGTCAGGTGATCTTGGTTCTTATAAGGTGGGAGTCCTAATTACATCACCAAAATCAAAGGTCACTACAAAAAAAACATGATTTAACTACATTTACTTTAATTACAATTACTTTATATATAGCTAATTCTATTTTTGGTTACAAAAGTTAATTAATGTAACTCAAATAAGCATACTCAACTTAGTGGATTACATGTACCTACAATTCATCTCACTTTAAAATGTAACCAAAATAAATGTAGGCAAATCTTTGACTTTTGGTTTTAAACATCTCTCCGGTTTGCCGATTGGAGGGAAATTTTTTTACTTGCAATCTCTGCCCCCTCCAACAACATCTGTGCAGTTTTCCCCCTTTGATCGACCACATCCACCTGCTCCCCAATATCCCTCGAACAACCTTATGCCTTCTTGCCGAAGTAGTGATTGAGACCAGCGTTGCCCTACCCCAGGCCCCTTTGCCACCATCGAGGATCCATGCGGTAGTCGCTTGTCCCCCCTCTATGCTGCCACCATCCACCCTTCGCCTGTTTGCTGAGATTCTGATTAATGCATATTCATCATGATTTTTAGTCGCTATCTTGAACCCTTTTCGACTTAATACACCCAATTTCAGTTTCTAAATATCAAAATGTGCAAAAATCCTTAATTGGTCCAATTATCATGATTTTAACTAAATTTATGTTGATTTAATGCAGGTCATGCTGAGGATGAACAATCAGCTGGGACTCACCTTCCACACAACCTTGGTTCTGACCAATTGGTTTGACCAAATAGTCTCACCAAACAGTCTCACCAAGCGGTCTCACCATTCAGTTTCATCCATTCGGTCTCAAGACCGTATGGGTGACCTATACCCCAAGACTGTTTGGACCTCACTCTTTTTCAAAACCGTTTGATGTCACTGACATTCAAGACCGTTTGATGTCGGGAAGTCGAAACCGTTTGATGCAGCTCGAAAGCAATGACACATGCTTCCCCTCTTCTTCATCCTTGATTCCCACCTGTAAACCCGAGCTCAATGAAGCAACATCGCCCTACACCACCATCATTAGTTGTGTCCTAACTCGACCTGCAACAGTTGTGACGGTGTTGCTATCCTCATACCAGCTGCCTTGGCACTTCCATCATCCACCCTTGCCACTGTCGTTGCCCAACGACCAGACTCCAGACCGAATGAGAAGTGACTACCGCTCGATGATCAGAGATTGCAGAGACCATTTCGGCACTCAGGGATCCCAAACCGTTTGGACAAACCAAACCATTTAGACTCGTTTACGCAAGACCGATAGAGTAAGATCTTCAAGATCGTTCAGACAGGTATCGGTCCCAAGGCCGTTTGCTCCAGGCCTTTCTTTGAGACCATTTGCATCACCAAACCGTTTGGACAACAAGACCATTTGGAACCATTTGGTCTCAAGACCGTTTGGAACCATTTGGTCCCAATACCATTTGGAGTCATTCAGTCCCAAGACCATTTGGAACCATTCGGTCTGAAGACCGTTTGGAGACATTCGGTCCCAAGACCGTTTGGAGCCATTCGGTCCCAAGACTGTTTGCCCTCAAGATCGTTTGAAGCCAGCAAGAGGAGATCGGTTGGCGACTAACAGTTTCAAGACCAATTGGCACCATACGCTTTCAAGACTGATAGTCCAGTCATTCCCAAGACCGTTTGCTCCAAACTATTTGGATTAGGTTCATGTAGAAAATGTGAAGACCCCATCCGAGTCTATAAATAGGACCGCAAGGGTCCTCAATTGGCATCAGTTCCAGGACACCGACAGGCTTCCTGTACGCAGGTCTGATCCAGTTCTATCCACACTGCCACTTCACCTGCCGTTCCTGCTACAACTCAAGGAGATTGAGAAGAGTGGAAAGGAGGAGTGAGAAAGACTGCCCGGTCTGTCTTGGCATCCCTCGTTCTTCCAGATCTACTTTGACATGACGTAGAACACAACATCATCTTCATCGAACTGCGACTACCTTCTGCACCGAGTTCATGGTGGACTTCTCTCTCTTTCTCATTGTTCTTGTTTCTTACATCATGAGTGAGTAGTTCCTTTTTGCTGGGATGCGGGGACTAGCCCCTCTACCGTGCAAGCATGTTCTTTTGTTGAACTTTCCATGGTAATGTCTATAACTTTTCATTTTGTTGTTAATCTTTCAAGGTGTTAGTTTGATCACCTGCTTGCATTCATCTCGTTCTTATCTTCGTAGTGTAGAATGTCGATTAATGAGGTAGACTCCTTGACGAGAACTTATGATAGGATTCCTTGAGGTCGTAAGTGTATGATCTGTTAGGGGATGAGACATCTAGCCTACAATGACGCTACTATGTGCCTATCCTCACAGAGGGTTCACAACCTTAGTTGGATGTTGTATCTTCTTAGTTAATAGTCGACGATTGCTTGTAGATTAATCGTCTGCTTGCTTAACGATTCATGCGGTTGACTCCTTGATGAGAATTTCTGATTGGATTCCTTGAGGTCGTAAGTGTATGATCTATTAGGGGACGAGCCATCTAGCCTACAGTGATGCTTCTGTGCGCCTATTCTCACGGAAGGCTCACAACCTTAGTTGGATTTTGCATCTTCAAAGCCGTGAGTGCGTGACCCAGATGGCAACAAGAAATCTGATGCCTAAGGTGATATTCACATGAACCTATCCTCGCAGAGGGTTTACAGTAGCTCCATTTGGATAGTTATATCTTACCTGGATATGTGTGATTGAATGTGTGTGCATGTGTAGTGGTGGTGAAACCTAGTACCATCCTAGCGATTCCATATCATTGATCTAAATCCAACTTTAATTCAGCTTTTAATTTCTTGCAATTAGTATAATCGAACTCAAATCAACCAATCGTTTTAAATATTAGTCTTAATTCGAACCATATTAGACTTACAAGGATTCTTAAAAACATTGTCCTTTGGGATTTGATCCTCAACTATACTACGATAAGACATGTCCGCTTATGGGTGGTATTATTGCACATTGGTTTTGGTAAAAGCTCGAGGATCTCTACCCCGAGTGAATTTGTTAGTGCGATAAAATCCCACGTCAAATTCTGGCGCCGTTGCCGAGGACAATGGAATCAGTTAGTCAAATTCAGTTCTTTTAAGGCTAATCTAGGATTTTGTTTTTCTTTTGATACAATCGATCATCTACTTGACTTTGACTCTACTTTGTGGATCTCATTTTCAAAATCCTTCTATTTTCAGGAACTTTAGAAGGACTAGTGTATGCACCGTTTGAACAGTCCCGGACTCACCGCTAGTTTTGATCCAGAGATTGATAGAACCTTCCACTGACAAAATAGAGAAAACCAAGCAAGAATGGCTCAAGAGGAGGAGATAGATCTAAGGCTGGATCAAGCCCTTAATGCACAGAGAGAAAGATTCATGCAAGAAGATAGTGCTGCAGTTCAAAAAGAAATTCAAGCAGCATAGGAAGCAACACAAATAGCTGAACTACAAAAAGATCTTAGAGAATTCTCAATCCCGAAAGCTGCAAATGTTCATCATCCAGTACAAACTCCTCCCATCAATGTTGTCAATTTTAAGATTAGGGCACATTGGATCACATTGCTTCAAAACAACCCATTCTATGGCAAATAAGGAGAGGATAGTCAGGAACATCTTTTGAGGTTTACTGATCTATGTGCCATGACAAAGCAAAATGGAGTGTCCAATGATGCTATTCGACTCCATCTCTTCAAGTATTCCCTTGCTGATAGAGCTATAAGTTGGTACAATTTATTGCAAAGTGAAATATCCAACACCACTTGGGAACAACTCCAAAATGTATTTTTGGAAACGTTTTACCCCCCCTCGCTCACCTATGAAATTAGGGGTCGGATAACGAATTTCACCCAAGTCCCTAGAGAAACTCTTGCTGAAGCTTGGGATAGATACAAAGAGCTTCTACGCAAATATACACACCATGGAATTTCTAAGAATCAACTCATCAAAATTTTCTATAGGGGTGTGGACGACAATATCAAGAGATTCTTAGATTCCTCATCTGGAGGAAACTTCATACAATAAAGTTATGACAGTGCATGGAGGGTTGTAACCCTTGGAGATGAAAATCAAGCTAATTGGGGTAGATCTATAGGTAAAGGAGTCTTGATAGTAGCTATGGCTGATGCTACTCCCGAGTACAAGTCTATCTCTGAAACCCTAAAACTCTTAGTTGCCAAGAAAGACCATATTGAATCATCTCTTGCTGGAATTGGAAGAGGACGTTCACCCACTCAACAACAACAGCAGGTCAGGCCTGCCTCACTATTTTGTGAAGCATGTAAGGGCACAGATCATTACACTTTGGCATGCAATGTTCTCTATGATGTTGTACTAAGCAATGTATGTGGCCAATGAGATAATAATCAAATGGAGAACCTGAATGCTGTTAATACCATCCCTGGTCAAGGTTATTACAATCTGAATCAGAATAAGAATCATCCAGGTTTTCAATATGGAAGCCCCTCTGGAGCAGTGAACTTGCATCAATTTGGTTTGAACATCCAACCATGAGGCCCACCAGGATTTCAGTACAATCAACAACAGAATTTTGGAAATCAAGGAAACTTCAAGGGAAACTTCCAGAATAGGAACTTCCATAATTATCAAAACAATTCCCAGTACCAGAGTCTTAACCAAGTTTCTTATCAACAACAAGGACAACAAGCAAGTCCTGTATCACCTGATGATAAGTTATCAGCCATTGAAAAGATGTTGCAAACTCAGCAAACTATGATAGCTAACCAACAAGCTCAACAGAAGGCTATTGAATCCCAACTAGCTCAACTGGCAGCTAGCATCAAGCCACCAGCTGGGGTTTTTTCTGGCCAACTCAAGAATAATCCTAAGAATCCTGAACAATTGAAGGCAGTCACCACCAGATCGGGAAAAGACTATTCTAATCCTCCTATCAAGACACCCGTGGTTGTCACAGATGAAGATGAACCTATGATTGTCCAAGACTCAACAACACCAGAGTCTCAACTGAAAGAACCAATAACTGCTGATAAGACAGACAAGGGAAGTCCTGAGAAACCTATTGATGAATAAACTGAAACACCAGAACCTGATATCCCTGTATACAAGCCTCGTATTCCTTTCCCTGCTCGTTTAAGGCAAACCAAGCTTGATACTCGGTTCAATAAGTTTAAAGAAGTTATGAAGAAACTTCATGTTGATATACCATTTTTGGATGCGTTGGCTGAGATACCAGCTTGGACAAAGTACTTAAAGTCACTCCTCACCAGGAAATATATAATTGAAGAATATGAGACATTCAAGTTAGCTAAAACCACTTTGGATATCATCCAGAGTAAGATGCCAAAGAAACAGAAAGATCCAGGATCATTTGGTATTTCCTGCCATATTGGTGATTCTTTATACAAGAAAGGACTAGCAGATCTTGGTGCTAGCATCTCCATCATGCCACTTAGCCTTTGCAAAAGGCTAGGGTTTGCTGAACTTCTTCCAACTAGCATGGCCATACAACTCGCAGGAAATTCGATAAAACACCTATTAGGAATTATTGAGGATGTACCTTTTATGGTAGGAAAAGATTCCTATGTTCCATGTGATTTTGTCATTATGGACATAAAAGAGGATGCCAGATATCCTCTCATCTTTGGATGTCCATTCCTCACCACCACAAGGGTTCTAATTGGCGTTGAAGAAGGAACCTTGTTGCTTAGATTAGGCAAGGAAACACACAATTTTAAAGTTTTTGGAAGCATGACAAGACCAAGTATGCAATAAGAAGTCTATCTGATTGATTGCATTGAGAAAATGTCACTTCTGACTCAAGAGAATCATGAATCAGACGATCCATTAGAAGTCACTCTAACGGATCCATCAGTTGATAAACCTATTGACGAACAAGTAAAGGATCGCATTGAATCCCTCGACTCTACAACAGAAGATGTTGAAGACACATATGAAGAACTCAAAGCTGTAGAACCTATTGGAGAAACATGCGAAAAACTAGAAAATCCAGAGATGAAGCCCCTGCCCGAGGGACTGAAGTATGTGTTTTTGGATGAACTCAAGGTTTGTCCAGTAATAATAAATTCCGATCTTACGACCAAACAAGAAGATAAACTCCTAAAAGAATTGAAGGAGAGGAAGAAAGCGATTGGCTACAAAATGAATGACCTCACTGGGGTTAGTCAAGCGTTGTGTATACACACGATACCTATGATGGAATATTAAAAGCCAACCATTGAACATCAATAGAAACCGAATCCAAATATGAAGGAGGTAGTCCGTAAAGAGGTCATTAAACTGCTCACCGCTGGAATTATCTATCCTATATCAGACTCACCATGGGTGAGCCCAATACATGTAGTCTCGAAGAAAGGTGGAACAAATGTAATACAAAATGAAAATGATGAACTCATCCCCATCTGAACAGTCACAGGGTGGAGGATGTGCATTGATTATAGGAAGTTGAACAAGGCAAATCGAAAGGATCACTTTCCAATGACTTTTCTTGATCAAGTATTAGAGCGGCTGGCTCATCAAGAATATTTTTGCTATCTTGATGGTTACTCTGGATTCTACCAAATACCTATACATCCAGATGACCAGGAGAAAACCACTTTCACCTGCCCATTCGGAACATATGCATTCAGAAGGATGTCGTTCAGCCTCTACAACGCACCCGCAACTTTCCAGCATTGCATGGCTGCCATATTTGCCAGTCTCACTAAAACCATTATGGAAGTTTTCATGGATGATTTTTCTATATATGGAGATTCATTCGATTCATGTCTAAAACACCTCTCCCTGGTCCTCAAATGATGTGAAGAAGCACATCTTGTGCTGAATTGGGAGAAGTGTCATTTCATGGTAAAGGAAGGCATTGTCCGGGGCCATAGGGTCAGTAATCGAGGTATTGAAGTAGATAAGGCCAAGATTGAAGTGATATCTAAGCTCTCTGTCCCTATCAATGTAAAGGAAGTTCGAGCATTCCTTGGTCATGTAGGATTCTATAGATGGTTTATAATGAACTTCTCAAAAATAACCAAGCCAATGACAAATTTGTTACTAAAGGATGTTGAATTCAATTTTGACGAAGAATGTGTTAAAAGCTTCAACACACTGAATCACACCCTTACAACCACACCCATAATTAGAGCTCCCAGTTGGGACCACCATTTTGAAATCATGTGTGATGCAAGCGATTATGCTGTAGGTGCTGTCTTGGGCCAATATATAGAAAAGAAACATTATGTGATCTATTATGCATCAAAGACCCTCGATGAAGCTCATAGGAATTATGCTACTACTGAGAAAGAACTTCTAGAAGTCGTGTATGCCTACAACAAGTTCAAATCCTACCTAATTGGTTCAAAGGTCATTGTCTACACAGATCACGCTGCCATTCGTTAACTTTTGGCAAAGAAAGATGCAAAACCTAGGCTAATTAGATGGATTCTCCTACTGCAAGAATTTGATTTGGAGATAAGAGATAAAAAGGGTACAGAAAATGTGGTAGCAGATCACCTCAGTCACATCCACACTCTGGATACCGAGAAGATTCCCATTAATGATTCCCTTCCGAATGATCAACTAATGAAGGTCTCAGAAGCTATACTGTGGTACTTGGATTTTGTGAACTACCTTGCTGCTGGGGTTATCCACCCCCAGTGCACTAGAAATGCTCTAAAGAAATTTATGCATGATGTAAAATAGTACTAATGGGATGAGCCGTACCTTTTCAAACTATGTGCCGATGGTCTATATAGACGATGTATCGCCAAAGAAGAAGCTCAACTTATTTTGGAACAATGTCACTCAGGACCAGTGGGAGGACATATGAGCTCTAAAAAGACTGCCTTGAAGGTTTTGCAATGTTGATTCTTATGGCCAACCATATCTAAAGATTCCTACGACTTTGTCCTATCATGTGACAAATGTCAAAGATCTGGCAATAAAACAAAAAGAGATGAGATGTTCCTGAATCTATGGCAAGAAGTAGAGATATTTGATGTTTGGGGGGTGGACTACATGGGTCCATTCCCATCTTCTCATGGATTTTCATACATCCTAGTGGCAGTGGACTACATCTCAAAATGGGTTGAAGCCATACCAACCATCACTAGTGATTCTAAACCAATCATCAAATTATTCAAGGATATTATTTTTCCTCATTTTGGTGTCCCACGCATGGTGATATCTGACGGAGGTTCCCATTTTCTTGAAAGAAGCGTTGAAGCATTGCTAAGAAAGTATGGTGTTACTCACAAGGTAGCCTCACCTTACCATCCACAGATAAGTGGACATGTAGAGGTTTCTAATCGTCAACTCAAGGGTATCTTGGAAAAGACAGTAGGTCGCAATCGGAAAGATTGGTCAGTAAAAATCAATGACGCATTGTGGGCCTACCGTACTGCTTTTAAGACTCCTCTAGGAACCACACCATTTTGGCTGATCTATAGAAAGTCATGCCAGTTGTCAGTAGAACTGGAACACAAAGCATGGTGGGCAATAAAACAACTAAATTTTGACATGAAGAAGGTAGGCGAAGCCAGGATTCTGCAACTCCAGGAGTTGGATGAACTCCATATGACAACTTATAAGAATACATGAATCTACAAAGAACACACAAAACTTTGGCATGACGATCATTTGAAAAGAAAAGACATACAAGTGGGTGACCAAGTTATTTTATTCAACTCAAGACTCAGGTTATTCCCAAGAAAACTTCGTTTTCGTTGGACTAGACCATATATTGTTAAGAGCATCTACCTGCATGGTGCTTTCATCCTATGGAGTGAAAATTCAGGAAATATTGTGGCTAATGGCCAATATTTGAAAATATATTTCGCCAAGGATCTCTCCAATCCAAAGGAACCACCGTGAAGTTGAAGATATCAAGTCGAGCCATCGACATCAAACAAAGGTGCTTGTCGGGATACAACCCGATAAATAAACTAGTTTTTACCTTTAATTTCAAATTAAAATATTTCCTTAATTTTGTTTTTACCTTTAAGATAATTTTTCATTTAATAAAAATTGCATCGCAAGATGCTATTTTGAGTTCTGATGGTCTTTATGTTTTAGATGTTCAGATGGAAGCAACACGCTAATTGGAACACAACCACATCCAGTGGTCCAAACAGAATGTAATTTCCCCTCCATCTCATATTTAGAGTTTGCTCGGGACAAGAAAATTTCTATGTTCAGGGTGGATGGTGGGTGGTACGTATCTTACTTTCCACCTTCACCCATCTAAATCAAACTCAAGATTTCATCGTCACATTTTTGACCTAAATTTCCCAAAATTTCAAATAAAAATTTCAAAATTTTAAAGTTTTCAAAAGAAATTTGAACAGATAATTGATGAAATTTTGACATGTTCTCAATTTCTATGCCTTTATCATTATACCCTCCGTATCGGAAGCAGATCCTCAAATGGACTTTATTATGAAAATTAGCCTTTTGATTGAAATCATCTTGTGAAGCCTATGAATCCTAACATCATGATACTTATGCAAAAATGATGAGTGTCTGTCAAACTGATAGGGATCAAACACACCGTGCTTCCTAACTGACTAGTGGAACAATAATATGGAATCTCCACCAGATCCTCATCAAGTCATTATTTGAGCAAAGTATGATAAAAAGAATGACCTGGTGCACGAAATTGCAAATCAAGTCGCATTCTAATCTGAACTCTCTTCTACACTTTTTCCATCATCTTCGTACCCCTCCATCCATCAAAAAGAAACAAATATAGCCAAAATAGTGCAAAACCTAAGTTCGAGGTGGCACGTCACTTCCCTCTATATCTGCTTCTTCCATACCCCTCGCAAATTAATAGGGGCGTAACACCAAAAATGCAATCTCGAGTTGAATAGAGGAGAGATTTGCACACACAAAAGATGCCAAAGCGCACACAAAAAGAAATGCAATCTTGAGTCGAATAGAGGAGAGATTCGCAAAAAAAATGCAATAAATGAAATTGCAAAAATAACAAAAATCTCGAGTCGAATGGAGGAGAGATTTACTTCTTCCTTCCATACCACCCTTCACTCCCTTTTCTACCTATAGGCACAATAAAAGCCTCCACTACCCTGAAATACACCAGTGTCAGATCAGATGCACGCTTGTTGTTCCGCAGGTGACTCTAGACTCTTACAAAACTCTTTGACATGCGTGTTGTTGAAAAAAGTGAGGAGGAAGTGATATTGGAAAGCAAACTCAGGAATGAAGATATGGTAAGATGTGTTTAGTGGTCTCAGGAGGTTGAGATACTAAGTCATACTGAGCAGAAGGAAGACAATCGTGATGTAAAGATGAGGCAATCACATGACTAGAAAGTATTCATTTTGCGACTGTTTCAGATTTTGTGTTACTCGAGGATGAGCAACGTTTTAGTTCAGGGTGTTTTGATGAATGCATATTCATCATGATTTTTAGTCGCTATCTTGAACCCTTTTCGACTCAATACACCCAATTTTAGTTTCTAAATATCAAAATGTGCAAAACTCCTTAATTGGTCCAATTATCATGATTTGAACTGAATTTATGTTGATTTAATGCAGGTCTTGATGAGGATGAACAATCAGCTGGGACCCACCTTCCACTCAACCTTGGTTCTGACCAATCGGTTTGACCAAACGGTCTCACCAAACGGTCTCACCAAATAGTCTCACCATTCAGTTTCATCCATTCAGTCTCGAGACCATATGGGTGACCTCTACCCCAAGACTGTTTGGACCTCATTCTTTTCCAAAACCGTTTGATGTCACTGACATTCAAGACCGTTTGACGTCGGGAAGTCAAAACCATTTGGGCAGCTCGATAGCAATGGCACATGCTTCCCCTCTGCTTCATCCTTGATTCCCACCTGCAAACCCTAGCTCGCTGTTGTAACATCGCCCTCCACCACCATCGTTAGCTGTGTCCTAACTTGACTTGCAACAACTCCGACGGTGTTGCTATCCTCATACCAGCAGCCTTGGCACTTCCGTCGTCCACCCTTTCCACTACCGTTGCCCAACGACCAAACTCAAGACTGAACGAGAAATGACTACCGCTCAATGATCAGAGATTGCAGAGACTATTTGGGCACTCAGGGATCCCAAATCGTTTGGACAAACCAAACCGTTTGGACTCATCCACACAAGATTGATAGAGCAAGATCTTCAAGATTGTTCAGACAGGTATCGGTCCCAAGACCGTTTTCTCCAGGCCATTCTTTGAGACCATTTGTATCACCAAATCGTTTGGACAACAAGACCGTTTGGAACCATTCGGTCCCAAGACCGTTTGGAACCATTCGGTCTCAAGACTATTTGGAGCCATTCGGTCCCAAGACCGTTTGCCCTCAAGACCATTTGAAGCCAACAAGAGGAGACCGGTTGGCAACTAATGGTTTCAAGACCGATTGGTGCCATACACTTTCAAGACCGATAGGCCAGTCATTCCCAAGACCGTTTGCTCCAAACCTTTTGGAGTAGGTTTATTCAGAAAATGTGAAGACCCCATCCGAGTCTATAAATAGGACCGCAAGGGTCCTCAATTGGCATTAGTTCTGGGATGCCGACAGGATGCCTGTACGCAGGTCTGATCCAGTTCTATCCACACTACCACTTCACCTGCCGTTCCTGCTGCAACTCAAGGAGACTGAGAAGAGAGGAAAGTAGGAGTGAGAAAGAGTGGCTGGTCTATCTTGGCATCCCTCATTCTTCCAAATCTGCTCTGACATGACATAGAAGACCGCATCATCTTCACCGAGCTGCGACTACCTTCTGCATTGAGTTCATGGTAGATTTCTCTCTCTTTCTCATTCTTCTTATTTCACGCATCATGAGCGAGTAGTTCCTTTTTGGTGGGATGCGGGGACTATCCCTACTGCCTGTGCAAGCATGTTCTTTTGTTGAACTTTCCATGGCAATGTATATAACTTTTCATTTCATTGTTAATCGTTCAAGTTTGTAGTTTGATTACCTGCTTGCAATCATCTCGTTCTTATCTTCGTAGTGTAGAATGTCGATTAATGAGGTAGACTCCTTGATGAGAACTTCTGATAGGATTCCTTGAGGTCATAAGTGTATGATCCATTAGGGGATGAGCCATCTAGCCTACGGTGACGCTTATGTGCGCCTATCCTCATGTAGGGTTCGCAACCTTAGTTGGATGTTGTATCTTCTTAGTTAATCGTCGACGATTGCTTGTAGATTAATCACCTTCTTGCTTAACAATTCACATGGTTGACTCCTTGATGAGAACTTCTGATAGGATTCCTTGAGGTCATAAGTGTATGATCCGTTAGGGGACGAGTCATCTAGCCTACGGTGATGCTTCTGTGAGCTTATCCTCGCAGAGGGCTCACAACCTTAGTTGGATTTTGCATCTTCGGAGCCGTGAGTGCGTGACCCAGATGGCAACGAGAAATATGATGCCTAAGGTGATATTCACGTGAACCTATCCTCACGGAGGGTTCGCAGCAGCTCCATTTGGATAGTTATATCTTTCATGGATATGTGTGATTGAATGTGTTTGCATGTGTAGTGGTGGTGAAACTAGGTACCATCCTAGCAATTCCATATGATTGATCTAAATCCAACTTTTAATTCAGCTTTTACTTTCTTGCAATTAGTTTAATCAAACTCAAATCAACCAATTGTTTTAAACATTAGTCTTAACTCGAACTAGATTAGACTGACAAGGATTCTTAAAAATGTTGTCCTTTGGGATTCGATCCTCAGTTATACTGTGATAAGACCCGTCCGATTGCGGGTGGTATTATAGTACATTAGTTTTGGTAAAAGCTCAGGGATCTCAACCTCGAGTGAATTTGTTAGTGTGATAAAATCCCACGTCAGATTCCCCTTCCACTCTGCCGTAACCGTTTCTCCCAAAAGAAGCATCCACTTTTTATCATAACTCCATGGGGAGAGGAGGAACTCATGGAAGACATGGGTACCATGACAGTGGTCTGGCTCCTGTTTTTGAATGTTGCTGATTTCAAGGCTAGCAATCAGTCTGTGCGAGGCGACGATAATCAGTAGCTGCCCTATGCGATCCTTATTCTTGCGCTGGCCAACTATGGCATCGGACACCTGGAGGTAGAAGATGAGTACCGGAAGCAATAGTGGTAGTGGACCGAGCAGGAGCAAGAGATGGTTGAGGCTGTAGCAGACCAGGTGGTCGTTGTCCTATCTGACACGACATTGCTAGAGGATTCACTCACGATTCACAAACAACTCTCGGAGAGGAACGCGGTGATGAAGAATGCGTAGAAGGAGGTGGAGATGGCAGAGTTAGTGTGGATGTTGTTTCGGTAGGTGATGAGCCAGGAGATCGCGACTCCTTCCCGGTGGTCGTCAGTGTTCCTATCGATGCTCCAACTAGAATAGGGGCTACGATCGGAACATCGCTTGGTGGTGAAGTCACAGTCGGTGCACCATAGCTCCTACTGCGAGACGTATTGCCGCTGGGTACTACCGTCGGCAAGGACCACCTTCACCCCCCTCAGAAGGCTGAGTGTTATTGCCTCATACGTTGATGGGAGGCACATATATCCTACCATCCGCCACTGTCATTCAGGATCAGAAGGTCTCCCAAAAGATTCTGTCATTCTCAAATCATCATCTGTTGAGGTAATGTTTACAATATTTGCTCATTATCATTTGAATGATATTGGTATTCCTCTACTTCCTTTCAAATTAATGATCCCGTCCTAATATAAACCGTAGTAGTCTCACCGCTACCCTGCCCAAGCCTTTTACTCTAAAATCTCGACATGATTGAGGCATCTACAATATCACTTCATCTGTGTACCACCTTCAACCACTTCCATAGCGGAATATGCCATATCCACACCAATCATTTGAGCCTTCTCTTCAATATTTACACCTCCAACACAGCCAATCTTGCTTTTACCAAGGACTAATGGAAATTCAACATAGCCTATTTTATGTTTGAGACTTGGAATTTAGGGATCTAGGATTCTTTTTTTAGTGATTTGATTATGATTTCTGTTGATGTAAGTGGCTAAACTTCTCAGTTTGATTGTGAATTCAGTGATCGGTTTTTTTGTAGTTACTTGTAGAGTGAAGTTACATATTCTTCTTATATTCCTTCTGAACCATTTTTGGGTTTAATTCTCATGGTGAATTAGGATGATGAGTTTATGAATTTTGGATATGATATTGTTTGTATCATGTCTTGGTGAATCTTTATTCAGTTTGTACAGGTTTATTCTCATGTTTATTGACAACAACCTATTTGCACATGGGACATAGATTAATATCTATAGCTATGCCGATGTCTGAAGTTACTGTTACCCTTTTCCAACTTTGTCCGTCTATCTGACTCCACTCTGTAAGTCTATTTGGTTAGGTTAACTTTCACTTTTTCTTTGGATCTCCTTATTGGTCTTGTTTGGAGATAGGGGTTGAGCTTAACAATGGTTCTTGGGAAGCTTTGTTCAGATGGCATAGGCTTCTTGTGGGATATAAACAATCTTGCTTTCTTCAAATGGGGTGTGATGTAGAGTTTTGTGTAAAGGGTGTTGATATCAAGAGCTTTTGGATGAATATTTGAAGGAGTTTGGAGCTGACTTTTACTGTAAGTTATATCCTCCTGTTGTCTTTTTTTATATATGCAAGCTCCTACCCAACTATATTCCTGGGATGTAGATGTTCGAATGCAAAAATGAACTCCACCATGAATATGCAATATGTTTCTCTTAGCGTGAAAATATTAACATTTAACTGTATAACTTATCTCTTTTCTACCAACAACTAGTTGCGTTCAACATATTTGACTAAATTGGCTATGTACACCAATAAGAGCATGACAAATTTTTTGTATGGACCAATAAGAGCATGAAAGACTGGTTGTGTAGAACAACAAGAGCATGATATTTAGTGAATTATGTTGCTTTTGGTTCACATAGGGTTTGTAGGTTTCAACTATATACTATATATGGCCTAAGAAAGGAAACACCTAGAACAAAATTCATATCCATAAACTATAACTTACCTTATCATATTTGATTGTCTGGATTTGTAATAGAAGACTTCTGATCACCATAGGCTCTTTCCAATCTTGTTTCTACAGTAACATTTGATTTGAAGGATAATTGAAGTTACGAGACTTCCATTATCTACCAAAATTTTAGACTTACGGTTTGTAGTATTGAACATGAAACCAGCTGTTTGTGGACAATGTTTATATAAAGCATTTAATTATATCTCCTATATTAGTGATCAATTTAATTTGCTCTAGTTTAGGTGTTGGGTTTTCCATCATCTGTTTGAGGTGCTTTGTTGGCCATCCAGTTCAAGTGCTCCAATGTGGTCATTTATTATTCTTTGGTTGCAATAAGGCTTGTGTAACTCTCAAAAATCACAAGCTTGATTATATAGGGAGGATTTCTTTTTGGTGGGTTGAGGTGGCAACCAATTATCACTCACTGACAAGTCCGTAAATAAAAGACTTAGAATTCCTTCCCTTCTTTCTTAAAAAAGAAACCAGTTCCCAACTTAGAGAGAGTGTCAAGTTCAAGGTTGAGAATTTTTCTGGAATTAAGATAGTAGAACAATGTTGCAAGTTCTATTGTTGTTTCTCCCCTGTCTATCTTCACATTATGCAGTCAAAAATAGTTGGGACCCTCTATACAGACATTCTCCTTTGTGGGTGGGATGAAGTCCAATCTAGACCAAGCAACACAATCAGTCACTCGACATTCTTGGGAGGTTTAAATAAATTGACAACATATCCTCCCAGATCAGTTGCACTCCAACAGTTTGGACGGTTTGGTTGTATGCACTCTGTACTAAGCATCTCAGCATTAGTATACCTAAACATATGTAATCATAATTCGTTGACACCCTTACTAGTCAGAGGTACTTTTCCTTTTGTGAATGGTATCAAGTCTAGACCAAGCTACATATTGTTCTATAAATTTTCAAGTTCTTGACCAATTGTGCAGATAAACTAAACATATCCTCATATATTAATCACACTATAGCAAAACTCTAGGATTGCTTTCATGCACTTTATTCTATGCATCTCGACATTCATACCTTGTTCTAGATAAAAGAAATATAAGTTATTATAGTTAACTTATATTGCAATCTTTTGTTATTATCATGAACTAATTGTGCATGCCAATTTTTTTCCTGGTCCCAGGTTGAATGGTGTCAGCTACAAATGAACATCCATATGGAAATTATCCTTCAGAAAATCGTGAGCTTTTATGATTATCCATATGGAAATTACGAGACTTACATATGGCAATTATCCATCATAAAATCGTGAACTTTTATGATTATCCATATGCAACTTACGAGACCCACCTTCTATAGGTCCAATTTCATACTGTGGTAGAGCATTCAATTTTGAAGAATTGACATGCCCCAACTATCTTCTGACTTTGCTTGCTATGTAGAGTCCTATTAGGAACCACACGATTTTTTGAGTGGCATCTGACTAGACCAAAACATCTATTAAGAAATCTACATTATGGCAAAAGTCTGATACTCTTTCTGTTGTTCTGGGAACGAACGCTTTGATAGAGTGGAAGGAACAATTATAGGAAGGTTTGAATACTCACTACATACCTGAGTGCACCTTTGAAGGTGAACGATGAACACCATTGCAACTTACAATAAGTTTCAAGCACCCACCCCATGCATAATGAACATTACATCATTCAGGCTGAGACTTCATTTAAGAATTTTTTTTGGCATGTACAAAGTCATTGCTTCTAGGATGTGTCTGAAAAACTCTGCATATATGCCATACTCAAGCTGCTTCAGCCACATAAAGTAGTCCATGCCTGTACGGTAGCTCAAAAAAATGTAAGCTGAGTGAAATTCAAGATTCCCATGAATTTGAAAGCAACAATAGTTTCTTGCAACATAATCTGACATTATAAGTTGATAAGTTGTACTGAACATGTTTCCTTCATCCACTTGATAAGTTGTCAGCATTTTTCTTACAAGTATTTTGTTTTTCCAATATTTAAAAAGAATTTGTATTGCCGATGCTCTGTGAAATGATTTTTTGTTCTGCAAATGATGCGTAATTAATATTGATGATCTGAATAAATAGAAGTCTCCAATTCCGTTCTTATTAGAAATTCAACAGCTGATTGGCATGAGTAAAAACATGATCAACATAACAAATTATTAGCAATGGACTGAGCAAATACTCCCAACAAAAGAGAAACATTTATGTGTGGTCATCCTCAAATCCAATACAACCAAAAATGACTAGTACCCTGCAACTCCAGAACATAATGAATCCTTATAGATACTAAACAAGTGACTAAATTGAAGCCAAAATAGTCAAAGCTAAAATCACATTCTAGACTTTTCCATTCTCTAAACTTGTTAATGGTCTTAGGAGAATCCCTAGGTTTACCACATAAGACTTGTTCCATTATCTAAACTTGTTGAAGTTAAACATAATTTCAAAGACAAATGTTCAATGCAAGTTTATAGTGTGCAAGCTTGTGATCCAAATTCCCAAAGATTTTGCTATCCCCCAGAGTACTAAAAATGTGCAGACTAACAAGCTCTTTGACTAAGAAAAATATATTGTTAATTGGATGAGAGATTATCATTTTGTGGCACATCAAACTCCTTTGCCAAGTGCAACCTTGAAGGGAAACTCATTATCTTAGGTTGTACTTCTACTAAGCTAATTCGAACAAAGTGTCGAATATGGGAATGATGCATTAAGACCTTCAATGCAGGCACAACCAATATCTTCAACATCATATATTTGAGTTTGAATTATATGAACATAGCATTTGAACGGCTTAAAGTGTAAGACAAACAAGTTGAACCCATTTTTTAGTTTGATGATGCTGGTCGCATTTGTTCTCACTGTTGATATTTCCACTTGAGAAATTCAGAGTTGTACAACTCGTGAGAATGTTGTTTGAATGTTGCATTTCATGTTAGGTTCTACATTCAACTGGTAAATAAATAATTTTATTAGTTATATATACATAGTTTCCTTTCTGTCTTGCTTTATTGTCAGCTGGTTGCTGCAGTTAATTGTGCAACTTTCTCACTTCTTGAGCCAAGTAGTACTCATCTTACTATTGATGAAGTTTTGTTGCTGGAATGTAGCAGTGTATTGATGACTTTGTGGCACATGTTTTAGTGAATTGACTTGTTATATGGGCATACAACTGCTGAAGATGTGCATGTCACGGTGAATTACACAAGTTTCTCTTTTTTACCAAACTGGAAGAAGGTCAGAAGCTATCACTGGTGAATTGCACATCTTACTATTCAGGAATTGCCATCGCATATATTTGTTCCGCATCACAGAAACCCACTGAGATGGAGAGTTGTTAAGGAACTGCCATGCATTCTTAGAGGAGGTTGTGGATGTAGTCTGTCCATCGGCATTGACATGGGAAATAGCCATCGACGCATTGGGTGCATTTTCTTTTCTTAAACCAAGATCCCATACTGCTATACGGCTTTGTAGTATGGTAAACTTTGATGTGTTTTTTGTGTAGCCGGAGTTACGCTTTCATTGTGGCTGATGTTGATTTCAGCAAAAGGATTGTGAGTATGCTATCTTGTATTCACGATTTTCTTTCTTTGACTTTTTTGTTCCCGTTTTTCCTGTTGAGAACCATGTTTTATACTGATCCTTGTAAAGCATATCGAGTTTTTATTAGCAACACCAGAATTCTAGTGTCTTAGTTTTTTGGTGTCGCACTTGGTTCTTTGATCTTGCCAGTTTTACTTATTGCCCTGGTTCATTTTGAGAGAGTATCCAAAATACTGGATTACAATCCTATCACTGGTTCGAAGTTTCTAATTGGTGCTTCACTCTATATCCCTTTTAATCTATCGGAAGAAAAATTGTTTGTCACATTTTTAGTTATGAAGGATTCCACTCTATTTTTCTACTTGGTAGTGGTCCCTGGGATCTAGGATGCACTTAGAGCATCTAGTTCTGGAATTCTATATATTAACACTTTTTACTTACGGGCCTGGTTCAAACTGAGATAGCATCCAAAATCACTTGATTACAATCTACAGGTACTGGTTCTGATTGAGTGACTGGATTACCTTTATAACCCTTTTTTTCACACTGTCATGAAGATTGCCACTCTATTTTCCAACTTAGCAGTTCTCCCTTGGGATCTATGCTGCAGCACATGCATCTAGATAGGACTTTTGCTATCAAATCTAGCATTTATTCAACAATATCCACTGGGTGGAACATGTTAAAACAAGGTGAAGATGGAATGGGAAATTGGAAGAGAGGAGTTTTGATGAGGCATATGAGAAATCAAAGAGGTGAAGGAAATAACAGCAAATAAAAGTTAGCAAAAAGGAAGGGAAGCAATGGCTAGAACATTGATGGGTTAATTAGGCAGTTAACAACAATAATTCAGATCATAGGAACAGATAGTAAGAGGGATCCTATGGTAGATGCAGGCCACTTGACCGTTCACCAATCATATGCTCGAGCTTGTTAGTGATGTAGTGTCTAAGATCCTACATCTCCCAAGCTCCTTGGTTGACTTCTCAGTGGCAGCAAGAAGACCGACACACCTACTTGTTGATCCAAGTTTTGCATACATAGACTAGGCAGCAAGTATGACTGTCGGGTTTAAAATGAGTGTTGCATAGGTGAAATGCAAGGAGGATGATGCCTCAGATCCAATACTATATGGTTATTGATGGGTAAATTTTCAATTTTTGTTGATCAGTTTTTAGAAATATCCTTTTCATTGTGTGTACAAGCCCCGAGGTAGAAGTTAATACATTTCCTGGTCACTTTTCTTCAAAACCAGGTTGTTGGCTAGCTCATAATTGTTATTGGTTATGTAATTCAATTGATATATTAGTCTCCTTTCTATATGGTTGCACTTGCTAGAATTAGACTTAGAATTTTAGCATGTGACCTAATCTAATATTAAATACCAATGGACTGCATGCGACCTTCTTTACTATATATATGCCATTGTGCATCTCACATTTTATAAGAGTTTTTTTGCTTACCGTTTATATCTAGATAACCAATGTTGGCTATAATAGACACACAAATAGTTTATTATATGTCAAGATTGATGCTGAACATGTCTATTTGTTACCGTCTACTATTTGTCCTGTTGGATAGATGAGCAATTGTTCTTTGGCTCTTGGTTAGCATGATGGGTTTTCGACAGTCTATTAAAATGAAACTACTGCAATGAGAAATGCAGAAAATGATGTGTATTAGACAGTGTATTGAAATGGAACTGCTGCACTGAGAAATGCAGAAAATGGTGTGCAATCTATAAAATGGAACTGCATGTTTCCTTCTCCCAAGTGATTTCTTATTAAAATATTCATTTTGCACATTTGCAAATACATTTCCTGCTCCCTATTTTCTGATGTTTCCATCTGTGATTACTTCCTAGGAAGAACCCCATGCCTCCAGGAAGAGGACCGTGCCTTCAGGAAGCCTAATGAAGGCCATTATATGGTTCAATAAAGGCAAAATAAATCCATGATGTGAGTTTGGTATGCTTTTATTGAGGTTCACTCTTGATAAAACCCAAATTAGCGCATATTTTCTATGCTTTTTATCTATAGTTTTGTGCCACTATAGTCCTAATATGCACCATTTTGCTTATGTTTTAGGACTTTTGTCTCTCATTAGATAAAATAGTAAAACTAGCCAATAAATGTAGCTAATTAGCCGATTTTAGACTTGCAGGCACCGAAACTAGCCAATTTTGGGACTTTCAAGTACCAGACCAGGAAAAGACAAGAATCGCAGCAGCTGGCCGATATGGCTTCCCGATACGGGTGCCCGATACAGCTGCCTGATATGGTCTGGATGAGATGGCCGCCCGACAAAGATGCCCGATACAGCTGCCTGATATGGTCTGGATGAGATGGCCGCCCGACAAAGACGCCCGATATGGCTGCCCGATATGGATCGGACGATACGGCCGCCGACTGATACGGCCACCGACCGATTCGGCCACCGACTGATACAGCCCCATCGATCAATATGGCTGCCCGATACGGCTGCCCGATACGGTCGTCGAGTGACAGTCATATTGGCCGACCTGGTTCCTCAAGATTGAAGCCACGGATGAAGGATACGTGGACCAATAAAAGCTACAACTCACATCAACTCGCTGCCTATAAATAGCAGCTGCCAACCTACAAGAAGGGGGTTCGGAGCTTCAGAGCAGGAGGGAGAGCCGAGGGCTGGAGGGAGGATCCTGCAAGAGCTAGTTCCTAGACCAAGGGGCTAGTGTGTCGGGTTCCCCAAAGGCCGCCGACCGATACGCCCGCCGCCCGATACGCCCGCCGACCGATACGCCCGCCGCCCGATATGCCTGCCGACCGATACGCCCGCCGACCGACACGCCCGCCGCCCGATACGCCCGCCGACCGACACGGCCGCCGCCCGATACGGTCTAGAGAGAGAGAACCGAGGAGTCCAGAGGGACGAAGAGAAGACCCAAGGGGCGAGACCCAGCCTACACGGAGGCCAAGGAGCGAGAGCCACCTCTCCTCTACGGGCTATATCTCTTCCCTCTTCTCTTTCATTCTACTGCATTCCTTCGTTTCTTGTACAAACGATGTTTATCCATCTTTGTTCGGTGCCAGCTATGCTTGTCTATGGCTAGTTAGCTCCTTCTTGGCTATGCAGCCCGATCTGAGCATGTTTATATACTTTTGCCTTAAGCAAGTAGATTCATATCAAATCTAGTATGTTGCATGTTCTATTTTCTCTTTCCAAGTTATGATTGCTAGTTTGGTTGATCTCTTACTCGCTTGAACTGCTATTTCTGCCTGTATTGAGAGATCCGTTGTAGAAATAGCTAAGAGACGATAGTTTGGATCTGAACCCGAGAGGAGGACGATCCAAGGTATTCTGTTCCTAACACCCCATAATATCCTAAGACCCGAGAGGGAACTTAGCATATACTGAGGTGTTGATATGTCATCCCTTGAGAGAGGGTTAATGACATATCGTTGATGGTTTTAGTCACGCATCGCGAGAGCGAGTGGGATGACCCCACAGGACAGATGCCGCTGTGCGTACTAGATGCTTGCTTGGGTGTTCGAGGGTTGTCTACACCTAAGAACGAGTGCATAGGCTGCCCCTTTTGTGGTTACATAGCCAAGAACTCCCTTTCTCTAGTTAGTAGAACCTCGTGCTCTGTCTTGTTTTGCTTTTGTTTTCTTTTCTTTTCCTTATTTTAATCGTGACAACCCGCTAGACTAGTTCTAGCACTTTCTTTTATCGACTATCATTTTGGCTTGTCTGACTCAAGAACAGAAATCTGTGGCGTCCTAAACGTCACCACGTCCCTGTGTTCGACCCCGTATATCTACTTCGACCCCGTAATTAAGTTGCGGGGGCCTAGAAGGTTTCGGGTTATAAATTTAAAGCTTGATTCCTTCCTTTGTCCCGCGTTCAAATCCGGACGCGTGAAAAAGGCCGATCAACTTTTGGCGCCGTTGCCGGGGACGTGGTTTTCCACGTTTACACGCCTAGTAGATTTTTGTTCTGTCACTATAAGCCTGTACATATATGCAATTTTTTTTTTAATTTTAAACATACTTGTTCATATATACTGAATACCTTTTCTTTTTCTTATACCTTTTACAGCCATGGACCTCGCTTCGGAAAGACAAGTCATCTTGTCCACATGTCCTCCCGAGTTTTTTCGCAGTTCCGACTGCTGGCAAATAATTGAAGGTCGTGCTCTACATCTTGTCGAGTTATTCTCACCTCCACCATCGTCATATGTTGAAATTACAACAAAGGAGACTGCCCGTCAACCATCGACCCCCATGCTATCATGGGATCAAGAATTGATTAAGGCAGTGGAGTTAGCTGGAGAGAGTGGCAAGGCACTCACCTCCCTAGTCCCTCATCTCCAAGAAGATGTCGATCCAATGCAACAACTGCTAGAAGAGCAGGATCGTCATCTCAAAGTAGGCACCGAGGCTGCAGACTGCAGTAGAAGTCTAGTTCAAACTATTGAGTGAGGATTCATTCAAGCACATCAGTTTGGTACTGTAGGTCAGCAACCGATGTGCATGGAAGAATCGATGGGTCTCGAAAGCATTGCTGATCAAGTACAACAACTTCATGATAAAGATGTTGAACAAGGCAGGAGGCTCCAAGAGCTCATTGATTTGGTTACAATCCAATTACAAATGCCATCACAAGACAATGAAGACGTTAGTCATCAAGACCATTCCATTGGGTCTGAAGTGGAGTATGCATCACCATCCCATTCAGACCATCAACTGGATTCACCAGGATTTTTCTGTGAAGACCAACCCACTTGGGGAAGCCCTTCATTCTATCTAGATGACCCAGCTGATGAACCAATGGACGATATGAATCATAGACATGAATGGGTCCGTGATGATGATGATGAAGACTCAAAAAGCCAATCGACCTCATAACCAGAAGGTTGGTTTGAGGAACCAGAGTCAGATATTGAACCAGACCAGAGTGACATCTCTCATATTGAGACTTGTCACTTCGCTTTGAGCAGTACGCCAACCATGGTTTGGAACAATTTGTTCGATGACGACAATGACGACAACGATAACTGCTCGACATGGAGCAGTGAGTATAATGCCGACGACGAGTTAGAGCAGCACGAGCTGCCATTTACACCCATACCTTTACAAGGTAGGGTGGATGTCAAGGGGGCAGGATGGATGGTGCACTACAACATGGCTGTTGAGCATGAAGACACCCCTAACTCCATGCCAAGTGATAAGCTTGGGGTGGTAGAACCACAAATAGATTCTTCAGGGGGTACTTCTTGTTCAGAAGATGATTGGATGTCACAGACTTTACATGATGATTTATCTGAGCATCCAACCTCAAGTTCAGAGATGGAGGGAGGAGAAATGGATCCCACCCAAGTCATTCAACCTATCCCCTCCATCCCATCCTGTGTCGACATCCCAGGACCTTCATATTCAGATTCATATAATGAAAGGTACCCTGAGGATGATTTGCCAAAGAAGTCACCCCAGTGCAGCTCAATTCATTTCCAGCACCAAGATGACTTCACCGAGTTGCCAGATTTTACCTTTCTACTTCAGACTCGGCACGGCCAACACATCTGCCTATTCTACTCATATTATGTGGAGGAACCCGTCGGCAAGACACAGGTGACACTGGTCCCAAAACTCAGGATTTGGGATCCCAGTGTCGGTATCGTGGGGCAACCACCCCCTTTTTCTCTTACCCACCCTCCCACCCTTTTATTACAATAAATTATGCTTTTCATGTTCTTGTTGGTTAATTTCTTTCCTCTAACTGTTTTGATATCCTTGCACCCATGCATCATCTTTAGAACTTCAATAAATGTCGTTAAACTCATGCATTCCTGCCTCACTATTTCAAGTTTGAGACTTGCTCGAGGACGAGCAAAATTTTAAGCTTGGGGTGGTAGGCTTCGCCTTTCTTTCCTCTTCACTCTTCTTGCATGCATGTCTATTTCCTGCATTTAGTCTTAAATTTTCAAAATTTCAGCTTTTTAGCTTTGCAATTATGGCTATATGGTGCGAATCTAATAGATAAATGCTTGATTGTATGCCTAGATGCACAATTTTCATCTTAAAAATTGCTTGACCTCTTGCTTGACTTGCTCTTTGACTCTTTCCTTGAGTTTGGTAATAAATCTAAGGTTATGTCCCTTTTTCATAGCTTAAAGCTAAATTCCCTTGATCTGTGTCATGAATGGCAAATCCATGGTAAAGGACCATTGGAATGAGCTAAATCATGATTAAAGTATCCTAGCTATGAATTTCACAAGGTTGCCTCTATTCTAAGGATTCTTGAATCATAATTGCTACTTCTCACACAGGTATCACGCGGATTATGATGGGCTTTGAGCTATGATCAAGATGAAATGTTTCTACTTGATGGACTACGTGCCTTCTCACTTTAGATTGAGTCAAAAAGATGAAAAATATAAAAATGTGCAAAAGAGGCTTGGCCGCCCACAAAACCCCAAAATATCTATATAGTTCTCACCCAAGCCTAAAAATAGAATGCAGATGATAAAAGCCTGAGTGTGAACAATAAATGAGCGCTTGTTTTCTCTTTTAGGAGAGTTGAGGATGGTGCCCAGCCGGTGTATGACTGCGCTCATGAACGCGGATATGTCGTGCCTGGTAGTACCACTCTAAAAGCTAATTAGAGAGTCACTAGGAACCCCCTAGGTGACCTATGAGATCATCTCAGTAGCAGGGTTGGTTCAGGCGCAGTACGAGGAGTTCATCTCACTGCTTTGGACCAACTGGTTCGGACTGCAGGGACTGTTGCTCGCTACATGGACCAACCTGACGCAGATCGAGATCCTCAAAAGTCATTAGAGTCTTTTTTCTTTATTTCTTAGGACATGAATAAGTGAGAGGTGCGTTGTTCCAGATTGGTATGCATGGATTCATGGTGATGGCTCATTGATTATCACCTGCTTGATCACCTAAGTGACAACTCTTTCATGTTTAAACAATTATGATTCAAACCCTCATGAGTACAGGTAGGCTGTAGTTAATTCGCTTAATCTTGCCTGGACACTCTTTGATCTGGCTTTGGCAGGACTGTGCTTGTTTGGTGGGGGTTTGTTCTGAAATGACATGGATCAAGAGTATTGATGCTTTAAACTATTTTTTCTTAACCTTAGCATTTATTGCCAAGCTTAATTTGGATGTTATCTTTTGTTCTTTGAGCACAGTCTTGCTTGAGGACAAGCAAGTTTTAAGCTTGGGGTAGTTGATAACACCCAAATTAGCGCATATTTTCTATGCTTTTTATCTATAGTTTTGTGCCACTATAGTCCTAATATGCACCATTTTGCTTATGTTTTAGGACTTTTGTCTCTCATTAGATAAAATAGTAAAACTAGCCAATAAATGTAGCTAATTAGCCGATTTTAGACTTGCAGGCACCGAAACTAGACAATTTTGGGACTTTCAAGTACCAGACCAGGAAAAGACAAGAATCGCAGCAGCTGGCCGATATGGCTGCCCGATACAGCTGCCTGATATGGTCTGGATGAGATGGCCGCCCAACAAAGATGCCCGATACAGCTGCCTGATATGGTCTGGATGAGATGGCCGCCCGACAAAGACGCCCGATATGGCTGCCCGATATGGCCCGGCTGATACGGCCGCCGACCGATACGGCCACCGACCGATACGGCCACCGACCGATACGGGTGCGTCGACCGATACAACCCCATCGACCGATACGGCTGCCCGATACGGCTGCCCGATACGGTCGTCGAGTGACAGTCATATTGGCCGACCTGGTTCCTCAAGATTGAAGCCACGGATGAAGGACACGTGGACCAATAAAAGCTACAACTCACATCAACTCGCTGCCTATAAATAGCAGCTGCCAACCTACAAGAAGGGGGTTCGGAGCTTCGGAGCAGGAGGGAGAGCCGAGGACTGGAGGGAGGATCCTGTAAGATCTAGTTCCTAGACCAAGGGGCTAGTGTGTCGGGTTCCCCAAAGGCCTCCGACTGATACGCCCGCCGCCCGTTACGCCCACCGACCAATACGCCCGCCGCCCGATACGCCTGCCGACCGATACGCCCGCCGACCGACACGCCCGCCGACCGACATGCCCGCCGCCTGATACGCCCGCCGACCGACACGGCCGCCGCCCGATACGGTCTAGAGAGAGAGAGAGAACCGAGGAGTCCAGAGGGACGAAGAGAAGACCCAAGGGGCGAGACCCGGCCTACACGGAGGCCAAGGAGCGAGAGCCACCTCTCCTCTACGGGCTATATCTCTTCCCTCTTCTCTTTCATTCTACTGCATTCCTTCGTTTCTTGTACAAACGATGTTTATCCATCTTTGTTCGGTGCCAGCTATGCTTGTCTATGGCTAGTTAGCTCCTTCTTGGCTATGCAGCCCGATCTGAGCATGTTTATATACTTTTGCCTTAAGCAAGTAGATTCATATCAAATCTAGTATATTGCATGTTCTATTTTCTCTTTCCAAGTTATGATTGCTAGTTTGGTTGATCTCTGACTCACTTGAACTGCTATTTCTGCCTGTATTGAGAGATCCGTTGTAGAAATAGCTAAGAGACAATAGTTTGGATCTGAACCTGAGAGGAGGACGATCCAAGGTATTCTGTTCCTAACACCCCATAATATCCTAAGACCCGAGAGGGAACTTAGCATATACTGAGGTGTTGATATGTCATCCCTTGAGAGAGGGTTAATGACATATCGTTGATGGTTTTAGTCACGCATCGCGAGAGCGAGTGGGATGACCCCACAGGACAGATGCCGCTGTGCGTACTAGATGCTTGCTTCGGTGTTCGAGGGTTGTCTACACCCGAGAAAGAGTGCATAGACTGCCCCTTTTGTGGTTACATAGCCAAGAACTCTCTTTCTCTAGTTAGTAGAACCTCGTTCTCTGTCTTGTTTTGCTTTTACTTTTTTTGCTTTTCCTTATTTTAATCGTGACAACCCTCTAGACTAGTTCTAGCACTTTCTTTTATCGACTATCGTTTTGGCTTGTCTGACTCAAGAACAGAAATCTGTGGCGTCCTAAACATCACCACGTCCCTGTGTTCGACCCCGTATATCTACTTCGACCCCGTAATTAAGTTGCGGGGGCCTAGAAGGTTTCGGGTTATAAATTTAAAGCTTGATTCCTTCCTTTGTCCCGCGTTCAAATCCAGACGCGTGAAAAAGGCCGATCAACTCTGTATCTTGGTTTTGTTATCAGTTTGAAATACCCACATATACAACAAGGTTAATAATATCTTAAGCAATGGAGGTATACACATATATAGAAAGGCAACTACCATTAGTTTAGACAAAATTGTCTTCCCCATTAAGATGATCATATCCTTTTTCATCCCACCATATAATGTGAAGTATATCCACCATGTTGTCCCTATGTAGTCTTAGATTCTAGGGAGAAAGGGCTCCAACTATGTGATAGGAAAAATATCCCTTCTGCATCAAATTTTTTGCAACAAATGCTTCCATCTGAAGTCAGAAAACTTCTTGCCACCAGATCTGATTCATTTATATTTATGTTAAGTCAAAAAGCTTCCTCTTGAGCTGGTGTTGGTTTTATGATATGAGCATTGCTTCTTAGTAGGGGTCCGGTGGTGGGTGGTGTTCACATATTTTACACTAACCTATATTCCATTTAACACCCACTTTTGTTGTTGTTGCATGCAGTAGCTTCATTACTTTCAAAACATGAACCATGAAAAGACTTAAAGTGAACTGAAGTCTATAGGCAAATACCTTGGTTGTTTGCAGTTATAATTATCTATTTAATTCCCATTTTAACACTACCTTGAATAAATCATTCACCTAGTAAGCTAAGTGATCTTGATATTCAGTGTCATTTAATTGTGCACATTCTTACATTAATTTGGTAATCATATCTCGAGGCCCTGAACATGAGAAGTTTGATTTTGATGTTGCTACTTCAATGGCCAACGATATATGCTCAAATTGCCAAATTCTTAAGTAGAATTTTTGAAAGATTAATCTGGTCTAGATTAATGGAAAGGAACACTATCATTGGGCTGACATAGTTATAAATTGCATGCCTTTTCTATTACTGTTATCATGTCAACTCTGTTATGATGATTTTAACTAGTATTGCATACTAGGATCTACATTGGTTTTCTTCTTAATACTTTATATGTATTGATCTTTTACGTTGTGATATAAAACTTTGTAACTTGAAAAAGGTTATGATGTCTATGGACAGGAATAGAAATCATCTCATTAGAAACCTGCAGCCAATTTGAACTCAGTAGGGCTCCTCTTGAAACACTGCACTAAGCATATGCAGCAGCAAATTCCCTAATTTGTCAAAACTAGTGAGGATGCATTGGTTGCAAGGTTTATTACTAAGTCCAACAAACATGCTTATTACAAGTTTATGATCATTCACTCATTGGTTTAGGCCCAAAGCTATGATGCCAAAATTTGATGGGATATAAGTGAAAAGAGCCTCATTGATTGACGTCTAGGATGCAAGCAGAGTGATCAAATACATAATTAAGGTGTTATCTTTTGGCTCAAATACCCCTACTATTGATCTATCTTTTATCTTTATTTGTTATCCTTATGAACAAGGTTATAAGGGGGAAACGTAGTAGCTGTTGGCTCATCCAGAGTGATCAAATCAAAAGCATCTATGAAGACTGTTATGACTTGAAGATGTTGAAATGGACTACTTCTTCCTCTCACGAAGCTGCAGTTATAGTCTTGAATCAAATATTTCAATTTTGTTGGTAGGTGTAAGCTTTTCCACGCCATTGATTATGTTTTCCAGGTCTCTTTGAGCTATCTCTACTTTTAGTTACCGAGTTGTGCAACTTGTGTGCTCCTCTCCTTTGTGTTTCCTACTACGATTGAGAAGCTCGACCACTCTAATTCTATAAAACAATCCAGGAATTTAAATCTTGAGTGTGAACGGGTTGAAAGATGACACTCTTAAGAGTTCATTCACTTTTTTTGTAAATTTACTGGTCTCTTAATTGTCAGAGTTCTTCTGAATCATTTTTCTTAATGACATTGATGAAATTGTGTAGTAAACTTGGTCGACCACCAAACAAAAAGATACAAGAACACAAGACAATCTCACACCAGAGACATGTGCCCAACAATGAAACCATGGAGATTACAGGTATTTGTATGGCCGTTCTTGTTCAATGTCTTCCAAGTTTCCAATACTTTGTTACTAACTTTATTCAGGTGCACATTTTTCAATAGAAAAAACTGATGACAGTGAGGAGCTACTGGCTACTGCAAAATTGGAATTGGCTACACGTATGTACTTCTTAGGAAACAAATGTTGGTAAAGATCTTCTCATCAACAATGTAACTTATTGTTGCAAATTTTCAGGATCGACTGGCCCCAACATTTTTTGGAAGCAATTGGACCCCACATTCCATTTAGTATCTTCAGAGGGGGCAAATTTTTTGACACAACAGGTATAATTTGGGATAATTTGGATCTCTCAAATTCTCATCGTGGTATTTTGAGTCCTCTTAATGCTTCTGTCACTTGTTTTTCAGCAATGTTAATCCTTAACTACATTTTTATGTACTATAGAGATCATCATGTATAGGTAGGAGCTTTTCTTAAATGCACTGGGAGAAGAAAGCTTATGGAATAGGTAAGTTATGAGTAGGAGAAACTATGTTTTCTTTTTTCTTTCGTGAGCTATATCTCAAAACTTGTATGTTTCTTTGTAAGTATCCATGGTGGTTCGCACAAAGTGGATGCTACCATCAACTTGATGGAGCTTGAGATCCACAACATACAAAAGTAAAAAATGTATCGATTATGAGAAGAAATTCCAATATGTTTTGATCCAGGGGATTTGCCAACCAAAACTAACCATACATGAACCTCTACATGAGTTGCCAACAGGATAGGTTGCAACTCTTGTGCTCACTCCTTTCTGTTGAGAGCTCTGGGAGTTAATGAGGACATGGCACATACCTCGATCATGTTTGGGATTGGAAGATTCACCACTAAAGCTGAGATTCATAGGGCTGTTGAACTCACTGTGAATTAGGTGGAGGAACTAAGGGAGATGAACCCTCTTTATATTGTGCTTTGTAGTCTACAGTGGATAGATGTAACATGTGTCTTTTTTCCATGCATATTGTAAAACAGGGGCCATGTTAATGTCCTCCCCATGTGTACTCACTGTTCAAATATAAATAAAAGTATCATTGCTGACATTGTATGCACAACTCGATCTTGATTAACATTCACATGTTTTCTTATTTAAAACCCCTCTATATTGGCAAGCGACTGATTTGATACATAATGTCTCTCACTACATATGTACGTATGGTACATGGTGTCTTTCACTACACACTAGATATAATTACATGTGTAGCAAGTGCTAATTTTGCCTATACATGAACTACAAATACAAATTGTAACCAATGTCATCTCTCCCTACATATCATAGGTACAAATTGAATTGTAGTCATACATTTGGCTACAATGGAAACTACATGTTTATGTGTAAGGAAAATTTTTACCTACAATTACAGTTACATATGAATTTGTAGCCAGAGGCATAACTAACTACAAGTTCGAAAAATGTAGCCTAAATAGTTAGTTACACGGGTATTAGCTATATATTATAAGTGTAAGGATAATTGTAGCCAAAGCTGTTGGCTACAAATTTTGGGGTTTTCGCTACAATTTTGTTTTGTAGTTAAAGACCATATTTTTCGTAGTGGGTATGACTTAGAGGTTCCAAAAAATGGATTTCCACCAACATCAGCTCCCTTATCACAGGGATGTACGCCAAATGATAAAGATGATGGGTCATGCAAAAGATTACCAACTAAATTTCTTCATTATTAGAAAGATCTATGATATAATATTGCTATAAAGACAAGTTGATGGAAAGACACCGTAGGAGTGGGATCTCATAGATTTCCTTCTCTCCAATAACCTTGAGTTGTAGGAGACAAGGTGTGTTGAAATAATTAGGAGTACAACTTGGTCGAGAATTGTTCAAAGTAGCTTGGTCAAGAATTGGGAAAAACTAAGGATCAAGACAAAAGTTGAAATCTAAGGTAGAAGAAGGCTAAGCTGATGACAAACTCACCAAATCCAATAATTTGTGTGTTGATATCACCTTGCTCCCAGTATTGCTACCATTAGGGTAACATAGAGATTGGCCTGAGGATGGGTGTTTGAAGGGTTTTTGAGCAAATTGATGCTAGGGTTCGAAAGCAAGGGTGAAGGTGGACAATAGAGTACTTGTATATATAGGTGAGGTGTTCAGGTTATTGGCTGGTTGGACACTGAGAGTTTGAGAAACTACTTTGGATGTTTCTAAAATACGCGACAATAGGGTTAAATTTAGGCATGAATGGGTGCGTGATCATTTTTGGAACACTATGGAACAAAAATATCGGGTGGAAGTGGATCAAGGAGCGAGAAAATACAATTTGAAAAATACCCTGAAAACATCCTTCTTTCCTTCGCGAGTGCAAATTAGAGGACGATCTCTAGACCATCCAATCTGGTGGACATGGGTCCACTACAGATCTTGATCATCCTTCAGTGAGGAAAAAGGAAAAATAAAGACAATAACTTGTGACAGGTTAAATACTTTCCCAATTGAATTCACATAAAGTGAATATGCATTTATGTATCTTTTTCTCTCTCTTCCAAAAAGGGTGCAAACAAACTCCATTTTAAATGAAATTTGACACCTAAGACAATTCAAGTGTGTAGAATTTGAATATAAAATTAGATTTCCCTTTTGAAGACTTTGATTCATTAAGGTTAGAAAATATTATTTTCTCTTTCCTCATGTATTAATGACTCTATGATTCTACAAATTTGATAAAACTTCACCCACAAGTCACATTAAGTATGTTGGATATGAATTTTCCCTTAATTTCACATGTTGAAGTTGTTTCTATATTTATTTAATATTTTGAAGGTTCTACAAACTTTCTCTCTCTTAACTTCACCTTTTGATCAAAGATTCTCCAAATTAAGTGAAAATTCAACCAAAAGCATATTTTAATGTGTAGGTCATGAATTTGGCATGAGTTATTACTTTTGGAGTCATTTATGGTTGTAAGTTATATTTTTGAGATAACTTCTATTTTCCAATTCAAATAATCCAATTATAATTACTAATTTTCCAAATTGTGAAACTTGTCTCTTAAGTAAACTTTAACTCAAAGAAAACAAATTTGGGCTTAGAATTATATTTTGAATTTCCCTTTTATGAATTGTAGGCAACTTACTTACATTTCCACTATTTGACTAATTAATTCATTTAATGTCGCATTTTCATTATTTAGGATTTCCTTTCTTTCTCTTGTTCCAAAAGGCCAAAGAAACTTCTAGTATGAATTTGTCTAACATTATCCCACATAAGTGGATATTTTGTTAATTACACCCTTTATAAACTTTCATTGAGGTATTTGTGCATAAACCCTTTTATTGATATAAAATATGAATCAATTTCTCAGCAAACCACTATGAATTCCACTACCTCAACACTGAGGACAAGAAGGATAGAAAGGATATGAAAAACTTAGGAAAAAGGGTTGTATTGATGTTATAGATAGATTGTAGTTCTTTACAACATTCCACTCATTAAAAAGGATTTGTCCCTGAAATCTCAAACAAAAGAGAAAGGTGAGTACGTAACATCTCTTCTCTAAGCTCCCAAGTGGTTTCTTCCACACCATGATACTGCCATATGACCTTTACTAGCTCAATCTCCTTGTTCTTCAACTTCTTAACTTAGGAGTGAAGAATTTTCACATGTAACTCTTCATAGGTTATAATTTCTTGAATCTCCAAAAGTTCTATTGTGAATACATGAGAAGGGTCTTCCACATACTTCCTTAGCACAAAAACATGAAACACATTATGGAACTTGTCATAGGTACGAGGAAGAGCTAAATGGCATGCGTGGTCTCCAACCTTATCCAAGATCTCAAATGGACCAACATAGAAGGGACTAATCTTGCCTTTAACTTTAGATAGTGCAATAGAACATATATGATTGATATTTAAGAAATCATAGTCACCCATAAAGAAACTCACATCAGATCTCTTCTTGTCAGCATACATCTTTTGTCGATCTTTTACAACTTTCATACGCTTCTTAATCAACTGAACCTTCACTATCATCATCTGTATATCATCCGTCTTTACCAAGGCATGTTCTCCCACATCATCCCTGTGTAATGGAGAATGACAAGGTCTTCCATATAAAGCTTCATAAGGTGGAATACCAATACTAACTTGGTAGCTATTGTTGTAAGAAAACTCAGCCAATGGAGGATACTTATCCCATGCACCTCCCCAATCCATAACACATGCATGAAGCAAATCCTCTAGAATTTGCACTGTCCTTTCAGACTGACTATCTATTTATGGATGATAAGCTCTACGAAAACATAAGTCAGTTCCCATCTCTTCCTGAATCTGACTCTACAAATGAGAAGTAAACTTTGGGTCACGATCTGATACTATTACCTTAGGAACACCATGCAGACAAACACTCCAATCCACATACAACTGAGCCATCTCATAAACCTTGTAAGTGGATTTGAAAGGAAAAAATTGGGAAGAATTTGTAAGTTGATCAATCACTACACGCACTGCATCATAACCTTTCCTGGTCTTAGTGAAACTAGTGATGAAGTCTATAGTAATCTTCTCCCATTTACATTCTAGAATCTCAAGAGGGTGAAGAAGACCACCTTGTCATTGATGCTCTATGTTGACTTGCTCACAAGTCAAACACTTTGCAACATACAGAACAATATCCTTCTTCATGTTCTTCCACTAGAAACTTTTTATAGGCCCTTGTACATATTGGTCGTACCAGTGTGTATAGTGTACTTAGACCCATGGGCTTTTCTCAAAACTCTCTATCGCATGTCACCAACTTCAGGTATCCAAAACCTTTGTCAAAAACAAAAAAACCATCCACTCCAACTAAAAAGTCAAATTGTGGCTTCTCAGCTAAGGCCTTCATCTCATCAATCTCATAACATTCTAACTGTGTAGAAAAAACTTTTGAGATCTAAGATGGTGTAATGGATAATCTATACATATGATCACACAAAATCTTGACATCTTCATCATCGACAGGTTGTGGTTGCCAACATGAAATTTATCCAATTCATTGTAGCACAGACTGCATCTTTCTTCCGACTCAAGGAATCAACAACTATGTTTGCTTTACTGGGATGATAAATGATGGTAAAATCATAGTGAAATCACTCAGGAGATTCTTCCCTAACCTCACACCATAGCTTCTTGAAATAGCTTGGCCGATAATTGGGCAAAACTAGGGATCGAGATGAAAGTTGAAAGCAAAGGTAGAAAAAGAAGGCTAAGCTGATGATAAACTCACAAAACCCAATAATATGTATGTTGGTAGCATCTTGCTCCCTATATCTCCACCTTTAGGGTAACATAGAGATTGGCCCAAGGATGCGTGTTGGAAGGGTTTTTGACCAAATTGACGCTAGGATTTGAAAGCAGGGGTGACAATAGAGAATAGAGTACTTCTACTTATAGGTGTGGTGTTCATGTTAAGGTTATGGGTGGTTGGACACCGAGAGTTTGAGAAACCACTTTGGGCATTTCTGAAATACATGACAAAAGGGTTAAAGTTAGAAATGAATGGGTGCACGATCATTTTTGAAATTGTATGAAACAAAAATTCTCGTTGGAGGTGGATTAGGGAACGATAAAATCCAATTTGAAAAATACCTTGCAAACATCCTTCTTTCCTTCGTGGCCACGAGGTATAGGATGATCTCTGGACCATCCGATCTGGTGGATACAAGTCCACTGTAGATCTTGATCATTATATTATACATAGATTTTAGTTCGTACTACAACTATTACTACAATGACGACTACTGTTACTAATACTACTACGACTACTACTACTACTATGACTACTACTACTACGACTACTACTACACAACAAAGACGACTACTACTATGACTGCTAATTAGAAAAAACATAGAAAAAAGAGATGTATTTATATTAAACATAGATTTCAGTTTGTTACTATTACTACAACAATAACAACTACTGCTATTACTACTACTACCACTAATACTACTACCACCACCACTACCACTACGACTACGACTACGACTACGACTACTACTACCACTACTACTACCACGAATACTACCACTACTACTACCACCACCACTACTACTAACACTACTAGAACTACTACTACTACTTCTACTGCTGCTACTGCTGTTGTTGCTACTCCTGCTACTGCTAGAACTGCTACTACTGCTACTATTGCTACTGCTACTTCTATTGCTACTGCTACTGCTACTGTTATTGCTACTGCTACTGCTACTACTCCTACTACTACTACTACTGCTATGACTACTACTACTACTACTACTACAACAACAACTACAACTACCACCACTACCACTACTGCCACTGCTGCCACTGCTGCTACAACTGCTACTGCTACCGCTACTGCTACTGCCACTGCCACTGCTACTGCTACTGCTGATGCTACTGCTACTGCTAATGTTGCTCCTACTGCTGCAACTGTTGCTACTACTGCTACTACTACTGCTACTACTACTACTGCTGCTGCTGCTACTACTACTACTACTACTACTACTACTACTACTACTACTACTACTACTACTACTACTATTGCTACTGCTACTGCAGATACTACTACTACTACTACTACTGCTACTACTACTACTACTACTACTACTACTACTACTACTACTACTACTACTACTACTACTACTACTACTACTATTGCTGCTGCTACTTCTACTACTACTGCTACTGCTGCTACTACTACTACTACTGCTACTGCTACTGCTACTAATACTACTGCTACTGCTACTACTACTACTACTGCTACTACTACTTCTACTACTGCTACTACTACTGCTATTGCTACTACTACTACTAGCATTGCTACTACTATTACTACTTCTACTAGTGCTAGTGCTAGTGCTACTGCTACTGCTACTACTACTTTTGCTACTACTACTGTTACTACTATTACTACCACTGCTACTACTACTACTATTACTACTACTACTGATACTGCTACTGCTACTACTACTGCTACTACTACTGCTGCTACTACTGCAACTACTACTACTACTACTCCTACTACTAGTGCTACTGCTACAACTACTACTGATGCTACTTCTACTACTACTACTACCACTGTTGTTGCTGCTACTACTACTACTCCTACTGCTACTACTACTGCTACTGCTGCTACAACTATTGCTGCCACTGCTGCTACTGCTACTACTACTACTGCTGCCACTGTTGCTACTACTGTTGTTGCTGCTGCTACTGCTACTTCTATTGTTACTGCTTGAGCTACTGCTACTGTTGTTGTTGCTACTACTGCTACTGCTACTACTGTTACTACTGCTACTACTACTACTCCTACATGATGTTGCTACTGGTACTGCTACTACTATTGCTATTGCTACTATTGCTAGTGCTACTGCTACTACTACTGCTATTGCTGTTGGTGTTGCTGCTGCTGGTGCTGCTGCTGCTGGTGTTGCTGCTGCTAGTGCTGCTGCTGCTGGTGTTGCTGCTGCTAGTGCTGCTGCTGCTGGTGTTGCTGTTGCTGGTGCTAGTGTTGCTGATGTTGGTGTTGCTGCTACTGCTACTACTACTATTACTTCTAGCTACGACTAGTTCCTTCTACTACAACTTACTACTACTACTTACTACTACTACTTACTACTACGACTACTACTACTACTTCTTCTTCTTTTACTACTACTTCTACTACTACTTCTACTACTGCTACTATTGCTAAAACTGATGTTGCTACTGTTGCTGCTACTGCTACTACTACTACTACTGCTACTGCTGCTGTTTCTGCTACGATTGCTACTGCTACTGATACTACAACCACTACTACTGCTACTACTGCTACAACTGCTACTACTACTACTACTGCTACTACTACTGTTACTACTACTACCACTACCACTACCACCACTACCACTACCAACACTGCCACTACCACTACCACCACTACCACTACCACCACCACTACCACCACTACCTTTACCACTACCACTACCACTACCACCACTACTACTACCACTACCACTACCACTACCACCACTACTACTACCACTACAACTACCACAACCACTACCACCACTACTACTACCACTACCACTACCACTACCACCACTACTACTACAACTACTACTTCCACTATCACTACTACTACCACCACCATAACCACTACCACTAATACTACCACCACCACAACCACCACCACCACTACCACTACAAATACCACTACCACTACCACTACTACTAATAATACTACTACTACTACTACTAATACTACGACCAATACTACTACCACTACCACTGCCGCTACCACTACCACTACCACCACCACTACCACTACCACCACCACCACTACTACTACCACTGCTACCACCACCACTACCACCACCACCACCACTACCACTACCACTACCACTACTACTACCGCTACTACTACTATTGCTGCTACTGCTGCTGCTACTACTACTACTACTACTATTGGTACTGCTACTACTGCTACTACTACTACTGGTGCTGCTACTACTACTACTGCTACTACTACTTCTACTACTGCTACTCCTGCTACTTTTGCTACTGCTACTACCACCACTACCACTATCACCACTACCACTACCCCCATTACCACTGCCACTACCACCACTACCACTACCACTACCACTACCACAACTACTACTACCACTATCACCACCACTACGACTACCACTACCACTACTACTACTACCACTACCACTACCGCTACCACAACTACTTCTACCACTACCACTACCACCACGACTACCACCACCACCACCACTACCACTACCACTACCACTACCACTACCACTACTACTACTGCTACTACTACTACTACTACGATCATTACTGCTACCACTACCACTACCACCACCACTACCACCACCACCACCACCACTACCACCACCACCACCACTACCACTACCACCACCACCACCACCACCACCACCACTTCTACCACTACGACTACCACTACGACTACCACTACCACGACCACTACCACTACCACTACCACTACCACTACCACTACAACTACCACTACCACTACCACTACCACTACTACTACTACTACCACCACCGCCACCACTACTGTTGCCACTACTACTACTACTACCACTACCACTACCACTGCCACTATGACTACCACTACCACAACTACAACTACCACTACCACTACCACTACCACTACCACTATGACAACTACTAATACTACGACGACCACTACCACTACTACTACGACTACTACTACAACTACGACTACTACTACCACTACTACTACCCCCACCACCACAACTACTACTACTACTACACCACTACTACTACCGCTACTATTACTTTTTTTTTAGGGCAAATGGCTCGATTCATTACTTATAAGCCATACAACATCTACAATTTGAGTCAAAAATACAGCAAGAGCATACAAAGATCAAGTTAACATCACTACAACTCATATCAGAATGAGAATAGAACGCTTCTGTATTGATTCTTCTTCCTTGTTGCTGTCTTAAGCAGCTTTCCATGAAGAATTCCTTCGACTTGAGCATGTAGTAGTGATAGAGGCCCTGGATCTGTGCGGTGCTCCGATGCATCATCATCTCAAAGGAAGCCATATAACCAAGTAACAAAAAAGCCACAACAAGACACAAACAAAACTAAACACTGACAAGCAGCGGGAAGACAAATGCTGACAAGCAGCGAGCAAACAAAGGCTAACCGGTAGCAACTAGAAAACAAACGCCGATGAACGACGACTAAAATGGCAGACTGAAGCTGCCACAGACCACCCGACACTTGATACGGGTAGAGGACGAGAACAGACCAGCAACTGAAATGAAACCAGAGCAAACCAGAAAGGGAAACGGGAACCTCAACCCCTCATCACCACACCGTTTCCAACCTGTCACGACAAGTGCCTGCAAAGGCAGCGGAACCACCACTGGACGAGATGGATAAGTCCCCCACCAGGCGAGAAACTACCCTAGAGCTCGCCCACGGTGGCCACAACACCACCCCTAGGTCCCGCCTCCCAAGAACGGCGAGAGGCAGGACCAGCCGAAGGAGTTCGACGGCAGCTTGGTGGAGGTGAGGCGAGGCAGGAAAGAGGCTCCGGGGGAGTAGGGGAAGAGACCACAGGCCGCGGCCTCCGCCCCCCCCCCCCCAAGCCTAGGGCACCGCCGCCGCTAACCCTAGATCGCAAGAGACGCTCCTACCACTACTATTACTACTACTACTACTACTACTACTACTACTACTACTACTACTACTACTACTACTACTACTACTACTATTACTACTACTACTACTACTACCACGACTGTTATTACTACTACTACTACCACCACCAACACTACTACTACTATTACTCAAATGACTATTGCTACGACGACTACTAGTACTACTACTAAAGCATTATATTATAAAAGAGTTTTGAAAAAGTAAGAGAAGAGAAGTACAATGACTCTTCATTTCCACTCTCATATGTTGTGAGCAGTAATTGATTTTATTGTTGATAATTAAAAAAGAGTTTGAAAACATTAGAAGAGAAATGATAAAATCAGATAGATGACTTTGTTGATTAAAGTAGCGCAGGAAAATTTGAGAGTATTTATTAGTATTATTCATTGGAATAGAGAATTTGATATCAATTGAGAAATAAAACGCAATATACATAAATTTTCCCCATGGACTTCTCTGTTACGTCAATCTCCATTATTTGTTGTTATTGTCAAAATTATAATATAGGATGAGTTTAACAATATAGAAGACATGGACAATGATTATTCCCTATGCACTCTCATCCTACGTGCTATATTTAATATTGTCAAAAAATAACAAACAGAAGTTGGAAACTGTTAGAAGAAAAGGGTCCAAATGAACTATTAGATTAGGGAGCAAGGGAGAGGAGTTAATTGGAATAGAAAACATAGTATTAGTTAATATATATGTTTCCTCCGATGGATTTCATAGCACGTCAATTTTCGTTTGTTAGAAAATTGCAATCTAGGAGGAGTCGAAAACGTAACAGAAGAGAGAGACAGTGACTCCTCACTTTTCAGTTTTTACCTCTGTTTTTAAAAGAGAATAGAAAAGAAGAGTAAAAAAACGTTAGAAGAGAAAGGGTCAAAATGACATGAATGACTTTAGAGAGTGAGAGAACGAGAAAATATTTTAAAGTAGTTAGGCAAAAAAAAATATGATTTTGGGAGAGAAAACTTATCATAACTGAATTTACTTTGGACGTTAATTTCCATTATCGGATTTTGTTGTTAAGAGATTACAATATAGGTGGAGTATGAGGATTTAAGCATGGTGGATATAATGATTTTGTTGTTAAAATGTAACGAAAACGGAAGAGTTCAGAAATATTAATGGAAAGGATCTAAATGCCATAATTGGATGAGTGATGAAGCATGAAAATATTTGAAACTAGTTATGAATATGATTAATTGAAATAGAGATCATAATATAATCCGGAAGAGAAAACGTAAGGTAAATAATTTCAACTAATGGATTTCTCTTTGAATATCAATTTCGATTATTTGATTTTGTTGTTAAAAAATTACAATTTATAATGAGTTCCAAATTACGAGACTAGAGAGATAATAATTCTTCACTTCACTCACATATCCAATAATTCTATTTTTAGACTGATTAGCTTTTCCATCCAGAAGGGAATGACAGTCCAATTTGTTCCCTGCTCTTCTGAAAAGGCTTTTTTGTAAATATAATAGCTTCTTTAGTGATGACATGGTCACATATTTGATTTGTTGTTCAAAATAACAAAATAGAGGAGTTAGAAAATGTTAGAAGAGCGAAGATGAAATGACATACATGACTTTGATGTGCGAGTTATTGGGGGAATATTTCAGAATAGCTATGATATAGTTGATTAGAATGGAACACATAATTTGAAAGGGAAGAAAAAACGTACCATTAATTAATTTTGCCAATGGATTTCTTCTATAACGTCAATTTTCAGTATTCAATTTTAAAAAGAAAAATTACTATATAGGTTGAGAACTTTCCACTCTCACCTCTTACTCGTTGCTTTTTTTTTTAAAATTAAAAATATTAAAAAGATGGAGCTGGAAAACTTCAAAGTGAAATGGTCAAAAGGAACATTTTAAGTGTGGGAGTGGGGAAATATTTAAGAATAGTAATGGATGGACTTCATTGAAATAGAGAACATAACATTAAGAGAATAATAAACACAATATAAATGAATCCAGACAACGGATTTCTCATAACATGTCATTTTCATGATTTGAATTTGTTTCGAAAAAAATTACATATATGAGGAGTTTGAACCATAAGGGAATAGATATACAATGCCGATCTACTTTTTACAGTCAGCTACTACGTGCATTAGTTGATTTTGTTGTTATATGACAAAAGAATCTCGGGAAACGTTAGAAAAAAGAAAGGGTTATAACCTTGAGAGTGATGGAGCGAGGGGACATGTGAGAGTAGTTATGGATGCATTTTATTTGAATAAAGAGCATAACAATAATTGGGAGTCAAAACATGACATATAAATTCAGGTAATGAATTCTCTATGTACGGCATTTTCCATTATTTGATATTGTTTCTTAGGAAATACATTTTAGGATGAATTTGGAAATGTAAAGAATAGAGATAATGACTTTTCACTTTCCACTCTCGTCAGTTATCTGCATTAGTTCATTCTATTAAAAAAATAATTAAAAATGGGAGCTGGAAAACGTCAGATTAAAAAAGATCAAAATGATGTAAATGTCTGTTAGAGTGAAGGAGTAGGAGATTATTTAATAGTATACGTATAGAATTGCTTGGATTACATAACATAACACTAGTTCGTACATAAAACATTACATAAAAAGATTTGGCTAATGGATATTCCTTTGCATGTCAATTTCAATTATTTGATTATATTGCTACAAATTGTAATCTAAGAGAAGTTTGAAATGTAAGTAAACAAAGTTATGAGATAATGACTCTTTACTTTCCACTCACATATGTTACTAGCATTACATGATCTTATTGATAGAAAATAACAAAAAGGAAGAAATGGGAAAAGTTAGAAGAGAAAGCATCAAATGGCACGCATGACGTCCATTAGGAGCAGGAGAACATTTGAGAGTATTTATGAACATAATTTGATTATAGATAATGTAAGAGAAAAGAGAGAGACTAAAGCTTCACTTTCTACTCTCATATGTTTGGAGGTGCATTAGTTGATTTTGTTGTTAGAAAATCACAAGGAGTTGGAAAATATTAGAAGAAAAAGGTTCAAAATGACATAAATATCTCTGATAGTGGGGAAACGGATGAATATTCGGAAGTAATTATGGATATCATTAATTAAAATAGAAAACATAAGATTAGTTAAGGGAGAGAATATAAAATAAATGGATATGATTAGTTGACTTTGTTGGTGTCAAAAGTATGAGAAAAAAGGAGATAAGAGACAACGGAGGGGAGAACAGGACTTCAAAGCGATCATATCATGACCGGTAATATTCTAGTCAATTATAATGGCATGTTTGTAAAAAGATGTGATCGGTCATATTTTAGTTAATTATAATGGTATATTTGTAAAAAGATTTGAGAAGCTCACTATTTTTGTAGTATTACAACTTATAAATTATTTATCGTGTATGAAATATTCAAAAAGCAACAATACAACATCAAGTTTTTGCACGAGTTTTCTGTCTGTTCTATCTAGAACTACATAAGTCTCCGGTATTAAAATCTGAATTTACATATACTCTGTCATTGATTTTACATAATACTGTTGTGATTTCCCAAAGGAATGGTAAGCGGATACCACACCTATTCTAATTATTTCTTTTTAATAAAAAGAGGCTGGTGGCACTATTTGTTGTCCGTTTGTAGATATAATCACTTTAAAGATAAAATTAAAAAAGATTGTTTGTACGACTTGTTGTCCGTCTGCCCTCTGTTTCCATACACTTTTTTAATAATTTTTTCTGAATAATACAGTATAAAATTAACACATTATCAAAACAAAAATTAAAACTATTATTAAATATTAACTATGCATTAAATAGAAGTTAACATTAGGGTTTTTTAAACCCGTGTGAGGAGATCTTGGCTGACGGCGCATCACCTATATATAAATATAACTAGGCATCATCATACTCATGTAGGTCTCGTGTCGACGTACTTCCGGTTAAACACGTTGAGGGACAATATACTACTACTTCTACTGCTGCTACTACTACTGCTATTGCTACTACTACTACTAGTATTGCTACTACTATTACTACTGCTACTAGTGCTAGTGCTACTGCTACTACTACTACTACTTTTACTACTACTACTGTTACTACTATTACTACCACTACTACTACTACTACTATTACTACTACTGCTAATAATGCTACTGCTACTGCTACTACTGCTGCTACTACTGCTACTACTACTACTGCTACTACTACTACTCCTCCTACTGCTACTGCTACTGCTACTGCTACTGCTACTACTGCTACAACTACTACTGCTGCTACTGCTACTACTACTATTACCACTATTGTTGCTGCTACTACTGCTACTATTACTGTTGCTACATATATAAATATACTACTACTTCTCCTGCTGCTACTACTACTGCTATTGCTACTACTACTACTAGTATTGCTACTACTATTACTACTGCTACTAG